>JAFREQ010000013.1:0-1200000 GCA_025331565.1 Holacanthus passer
CACAGTTGACAGTGAAATACATACAACGTGAAAACATCCATGGAAAAGGAATAACACACATACAGTTCATTATTCAACAATTAAAATGAGATGAGAAGCAAACAAATTACTACATAGCAAATATAAATATACATCATTTAATATACCATGTATACAAATCCCAGTTATCAAACAGCCCATAAATTCTCAACATTTTTTTAAATAAAGTGTAACCACAAAAAAATGAAATTATGTTTAAAAGCTTTGCATTTAGACAAGTGCATTCTTATCAGTTATCAGATGAGAGCAGGCCAAATATTTCTTCTGATACAAAAAAATGGTGAAAAGCATTATGTACATATCAATTACATTTTTGTGGTCTTTCCTGAAATAGTGACCGATCCCTTCACAGCAGTCTCCTTCTCCAGTTTCCTGAAATTAATAACAAGATGATCATCATGAAGAATTGCTCTGACTTTCTTGTAAGTGAAATAAGCCCTCTGTTGCGAAACTCACGTGAGTTCAGCATGGTCCTGGAGCTCCACATTGAGGGTTTCAGGCAGGAATAAACACAAAACCCCAGCAGCAACAGGGATGATGCCATATATCAGCATGGGGATGGTGTGATGGTAGACGCCAAGGAGTCTGATGAGTGGAGCGAGGATGCCCGCCACACGAGCGCACATGGAGTTTAGACCAACACCCTTCTGCCTACCAGTAAAGACAATGGACTTATAAGCAATCACATAGCATGTAAAAATAACAAACATGGCATTTTCTTCCAATATTAAGTCTACTAACAGATTTTCTGTTTAACCTCTGGCACATTACCTACCTTACCTTAGAGTGGTGGGGTATAGTTCTGCAGTATAAACATAAACTATGGAGAAACTGGCAGTGGCAGCAAATTTTCCCACTACAGCTACAACTGTTACCACGACAGGAAGGTCTGATGGACAAATAACAAACACATTTGTGTAGTTCTCAGGAATCAGGTAAAGGGCATGTTAAAGACCGGATACAACAGATTCTTATTATTATACAACAAAGTACCTTCTGGAATTGCAAGTAACGCAAGACAAGCACAGCCTCCAAACAGGAGGGTCCCTGCTTGACAGCTTTTCCTCCCAAAGCGCTGAATGAGAGGTAAACTGCCCAGACGTGCAGGAAATTCTACAAGGCCAAAGATGAACTGTGTAAGGTAGATATCCACACCAAAGTTGCCAACATTCAGGCTCAGTCCATAGTACATCAGACTTGTTCCAAACCTATTAACAGAGTGAAAGAGATACCGTGAGTGCAGCCACAAAGATATGGCTGAATATGTGGTTGTGTTTGAAGTAAATACTTACCAGATGTAGCTCATTATGACAGCACGTTTTCTCAGGTATGATATCCTGAAGATGTCCAACATGCTTCCTCTTTTGGATGTTCCCTCAACCTCCAGCTGAACAACGTAGGTGTCATCTTTTAGTTAGACTAAATTCATTGTGTTGGATTTGGTTTGCAGCCAAAGCATGTTTGATGCAGTTTACCTTTTCTAGCAGATCTTCTGGGACCTCCCTCCCATTCACCTTGGCTGCCCTCTGTATCTCCTTTATGGCTCTCTCCTTCCTGCCCTGGGTGATGAGCCAACGAGCTGACTCGGGAAGAACCCTATTTGAGATATAGATATATCCACGATCACAAACTACAGTATGTACTTAACTTTTTTTTTTCTACAGCTAAAATGGAGATGAGCATCTAACACACTGAATCTAAGTGGCCTGAGAGGCTGCTGACCAGTAAAAGATTCCCAGGACAATGACAAGAGGGCTGAAGAGCACCATCTGCAGGATCCTCCAGTTGCGGATCAAATAGGCAATGCCAGACAACACCATCAGTCCAAGAGGGAAAAAAGAGTGGCAGACAATGGTGCAGAGAGCAAACTTGGAGGAATCACTCCACTCACCACCTTCAAAGCAATAATAGACACAAAAGTAGCATCATTTCTGAACTTAGTTTCTGCACACAGTTAGTTTTGAAAGTTAGTGTGTGGAACTCAGTACTTACTGCTCTATTTACTAATTTCACTGAAATTTTGTTCATTCAGTTCATTCAGTTAAATGTATGTACACTTCTCTAATGCAAAAATAGGATCAATTTAATGCATACAACATTTAAAAATGCAACAGAAGGAGCGAGTGTTGCAAATGTCACCACTGTAAGAGCCAGCGTTTGCAGCTTACAACATGCAAGTCAAAGCATCAACCACCAGCGGCTGTCATTTAATTTCACAAATAACCCCCTTGACATGCAACTTGAGAAAAGCGGGCACTTTTTGTTGCTGATTATAAAGGAAACTGTACAACAGAATTGTGTTTTTCTTCCCGATATGGGGCTGCAACAAAAAAACAAAACGGAGCCTTAAAAACTTAAAACAAAATGACACGTTATTTGTAAAATTAAAATGAAAGTCAGTAGACAGTTGACCACTAAAAATATTGAAACATAGATGCTTTGCTGGCCTCCCTCTTCGTGGATGAAGCAGTTTATCGAGCTAGCTAAACGATCAAGCACGCTCAGAAAAACTCTCATACCGAGGAGGTTGCATTGCCTCTAAATTTACACTGAGGGGCATAACTTGACTGTGAAACTAAAACACAAATGGATACAAAATGTCCATGAATACAGGAAATGAAAACTTACATAATCTTACAACCAAATTTACCCTACAGAAACTACAGAAATCAAGGTAAGGAAATGTACAGATGCCTTAAACATAACACACACATTTTAACATCTAGGCTACACACACTACAAACTGGTAACCGAATCAAATTTGTCCCATATTAAGAGCAATTCACAAAAATTACAAACTACTGACTAATTAAGACTAATAACACACTACAACAGAAAACGTACGGATATGGCCTTCAATTGCTTCTATGATATGTCCCCTCACTTAAGATGTGAACAGCCTGCTGCCATGTGCTCCTCTAATCCGACAGTAGAGAAATTTAACTTTAACTTTGAACTGCCTTTTCACACTGAGTCACTAGGAGGCTGTATAGAACTGAGAAAAATGTGAACGGACTCATTTGTGTCTTAGCAAGTCAACTGTCTATTGGCAATGCACCCACTAATATTAACATTAAAATGTAGTTGCTGTTTGTCGTAACAATAATGCTTTAATAGCAAAGGAAGAGATGTCGATAGGTTATTCTGAGACCCAGAAAACCAGTGGTTCAAACACAGACCTAGAACATTTCACTTACCTATCACAAATGCATTAGCAACAATCCCTGAAATGGAGATGCCACCTAAAAATTTGAGAACCATATAAACATAGATGTTGGGTGAGAAAGCAGCACTGACACCAAACAGCAGCAGGAGGAGGAGTGAAAGCAGGACTACAAAGCGTCGACCAAACCTACAAAGAGAAGAACAGTCAGACCTCTACCTGAGTTTTAAAAATGAGACATTTGTGAATCTTTCCCTCATTTAAGTTCAGCACAATTTCAAATCACTTTTAGAAAATGCACTGTTAATACGAAATAGCACAAAAGCAGACTATTGTTCATTTATTTGGCATTAAATGAAGTTCTATTGATCCTTGGTTGCACTTAAGAATCATGTACATGGAGTACAGGTGAGAGTGAACGTGTACCTGTCGGCCATGATCCCCATCATCAGCGCTCCAACCAGAAGACCGGCCATGTAGATAGACTGTGATGCTTCAATGAAACTGCTTCTGTCACACACCAGGTCGAACTGATAACAGGGAGGAATATGAAAGGAGAACATGATTAAAGAAAACATCAAACTAACTTTTGTTTTTCTCGGCTGCTACTTGACAGACGAGATATTCTAACATTATTATAATTATTTTCATTGGAGTATTGAGCAATTTATGTTATGTACTTGTATGCACTTGTATTTTTTTTTCTTTTGAAATGTTTAAATTTGCTTGTTTTCTTATTTACAAATAAGAAATAACTGGAAATCATTTAAGTGTGATTTTCGTCACGTCGGAACAGTATGGCAGCTCAGAAGGGCCAAAAATAAATGAATTTGTAAAAAAAAAAAAAAAAAAAAAAAAAAAAAAATCTTATAAAAGAAAATTTTTGCCAAACTCAGTATATATAGACAATACAAAAACTCACATAAATCCCAAGAAGTAGGCCTAACAAATACATTTAGTGCAACAGTTGCGGAACAATTTCTTACCTCTGTCACAATGCTGGAGGCACCTTTGGGTGCCTCAAAATCTGACCCATTTATGCACCCTGTTGTAGTATTAATCCCATATGCTTCAATAGTTTCCAAATCCAAATCCACAGGTGTGAACATTTTACAGCTTTCATACTTTCCATCCTTGTTCACTGGGAGGGTGAGACTTCTTTGTCTCTCCTCTGTCAGGTTGGGTCCACGCTCCAAGATCCAGTGAGCGTTACAGTGATGAGGGAAGCTCATGCCTGTAAAAACCTGACCAATCACATCAAAACCAACAAAGATAGTGGGGATGCATAACGCAGCCACCAAACGTTTCTGAAACAAACCAAACTCCCCGATCACCTTCAGGATCTCCCCGAAGTTGCTCATATTGGTGTCTGAATGTGCTCACAGTGCAGCATGGGGCACAGAAATGTCAGGCTTTAAGCAACATTCGGTCAGTCAGTCAACTTGACTCCCGTTCTGCAAGTTAATATTTAACCTGACAGTGACAGTGATTTTATGAGGTCTGCCAGGTTGCTAACAAATTACTAACTAACCAAGTATTAAAATGTGACAAAATGTGAAAATGTGAAGATCCGTCAGACTGAAGTCCAGGTGACCAGATCTGTGGCCTGTTCTTGTCTGTCCTTAGACCTGAACATTCAGACTTTAATTACCATTATGTGAACACAGGAGGGTGGAGGGCCTCAGAGTGCTTCAGGAGGAAGAGGACAGCACTTTGTGGAACCACATGTCTCATGGTCAGATGGCTTTCTGTGGAAAGTGGAAGTGTGATGCTCATGACATACGTAATTTAATGAAACTGGTCATTTCTGATATCCATGAGTAGATACATATAGATTCTCAAAAACCCAAAGTAATCAATGTCTCATTTATCTATATGTCAAAAGTACAGAGTGAAATGTGATATATGAGAATAAATAAAAGGAGGACCTGAGCAAAGGCTGCAACCATCCATAAGGGGGCCACTCAAAGGAAAAACAAGCTCACCTTAGCCTTAAAGTTATGTTGTCTAAAAGTGAAACTGTCAACATCAATCAGAATTAAGAATGAGAAAGACAACAGGGACCGACCTTTTACCCATTAGCAAGATGTTGGTTTTGGCTTTGAATTTGATTTCTGATCTGTCGCAATGTTTTCCTTCCTTTTTCTTTGCACTTCAGGGCCACCATATAAACATGCTGGAAACACGTGAAGACTTGTTAAGTAACAGAGTCACATGAAGGAGGAGGCCAGGAGGTCAAAGACCCCTGGGGGAGTGCTCTATATATGCAGTCCTACACGGGGAACACTTAGACTGATTAGATGAATAAGTTTGCCGTCCACTTCATTGGACAAAATCTTTTTCACATGAGAGCACGTTGTCATTCTCTTGACTGGTTTCTAACCAAAGTGTGCCATCAGAGAACCAAGAATTATTAAATGTACTCTTGCCAGGCATCATTCAAACATATCAGATTCAAACTCTGTTCAAAGATCATTTCAGCTGGCTGACAGACATGGAGGGAGAGGTGGCATGCAGGGAGAAAATGAAGAAACGCATGTGATAAACAAAACGTTATCATGTATCGACGCAAATTAGAGCTGCCATACATCAACAGCTACAGAAAACATATTCACCCTTATGTTACGTTATGTGGAAGGTTATCCACGGAAGATTACTGTAACACTTAATTTCATGACACAAAACAAAATTCAATTAATTTTCCAAAACTTGGGAGGGTTTTACTAATTCTAAAAACTAAATCCACTTTAATGAAACCACACAGTCCTAATGTGGTAGATAATCTGAGTTTAGCAAAGAGAAATCCTAAAAAATAAGACCTAAACCACAGCCATTTAAAACAGTTGTCATCAGGATTATGTCTACTCAGGTTTAGAGACCAACAGATTTATAATGGACAAGCTGCGCCACAAACTGGAGACATAAAATAGAGCTTGAAAGACATGTTGTCCACAAAGACCAAAGGATACTAAAAGGCACCCTGCTGCCAAACCACCAGGCTACAGAGCAGCTTCTTTCCTCCACACTCCACCATAAAAAAATATTATTTGTATAACTTTATTATATGAGCTACTTATATAATTGATGTGTGTATCATAAAGAGACTACAATTAGGATGTCATTATACAACCCTGTGTTGTAATACGATAAATAAATGAACCTTGTACCTTCACAAGACAGGGAGGTTCAAACGAGGAGACATGGTCGAGGTGCAGTATGGGAGCTGCAGGGTTTGTGAAGCTTGAGCCATACTAGATACTAATACACCACTGTTTCACTTATTGTAACCAATTTTAATAATTCTGTGCATTTTCGTGCAATACCCCCTGCTTTATAAAAGTGCTGTACTAAATGGTTGGAGTGCCCCTTTAATGTTTAGGAAGCACAAAAATAACTTTCTCTGGGTGAAAGGGCTGTAAAAGAATATAATGATCATATATAATCAAGATAAAGATAGCGAGGCCAATAAACCTGAAGGCTGAGAGAACAGAGGAACAAATCCTTGAGTTTGAAACAGTGAAACAGCCATAAAATAAGGATTATTGGAGAAATATAACTTTACAGCAAGAGAGCACACATTGACTGTAAATGTACAACCCCAATTCCAAAAAAGTTGGGACGCTGTGTAAAATAAGATATTAGACAAGATATTCCTTTATTCATCCCACAGTGGGGAAATTTCCAATGTACAGCAGCAAGAGGATAAAGTAGATAAATAGCAAATAAAATTTAATTAAAAGAAATATATAGTACCCCATATTTAATTGAAAATAGTGCAAAGACAGCATATTGTTTTATGAAAAATATATGCTCATTTTAAATTTGATGCCAGCAAGATCTTTCAAAAAAGTCGGGACTGGGTCATGTTTACCATTGTGTTGCATCACCTCTACTCTGTAAACATTGGGGAACCGAGGAGACCAGTTTTCCGGAGTTCTGAAAGTGAAATGTCCCATTCTTGCTTGATATGGGATCGGTCTCCCATGTTGTAGTTATCGTTTCAAATGTTTTTTTTATCCCACCTTTACTTCTGAGAGACTCAGCCTCTCTGGAATGCTCTTTTTAAACCCAGTCATGTTTCTAACCTGTTACAAATTAACCTCATCAGTTGGGACATGTTCCTCCAGGTGTTCTTTTTAGCATTACACAACTTTTCCAGTGTTTTGTTGTCCCTGTCCAAACTTTTTTGAAATGTGTTGCTGGCATCAACTTTAAAATGAGCTTATATTTGACAAAAGAATATTATATTTGACATAGAACAAAATATTTTTTTCAGTTTCAACATTTGATGTTGTCTTTGCACTATTTTCAATTAAATATAGCGTTCAAATGATTTGCAAACCACCAAAATCTGTTTATATCAACATTTTAGACAGCATCCCAACTTTTTTGTATAAAGTCAAACTGTCACTCCCTGTCCTTTTCATTTTTGTAAACATTTTTCTATTTTCAGGAACAACTTATTCAAAAAGTAATTGTTTGCATAAAAAAAAAAATCAGAAAGTGCCAAGAGATGGCTGATATGCTCATTCTTTATTGATTAAAAATAATCAAGAGAAACATGCTTTGAACTCCAAAAACGATCAAAAATAGAGCAAATGAAAGAATGAAAAAACTGAAAACAGGTGGAAAATTCAAATATATTACAGCCATGATGAGTTATTGCCTGGACAAAAGTATCTTTGCTGATCATCTGTTCAGTTGCTACAGCTTTGTTAGACTACATGTAAGCAGGACAGAAGAGACTGTTGGAGAAAGAATGAGAACAAAGCCATGAGATCTTTAACTCCATTAGAAGCAGGGCTCAATCTACGCAACACACACACACACACACACTTCTCTCAGGGCTCATACACACTTGTCCTGTCCTTGTCTGCCGTCAGCTGCAGACTAAACCAGGAGAATGGCACCAAATACTGCAGTTTAGAAACGTAGAGTAACATTGGGTTGCTGACTTTGTCACCCCCCTTTGAGGAGAACACAGGGTCGACACACCTGTATGTCTTTATTTCAGGTATCTTCACGTGTAACAAGAACTAAGTTTCAAAGACACTGAAAATCTGAATCAAAACCTTGACACTATGCCAAAAAAAAAAAAAAAGGGAAAAAAAATACACTTGGTCATTTTCAATTTAAGGCTAGCATAAAATTTAACATGTTTAAAGTCAAAATACAAAGATTTCCTCTTAACATTTTATCTGCAAGCAAAAAATTCATTCATGTTCATTCAATATGGCATCTGGAGGGTTATGACGTTATCACATCACCAAATTAAACGGTAAAACCTTGCTGGCGTTTCAGATCTACACATTAGAGCAGCTAAATGAACCTGCCACTTGCCGTCGGCGCTGATAACTGCAAGATGCACATTCATTATAAAACATCCAGAGTGAGGTTGAAAGGATGTGACGTCCGTACTGATAACAGCCTTTTTCATCCAAATCCAAACACATTTCTGATCGTTCAAAATGTCTACAATCATAGCTGAGCTGTAGGATGTAAAATCTTCATTTTAGCCTTTTAAAAACGAGTAACAAGTGATAAAGCAGCTGTATGACTTCAGATGAGGGTTGAAGTAAGTACTGTAAACAGCCTCCACTTGGTAACATTAAGCGTTGGAGACAGATTTGCCGTTACTCAGCTCGAAATTTGGGAAATTGAAGGTGGACAGGCGTTAAGCAGTGCATCAGGACAACTGTGGCTCCACGGTAAAATATATTCAAACTTTTCAAATGCAAAAAAAAAAAAAAAATGAAAACTTTATGAATAAAGGTAAATGAGCATCAAACACAACATACAGTAAAGTGACGGTATGTCCTGCAAAATGAGAGAAAGCTAAAGTTGCAGTGTCGTTGTCTTCCTTCACGCAGCGCTACAACCCACAATCGTGTCATAGGACAGAAAAAAGGCCAAGAGTGAAACACCCAGTATAAAAACAAATCAAAGCCAAATGTCATTATGTACATACTAGAGGTTAAATCAAGTACTTATGTTTCATCCACATAAACGAAAATGCACTTAAGTCTTTTTTTTTTTTTTTTTTCAAAGAATTTGAGAAATTGATTCCAAACAGACACAAACTAATACCAACAGACAGACACATCTGCTCATATAAACACTTGTGGTTTCAGCTGTCGTGAAACGTTTTACTTGACTATAATTTCAATGCACAATCAGATTTACAAAAAGACCTCAGAACAGTGTCGGGTGTAAAATGAGTGGAGGCTGATTTGGTTTTCTTTGTCCACTTTCTGATTTCATGCTACATCAGTTTATACGAGCTCACTCCAAAACACAAATTAGCATAAAATGAAAACAAAGACAAAAGTCAATATTATTTTACACTCCTTTTTGTAAATATGTTGAAGTTTATATCAATTGAAGTACTGTACGATCTACATATGTGTAACAATTTAAAGGCAGCTTCACTAAGTTGTCTCACACTTACAATTTGGCTTTCTTATAATACTGGCGTATCGATACTTAAAAAGAATAAGACTGAAAATATTGATTATTTTTCTTATTATCAACAAATCCCATGAAAAAAACAAAACCAACAATAAACTGATCTGTGCCATAGACCTCCATTATTGAACCACACAGTACACCATAGTTGAATCCCACACAAACCATCCTGCTGTTGTAAATACTCACAAGAGCACCGCATGTGTATTCATCCGCAACTGAAAATAGTCCCCAACCAAATGCACAATTACTTCTATTTGAGTAACTTTTGATAAACACAGCAGTGCCCAAGTGCTTCAGGAAATTAGGTTGCTTTTTAAAAAAGTGAAACTATATGTGTAACCATTTTTTGAAGATTTGTGCCTCTCATAGGAACAAATGGGCCAAAGATGGTGAGAAAGAGTCAGAAAGTGTTGAAACACCTTGTTAGTTTTGGTCTTTTCATGGCATCTGAAAATACAAAACATACAGAATAAAATAAGTCTGATTCTTTAAAGGCTGTTGCTGTTGGGAGTATTCACATTCTTCTGACAAAATGATTTTACATTTACATCAGTGCTTGTTGAAAATCTTTTAGGATGAGTAGAGACGTGTGCCTAAAATTTAAATTCTTGTTGGCTTAGTAAGCTGCATCTTACCTCCTCTGAAAATTATGTAAATGAAGTAAAATGTTTGACACGAGAAACTGAAATCACATTTGTACATTTCGGACAACATAATGCTCCATATGGTAACTGGGGACTTCCCCAAAACGTGCATTCAGTAGTTCTGATGAATATAAGGCATTGTTACACTTATCAGGATTCAAGGGCGTTAGTTCAGATTGTGCAAATGCATCACATATTAGAGAGAAAAAAGTAACAGAATGAGGGAGACCAGAATGGTAAATGAAAACTGTTGAAGACTGTTGACTGTTGAACTGCTGTTGAAGATACTTGCATCCTTCTACATATACGCTGTAAACTTTTTTGAGTGATTCTTATACTGTACGTTCTGATACTTCAGCTGACCACCCAATTCAACAAGGCGGCGTCGCATAATCCTATGGGTGACAAAAAACGGTACTGTTTTCTTTGGCAGTAGTGGTTTCTTTACAGCCATAGAAAGAAAAAAATGCATTAAACTATTTTTTTTTTTTTTTTTAATTTTCACATTTTTTAGGCAAGTCACGGTCCCAGGTAGAACAACAGTTTAACTAATGCTGAGCTGAGCAAAGCCCATCAATTTGACGTCATCTGGTATTTCAGATCCCTCAATTCCAGAAGCCTGTGAAAATAAAAGCGAAGAATAAAAAGTACTGAGCAAAAACTATGTCTGAACACATTACAGCAACTTAATCCAGTAAAGCGTCAAGTTCAATCAGCATCAGATGAATTTATGCATATTATCTTCCATGATGTATATGAGATGATATATTAAGAGTTGATTTGTTGAGATAAGAGATAAGAGATAAGGTCTGTCATAGTTTATCTCTACTTTAAGGTTCTCTATTGCTTCCCTCAACTAACGTGACCCGGCTGGAAAGTTAATCATAAATACAGGCTCCTCTTGCTAATATGTACAATAAACCCATTTAGATTTAACAAAACCACAACCAGAAGAAATGTATATCAGTGATTTCTAAAAAACAACTACTACTGTCAACACAGATAAAGGTGTAGCACTCACCAGTTTGAAAGTGACATTTTTATTAGCTTGAGGCTCATCAACTATTTTCTGCAAATTTGCAGCAACTGAAAAGAAAGACAATGTTTCAGTCCAATGAAAGCAAACAAAAATATGTATGTATGTGCTGTTTTTGTTTAGAAAAAGAAGAAATTTAAACTTCAGGTGATTCTTCTGACTAAGGAATGACGTTAAGAGTCGAGGCAGAGGAATGTTTTTATCACTGACCTATTACTAAGTCCCTCCCGTCCACCAGGCCTGCTGACACCAGCTCCTGGGACACGCCATCTGCTGTGTCTGAAATGTCAGAGCACAAGAGACCAACTGTGACAGGTGGACACAAAAAACATTAAGAGGGTTCAACTGTGGCTTAATAATGTCCAGAACACTGTGGTTCCTGATGCAATTGTAGCTCTTAGTGTTTTGATTAAAAAAATTCAGGCCTGTGTGCGCTTATTCTTTTTAGGTGTTCTGATATGAACCCAATGCACCAAAGTTAAGAAGTTTCTCAAAAAGCTATATATAAATTGTCAGTTTCTCTTACTGATTAGCCAAAATGGGACATTAACAGGCCAGAGTTTTTAACCTCAGGACATTTTTTAAACCACTTGCTAACACTTGGTTGAGATTTGATTGATATAGCTGTGAAACAGAAACTTCACTTACCTCTTCCTGGCATGAATTCAAAGCGAATGTCGTTTAGCTCCTTCTTTGAATTTCTGAACAGATGAAAGAAAGAGAGACCACATCAGAGGAGTCACATTTGTCAGACTTATTCCACATAACTGTAACTGTGATATACATACAATAAAAAACGAAGGTGTCAGGTACATAGAAATGGTGAAACTTTGATAATTCACCTGCTGGTTTACTGATTTTTACATGGCAATAAAGAAACATACCTTAACCTTAATACCAAACTAATAGGAGCCTTGAGATCCCCTGAGGCAGGTAGAACCTGTCAAAACACAGATAAAGACAATTCATTTGAGCTTTAAAAATAATTAGCATACCTACAGGAGTGGAAGAATTAAGTAATATGAAAGTCAGTGAATGAAAAAGATGGCTGACCTGTGCAGGAGCAGGAGCAGGAGCAGCAGCAGCGGTAGCGGGTACGCCTGGTGTGGGAGATGCAGCCTGGGCAGTGGACTGAGTGTTAACTGGTGTGGGCTGCAGTGGAACCTGGCCTGCAGCTTGAGGTAGTTCTGCCTGACCAGCGGCCACCGGCTGGAGTTGACTACTTAAAGGCTCAGGAGTCTGGAACACCTGAGGAAGTAGAGACGTTTCGTTAAATCCTGCTCATCCTCTCATGTCAGTGTCAAGGAAAGTTCTGGAGTATTTAATATCAACAAATGTTTTTTAATATCTCTTAATGATATATAACAAAAACAGTGACATGTTGAGAAAAATAAGATTTTAAATGACTTCTTTACATCAGTGTTACCGAAAGGAACAGACAGGTATATAAAAACCTGTTCTACATTCAGGCTTAACATGCAAATGGATACAAACACCACAGTCAGTCTCATTAAGTCAAAACTAAGGTAACTGTTAAATCTGTATATTCACCTGCTGCGCTACAAAAATGAGCAATAAATACACATTCAATCTAAACATAGGCTGCATTTATTGCTACAGTTGCCCTGTAGTGGCAGTGTTGAACCGCTACTGAAATTTAAATGAAGATTAATTAGATTTTGTTCGTTAAACTGACAAATGCACAAATCCGTGATCCCAATGCATAAAGTACATTGAAGTGTAAAGAAATAACTTTTGAAACTGACCTCTGAATTCTGCGATCCCTCCTTCACTCTTGGAGACTGTTCAAAAACAGACAGCGGAAGACAGCACTCAGAGAAGGAAATCACTGTGATGTCTTTAGCCAAGCAAAAACAGCATGGATGCAAAGAACACACAGAAAGCGAGAGAGGTAAACAGATTAAAACAGCTCACTCGTTTACTTTCCTCTTTTATCTATCCGCTTAGTTTACTGTTATCTCCTTTCAGGTGAATTTAATGATATCATTAAAGTGGGAACAGAGATATGAAATTCTAACAACACTTACACTACTTAATACTACACTTCACTAAAGTGGTGGTGTTGTACTTGGTGATATGACAGCATAAAGATTTTGCTATACAGTGTCTAGTGGGTGTTGCTGTTCCTTCAACATCTCTGGTTTTATGAGGTTATTTCAGGCAATACTGCAAATCAATAACCAGGCATGATTTCTAGGAATATTGGATTTACAGGATTTACAAATCAATGTGATGACACACTGTGATTTGTCAAGTATTTAATTCAATGGATTAGCAAAAGACAGGAATTCCCATCTGATAACTTTATCTTTTGAGAGATTTTCAGTTAAGTTTCCAGAAAACTTACGTCACTAAATATATCATGACATAAAATTGCATTCAGTGATTTTATAACCTCTAGGTGGTAACTGAGCTGTAAACGAGTGAAAATACATATTCTACAATTGTAATTTTGTTTTTAGTTTTAGATTTAAGAAGCAGAGAAGCAGCATAAGTGAGTACAAAGGTCAAAATATTATATGGTCAAACTGTTTTTCTGCAAAAAAAAAAAAAAAAAAAAGTTTAAAGTTTAAACCAACTCCAAGGAGCGTAGAGTCAGAGAGGAGCCTCGCGGGCCAAAATGAAGACAAACTGACTTGACTGAGAGGACGTGACATGGCGTCTGGCTGATGTCAGAAATCACATCAGCTCAGGAATCTGATGTCTGATTTAGACAAAGCGGCTGCTCATTCAGGCTGAGGAGACTGTGTTAGTCTTTAAAGCACACAGACATTAAACAGGTACTCAGCCAAGCTCCACTGTCTGATAGTGTGTCTTTTTCTGGGCAGATCATTTCATATTGACACGGAAAAAACACATGCATCCAACAGAGTTGATGAAAGAATTTAAAGTTCAGTTTGCCAACAAGTAGCCAGTAAAGCAGCATCAAAGCTTGTAAACATTTGAATCCCTCGATGGTCATTAGTGCACTAATTGAAAATCAATTACAGGGTTGATGAGTAATTTGCAATATTGTATTGATTACTGATTAAATGTGATTTGGTCAGTATAAATAAAAAGTGATTTAGAAAGAGAATTGGAAATACAGATGGCTTCCAGGAAAGGCAACTCTCACTTCTTTCATTAAATGAAGCTCTTACTGTTGATGCTTATCTATTACACTTCAATGAAGAGGTGAAGTTTCCCTTTTATCAAAAACTTATAAACCTTTAAACAGTTATCAAAAAGTGGCATCTGACCATTAAAGACTCTCCAAATGTTAATAAACAAATAGTGGAAAATAGAGTTATATATGTAGTGCTCATATCTAGTTTTGTGGACAAAAGCTCTTTTACAGTCTCGGCTATATTTCGCTTCCTTTCCCATGAGACACAAAATATTTCACGGTTTAAAAAGACTCTTACTGTACTGACTAATCGGCCCTAACAGGGTTAACTTGTGGTCAAATTGTACTCATGTGATCTACAGCATGCACAGATTGCTGCTCATAAATGATGATGTAAACATTTCTTGTCAACAAACCAATTGCAGAACTCAATCTGATAATTACTAATTGTCTTCTGATAGGTCAGTGTAAAGTTACATAATGCTAGAACAAAGTCACTATTATCTGGAGGATAAGAGCTTATCTGTGTGCAGATTTACACCAATAAATTCAAGTTCCTCATTCCAATCATTCTTACAAAGACTTGTATGTATAATGTATAGAACAAAAGACAAGATAACCTGCACATGGTATCCACATGCTTTTACTAATGCAGGTCTACAGCTCTCACTCTCACAAGAAAGGCCAGCTGCTCTTTTCTCCACCTTCATGTCTCCCTACAAGGTCTTTCCTGCCCTTTCTAGCAGTCACATGCTCCCTCGCTAACATGTGCAGAGAGAGTCCTTCCTTGTTAGGGGAATGCCATCTGTATTGTGGGGGCAAGTGAACAACCCTGGACGCAGGCAGCTCGAGTGGGTAGGAGAAGCGCACTTGTCGCCTGGTGGCGCCAGCAGGCTTCACCTGCTGCTCCTTGGCCGTCAGACAGAACATACACACATACGGGAGACTCAGTGGAGAGACAATGGACAAACATGCTACTGCACAGACATGAGAATGACAATTTAAACACTGTACAGAGATTAAAAGACAAGACATGTAAAGTATAATGTGTGCACATGAGGGGCAAAAAACGAGCTTCATCTCACCCTTAAGGCAGCAACAGCTGCTTTGCCCTCTTCACTTTCCTCATCCAGCTCATCATCACTCCATTCCCATTCGCCATCCTCTGTTTTATGCAGCCGACCACTGGAACCTGGCACTCGACGTACCTGATGACACACGTGCTCACAACTGAGCTCATCTTCTTAAAGACGAAGCAAAAGTGAAGATTAAAATCTTTGCCGTCTTACCCTTTTCGACCTCTCTGTTATTGTGGGCGCCCTCTGAAGTAACTTCTCATGTAAATACTCATGGGTCTGTCATAAGAGGAAAGAGAGAAATGGCTGTCACTGTCACAAAATCCTTGATATTTGTTATACATTCTGTTACCTGATCAAGTCTTGCATTTTCAGATATTGACCTGTGACCCATAATGTGCTTTACTGATTAAGAGTTTTTGTCACACCGACCTCCTGTCAAATTTAAAATGACACCATATTCTCTATCAATGAGGTGATAGACCCTTACAGTTCCACTAGGCCCCTCAGGTCATCAAAACAAGGGCTCCTGGTTGTGCTCTGCTCAAAGTGCAAGACTTGTGATGACCAAACTCTTGCTGTCCTGCCTCCCAGGTTATGAAAGTCTCTGATGGTCAGTTCAGTAAAGGTTTAAAATCTCATCTCATGGCCTATTCAATCTAAATGTAAAATGTTTTTTTTTAATTTTGAAAATCTATATAAATAGAAGCTGTTTTACAGCAGTTTTTTTTTCTTCAAATGGTGAAATTGAGAATAAGCCTTCAAATACTTTTTTGACAAACAGCCTCTTGGTTCCAACAGATACTGACAAATGAGCAGATTTCACCAACAACAGCAAATCAATAATCACGTGCTTGCTTGATAACAACTGAAATCCCCTCAGGCTGACAGGCTGACAGACCAATAGTTTGTCATTATCTTCTCAAAACAATGACAAAGCATGCCCTCTGTTGTACATAAAGCGAACTGCAGCTCTTGCTCCTGACCAGGGTCAGCTCCAGAAAAACCAACCAGGTTGTATTTGGGTGGTGTGACATGCTGAGCCAGCACTTTTGTTGTTCTAGTTGCTCGGGCACTGGGCAGCCGGAGGTTGGAGTTAGACTGTTTATCCCTGCCTTTGTTAGAAACAGCTCTGCACGGTCAATAAAGAGAGGAATGCTGCAATGGCCTCAGCTTGGGTCAGACTCTCTGAAAAGTTGAGCCAAGTGAGAAGTAGCCTGACTCACACAAACACTTCAGGGAGAAACTTTATTGGTTTATTTTGATGCATTATATACATATTGACTTTTTCCTACCATAAACCCACCGTCAATCAATTCAAAACCTCTGGAACCTTTTTCCGTTGGAAAAAAAAAAAAACCAACGTTTAGTCACAGAGAAGTTTAATTTTAAACAGAGGCCAAACTGAGGCCATTCAGATCCAAGCAGTTGTGCAGACTCAGACCTTAACTCATCAACCAGCTTTGATGGTGTCTGACACAGGGGCTATGCTGACTCAAAGTGTTACTGATTGAGTCTCAAACCCAGAGGGAGCTCAACCTACCTTTGCTTTCTGAAAGAATTTATGCTTCAACAGCTCTGAGGATGTTGGCCTGAAAAACAGAATGTTCATTTGAGCTTTTAAAAAACATGGGGATGTTGTATGGCATATGTTTGACAGAACAACTGAAGCACAGTGAAACAAAATGATTTCAGGCATTACAATAAACACCTTTTCTCTGGGTCCTTCTGTAGACACAGAGAGATCATCTTCCTGAAGGATTTGCCATATTTCTTTACCATCTCCTTGTCTGTGATGCCGGTCTCCAAGGCCGGAGGGTCATTCTGCAGCGTCAGCATCAAGACCTGAGAACACCAAGAACACGTTTAGCCAAAAAAACGTCAGAAGATGTATCCACAGCAAGTCAGAGCAACTGCCTTTGCTTTTGTTCTGTGCCATTAACTTCACATTTCTAGGTAAGTTTGATGGCTCTGCAGTCTTCTCACCTTCATTGGTGGGTATTTGTGATAAGGTGCAGCCCCTGTGGCGAGCTCAATGGCTGTGATCCCAAAACTCCAAATATCTGCTTTGAAATCATAACCCCTCACCTGTGGAAGCAGAGTCATGTTCAACTTTTACAAATCAGCTCTACCTTCATCATAACTCTGTTCATGGAAAAAAAAATCATTCTTTCCTGAAGTAGACAGAAAAAAGCTCAGTTATTAGGACGTTTTCAGTAATATGTAATCTGCAAGTTCAGGCATCAGAGTCTTATTGCACAGTCAATGCTCAGTCATTGTAGAGATGATAAGCTATAGCTAGAGGTCTCAGATTTCAAAAATAGTGTCTGTAAAAAAAAATTGGAAAAATGCTTTCTGACCTTCATTGCAGATTAATATCAAATGTCTGTTTTGGCCTGCCAAGATAAAGCTGCATCTGATTGTGAACTTTCTGTTGTCATGGTTAATTCTTGGCTCTGTGCTTAAGACAACCAACCTGCTCCATGACCTCTGGGGCCATCCAACATGGCGTTCCCACAAACGTCTTGCGCACTTTATTTCGAGTGATGTCACCACCTGTGGCTAGAAAGGCACTAACGCCAAAGTCTGAAGGAAGGGAACAGAGAGAAAGAATCATTAGACAAACACACACAAAGGACCCAAAGCAGTACATCAATAATGTTGTTGTTGAGAAAGTTCATTTTCCTCCAGAGACTAAGTCTCCTGTGCATAAATCCACTGACATATTGGAACAGAGCTGGCAGTCTAACAGGAGTAAATGAGGTTACAGCACAGAACAACTCCTTCTTCACACATAATCTGGGTCACTGGTGACAGGTGCTGAAAGGTGATGTTGCCTTGTGGCTAAATACCTGCAATTTGCACTGAGCCATCTTCCCCGAGGAGAATGTTTCCAGCCTTAAGATCTCTGTGAAAGACAAGACAAGAATTTGTACATTATGCAATTACTTCTCAGACAAAGATAAAGTACCTGAAGTAGCTAAGGTAGATCAAACAGTGAACACGAACAAAGACATTGCAAATCAGAATAATGACACAGGGTTATTCATTGCTCAGTTTATGTTTATTGAAACGTTACTTTAGTTCCACACCCACTTTAATTATGTCACAGACTTAACGTACACTTGAGATCTCTTCTTGTTGTGAATGCTTATCAACAACTTGTCAGAAAGAGCTCCATTCTATAAATCTTGGTACAACAAATAGGCTTCAAAGGTTTTATCTTTCTACCATTTTAGGTTTCTATTTTTTAGATTTTAATAGCAACACACGCGCGCGCGCACACACACACACACACAGAGTCTGTAGTTAATTTGTTCATCCCTGTTCAGCCTCCCCTGGTGGTGATAAGAGGATTCAGCAGGGACAGCTGTCTGGCTGCCTGTCTGCACACTCACCCAGACTGCCACACATACTGAATACTATCACCAGACACACAGAGGTGTCATAGCAGCAGACTTTCAGAGATAAAGACAAATGGTCAAGTGAAAGGCGAGGAAATAAAAAGTCGGGATGGCAGCCGTGTCACTGAGGAGTCAGCTCTGTCTGCTGTCCAGGCTTTTAGGAGGTGAATGCACATTTAGAAAGAGAATAATGGCAGAAAGACTTTGACGAGACAAAGAACACCAAAGCGGTATAACCTCAGAACATTGTGAGCCATTACACCAGCTCGAATGACTTCTAACAGATTTGCACAAATCACCCTGAAACTGATCTTTAAACTGCACTGACAGGCAGACAAATAATTCAAAAGAGATGCTGTCTCAACAGTTGCGCAGTTCACCGTGCTACCAGATGGGGGCACTGGAGTAAAAAGGATCAGCTTTAGCTGAAAGATAAATGCTGTTGGATCATTCCAGCAAACAAATTGGTCTCAATGAAAGTAAAAATAGACTGGTCTTTGGAGTACTGGTCTGTAGATGAGACATTTAACAGCTTCCAAGAAACAAAGGCTCATTTTATTGGGGATACAATTCAATTCATAGGCCACAAACACATGCCAAATACCAGACACATGGGGGGCAAATGCTGCAGACATAATTATGGCGGATGGAAAGATTCTTGTGATTCTCATACAAGAATACTACTGAAGCATGTTTACAACTTGAAATGCATGCTGAAGCTTCTCTAAAAAGTACCTGGGTTCCTAGACTCATCCTGAGGCTCCAATTTTGTGGCAAAAAAGTGAAGGAGGTGGGGTCGGCAGTTTGGTTTAAGCACCTCTTCTCCTGTAGCTACAAGTGAGAGGTACAATCTTTACAAGCAACTTACTCACACACAATGTGCTGAGGGGACTCAAGAGTTTGCAGGTCACAGTTCAGGTCTTTGTTCAAATGCTGCTGAATACTTGATCGTAGAGGCCTCTTTTGCTGAGAGCGCTCCAGTAAAATGGCACACAGACAACAGATCTCGTAGCGACAGGGGCAGGGAGTGGCAAACTGTGAGTCACAGAGGGAGGAATGCAGCATATGTGACATATTAGGACAATTGGTTGAAAGCAATGATGGGGATTCCCGCTGCAGGACAAAATGACTGTTGGGATAATAAAACTACCCTAAGATAATACACATGACACAGTATTAACTGAGTGTATCGAAGCCTTGTCTGAAATGGTGTGTTGTCAGTAATCAGCTCAGGCAAACAGAGTTGTCTGTGACTACATGTTGCAAAACTTCTGATGTGCTTTTGTGTCTGGAAGAGTTCAATTATGTAACTGTCACACTAGGGATGATGCAGAGGAAAAGAAAGGGTGGATGAAAAATGGACATGACAGCCTTTGCTTTGAAAAACCACCGTAAGAAATGCCCGCTGCCGTACAGACGTCTGTGCTCCGCGGCGCTCTGACTTGTTCCGCTGTCACTTTGGTGGCCTGACAAAACAGCTCGGTGATATCAGGTCACAGTATCGTCCAGTTTCTTGCACTCACCACTTCTGCTTAATCAAGAACAAGCTCACCCTCCACATTGGGTGTTAGTACGTACAACAGCAATGATTTACGTCTGGTAATATGAGATGATGCTTTTTAAGGATTTGGAGGGGAGGTGCAGAGTGGACCACCTGAGGTTGAAAGGCAAGTCTGGGAGTATCCCAAAATACTTTTCCTCGTTTACTCAACCCCCGTCCACTCTCTCGGTGGGTCCAGTCATGTCATCTAGTGATTCAGGGTTTAACTTGGGCTAGTAATGTACTGTATTTTAATTCACTATTGTGGGTTCAGTCTAGGGAAATGAACCACACAAGTCATGTCACAAGACCTGCTAACTCATCATCTCGCTTCTCACATTTGTCCAAGAAGAAAGACAAGCTGTGGGACTGCTTTCTGCATCTACATCAGGAAACATGACAGAAAATTGACCAATGCTAGCTGAAGACAAAAATTCACCCCAACGGAGAGTTTACAGTGTGCGTTTAACAAGTGTTTCTTAATGTATTTGTTTGCAAGCAGAGCTTTGCACTAAATGCTAACATGTTTGCTAACGACTAATGTTTAGCATGTATAATGTTTACTGTTCACCATCTTATTATTAGCCTGTTAGCATTGTAGGTATTTGGTCAGAAACCAAAGTTATGGACAAATTAAATATTTGATCTAATGATGGTGCTTGATGATGGAGATCACCAAAGTCAGTGGGATTCATCTTCTGGGAACCATGAATGTGTGTTGTGTCAATCCATCTCATAGATTTTGAGATAGTTCACTGGATGAATGAAAAATTTGAGCAAAAATGTCAAGGGATTGTTGAATTCATTAGAATTCATTCTTGGGACACCATGGATGTCTGTGCCATCATGAGCATCCATCCAGTAGTAGTTGAGATATTTCAATCAGGACCAAAATGGTGGATGGACTAATAATCAACATCAGCCTTAAGATGATCAAGTCATCAGAAGACATTTTTTAAAAGTCGCTATGAATGAATTTATGAGTGAATGTGTGGACTCAAAGAGCTTTTGTTTCACATCCTATGTCATGATGAGTTTTATGTGAATGAAGAGCTTAAAGCTATTAATCAGAACCATTTTACTGCCATTTTACTGCCACAATCTCCTCAGAGACATTTCATTCCTATCTAAATATGTGACTATAGGATGTCATCACATTAATTCTAAAAGACTAGTTTTCATTTGTGAATCTGAACAAGTTGATGAATACTATTTTTAGGTGAATTTTCACTGTAACATGCTCCACTCTGATAAAAGACACCCTCTGAAGCTGCATCATTCACAAAGAGTGATCAAGGCCATCTGACTGCGTCCCTCCTGCGCTCATTGAAGAACCACGGAGGCTATGGTTCACTGCAGCAGATTGTAATGCTCTGAGAAAAAGGCTGCAGAGTGCAGACAGTCATTAACATTCACAGGAGAGGAAGAGGAGGAGGAGGGAGGAGGTGGTGACACAATGCACCATGCAAGTTCAAAGAAATACTGTAGCGGAGAGGAAAAAAGCCAACCTGCAGTTTAAGTCCCAACTCCTACGAGTCATCCAGCCATGTGTTACAATAGAAGGTGAGCTTAAGCTGCAAGAATAAGCAACTTCTTATACTTATTTCTATGCATTAAAGCACTTGAAAGCCTATTGAAAATGCGGCCAGAAGCTAGAAGGTGTCAGGCAACCGAAAGATATTGAAAAATTAACAAGGCATGTGTGGGTTCTTCATTTTAAACATCTTAATATTAAACAGCTTTATCAATTTGACAGCACATGTGCAATATTTAGGAAACACACTGCAAATACACAAACACAACAGACAAGTAAAATATCTCGTCCGCCTTAAAAAATGTGATACTGTGAGGTGTGTGTGACTGCTTCTGTAGCCTGGAGCTTGAGATATTTCTGGCCTAATAATTTCTATATGGTTATCATGCAGGCTACAGGCTGTCTGTCAACATTGGTGGTAGGATAGTAAAGGTTAATGCCTGTTATAAATACTACATTTCCTCGAAAATCATTAAAATGACTGATAGAATTCCACTTTTTCACTCTGCAAGGTCACTTTCAGCACATGCGCACAGTAGAGCAGTAACAGAAGTCAGATATCCACAACGTAAACGAATGATACACGGACGGACTTTAATAACAAGTCACAAAAAACAGCAACAAGACATGATTATGTATTTGCAGTGTGTTTTCTACATGAATTTTGCATGCGTTTTCCAAAGTTGCAGTTCGTTGAGCTCTCCTGGCCACTGTATTTACAACCTACTGAAATGATATCCCAGCGGTAGCCAGGTGGGAACAGCCATGGTATCAAACTGTCAAGAAGAATTATCATTCTCATCTGGCAGCTCTCGCACCTTGCAGCTCCACCGGGTCACCTTCTGTGACATCACATCCTGGTGCCAGGCCTACAGTGGCCCTAACAGGGCTGTAAAAGAGGGTTTATGAAACACCTCCCCCATCTTTTAACCGTGCCCTTTGTGACCACAAAAATATTTTCCTTTTGCATCACTATTTTAACTGCTTTCTCCATAATGCTGAGTTTCATTCTCATCTGTTTTTCCAAATCATTTTTTATGTTTTTATTTTGTCAATTTTCCTTTAATCCACAGCAAGAGACTTTCTGCTCCCAGAGGCGGCATAACTACAGCCATTACCTGATCAGTACTAAACCACATGTCGAGTAATTTGCCGGTAGAATCCTCCCATGCACCTTAAACAGACGTGAGGTTTCAGAGATGAGTAAGGCACAGAGCTTCCCACAACAGTAAGTGGGGAGGCTTTTGCAATGATTAACTTGCAGGCGGATTTTCTAAAATTCAACTAACAAACAAATCTAGTCTAGAGAGTTATTGTCATGTGCGTGATGTCTACCCGCTGCTCAAGTTAGAGGACAAGTGCCACCTCTGAATCACTGACTTTCTGAGCTGCTGTGAATGTGGAGGTGGAGCAGTTCGCCGGCTTGTGGTAAATGTCTCTGGTTGAGGCTACAGCCCGAGCCGCACGACTCTAATTGCTTTTCTGCCGTCCCGGGCTGGATGGAACATATCATGTGACACTTTTCTCTCTTTCTCCCTCCTCGTCAAGCCTCACCCCCTTGACTCTCTCCATCACCCCTGCCCCGAGGCTCCGACTCATATGATCCAGCTTACACAGGAGGGACTCGAAAGCCCATATGCACATGTTTACATCAGCAGACACCGATCTACTCAAGAGTGGAGAATGGCCTCTCAACTCTTGGTTTACACTTAGTTTTTCAATGCTGGTAGGGATTACCTCACATACCTCACGCTTTCTTTTTCACAAGTCACACCTCAGAGCCTGGGGTGGACAGAAGTGATGAATGCATAATCTATTAATGATCCTCCTTAAAGCTGAAGGAAGGTTTTACCCGCGGAAAAACATTCCCCTCTCTCTGGCAATGACCAATAACCCTGTCACACTATGTTGAAAGTGGATACTTAAACGCTGCAGCAGAGGTATACCGCAGTGGATTTTCCTTTTAATTAACATGGTAATTTAAACAGTGTTTCACACTAATTCCTTATATCTCTACCTATAGGATACAGCCATGTTCTAACTAGCGAGTTAATGACCTGATGCTTCATCACAGCTGAACAAAAAACATCCCTCATCCAAGTGCGTGGTCAAAGCTTTCAATCAAGACTCTCTCTCCATTCCTCATTGGCATGCTACTCTGAAAGCTGCTGAGCACTTAACCAAGCTGAAAAAAAGCTATGCATTATTTACACATGTAGCCAGTCCCCAGCTATATGTGTGCCAGTGGGAGAGAAGAGGAGATGTACGAAGACGTGAGTAATGAATATTAAATACAGAAGAGGCAGTGCGATGACTTCCACAGCCGGCGTGTCGACCAGGTTCATTGGAACAGCTTGAGTGCAGGGACTTAGTCAGGTCTTGAACTGGCTTAGAAAGAGAGCTTTCAGGATCACATTTCCTGTGGCACGCAAATCTGCCATTGGCACATTCCACTAATGCATATTCATACAGTAACTCCTAAAGATTATTAGGAGGAAGTGGTGGACTTCTTGCAGCAGATTTAAACTTTAAGTTCTTGCAGTTTCACGAAAACACTGAGGGCTTGTATCATGTGTACGGCTTTAAAATTAATGAGGATAGAAAGTGAGTGGACTGATTTTTTTTTCCATTCATAACAATACTTGTGGTAAGCTATAAACACATCATTACTGTGTCTTCTTCTGGAAGACTTCACAGTCCCACTGGGGCTGCATGCTGCCTCATCTCCATATAGATCCCAATGACACCTCTGACCTTTAGTGAGTTGAAGTGGCTGTCTGAAAATTTCCATTGCCAATTGCCATTTCCTCGGTACAGTCATCTGTCTACTCTGATGAAGAATATGAATCACTTCTGTGCACTGAACTATGCATTAAATATATGCATTATGTATTACATGTAAAGATGTCTCCATACAACACATGTATTTATTAATATTAACAATAAGGAGTTTTTAACTGGTTATGAAACAGTCTCAATTTAATAAGGATGCTTCTATGTGACTTACACAACCAAACAGGGCCATCAACGAGAAACTGGCTATTTCTGTAGTTATTCTAAATGCCTGTCCTTGGGTCAGATTCCTTGCAAAATCAAATGAAACCATTTACTGCATGCTGACCAAAAGAGCCTATGTTTACATTTTCCCAAGCAAAGTTTCACAGTGAGTAATACGTTAGCTAGTTAAAAGGAAACAGGAGATTTTTCTTTAGAGAATTTTACTTTTGATGTTATATCTTGCGGTTAAGAGAAAGGAAAAAGCATGTAAACCTATTCTGGTAGAGCCCCCTAAATAAAAGTATGAACCTGAAAATGGGTGTAATATGTCACCTTTAAACCAAGAAGTCATTTAATGTACAGCAATCTGTATCTATAGTGGGAATCTCATATGAAGTTTCTATTATTGAAACTGAATTACTGGGCTCACAAAAAACTGTCAACACAAACACAAATGGACTTCAATAAAAACATAATGTCCCGTGAAGTGGAGGTGGGGAACATAATATTAATTTGACACCTTTTAGGGGAGCAACAGAGAGGAGGAAGTCAGGGGCAGAGTTACGTGTTTCTGCCCCATAAACCCTCAAGGTGAAGTCTAATAAAGCCTCTGTGCTTAGTGCTAATGGGAAGTCCTTTGTCAGTATTATTACAGTAGCAGAGTGCAGTGCCATTAGTCTTGTTACCTGTGGATCTGTCCGTTCTTGTGTAGGTACTCCAGGCCCTCAAGCACGTCTTTCAACACGGTGGCTATGCTGGCCTCGTCCAGGACGCCTGTCTTGTGTTCGCCTCGTGAGATGATATGCTTGATCACGTCCAGCACGGAGCCTGTATAATAACCATAGGAGACAGTGATTGATAAAACAGAAGTTGCAATGTCATGCTTCATTTTCTTTGTTGAAACTTGCACTTGTGATTGTCAACATCAATGTCAGAGAGAAGTGAAAACTATTCAGCAGCCGACCTCTTTAAAAAACGTCTGGGTAAATAAATTGTCTTGTCTCTGGTCTTGACTGATGATCTAGCTCCTGCAACAATGAGAAGGTCACCTCGGGCTAGTCTATATAATTTGTTAAGCCTACTCTAAACCAAGCCGTATTTATGAAAACACATACTTCCTGGTGGATTGGCAGACATTCAGTCAAGATAATTCATGTATAATCATATACTGTTTGGATGAATTAGATTGTGGGTACACAAAGACCTTTTTTCCAGTTCCAGTAAGATGGATTTTATTGAAGGGAAAAACAAATGATTGAGCTGTGTTAAGATAAAGTCTTTTAACCATAAACATCACCATGACCTTTTCATTTGGCCATGGCAAAACAAACCAATGGTGGAGAGACAGAAATCCGAACAGTCATTGCTATGTATTCTTCAAAGGGTAAACCCGCCTTTCGAAAGAATTTATGCTTTTTTTAATGAGTAAAGTTTGTATCTACAAACACTGACAGCTGTTTCAGTGACTCAACTGTAAATTTCCCAACTGTGGGACAAATAAAAGTATATCTTATCTCTTATCTTATCAACAGCAGCAACACTTGAATTTATGATGGCATTTTTTGGACTTGGTCCACTGACTTTGAATAAGGCTGACTTTGTTGACACGCAGGATTTTTGTTTTAGCTTTTCCATCCGACAGAATTTCATTTGGATTTAAGGGTGTGTTGTATATTGTTCATGATAATATCTGTATAATTTTTAATCTGACCTGAAAAAAATCATATCATGTGAATGCCAATATTCTGACATGTTGATGTAATGATGTCATACCATTACACACAGCAATAACAAGCATGGCTGAAAACAAGAGTAACATTTGTACAGGCGAGGAGCTGGTTCCAAAAAGGGGCGACTTCAGTAGTGTGGATGTGGTTTGGTTCAACAAACCACTGTGATATGTAAGAAGTGCAAGAAGACTGTAACAACAAAGGAAGGCAATACAACAAACTTGTCACCACCTCAAGCAGAAGCACCCATTTGAGTATGAGCAGAGCCACAAGTCCAGCAAGGAGAGTTTTAGAGCTACTGTGAGTTCAAAGCCAAGCAAACAAACTACACTGACTCAGCAAAGCATTACCGAACAAGTTGTACTCTGTATTTTGTCATATCATTAAGAAAATCATACTTGCGGAAATACCCTGAAATATTGTGATATTACTTTCAGGCCACACTGCCCACCCCCATTTGGACGTTGAGCTCACAGCTGGCAATCAGAAAATGTGCCCAGTTAATATCACAGTGCCTCTTGCCTCCAGCTATTGAGCAGCTCCAGGATTTAACTCAATGACATCATCACTACAGTCCGTCTCTCTGCAGTTCAGGTTATCAAACTGAGCTCTACAATAATATCTTGAATGTGAGTGCATGCACCTTTGGAGTAGATCTGTATGAAAGATAAGCGTGTATGTTAACATTTGAGGTTATAAGTCAAACTGTTGCTTTGTCTTTGGTTGCCCAGGCTAAATGGAGAACTAGTGTCGCTCTGCTCACTGACCAGGCAGGTCACCATGTCTCCCCTCAGCCTGGCTCCTGCTGAATAAAAGGAGCGCTCTGGATGAAAAGTCAGACTGCTGTCAGTGTATGATTTCCTTTGTGCGACTTTCCAAAGAATAAAGAACATCCCTCTGAAAAGAGGTTCAGTATTTGCATTCGGTATGACAGAAAATTGGGCAACACTGGTGAATGGGGACAAAGCAGAGAAGCAAAAAGAATGGCACTTGCCTGACAAGCTGCATTGTGCTGCAGTCATACACAAACACAAACATCACACTGCCACACTGTCTATCTGTCACACACACCCTCAGCCACACACACACACAAAGCGGCACTGGCGAACAAAAGCTGGAAATGGCCTTTTCAAGGTCCCGAAACACTGTCCAGTGTTTGTGAGACACAATTCCAGGACTAAATTGATTGTGTTTTAGCAACTGTGCCAGGCTTGGGGTGCGAAGATATTTATTTACTCAATCACTTTGGGGTGTCCTCGCCTGCAGCACTCCGCTGAACACTGCATTACCCCGCAGAGCCGACGATGACTGAGACTAGATGGTGATACTGCAGAAAGTCTACGTTCAGACTGCCAGCACAAGTGGCTTAAATCAGATATTTTTTGCTCATTTGTGACTCAGATTTGTTTTTCCATGACAGCATGAACAGCATAAATGGAATCTGATCTTTTCAATTCTGACTTGGGCCACCTTCATATGTGGTCCTAAGTCAGATACACGTCTGATTTTTCCAGTCTGAACACTCATATTGGAGTTCATGCGACTTTTACGTCACTCACATCCCTGAACTGAGTGCCTTGCAGCAAGACTCTGTTGGAGAGGCACTGACAGATGTAGTTAAAGTAGCCCTTGACATCCTGAAATTTTGAATGAAATCTGTTTCTATGCATCCATTCACATCACAATCACATCACTCCTGGCTCCGGCTCTGCATCCACACAAACACCTCTGTACAAAAGCAGCCATTGCACCATAAAAAGCCATAATTAAAAATTTGTCCACATCCTTTGTTATTACTGGCTCACGAATTCGCTGGCTTCCACTGAACATCAGCTTATAAATGAATCTGTAAATGCTGACTTCAGTGGCCTCCATGTTCATTTCCTTATGACAGAGTGCTGCATGTGATGCTGTACGACACCTCACTGTAATCTTATATAGTCCACATTTAAAAATAACAGCCAATAAATAAATAAATAAATAAAAAATAGACCTGAGCAATAAATCTGCATTGAGCAGTAAGGCTTGCAGTGTGAGTGCAGCCTCAGACACAGCGTGACTGAGAGAGAGAGGCAGAGCGGGGAGAGCGAGCGAGCGAGAGACGGTGAGTTCAATGGGTTCATCTTGCAGTGACGGAGCTCGGCAGAAAATGTGATTCAGCAGCGAGGAAAAGAGACAAACCCATTCAAAGAGAGGACAGATGAGGGAAAGGCGGGAAAAGCAGCCTAGATGTGTGTCTTGAGCATGTGAGATAGTGGGTGTCTATGAGAACGAGGGGATTGGAAGGAGCGAGAGGAGAATGTAAGAAGAGAGCAGCCTCGTGTCTCTGATGTGACAGCTCTTTGAAGCTCATTGAGAAAAGGCAGGCGGTTTGAATTTTTTTTCCTCCCTGTTCTCCACACACACGGTTCCCTCCCCTCTCAATGCATCTGCGCTCAGCATGATGTTCATCTCCTTGTCTGAAATGGCTGTAGGGAGGAGAGGAGGTGACAGGAAGTGACAGGTGACAATGAGGAAGGAGGGCGAGTGAACAGTGTCACGTCCAAGTGAGGGGGAGATGTAGTCCTAATGAGCCAGCAGGAGTGATTACATGAAGTAAGGAAGTGATGAAGTGGCTAATGTGTCGGACCTTATCCTTGCTCATTCAACTGGATATGAAAAGCTCCAGCCTCGCTTTATCTATACGCTGTTAAAGGAATATAGACTTTTTTTTGGAAATATGCTTATTTGCTTTATTGCAGAGAGTTAGATGAGATGATTGATAATGTATTAACTTAACTGAGCATAAAGACTCAAAACACATTTGTCAGATTGGTGCAAAAATGTAAAACACTTTCTTAGCCAGGACCAGTAACTTCTGAGACAAGAAACAATGATTTTTACACTTCTGCTTTCGTATGGATTAAACAAAAAATATTTAACACATGGATTTTGTCACACTTTGGATTTTGGCTAGCTGTTTCCCCTTGTTTCCATTCATCATGCTAAGCTAAGCTAACCAGCTGGCGCTAGCTTCATATTTACCATACAGACATGAGAGTGATATCGATCTTCTTACTTAACTCTTGGCAAGAAAGCAAATGAACGCATCTCCCGAAATGTCAAACTACTCCTTTAAGGGAAGAGAAAAATATTGGCCAAGATAAAAGAAAGAGAGTAAACCAAGGCAAATAGTCTTTTCCAGATTATTCACAGCATGATGGCAGCTTTGGGCGATCACTAAATGCCAGCCTTGTCAGCCTCTTTCAAATTCATCTGATTGAACTCTTCATGCTTCATTAGGTTGTTTCAACATGCTGACACTGACTGACAGCTTAACAATCTAAAGGTTCATTTTGCATGGGAAAGACTACGGCTTCCAAGGAAATGACACCTGTTGGCCTGGTTCGAACGGTGCCTGTCCAAGCCCCCCAGAGGGAAGTTTATACAAATCACAGGGAATAAATTAAGTCTTGACAGTGTCCGCTGTAGAGCATGCAAAAACTCAGGAAAATGTCAAATCATCATTACAGTTTCATGCTGGATTAGACAAAGCTCTCTCTCTTTCTCAGGATTTCAAACAAAAGCTGTGAAGGTAAAAACCAGGGTTTATACATAGCTCTGCTTCATCCAACAACATCATTTTCACAGTCTTTCCGTTCTCCTGGTCAGAGCAGGAGGTTTGAGACTGTTGGAGAGGATGAGAGAGGAACGGGGGAGGAGAGAGCAAGGGGAAGTGGACGAAGCAGATGAAAACTGGTGCCAACTGTGCTAAAGGCCGACGGGGAATGCCAAGCAAAGTTGGAAGGGCAGAGGGAGGGTGGGGCACGGGAGGGGCTGCGGAGAGGCATAGGTGGAGTAGAAGAAAGGTGAGGTAGAGAGGATTGTTGGCTCAGACTTGAAAGAAGCCTCCATCAAATCTTTTACTAAATTACAGTTTAATTTCCCAGGGAGAAAGAACGATGCAATACAAATGTGAACAAAGGTAATTTGAATTTCATTGTCTTAATTCTGTGAACCTGGAGTCAGCATCAAAGCTTCCTGTCAGCATCTTGGCAATAGCCGAGGGCCACATGATGATGTGACAAATCCACTGGCTCCAAACTTGACAAAGTCTTTTCATATGCTAAATTCAAACAGTCAATAACAATCTGCCTTTAGCTGGATTCCACTGTGAGTGGCATTCGATTGAGCTCGGCAGCAGCGACTCGAGGTCTTCGAAGGCTGCTCACTAATCTCCTGGGAACACATTCCTCTGCTTGCTTTGGCATGACTCATATTCTGTCCCTGTGGGGTTCACTGGATGTCTCCCCGATGTGAATTCAGTCACTGACAGGTTATGCGGCGCTCTAATTAAACAGTTGTTCACATGTCACATTTAGAACAGGAATTTCCTGAAAAGCCCTGCGCCTGCTGCGTACCTACCTCAAAACTCAGCTCTACAGGTTTGGCCTTGAACGGATTTGCCAGAGAGGAGGGCAGTCTTGATTGAAGATTAGGCCTTTTAGAGCTCTAGTCATTTGAATGAACAATATATGACATGAAGGACACTGTACTGGGACCTTGGATATATATTACCTAAGAAGCAGTGCCGTTAAATCACTATTAAGAATTTGAAGTGGTTCAAGAGTTCAACAGTTTCAAAGATGACAGTAAGACTCTTACCTAAGGGATTGTCAAAACTTTTAATCCCCTGATGTTCAGGGATTTTATGTATATATGCACTGATGGCCTTTTCTGATAAAGTGACAAGATCAAAAAGTGGTAACTATCATGTTGCCAAAGTATGTGGCATACCACTAGTGAAAGTGGCATATCACCAAGAATGTAAAACAAGAGTGAGGCCCAAGAATGGAAAACAAGTCAGAAGCCATTTATAAGCAGCATATGTCAACAGTGCACTGGTTGATGTAACCTGCTGAACACAAATCCCACCTCGATGACAACGTCCATCACGCTCCATATGAATCATTAAAAATTTAAATGGATGTTCTTTGACACAATCAGTTGTTGTTCTTTAGGCCTGCCCTCTCTTCCTTTTATTCCTTTTTTACAGTGGGCTCGGTCAAGTTGGTATTCGTACTTCTACCACCTGATACAGACAGATGTTTCAACCATCTATCCCTTGCTTTTAGTGTTCCATTTAACTTTTCAGCTTACTTGCTAGATAGTTTTCACACATGTGGTGTTAAGGTCTGAGGTCAGTGGGAGGCTGTTCTATTTTTCTTCAAATAATAATTTCTATTTTTTATTGAAGTAAGCCGAGCTGTTCCACAATCTTTCCACGTGCTCCCTGGCAAGTGCTGAAGTGGTACATCTTGGGTACAAGTATCCCTGGCTGGGACTCACTCTGCCAATGCAGCATGAGTAACATACCCTCTATAAGCCCGTACATCATCAGTGGCATACCGATATTCAACAGTGGCATACCACCAAGAATGGGTATATGCCACAAAAACAAGAGTAACATAGCATAAGTAAATGCTGTTTCGCAGTGAGTAAAGCAGACATAAGTGTTCAAAGACTGCTTCTGGAAACATCTGCAGACTGTTTATCAAATATGCTGCAAAACACTAACCTTTCTATACTATAGTGACTGGGTCTATGTGCAACTGGAGCAAATGTGAAAATACTTCTTAACAAACATGATCTAGTACTTTATGGGCTAACATTCTTCTCTATTAGAAAGGACACCTGAAGGAATGCTGCTTCATTATATAGCACTTCACAAATGAACACTGTGGCCATAAACATGTCAGGACTTTGTTAGATCAACTGTTGAGCTGGTATCAGTCTTTCAACAGCTGAAGACACGAGACAGGATGGAGTCAGAGGGTGGAGGGTTTCTTACGCTCCATCAAGCCAGAGGAGCAGACAGGGGTTGGCCTTCCTCTGGGCTGGTATGCTCTGCCCTGTGGAGTGATGCTCTATAAACCCGACCTCATTTGAGGTCTGTCTACACGGCAGACGTCGCCTCGGCCATCATTTAATTACTCCGCACAATAAAACTCAACACCAAGGGCCCTCTGTTTAACTAGGATAAGGGGAATGAGAGAGGCCATCGTAAGCGGTGTCTGCCCCTGCTGTGAGGCTGGCCGCCTCCTCCAGCGTCGCTTGGCGGGCACTGTGACCCCGGGCACAGCTGCCAGGCGGCTGCCAAGCGGCTCATGACTCGAGTGTATCTGAGGGAGCCAGGCATGCCACCTGGGCACTATCCGTTACAGTGGGACGCTGTTTACACAGGGGGGGCGGAGGGGAACAAGGGAGGGTAGAAACAGAGTGGAAATGTTTGGTGTGTGGATGCATCTGTGTACGTTTGTACTTGCATAATTAAGTGTGTGAGACTGAAAGCAGGATTTTTAGAGAGACGAGTGGCAATTTTTTGCCTTTTTGTAAACAGAAGACTATTACTTCAGACTGTCTTCTCTGAGTCAAAGGAGCCCACTGCTTCTTGCTTGTCAAACGTTTGGCACACGACGCCTTCATCTACATGCGGTTCGTGTCCAGGAGCCCTCACAGGTCTGCTGTAAAAAGCTCTTCTCCCTCAAAGTCTGATCCAAATACTCTATTGGATACCATAGCTTAATGTTGCTGGTGAAAATAAAAACAATCAGAAGCAGATGCAGTCGTTGCATTTTGAGGTCTTCCTCTCCATGGTGGCCTCCTCTTCATGCTCCTCTCACTAGTTAATTGCAGCGCTGCCACATGGGTGCCATGACGCCGGCCTGCGGGCTGTTATTACCTCTGCCCTGTCATTAGCTCCTGCACTGTAATGAGTTAAAGCCCGGAAAGAGCTGCAGCTCACACGGGACACAATGAGGATCAGTGCTGTCACATTCCCTACAATCACAGCTAAGGAGCCTGGCTCTTCCTACTGGCCCCTCTTTTATCTCAAGGGGCCCTGCCAAAACTCTGGACGTTAAGGCCACAAGTGTACTCCAAACCAAATTGTATCTGAATTGTTTACAAATTGCTAGTATGCATATCACTGCAACTCACAATCTGCTAATTTAACCCCTTATTTTTCAATCAGAAATGGAAATACTGAGATTGATATATTTGCCTCCGCGGGATCTAGACCTTCACATTGTCAGGCAGAAGTCGAGGGCGGTATAATCTGACATGGGACAGATGATGGGGGAAGAAAGCCTTGCACTTACCACCACTGAGCAGCTTCATGACCAGCCACAGCTCATCCTTTACCACGAACGAGGTGTAGTAAGACACGATGTTGGGGTGGTGGCACTGGCTCATGGCCTGAATCTCTTTCTGTAAGAGGAAAATGAAAAGAGAGAGAGAGTCATACATACAATCATACAAAAGTATTTAGATGACAACCAACAATTTATTTGCCATTGACCTGAGAGAGCTGGTTTAACATTTTGTCACATCATCATTTGGTGGAAATGGATAGAAAAGTTTTATATCAGTGTCAGTGTATTTTTATTAATGACTTTCCACTCAAGAAGCAGCAAGCAAAAAAACTATATTAGAGCTGTTAGCAGTTGTGGTGGTGAGATAAAACTTGAAACACACAATATACCTTCCTTAATTTTTCATGCAAGACACATACAGTAGTGTCTGGTAGCGACCTCTGCTCATTTGGCCCCCACGAAAAAGGTCTGAGAAAAGCCTGGAGAAATAAACTGAGCGCACTGACAATAAATGCCTTTGATTCTGCAGCTATTCTTGAAATTTAGTGCAATACTTAAGATCTTAATGACATCAGTAGTCAGAAGAGAAATAGGTTAGGTCAATTTAATGCATATCTGTGCAGAAGCGAAAAACAGCCGGTACTCAGCCCTTTATACAGCTGTAAAGCTCTCTTTCTGTGTGTGTGTGTGTGTGTGTGTGTGTGTGCGTGCGTGCGTGCGTGCGTTTTGGGAAGCAGGAGAGCTGAGGTAATGCTGGCACAGAAGTCTAATCCATCACTTCAGCACCAGTCCTAAAGTCATTTGAGGATAGACGAGCTTCCTAAGAAAAGGAAAATCTAGCTGACGGAGCTGGGACCACTGCTTCTGTTTCTGCACTTGAATACTTGCAAATGGCTGAAGTGAACCTGTTACTGGAGCTACATTTTACGGCACAGCATCTCCACACCTGTTGCTATAATTATATATATATATATAGCTGCTAAAACCTAAATGAAATGACACATAAGAATACTAAGATAGTAAAACAACCAGTCCTGAACCTTTCAACGATATCTACATACAATAATGTAAATATTTAAATTAGGAATAATATATCTATATATAAATATCAGTCAAAAAAAATTCATCCCAATTCTTTTGAAACCTCAAATATATTCCAATCTAAAGCTGAAATGACAAATCAAGAGAAAATTAATAACAATATTTATAAATGACTAATCATTGAATCAGTTCTGTCAGCAAAAGATTCTTGTTCCAAGCTTCCCAAATATGAATATTTGATGTTTCTTTTAGTTGTTCAAGATGGTAAATTGGATTTACTATCATGACCCCCCCAGTGTTTGTGCTAAGCTATGCTGTGCCAGACCTGCAGTTTCTCTGTATTGGATGCACAGAGGTTAAATCAATGTCGACCTTCTCATCTAATGATGGGTTTCCACCACATACAACCATATTTCCCCAAACAGAGTAATATTTAAAATAGCTATTACTTGTTGTACCATGACAGATGCACCACAAGCCTGTCAAAGGAGAAATCTTAATACTCAAGCTGGGAACATTTAGTTAAGGCATCAATCAATAGATGCTTCAGGGTCAAAAATTAAGCAATCAAAGCCTGACGGTCCATCAGCATAAACGCTTAGCTTACACAATGTGCATTAGCATTTTCTGCTGCGGAGTCATCACTATTGAGCCTGTGGCCTTCAGCGAGTGCCTCCGCCAAGAGAGACGAAGGCAGGCAGGCAGGTGATCATGATTCCTTCAGAGAAAAGCACTTGACAAAGAGGGTTAAGAACATGGACTGAGTCATAATAAGGGCGGATACAGGCTGTATGAAACAAAGTCAGTGGACTGTGGCGGATACAGACATGCACACAGATCCGTAGAGGACAACAGTACGGTGGAGTGTCAGTCAAAAAAAAGGAGCCAACAGGTGAGACCACACAACGCTCCTCTGAACTAAAGCCGTTTTTGATTATCAAGCAGTCTAATAACTTCCAGTCTGTCGGGCCAGACGGCGAGCTCTGTGGGTTGTCTCCCCTATCATTCTTTCTCTGGATACTACAGGCTGAGAGAGAACAATAATGATATAGCCTGTTGGCTGCTAACCCCTCCCGCCTGCCCTCTGTTCTCAGCACAGTGGAAGAGGCAGGTCACCACAGCTCTGTGGGCCAGGGTAACCCCAGAAAAGAAAAACAATGGGATAACAGGGAGGATATCGTGCTCTGGCAGTTGGCAGGTTTTCCCATCTTTTCCAGCAGACAATGTGTGAATCAGAGAGACTCTTTGTTGTGGGGATTAGGTCACTGTAAACCTATGCTGCACATGTTCTCATCGCTCAGAACCATTCATATGACTTCTTTCTGTGTAACCTCCAACGTGCAACCTTTGACATTTGAGGAAATTTTGCTTTATGAAAATATTTTTGCAGGATATCTCAGTGCTACCTGGAAAACAAATGACATAGGCAAGTGCTGCACAGCCTGCATGTCAGAACCATTCATGTAAAAAGTGCATCATACATGTACTTCCTGTAACATTCCCTGCATGAAAACTAGCTTCATTTGCCTATAAATTTTACATTGGCCGCAGGGTGAATACATTAAGAAAAGCACTTGAATCAAACACACACACAAACACACACCCTTTATTTCTTAGAGCTGATTTCTCATTTAATTTTATCACTTGTAACTCAAAATGCATAAGTCAGGTCAATAAATAACTTCACATACTAATCATGGACTTGTCAAAATTGTATTCGATTAGTTTTCCCAAGACCCAACTATGAAGAGAAACAGGGAAATACTTCTTCCAAACAGTCGTTCTTTTGGCCTTTGTGTCTGTTTGTGGGTGTTGCAATGACCTCATCCCAAAACGCAGGCATTCAGAGCAGTTCTATTCAAACCATCCGACCTGCAAACCACAAGTGACACACCTGTCTGCCGCCACACACAAAGCCACCTGCAGCACAAATGGTCTCGCTATCCGGTGGTTTAATTTCCGATCTAATATACAAGACACAGATGACTTCAGAAGAAGCACTTATGGTAACCTGTGTAGGACATCATTGTCAAAGGACTTTTAATAATGACCATCTGTGTTACATTCAAAAGCTGCATAACAACAGCATTGTATATTTCTCCTTCCCAACTCCTTTTGCATCAATTAGCTGTATATAGTGTCCATAATTAACTTGATGAAATTGAATAGATGGGAAAAAAGCCTTTTTATGTTGTATAAACATTCGTTTCAGTACATAATTAATTCATTCATATATTAATTTGCCTCAGACTGTCTCCTACAGTTTTGTGGCACTGTTCAGATGCACATAAAAAAAAACCACATATGTGTGCATGCCTATACTGTACTGGGAGAAACATGAGTAATTTCCTCTGATCCATCATGCCAGATGTTTCATTACATGTGTGAGAGGGCAACTGATATTTACAAGATCGTTTCACATTTGGTGCTTGGCTTGATTTCAGACCCTGGCTGTACAGCATCCATCAGAAGGGATTTTTTTTAATGATGCTTTAGAAGAAAAAAAATCAGGGCAATGGGTTACAGGGCAATGGGTTTTTATATATGTACCTGTATAAAAATACATGCCAAAAAGTTGACATATTTTCCCTGAATGTTTAATTAAGGTTTTTGACAAGAGAAGGTAGCTTCCATTGAATAAAAGTTTTGTTTTTTGTGGAGGACCAGCAGGCAGAAATGGACCAAAAGTTCAGGTCAATAACATCAGACCGCCTTTCCATCCTTTCGTTCTACCCATGTAATAAAAATGTCTCTCTCTTCCCAATGAAAATCACATTAGTTTATAGAGTCTGTAACCTTTGACTCATATCCTCCCTAACATGTCACCTCAAATTCCTGTTTTTACAAAAAAAAAAAATGAGTGAGACAAGGCATTCATTGTGGCATGAGTGAGGTCACTTTGGTTTACTTAATAAACAAAACTGACCTTTCAATCTTGTGATGGGCTTATAAATGTTTGTTCTGTGTTAAAATCCAAGCTAAACACTAAACCCCTCAAGTAGGTTCAGCCTACAAATCATACACAGATTCTCCAGGAAATAGACCGATCCACATCAACTGTGTGTTCCTATATTAGGCCTGATCTTTGCAGTATTTGGCGTGTCTGCAGACCTTGAAACTGAGCAAAAAAAATAAATGACCTATTGTCACGAACTGAATACAGTGCTGGGACACAAACTGGTGCCACAGAATTGCACTGATGGCACACGCACAGAGAAGCCACTATAGAAGCAATGTTACGTCACTATCAGTTACTCAGAGCCTAACACACACTCACTATGACCCAATCTCACTGCAGCATACGCACACACACACACACACACACACACACACGAGAAACTACTGAGGAACAGAGACACCGCCGATTGACAGGAAAACATACTAAAATATGATCTTCATGCTGAGAAGAGAAATATATCACTGAATCATTTCCTTTATCTCTCTCAATAATTAAGTAAGTCCATTAGTTGTAACAATTGTGTAATTATGCAAGAGGGTATTCGAACTGCACCACACGCAAATTGTAAACAAACCTCCTCCTCATCTGATCTAGCTTGAGTCACTCAAAAGCACCTGTCCATCAAACGGCTGTGCCAGGAATAACTACAACATACCACCGTGCATATGTGGACGTGACAGCTTATTGGCCTTTCTGACATTAAAGAATCTCACAGGTAAGACTAAAGACCTGCTCGCTTTTTTTAAAACTCCTGGCATCCTCTTAAAGCCGCTTCTTTAGAGGATCAATCTGGGTTCAATTTAATGCTTCCTTGACGTTTAAACGGGTACCCAGCAGGCTGTGGAATTGGGGGGAAAACCGCAGGCAGGAAATCCGACCTCGCTGTATTCCATGTGACCGCCTGCTCCGAGACATTCCCCTGATTCATCCTCCAGAAATCGGGGGTGGGGAGGGGCAGGGAAGGGTTCCTCCTTGGTTTAGTATTGCCAATGAGTAGCAAGAAACCTGCCAGTAATCTTCAGTCATGATCTTCCATGCACACTTATAGGCTTACACAATATGCATTTCCCACAGGTTACTTTCACAGACTTTTGGATGAGAGCTGGGAGAGAGGACTGGAAAAATCCATCAATTGCTCTTCTGGTCTAAGTGAACAACAGCTCATTTCCCAGACAAAGAAACTCCTTGATCTCCAAAGAAAGAACACAAGCCACGAACGAGCACCTGATCATCTATGTGCAGGGGAGGTCGATACAATCTTTCCACCTCTTGAGCTAAATCGTAAACCACATGTCATATAGTAAATGATGAGCAGAGCTGCGGTGCAAGATTGCATTGAGGACATAAAGACACAATATAGCCATCAGGAAGATATCCCACTGTGGTCTAATAGTTTCCTGGCAGTAAGAGGAGTCTTCCTTCAGAGAACAACCAGAATAGTGTTTGAAGTGACAGGGATGATTGGAGGAGGGCTCGGAGAAAAGGAGTAATGAAAAGCAGAGGTGGAACTAACTCCGTCCACACTCAGACAGAGACAAATGCAATCTGTGGGGGAGTAAAGTTCCCTTTGATGACACATAAAAAGTAACAAGGTCACATAAAAGTCACATTTCGTTTGTTTTTCAAAGTCAAATTAATGCAAAACTACAGATGCCATTATGAAACAAAAAAGTATTAAATATAAAATTTCCCTTTTGTTTTTTGATTTTTTTCCTCAGATTTACAGTGCAGATATGCATGCTGTGTCATTTCAGTTGGACCTTCAGTCTAAAATGCATTTAATTAGCAGTGTTAGTTAGTTAGTGTGTGTCTTACCAGGAGTTCATCCATACTAGTCTGGCACTTCTCTAGGTTGATGCGTTTGATGGCCACCTTCTCCTTGCGTGGTATACAGTAGGCTGCTTGAACCACCGCTGTGGCCCCACTCCCTACGACAGACAGGAAAACAACGTATTATCATCTTGATTATCATTCAGCATAATATTAGTCATCTCCAGCAATACAAGGCTCTCAGGGCTGTTGTCAAACCCAACTTTGGTACATACAGCACATTCATTACAGGTTAAATACACATCCTACCTGCCCAGGCTTCTTTCAGTTGTTTGCCCCTTCACCAACCCCCGTCTATATCCAAAGATAATGGCTACTTTAGGATAATTAACCTAACTTTATTATTACCTCAAAATCCTCCTGAGTTCACGAAGGTTAAGTACAGTTCTGCTTTGACGGTTCATCCGATTTCTCTTTGGTACAGCTTAACTGTCTGTTCATCAATTATGAATCAGCTTTCTCAAATCCTGCCTGATGAAGCGAGTCTGATTGGGGCCAGTGACTCTGCTAAATGAGACACAGCCCCAGGAGGCTTTTGAAGGAGGTTCATGCCAGAGAGGATCAAAGTTTGTTTGTTATACAGTCTAGAAATTTTCCTTTTTCTGGACCATACATCTACTGCGCAATTTGAAGATTTTGTTCACTGTTCATTTGAAACAGACAATTATTCTTTTACAGCACCAAATATCACAATCCAGAACATGACAGCAGCTTTAAACTAGAAGGATCCAATGGTTTATTGGTCACATATAGAAGTAATACATGTAGTGAAATGCTCCTAAGGTTGTGGTAAAAGACTAGTGTGAAAAATAAGGATTAGAAAAAATAAATAAAAGGGTAAAAAAAATAAAGAATTATAGCCTACAGCATATAATATGTGCAGCCTTATAGTGTAACTGATCAATACTTTTCCACATGTGCATTTTATAAACTTGGACTAAGACCTGGACTGAAATCAGCCTCATTTTCCATGCTTTTAAGATTTTACCAAACACTGCAAAAACTCTAAAAGCACCAGTGGGAAGTCAATGCTAGTTTACCACCACAACCACTATTTTGAAGTGCAAGCAACCAACACATAGATTACGATCTGATTAAAGCTTAAATCCTACAACAGTGGGCTAATCTTTAGTTTGAATAATGCCTGATAGTCTAAATAAAAGCTTGTAAAATCCTCCCCCGGAGAGGTGCGCCTGTTGTTCCTGCATCGTGTGAGGTCATTTCACTGCCCCCTCAATGCTCTTATTTGACGCCATGCAAGCGCACACGGCTGTTTCCACAAGACCTCTGGAGTATACGTGACACTGAGCAATGCTGGGAGCACATTCTCCTCTGGCAACAGGCTTTGGTGAGTGAAAGAGTGAGAAGTGAGTTGGTTCACCCTCCAGTAAGCTTTTCCTAACCTCCCTCATCTTAGCTATGCCCAAATATTAACAAAGTGCTCATTGTTTGGACTTTTCATTGAGCCAGAGGTGTATGGAGGTTTAAAAAAAAGAGCTATATTAAAAGGAAAAAAACAGTTCACTGATTTTAATTAAAAAGTAAAGCTGTCCCTGAAGACGTGACCGCTTTTTATTTAACTGTTTTTATTCAAGATAATAATGACTTCAGGCTATATCAGAAAAGCAGAGAATGAAGGATAATCCAATAAAATTGCAATTTCCTTGTAATTTCCTATAGCTGACAGACAGACGGTCATTTTAATCATAATGAACATACTATATGTGAAAGCCTACTTCCTACAGCTGTAGTGGGTGCCATCTATTGACTGGTAACCTCTGATAATGTGTGGTTGGCCTTGCTCAACTCTCCAGCATCACAGATCAGTGTGCCATTGCTCAAAACGAAGGGGCTGAGCAGCTCTTTAAATATATCCTCAGGCCCCCTCCCTCCACCACCACCACCACCACCACCAGCAATACCAAACAAACCTCTGGAGGCTGGCCAGTGATGGGGAGCTCAGCCCTGGCTGGACCACAGGGAGCCAGTTGCCCTGTACACAGCAGAGTGTAAATTCCTCCACACAAACAAACAGCCAGTCGTCAGGGGTGGCTGGACAAGTTGGAGAGCATGTGTGCTTGTATGTGTGTGTGGAGAGGATAGAAAAGGGGGAGATGGTTGGGTTTGCGGCAGGCAAGGTCAAGGGGCACCGAGGCTCTGCAAGCCTGGTAGACCAAGGAACTAACTAGCAGCCTGTTGGGACCTTGAGTTAATATAGACCTGACGTGCTTTGATATTTGCTACGTCCAAGCTTAGCACAAGGTTATTCTGCGCGGCGCAGTCATGCTTCCACTATTTGTATCCAGTTACATGATTATTCAATATTTCACAAGGCCTTTGAGCTTCTAGCCAAAGCTGTAAATTGAGTAATTATACTATGATGCACACAGGGGGAATGCAAACCACTACAGCCACCATATTCACTAAGCAAAGAACAAGAATACAGACCCTATTATGAGGCATTAAGGCACAAGTCACAAAAACATATGATCTTATCAAACAAGCAACACATCATCACATCTCTGTCATCCTCACAGACAACATCATCACCACTCTCTCCGTCAGAATCGGAGGAAGCACACAAAAGAGCCATCCCCACAAAGACAAGCACTGCAGTAGAGCCAGGGCTTTGAAAAAGTCAGGCCAGCATCTAATCTGCTAAACAGTCTGGCACAGACATAAAGGCTGCATATCAAGCAGGAGGTGTTTTTCCCCTTTTGCAAATGAATTAATAAATTAATGCAGATTATGAACAGGAGTCAGCTCTTTATAAATACAAACAAAACTTCAAAGCTCTTCTGTCTGTATTTTCTGTTTCCAAACCCTGTTTTGGAAGTGGACGACTAAATCAAATTTATACTTTAATTGACCACATTAGACCAAATCAAATGAAGAAGATCCAGCTGTCAGCTGAAAATGTGGCGTGTTGACGTGGCTGAGGGATACAAAGCTTTTTTGGTTTGTTGTTTTCCATTTGCTTCTATGTTTGACATCCTTTTCTTCTTACATTTTATTTCCATTTCATTTTTCATAGTGATAACATTTAAAGACAACAGCATAAACAGCCTGGAGAAAAAGATCACTAAACTGCAACATGCAACTGTTTTTTTTTTTTTCCGTCTGTGTCAGAGGACAAAAAAGCACATTATGTTTCCAGTAATTAACATTATAATTATCCCAGCTATTAGTCAAGAGCTTCCCCAAAGTTTTCTTATTGATATGGCTGAATTTTACAAATACCAAAACCTCCATTTACTGTCTGAAGTTGTTCTTAAAATATATTTAGCTGTAAGTTTCACTCTGTAATTTGTGTTTAAATATGACTTTGTTTAGATTTATCATCTTTCCCAACATTTAGTTTGAATCTATGCTCAACAATCTGTTCCAGCTCGAGATGCAACGATCTTTTCTTGATAGTGAAAAAAAAAAAAAGCTGCAGACAGGGTGAAACAACTTGATCGCTCCTGTGGGGGAAACATTGACAAAACAATCATGATCTTTGAAAAAGCATGCAATGTTTTCTGTAAGCATGTTTCCTCAAAACAAGTCCAGCTTGGCATGGAGAGCTTTATGAGCATTATACTATAATCTGGCAATATGTGAAGGGGACATGCAAGGCTGGGGTTTTCTCTTCATAAGGAACTGTTTAAGTGTAAATACTTGTGAGGGCTGCTTACCATTAACCCATAAGATAGCATGTTTGCTCTTAAGGGAGTTGACATCTGAGTATGGAATGTTTACATTCTTCTATTCTGGTGCATCTCTATGAAGTCTTATTAAAATAAACAACACAGCAAAACCCAAAGGAATAGTAAACAGAATAACAAGCTTATTCAGTACACAGACAACGCTACAGAATTATACTTAATGCCGGCATCAAAAAGGCAGAGCAGAGGATGTACTTCCTGTGCCAGCTCAGGAAGTTCAACCTGCCTCAGGAGCTGCTGAACCAGTTCTACACTGCAATTATCCAGTCTGTTCTCTGTTCATCCATCACCATATGGTTTGGATCAGTCACCAAACAGGACAGGAACAGACAGTCAGGACTGCAGAGAAAATCACCGGTGCCAGCCTGCCCCCCATTCAGGATTTTTACACCTCCAGAGGCAGGAAATGGGCAGGAAACATCACTGCAGACCCGTCACACACTGGACATAACCTGTTCCAACTTCTCTCCTCTGTGAAACACTGTACAAAACAACACAAGACAGTTTCTTTCCGCAGGCGATCACTCTGGTAAATCAGTCATACAATCAATAACCCTCTAATACTAAATCATCCACTTACTTCCAACATAATTATATCTTTACCATCTAAAATGCAGTTTAACATGTACATATCATCATACACTATCATTGTCAACATAAATCCTGCACATGTATAAATGCCTTCCTGTACATAATCATCCACATTCATAGAATACTTAGAATACATGACTTGCACATAGACTTTTTTATGGTGTTGGTCATTGCTGATTTTTATCTATACACATCTATCTTTTTCGCATTCTAGTGTATATTACAGTCCTGACCATCTGCCTGAAGTCTCTGCCATTCTTTACCTTTATTTGTTCAGTGTTTTTTTGTCCTTGTTCTTAGCTATATGTCTATTCCTATGTTAACAATTTGAGAGCAATGAAAAACCAGAATCAAATTCCTTGTACGTGTACTAGGGCTGGCTGATTGATTGATGAAATTTTATTCTAAAATATGATTTCAGCTTTCAATGATTGTGAAAAAAAGATAGAGATAAAATGATTATTGGGCTGCATTCCTTTTGGCAATGATGCTCTTGTTTGCCTTGTGTCATAATGTAAATCCAGCACACGTCTTTCCTTTCCACCTGGGTGCTGCTTTCTCCCCTCCCTTTAAGTCCAAACTCACTCTCAGCCAGACTGTGTTATTATTAGTTGAGTTCGAGCCAAGATGATGGAAAGAGAGCCTTTGGTCAACAAGAAAGGTAAAACCACTTCAGCTGTTAGACAGGAAGATATCACATGGCGAATGGGTGCACACAGAAAGAGCAAGTACACCCACACATTCATACACAGTGAATGCATGTTGGGAGCACAGGTGGGGATGGTTGTTGCGCACTGTGGCAACCTCATACAAATAAGTTAGAAGAGAGATTAAGCATATGACAGCTTATAGTGAATGTATGGGCTCTCTGCAGTGATGACTGGATGTGTGCGCAACATGTCCAGAGCTGAAAGTGTGGCACTGGCCAACAAGCAAACGTTCAATACTGAATGAGTTCCAGAAAACTCCGACATAAAAAGCCAAGAAAAAGACAAGTTGTTTGAAAGTTTGAAAGCATGATGTTTCCAAAGTCAAAGAGTAATTGTGTTAAATAATGGTGATCACAATATTGACCAAAACAGTCGTGATTATGGTTTGCCATAATCAAACAGCCGTAATTTGTACACATACTTGGCCAATAAAGCTGATCCTGGTTAATAAGAATTATTAAAGTGGCTCAAACACCATTAAAATTCCAAGAGGTCATTTGCATCTAAAGGTTTAATTAATTTCTCAAGACGTGTAGACTCCAAATAAAAAGCCAAAGGAGAAAATATCTTACAAAACGGGCAGAACATTCACTGTTGTGGTTCATTTTTTTTTATCCGCAAAAAGAACATAGTGCTCAGCACAATAATATCTTATCAGATTAGCTTGGCCTTGAATTAGCCTCTTAATGGAGCGGGTCACCAGCAGCGTGGCAGCAGCTCTCCCTTTGTCTTTCCTGTCTTCACCCAGTTAGTTTGGTGCCTTACGTCAGTCAGCTTTTATTACATTTCCTCTGCATACCTGGCTGACATTCCACACATTATTCAAAGGTACAATGAGACATGTCACACATGACTAGAAAGCGCACCAGCAGCCAGTGCCTTCTGTGTATATTCCCCTGATATCAATGTTGTAAAAACATAAAGCCTTGAAATTGACAATAAATTAGAGAAATGTTTGCCTGGGGGTTGCTTTCCATTGTGATAAGTTTCCTAGAAGTAAAACCATCTGTGGGGCAGGGAGAAAACACGGCTACTGGTGAACACAAACAGTGAGAGCAGAAAGTTTCCAGTCCAGATTTGCCAACGCGAATGATCCAAAGTCCTATGGGCTCCGTCCAGTATGATCCAATGCTCAGTGGGGTGAGAAGAGTGGGTGTGAACCATGTAAAAACAAGTCCTCTTTCCCTGGGGAAGTTACCAAAACAATAGCTCTGCTGGGCATGCTGGGTATGCAGGGCCATCCTCACAACACCAACCTTCCAGCTGAGCACAAGAGCCATAGAAAACATTGCTTTGGGATGAAACAGCTTATACAGTTTCTCCCCAATCAGTTTCTGATTGTGGGGTCAGAGGTGGGTTCAGGTATGGGAGCCTGTAGTAGACATTCAGTTCAACTACAGGCTGCCTGCTGAGGTTTAAATGCTGCACACTCAAGTAGAGCTGAGCTGATCAGTCCGTCCATCAATGAGACCATCAACAGTAAAATCATTGTCAACTATTTTGGTAAACAGGTAATAGTTAGGGTCATTCTTTGAAGGAAAAAATGCCAAATATTTTCTGTTTTCAGTTTCACAGATTTTCTGCTTCTCTTTGTCATATGTGACGATAATCTGATCATCTTGAGGTTTTGAAGTGTTGTCCGACATTTTAGAGAACAAATAATTAATTGAGAAATAGTCTGAAGGTTATTAGACAATGAAAACATTCATTAGTTGCAGCCCTATACATGAATACATACATCTTATCTGTGGAGTTTGTGCTGGGAAAACAAGAAGGTTTCACTGCTCTCAGTACAATTTACTACACGTCTGTGCGCATGTACTGTGCCATACATTGTGGTGGGATATTAACAGACTTGTGAGGAAAATGACCAAGCTAATAAAACCCACTCTTTTGATTTAATCAGTGATGCGTTAAAGTAGTTAAAACATCAGCCCCACTGCACGTGTCGACGGAGAGACATGCAAACACATTAGTTACCTGGCACTGGAATCAGAAAAAGATCTGAATTTTAAAAAGTCTATTTATATTAACTTTTTAATAGAAACAGTGGCCTGTAATGATTTGGTCATTTGCAATACTCAAAACTGCATTTGTGTTTACCCACCCCCTCCCTGGATACACACTCCAAAACACCACCACAGCCCACCCCTGACTGATTGTGCAACCTCGGGAATATGCCATCCAAACATGAACCCACACTACTGACTTTAAAGCTCAAATATTTTATTTTGTAATTCTAATTACCAAATTCTCCCTGTTGATGCTTCCATCTCATGGGTTTTTCCAAAGTAAGTTAAATTCTCTACTGTGATTTAGTAATTGGCATTATGTTTTGGGACGGCAAATGTCAAGATGGTAACATGAGGAAAACGGTATGAGGAAGTCAGTGTGATCACCAGTCTACATGAGTCCAACAAGAGCTCTTCAATGTGTTCTTTCATAGTAAAAGCCAAGTCTCCAATATTTCCTCATCCTGAACTAAACAAGATGAGAGATAAGAGTTGACTTTTTTTAACCAATAACTGACCGCAGACTCAGACCTGAAGCTCAACTTTGCTCAAAGTTGTGTTGCTCATATGGTAATCAAGCAACGGCTGTCTGAGAGGGAAGAGAGAGGGAGCTCCATGGGACTGTTGGCGAGGTTTAATATGAACAGAAGCAGATGCCAAACAGGAGGATATTTCTTGTTTACCTTATGTTCACAAGAAGCCTGGAAACACAGCCACACACAGAGGGTCCTGCTAATTTAGATGATAGACGAGGTAGACCAACTCCTTCAGATTTAAGAGCACAACTGGTGATCAGCTTTCGGCCATTTAGAAAAAGAGGGGAAGAAACTGGGCGAACTGCACAATTCACTTCCAAAGTTAAGTTGATCATCATGATCCTTTGGCCTAACCTCAAGTAAGCATGCTGCAGTCCAACCTTGAAATAGCCTTGCCAGTTTGAAACCTATGCTGACAATTTGTGTCACATTGCGTAGGAAAATGCCACAGAACTGGTTTCTGTACAAGAGGGGCTTTATCTCTGTGTGCATGCTAAATTGCAGGGCGTTATCTTGTGGGGTGTCTTAAAATTTCCAAGAAACTGAGGGAGGAAATGTAGGAAATGGGTTAAAGTTAAATCTAAGTCTTTTAAAAACACACAAAAAGGTTAATTTAGGGCCTGCAGAATGGACCCTCTATAAACACACTGTAGAGGAAGCACGCACCACTGAGGTAAAGTAAACCAGAGGCACAAACTAACTGATTTGAGGGGACAATACTTTGCTTATATGTTCCACCCTCCTTCATATTCTCCACCTCAACAAAGTCAGCCAAAGGTAGAACCGGGTCAGCTATTTGTGGGGGTGGGACATTTCAGAAGTTCACAAGTAAAAGCTGTCATTCCTCAAGCCAGCCAACCTGTAAGCCATCCTCAGGATTCAGGAAGTCTGTAAACGCCTCCTGTCACACTGGAGGGTTTGATGGAGAAATGTGGACATACATACAAAGCAGTTATTGTGCTATTTAAAAAAAAAAAACTTTCTTGACTAACATTGGCCTAACAACAATTAACTTGTTGGTTCAACTCAGACTGGTTTAAACAAAGTTATATCGATGATGTTACCCAGGAAATTATCAAATGCCCTTTTCCCATTTTCTGTGACGGACGTGGTGAGACGTCCCATAATACTGATTAATCCTCTCCAAAGAGCTCTTGCATAACTGGATTAATTCAGGTTGTAAATTGCCCAAAACAAAGAGGACCATGAAGTATAATCTGTGGACTATGCTCTATGCTAGAATACCCAGTAATTTAATTGGAAATAGGCATGAACACACACACAGCATAAGTTAAACATAGCCTACCTACTTTAGCTTTAGATAGATAGATAGATAGATAGATGGACTTTATTTATCGCAAACTGGGAAATTGTTGCGTTACAGCAGCTACAGTATAAGATGAACACAACAAATATCACATTAAATAACAGGATAACATAAGATAACACATAACACAAAAAACCACATTGTGCAATTTACAAGTACTTTGGGAAAATAATACCCACAGACTCTATAAGTAGTAGAGTAGCAGAGATTGTGCAAGATTAGTGCAAAGTGTTTTTGCAAAGAATATAAATGGCTTTTATCATGCAGTGTTCCCCAAATAAAAACATAAAGGTTATAAATATGTTGAAGGATTGAATTATGTTGAATACTGTCTGAAATACCAATACTGACAAGCTGAAATACAATTAATATTCTTATAATTTTACAGATACAACATCCTTTATCTAAAGTAGATTTAAGAAAGTATTAAGCTACTGTTCACATGAATAAAAGACTCTGCAGTGGCAACATCAGCTCTTTGGGAAAAAAAGTTTTGTTCTTGAATGTCCAGTATTTTAATTAGAAATGGGCGTGAACACACACACACACACACACAGTGAGTTAAACATGATCTCTGGTTTACCTACAGTAAAACTACATGTCTGATACTTTGCTTTAGCCTTTGAAATGCAGTGTCTTTCCCAAATAAACACAACTTTGAGAATATTTTCATATATTCTTTATATGTTATGTGTAATGTCCCTTCTGTTTAAAGCTACTCTGCAGGTTGGGCTCTGTCTAAAATACCAACAATGACAAATATGAAAATAGTTAATATTCTAACAATGTTATGGATAAAACATCTGCTATGTAGAGAACATTTAAGACAGTATTTAGCTGCTGTTCACGTGAATAAACGACTGCTGAATGAAAGCGGCTCTTTTCCAGCAAATAGTCACAGCCAGACTAGACAGTAACGTTATAGCGCTCGTTTACGACTCCGGCATCGCCCCAGCGGACGGGGCGACCGCTCTCACTGGAAACATTCCACTGACTTCAAGTCACAACACCGCCCGGCTAAGATTGCCAAGTTGTCAAATGCGACGAACTCAAGCTAGCTCCAGAAGCGAAGATGCCTCCTGCTCGCTTTTCACTTGAAATATATTAAACAGTATATTAGCTCTGATAAGCCATTTTATAAGTAAGCTAGTGGCAGAAATGCTCAGACTAACACAAACATGAAGCTAACAAGCTAAGGATCACATACCAATCACCTCGTGTAGCTCATAATCATCTTTGTTGATGGACCAGGTTTGGGAGCTCAGGTCCTCCGACATGGCTGAGGAGTCTGCCGAGGCCGCGCTATCTGCGGGAAGGCGCCGGACCCAGAGGCCGTGTGCGAGAAAAGAAAGTCAAAGTAATCCAAACAGGACCAACAAGGGCGACACTTCCCCTTCTTTGCGAATCCTGCAGCAACTCCTGTCATTCCCAAAGTTTGACACCAGCCGAGCAGCCCCGCCTACCGCATTCCTGCCGAGCTAATGTGGCCCCTCCCGGCGGCCATGTTGAGTGTGGGCGCCTGCAATATCACTGCTGTCAGCGGGTGAAGAGGAAGTTAGTCAGCTGAACAGACAGTAAAACACATACGGCGACAGAAACCCGGCTGTTTGAGACGGTGGCTGAACAAAATCACAGGCTAATATCTGTTCAGACTTAAAAACATGCACATAAACTAATCAAGCCGTTAGTTTCCGCCACACGTTTAATGGCCGACTACTAAAGTTGTGGCGAATTTTACCCCTAAGTTTGGTCTTGCAGACATTAGTTCTTCTCAGACGTCAAATAAAGCCCTTATTTTTTTAATTTAAATTAGAATATTACGCTCACAGCCCTTCATCACCTGAAATAATTTGAATCACAGAGTTGACTTTGATATTAAACAAGCTGGGATGTACTACCTGAAAAGCACAAATCAGGGCATTATCGCTCTAAATTAATATATAAAAAGAGGCGTTGCTTCATGAACATTCTGTCCTCTGATTGGACAGAAGCAAGTACGCTGTTCTGTGATTGGACGCTCATGTGTTAAGCGTTAACTGTACTGAGCCACATCGCTTCTTCACTGCGTTCAATCAGCGACACTTCTGGTGCAGTTCATAACATGCAGGACTTGCACAATCTCGACCCCTGCTGGAGAACTACTGTGCTTTCATGGCTGCAAATGTGATTTGAAAATAAAAGAAAACTGCCATTGAAAAGTGCATTACGTTTATTTTGATAAGAACACATTCGACATTTATTCAAGGTAGGAAAAAAATCACTTTTTCTGAAACTGTTCTAAAATGACCATATCAAAAATAGAAATTAAATGTCAGACATCATAGTGACAGATAAGAGAAAGTGGGAGAGAAAGGCAGGTGACAGCAGTGAAGTTGACAGTAAAATCTGACACAGTGAACTGGAAGTATCACAATATCTCTTCCTCTTCAGTTTCAATCTCATGTAGAAGCTGACTCATAAGAGGAAGTGGCCAGCCCCAAAAAACAGCTTGTACTGAGTGTTTAGCACTTGCTGCCCCAAATACAAAGAAATCCTCCTCTCCAATATAACTCGTATATATACAAAACACAGGCATGCAAAACCTATGTTATTCTTGAAATTTTAAAAATATAATAATGGCTTTGTGCAGTGAGAACTTTGCTGATATTTGGTATCGTTGTGCATCTTGAGTTTCATTATGATACTATTCAGAAATTATGATGAGCACTTAATTGTAGTAGCCTTATATATATATACCATATAAACACAAAATATGATAAGTGGTCCAGAAGTCAGCAGGACGTGAATAATAAGATAAGATAAACCTTTATTCGTCCCACAGTGGGAAAATTCACAATGTACAGCAGCAAAGGGGAAAGAAGCAGTTAAATAGTGAAAAAGAGCAATTTAAACAGGCTAAAAATAAGCAGTAGCACACACCTGAACCTGTAACATTTGGTCATTGTCCAATATTCCCTTTGATGGAATAAAAAAGGCACCTTTAAACATGATAAATTTGGTCCGTGGTTATGGCAGTGAGAGAGCTTTGGCCAGCCGTTTCCAGAACCAGGTCTGTGTACAAGGCCGGGTGTAGTCACAGATGGTGAGGAAGCGTAAGATGCTCGGAAACGGCTTTGTCATTGGCTTGTAAATCACTGGAATGAGCCGTTTATTTCGAGCTCCTGAAACAGCAAAAAGAATAAAAAGTAAATCGCACATACAGGCATATGCCAGAAAAAGTGGAAGAGAATGTAATTTAGCATGGCAAAAATGTAACTTACCGGGACAGAGGCTGAGAGCAAACTTGGTCTGAAAGTCACAGGCACTGCTGTCAAGGTATTCATCAGAAATCACCACCACCATCCTCTTACACCTGCACAGATGGTCACATGTTATGGCTGTTGGTCATCTCACAGAAAATGTCTTGCACTCAGGTGGCTTTCTATATCTACATATCTAATATTGAAATGAAACTGTGATTAGGCAAGTTTAGCTTTCTGCCAGGACTGAAACTTTCATGTCTTTTGTATGTGTGAACTTTTCATTTCAATTTTTTGTCCACATAGATTATTGATAGACCCACAGAGAGCAGAATACATTTTGCTCTGTTTGTTTGTACTGACTTTCTTGTGGTTTAAGGACCAGATCTGTTCTTTGTCAATTTTTCTAGTAAAAGCAAAAAGACAAATCAACAGAGTTGACCTTGACATGGTTAGCACATGTCAATATCCCACCTCTTCTCAATGAGTTCACTAGTGATGGTCCACACACAGGAGCCCGGGAGGACGTCTCTGTCAAACACACACAGTTTCAGCTTGTACTCTGTCTGTTCCAGCTCCCGGATCATCTCATGGACAAACTCAAAGTCACTCTGGCAGTAGCAAATGAAGGCATCGAACAGCTCTGGGGCACCTGGATTTAATTCAGTAGGACTGAAGTCAATAACACATCTTAATGTATCTTTATAAGGCCAGTATTGCACTACAGCATGCAACCCAGAACAACACGTGATAAAGTAGGAAAAAATAGTGTTCCACTGAAATGAGATAAATTGCACATAGATATAACAAACACATAATGGTTGGTAACCTCAAAGCTGTGCAGGGAGGTGGAACGGTGCAGGGGTGCAGGCATGTATGATTAGCGCTTCAGATGACTTGTTAGATTAAGAGATGAGTTGGAGCTCTTCCTGTGCGATGCCTTACCGCAGAAAATAATGCTGATATCGCAAGCTCAGGCTTGACTTGAGCAAATCCGCTGGCTATTGTAACTGCATTAAAGAGTTGCTAAGATGTGAAATTCAAGGCTTATGTCAGGAGAGAAAACGGCAGGTAGCATGGAAATTGTTCAAAAACTGCAAAAGCTATTGAGTGTTTGTAACCCAGAAAAGTACAAAAAGTTATTCTGAACAGCTACAAGTTTAGTCTGACACTGTAACTCTGATTTGTTACAAGTTCAATTTTCATATTACCAGTGGTGGAAGAAGTACTCAGATCTTTTCACTTAAGTTAAAGTATTAATACCACATCATCTAAACATACTTATTTAGGTTTCATCAGAAGAGTATCAAAGGTTAAAGTACTCACTATACTAAATGGCCCCATTCAGAGTGATATAATGTTGTATAATGACTGGATTGTTATTACAGATGCATTCGCATGCAAGCAGCATTTTCATCACTGGTTAGGGTGGAGCTAATTTCATCTACTTTATATGCTGGTGGTCATTTCATCATATTTTATTTTTTCTGATCATATATTTTGCATGTAAAATGTTAATCTAAAAAGTAACTTGGAAACAGCTGTGAGATAATGTAATGGAGTAAAAAGTACATGGCAGCTCTACTTAAATAACAAATGATTAGCTGTATTATGCTTTATCATATAGAGTAAAGTGATGTAATTAAGTCTGACAGGGAACGGACTACTTTTTCTTTTTTGAAAATTATTACAAACGATTACACAAATACCTTCAGTATCATCTTCCAGGGTGATACCAACCCTCTCTGGGGTTTGAGGAAGACAGCTATCGACCACATCCACCTGAAGTGGGGGCTCAGCCTTCTTTTTCAGACTCTCACAGTATTTTCTGACGTCCTCATCTTGAACCAAAAACAGACATATATATGCAAACAACACACACATAAATAAGTTTGCATACAGTCCAGTAAGTTGGGGGATACGTTATATAAATCGGATTGAATGTAGTTTGAGAACAAAGTTGCAGCTGAACTAAAATCTTTTTTTAACACATGACCAATGACTATATTTATCAAATATTTCTTAACATACTCTGAATCATGTGCGTAAATATTTTTTGCAATATGGGAATTCAGGCATGTGAATCATTTCCTGAAACCAGGAAAACATGCTTCAGCTACAAATGAATGATTACACTAATGAAATGATTTTAAAAAACAGTGAATAAGCAGAAACACACCGATCAAAGGACGAAGATCCTCCACAATGTCCTGCCTCTCCACCTCCGTCAGGATGGACAACAGCTTCCCCACAGAGGCGTCTGAGGACCGGGCCTGCCAGTCTTCCAGGACCTTCATGGTGGGGCTTTTAGACGCTTCGTAGTTCTTGATCTCCAGGTAAGTGAAGCCCATGACCTCGGCCACAGCCATCCAGTCCGCGGACACCATGGTCCTGGGGTTCAGATAGAGTCCCAACTTTTTCCTCACGTTCACATTCAGCGCGATGAGAGGAACCGACACCAGGTCAGCCTCTGAGCCGGAACAAGCCATGCTGGAAAGAGAGCTCCGGGAGACGACTGTCTTTAGTTAACACAGAAAAAGGGAGACATTTTAGAGACAGACAGTTACTGACGAGAAGAGAGTTTCTTCATGGGCCCGCAGTTCACCTGAACTGGAACACGGAAGTGACGACAGCTACAGCGCATGCGTCACACGTTGGAGGCGGTCTGTTTACCTTCAGACGCAGGAAGCGCACTTTTACATTATAGTTCATTTTTTTTTTCTTATTATCTTTATCTTTGTCTCTATCTTTTTTCTATCTTTTTTTAAATTCTCGTGGGAAATAGAAAATCTTAAAAATAGAAATGGGTTTCTGTTCCCTTTTCTCATCAACTGCCGCCTGAAATCTTTCCTCTGCATCCTTCCATTGATTATATTTAATAAAAACTGAACTCAACACTTATATTAGTACTGAAAATGGTATAATTTATTACACACAATAACACAAACTTGATTTTGCAATTGCCACAAATTGGCAAACTTTAAAACTTAATGAAAAATAACAACTGTACATCCAAACAGACACAAGAAAACTGCAAGAAAAACAATCTGCACAAAAACATCAGTGGACATCAGATCACTGCATCGGAGCTAAAAACCACAAGTGTGGCTTCCACTGCAGCATAACAGGAAATGTAGAAATGAGTCAATGAAAGGCACATTAGGAGGTCAATTTTTCTAGAGAACTGATGGCATATACTGTCTGTACAAATCAGACAAGTATTCATGCATTTACGGCGCATTTCCTCAAATTAACTTCCCTCAATCAGCACATCAGTGTGCAACACAGATTTTTTTAGCAACAGTCCAAGTTTGCATCACTGGAGCTTCTATCCTCTGAGCAGCCGTCCGCACAGACCAGATCATAGATCACAGGTTTTTGCTTCTGGAGAAATAGAAATCTATGCCTCTGTCCCGGTGTTGTTTGGGAGTGTGAGATGGGCCTTTCTTTCCTCTCAGTGAAGGCCCTGTGCCACTCTGAGAAAAAAAAGGAAAACAAACCCTTTCCCTTAGTGTGATGGTTTAAAAGATGACAGTGAGGTAACATTATTTGTTCAATTTAATGCTTGTTTTTTTCATATACAGCAAAAACCATTAAGTATTTTTTTTTCCAATGGTAGAATAAGTATTCAGATCCTTTCCTTAAGTAAATATATCGATAGTCATTGTAAAAATACTGCATTAGAGGTTCAAGTCCATTAGAATTAAATGTAAGTTTACGTAAAGTTTCAAAAGTAAAAGTACTTAGTTTGTAAAACAATTGCAAGTGAGTGACATATTACTATATATGGCATTGTTAGTTTGTCAATACTGATGAATCAAGTAGCATTTTACTGTTGTAGCTGGACAAGGTGAAGCTTGGTGAATCTGAGCGGGTCATGAGATGATTAATGATTCTGTTGCTTTAGATAAAATCTTAAACCAAAAGGTAACTAGTAATTTTATATGTCAGATAAATGTAGGAGGACTAGAAGTATAAACATAAAATGGACAAACTCAAGTAAAGTCCCTCAAAATTGTACAGTACTTGAGTAAATAAACTAACTTACACTGGTGGCAGAAAAGGATAAAAAAAGCTATTACACAATCATACTATCCACTTCCCTTTTCTCAGACACTTACCGGTTTCTTGTTAACATGTCTGCCCCATTCAGGCGCTATGATGATGGGGGTGGGGTAGGTCTCGCCAAGGGACACATGAGCATGTGACAACATAGCACTGCTAAGGGTCCAAGGCGTGTGCACGTCCGCTCCCTTGATCTGCTGCAGCTCAGGAACCCACTGCCGTACATAGTCACCCTAAAGCACATGAATAGGCAGCCGAGCCATAAGTTGATATTTCCATCTCAGTTTTCTTTCACATTTGTCCTGGTTTCATCATGTACCAGCAATACCATCAAAAACAAAGTGTGACTGAGACATTTCTTGTTGAAGTGCAAGAACAATGGCAAGTTTACAACTCATGCACTCCTCAAACATACGTTATTGTCGTAGTCGAGGCCTTGTTTGATCATGTTGAACTTCCTGTTCTCTCTGGGATCATTTCCTATACCAGCACTGTACAGCCAGTTGCCGTAATTGCTGCAGACATCATAGTCAATCTGTGGAGGAAAATTTTAAATAATGAGGTACATTTGAGTATCAGCAACTATATATAAAAATGAATAGGACAGAAGAGGTGAGCACAATACAATAAAAAAATGTTATTCTGCTATTCCACAACACCTCAATAATTACATCATTTACTAGCTAATTCAACTAACACTAATTTAAAGCCTGGCCTTCACTACTTACCAGAAGGTATTCAAACCACTCAGCTCCCATCCTCCAGTCCAGGCCCAGGTCTTTCGTGAGGAAACTAGCAACATTTTGCCGCCCCCTGTTGGACATGAAGCCGGTCATTGCCAACTCTCTCATGTTGGCATCCACAAAGGGCACTCCTGTTCGTCCCTCTGTAATTACAAATGACACATACTCTATTTTCATATACTTTCAATACACCTCCTAAAGACACTACTTGGTTTTTCATTAAGAGTATTTTGTGAGCAGTGAGGGACAAAAATGGTGCAAACCTTTCCACGCATTGAAAAGTTTCATATCCTTTTTCCATGGAACTGATTTGTCCTGAAGGCCTGAGATAAAATTACTATGAGCTTTACATTCATGTACAAAGTATAAAAAATGTTGAAAGTTGAAAACTTTAGCTTATTTTACCTTTGACCTGAAACAGTCTGTTTCCATACTTGACACCTACAAACTTGAAGTAATCCCTCCACAAAAGTTCAAAAATAACCCTGAAAGACAGCAGTGAAGATCAGAAAGTGAAGAAAATTTCTATTAGTGTGACTAAATAGTAACCTATGATAGAACATATATTTTAAAAACATTTTTCTAATGTACAAGTACATTTTGACACATTCTAGCTTCATTATCAACGACAGAAGCAGCACCAGAAAAACTAGTGAGCTTTTGTGCATACCTCACCAGTAAAACAGTATTATACAATATGTATTATTTTATATATCTCACTAATTACTGTATTCCAGTCCTTTCTAACTCCAGACTCACCAGTATGTGCTCTGGTTGGCTGTTCGTTCCCTCTCATACTGCTGGATCTGATGATAAATATACCTGGGTGAAATGCATCCCACCGCCAGCCTGCAGAAGTAGAGCACCATTAGAGATATATTTATAGGAATTACTTTCATGGAACATTAACCTCTAGTAGCCATTGAATAGCAGAGGACGCGATAACTCACCAAGGTGCAAATTTAGTAGAATAATCCACACCAATCAAGCCATTACGAGTCTCCTTGTAAGTTGCAACTGCATTCTACAAAACAGAAAACATATTTATTACACCTACAGCACATAGTAGATAATATGTCACCATATGAGTGTAATGGAAGTTGTACTCACAGTGTCCCAGAAATAGTGTTTGAGCCTAGCCAGAGCGTGACTTTCACCACCACTGCAGGGGAAGGCTGAGCGAGGATCCGTCACAGGCTCTGTGAGAATAAAATCGAAGAAGACTGACTCCATGCATGTTAAACACTCCCTGATGTACACTTAAGACATGCAGAATCATAAAAGCTCAATCGTATACATGGAAATCGAGCCTGTCTGCTCGCGCGCTGGCACTTAATGAGGAAATCTGTGCTCAGCAGTTTGCCTATTGAATTCTGAAAGTAGCAGCAGTGCAGATTTATTCAATAGAGGCACTGCATAAAATGAGCAATTTGCACTTCCTGTTTGCCAACAGCATGTGAATTTACACAAAAGTCAATTTAATAAGCACATCAAATATGCGTACAGGCATTTGTCTCTGATACTGATACAGACATAGTTTTATCATTTCTGCAAATTCACAAAACACGAAGACATAAAGGGAAGACACAAGGAGAAAGCACAATATATACTGTACATTGTAGATAAAACTTTATGGTTATTCACCTGTCTGTTGTAGGTCCTCTGCTGTAGGAATGGCTCCTTCCTCCAGCCCTTGGGGGAGAGGCTTTAGTTGCTCAGGGGTTGGGAACACAGGCCTCACCCTGCTCTGGGTCTCCACTGCCTTCCTGAACTGAGTGTACACATCAGGGAGCCTAACAAACCAGGAGGAAATGAAATAGAAATTGCCAGTTTAAAAAAAGGACATAAACCAGAACTGAAGAGTTGTCTCCAAATAAGTCACCTGCTTCCTCACCTGGACATGTGGTGAAATGGAAGATCATCTCTGTGGTACAGTGTAGACCCCCAGCAGGTGTGAACTTTGACCTTCAACTGCGCACAGACATCCTTCACTCGTTTCTCGACATTCAGTTCTTCTGAAGTTACCTGGAACATGAAGACATTAGGGGAAAACTATGTTAAAATCACAGCACAACGCAATAAAAACCAGTAAGAGAAAGAATGTTTACAAGTACCTCTTCATGGAAAGCCACAGTGCTGACTGAGCCAAGTTGCTTGATGAGGTCTGCAACTACCTCCTCTGGCTTACCCCGTCTCACCACAAGGTTGCTATCACACACATACAAATAAAAACACACACACACACACAGAATAAGTCCCAGTTAACACCATGCCTGGCAAGCTGCATCCTGGGTAGAGAGCTAGTAATTTCTCTCCCGCTGACCGGAAATAATGATGGGAACAGTGTGTGCAGCTCTCGTGTTAATGTAAACATAACCCCTTTTAAGCCCAGGTGTGTCCTGATCCTTTTACTGTATCAGTGAAATCCTAGAAAGCTGAGAACTGTAACAAGCATATGTGCAACAATAACATGATACATAAGTTTGTGATCACTTTTAAACTTTGCAAAAAGATTATGGCTCTTCAGGTCACTAACAAAGACAGAGCTGAACTGTGAAGAAAGTCAGCAATGAAAATAGAGCAGTAGAAGACACATAAATTGGGGTCATGTACAGGAAGACCAGTCATCGATGACAGGTTTATTTACCTGCCCTTGTTGAGCAGCGTGTTTCTGAGGTCCCTGACACTCTCCAGTAAGAAGCGCAGCCGGAAAGGCCCAGTCTTTGGTAGGTTGTAGTTGTACGTTCCCACATAATGTCTGGGGTCGAAGCAGTACAGTGGAACAATGTGCTGTGCGTTTCTTTGAGCCCAGTGGAAAAGCTGCATGTAAAGAGAACAAACTATGAGTCGTGTCATCATCTCTTAAGAAATGTGATCATGGCTTGACTACAGTGGCAGCAAACACAAAAATCAGTACATTTGATTCTATGAGAAAATTGTTCTGGAACTACAAATATGGCTGCTGTAAGTGCACTGCAAAAAATAACCTACTACCAGGTAAAATACAAAACAATGTTCCTTGACAGAGAGGAGGGATATAATTCAATGATAATTGTATGTATGATCATTTGTTTATTAAGTTGTTGTATAGGTTTATTGTTGTCTATTTTAACAAGTTAGAAATAAAATACAAAAAATAAAAAGATAATTTGATGTTTCAAATGAAAGTAAGCAAATGCGTTTTCCTTTGCTACAACTTTATTTTATTTTGAAAAACGGAAGACGTCATATATGTTGATGTCACGTTTGTTCAATATGACTGAATGAAGGCCTGCAGTTTTTATCTTACAAAGCTAAACATAAAAACACAAATAATATTTTGACATATAATTTGAGCAGCTTTTGTGACTTATTTTCTTTTTTCTTATTTAACTTTGAAGAAGGCTTTTATTCTTGAGGAACAAACCCTGGAAGTAGTAGCGTTAGCGAAACAAAAATAGCTTGATGCTAACAATAAACATGTAATATGGTTAAAATATTATCGTAACGTTAATATAAAAGCAAATGCATTATATGAAGGAATATCAGGTCACGTTTACTTCCAATTTTAGCTGCTCTAAAGTTAAATAACGTCGGTTTTATAACTACACGGACTCATAACAGATTCACAGTCTTACCTCGTTGTCGTGGAGCCGCAGGTCGTTTCTCAGTAAACAGATGATTGTTCGGGATGCAGACATGTTTTTCGTTTTGAATACCACAGTAATATTTGTACCAGAATCACCGACAGGACTCAGGGACAGACGGCAGCTTCCTCCGGTTTGTGGCTCCTCTGTTTGCTGGTGGAGTCAGTCACGTTTTCACGCACGTTACAAAACAGCAGCTTTTGTAACGTGGTTGTTTAACAGCTGCCTCAAGCTTATAAAACTAACACACATCAACACACATATACTTTTTCATTTTTTTTATGGCCACTTTATTTTAGGTCCAACTCATTTACATCGTTTTCATACATGAGGGAGAATATTAATAATTATTTTATTAATAATATAATGCACTTAAATGAAAATATATAAGCTTCAATATATAGAATTGCTTTTGTGTTTAATTGCATTAGATTGTACAGGTGTGTCTAATGTGCAATATTTCATTTTCACCTCATCTGTTTCAACTGTATCTGTCTATAGTACATATATGTTTCTCATATTTTTATAGTTCTCTTGTTAATTTGTTAATACTTTCTAGCCTTGTTTAAATTGTTAATACTTTCATATTTCTTCTAGTTAAATTGTTAATACTTTTTTATTCTAGTTAAATTGTCACTACTTATATTATTATTTATATTTTTCTTGTTTATGTTGCTTACTATTTATTTTTGTTGCTGTACACTGTAAATTTCCCAGTTGTTGGACTAATAAAGTGGCCAGTGAGTGTATATATTAAACCTAGAGCATTAATCTACTTATTTTGTTTTGGTTGTCCATAAGAAACTAAACACAAAAAGAAAGAGTATGGGTTCAAAACACAACAAAATAAAAAGTTTTATTTTGACTTAACATAAACAAAGGTAAAATAACTAATTCTACACCTTTGTAGTATATTATCTCTCCCCTTTTCATTCTTTTGAGCCGATTTAAAAGCTAAAATTAGGAACTAAAAAGAATCCTGTTTTGAGAGGGGATAATCAAAGAGCAAAGTTTTTAAAAAGCCTTACTGGATTTTCAGTATTATTATAATAGCATGTAAATCAGATAATGTAGTACAAAAACAGCTGATAGCTCCACAGAAGAACAAATTCTGACAGTGGCAACAAGGGCAAAGGGGACACTTTAAGGCAAAGCAATCACAAAACAACACAATAAACTCACACAGGGAAATAGTCTTAGACCTTGGATTTATTAAGTTAAATGTACAAAAGATCAATGACTCGATACATTTCATGTTTCAAGGCTTTGTCATTAAGACAAAACGAACTCTGTCCCAATCGAAAGCCTCCCAGCCTTTTCATACTGCCTGCCAGCTCTCAAAGAGACAATCATACATACTTCTGTCTAAATCACAGTACAATCTACTGTATAACGTAGCTATTTCATCAAATAGATTTGTATATAATGTAAAGAAATTTCATACAAAAGTGCAGAGCAATATGTATTTACAGTATAATCTTTTTTTTCCATATAAAAGAACTTCAGCAAATCCTGTGTGTGCTCTCTACTGAACAGCTGCTCACCTTATTAAGAAGCTTTCTGCTTTGGCAGTGAACATTCGTGTTTACAAGCAGATTCAGATAAGGCACTGACAAGGGTCCAAAAAAAGTTTTGATCATTCCTCAAGTGCCACTGTGTCACAGCGAGCCAATACACCTCCAACATCAATCTCCCCTGTTAAATGTTTCCTCTCATCACGTTGAAGATACAGCATTCAGCTTTGTCTTTCCGACTTGACCCTTTTTTGGCGACTTGTAATATTATGCTTGATCTCACATGACATTACACAGAGCGAGGTGTGCTGTCAGGCGGTCATTTAGTGACCCATTCATATAGTGTGGGAAGCAAAGTAAAGGCATGGGGTGACTGGATTCATACAACAAAACTGTAGATGAGACGCTTACCTCAATCTAATTTCATAATGCTTTTCACACTAACATCTGATTTGGTCTGTGCAGTCTACTGTGCACGAAGCTGCCATTACATAGAGAAGGCTATAGGGCTCTAAGGTGACAAAACAATCCAACATGACTAATACTGCACATTAACTTTAGCCTAACGTTGTCGAAAGCTTCTGTCTCTGCATCTTCTCTTTGGCCACTTTCTCTCTGTGGACCCAAGGCTCACTGCATGGGAAGCTGGAATGGATGTCACAGATGCCAACAGTAGTGTTGGTATTGCTTAATAGACATTGCACACTTATGCAAAAGTTTGGTTCTTGTTCTTTTGTCTTCACATCGGAAACAAAGTACACAATTCTCCTCATGAAATTATATAAAAAAGATGCTTCAAATAGAAAAATATCTCCTCAGTTGATTATCGTGCATGTTGGAAATGTTTCAATGCATGATATCAAAAGTGCAATGTTGACAATCCTTCTAAATGGGTTTGCGAGTGCTATGAAAGTAGGGTCATGCAAACCCTCTAAGATGTTAAAAAAAAACATTCTTACTTACAAATTCTTATTGTAAGGCGTTGACGCAAAATACATTTACATTTTTTTAGGTGACAGTAGAAAACTCATTTGCTAAGATGACTTTGTATGCATTATTGTCCGTCTTATAAAAATATTTTACCATCTTAATTTCCCTCACAGCTAACTTAGGCTGATGAGTAACTTACAGTACTGTCACTTGTGACCAATGTCACCAGTCAGTCACGATTACATAGCGTCTGGACAAACCTAGACACTGTTCTGCGGCAGTAAATGAGTGTAAAGACCCAGAGAGCTGGAGACGTTGGGTCTATCTTGGGTCACTTTTCCTGCTCTTGTTAAAGGACAGCAGTCTGTGGCTTGTGAGACTGCTAAGTGCTTTCACTTCAGTTCCCTCCTGGGGGAACAACACTGCGATGCCTCGGAGGACTCTGGAGGTCTGACGCAATCAACCTGGCCTCTCTGTAAAAAAAATCCGAGTTGAGCTAGTTGTTGAGAGATGCAGGGGTCCTGACAAGGCAGACACTGGTGATAGATGACAGAGCAGGAAGTTGGAGTGATGCTGAGCCCTGGAGCCTGGTGACGAGGGTGCGGGGGCTGGGGACGGGGCGGGGCAGGCCGGAGAGGAGGGGAGGCACTGGGGCTGCGGAGGCCTCGCAGGCAGGGGAGGGGAGGGTGGTGCTCAGGCCTCAGAAGCTGCCCTGGACAAACGGGTGGCTGAGCAGAATTTCTGCAGTGGGCCGCCACTTCTCCTCCGTGAACACCTGCCGCAGGAAGTCCCTGCACGCTTCGGACACGCCCTCGGGCAGCATGGGCTTCGTAGGCTGGGTGGCAATCTTAAAAATGGCTGCCATGGCCTCATACTCAGCCCACGGAGGTTTCTGGGTCAACATTTCCACAACGGTGCAGGCGACACTCCTGAGGACAAGCAAGCACCAGCAGAGTTAGTTGTTATAGTTAGTTATCAGAAAATCGAATTTAATCTTATTGGCATCAAATATTACGACATGGCAATATTAAAGCCTTACAATTATTGCAATTCAAAACAAGAGTTGACCCTTTAACACTTGCCAATATGAAAACAAGCAGACTTTTTTTGACTGTTGAATGCAAACTCTGTTGAATATATAGCATTGTGGGTTTAGACAATTCTCGTATGTCTTAGGCTAAAATAAATCCCCCCAAAAATTTGGCATTTTGGAGATACATGATTTTCATTGGACAGGAACGAAATGTAACATTTACAGCAGGGCTATTGCTTTGGATTGCATTATGTTTTACAGGTATTCATGCTGATTTATTCTCCCCGGCATTCCTATTACAAATTAACATTTCTGCTTTGTAATCCAAATTTAAAATAGCATTAATGTCCTGGTGGCTGGTGGGTATTTGACAGCTGCACCTGGTTTTATTTCCCAGTAGTATGGTGTAATTGTTTAATTGAATTTTATAGCCGCATGCATTGGATCTGCATTATTTATGCGACAGAGCACTGTGTTTCAAATTGACCACAATGACTGAAAAGATGTGAGTTGAATCTAATCTAATTCAATTGTAGTAATAGCAGTCATAATCACATGACAGCTATATTTTACAAGTACTCATGTTGATTTATCCGCCCCTGTCCTGTTTAACACAAGCTGATATTTATGTTTTGTAATGCAAACTTAAGATAGCATTAATGTCTTGGTGACACCAGAATTTACTTACATATCACCAACACAACTGTTTCACAACATATTGCTTTTATACCCATTTACTGAGGTAATTTTATTGCTTTTACTGCAACAGTCTATTTTTGTGCCTGTGATATGTTTTTTGTGCTGCAAGAGTCTAATATCCCCTTTGGGCCTCATTACAGTTCCATCTTATTCTTACCACACATCAGCTTTGCGGCCATAGCCCTCCCCATTGATCACTTCCGGGCTCATCCAGTAGGGGGTGCCAGTGACAGACTTGATTCCTGTACCAGACATGCAGATGGTCTGGATACGTTTACTGGCTCCGAAGTCTCCCAGCTTCACGTTCCCTGATGAGTCTCTCAGGATGTTAGCACCTGGTGGAACGAAAAACAAAATGAGCTCAGAGTTATTCAAGAGCCTCCAGAGGACCGTCGATATCCTTGAAGGGATATTTTAGTTTGGAGGTTTAATATAGTCGGACGTCACAGTGTGGTTACAAAACGCCTGTGCCAGAGCTTCAACCTGACCGAACAACCTGAGGCAAAAGGTGAACTTTTCCCATGACTGTGATGATGGAACACTGGCAGACTTATTTCTAAAATGTCAAATTACACCTTTTAGCAATATTGAGATAAATACCACAAACGCTCAAGTTTTCATTTTTCTCACATTACACAAATCAAAAAATGAAACATTGAATCAACCGTCTGCTCCATGTGGATTGTACCCTTTTTCCTCCTCCTCCTCCTCCTCCTTTAGTAATTTTCCAACTTGTAGCTGTGTCTATCCCATTTCCTTCAGGCGCTCCACTTGTTTGATCAGTGACTAATGTGCACCACTCGCCACTCACTCTCCACACCCACTGTAGGATGGAGGGCTTGGAGAGAAGAGAGACGAAAACTGTGACCTTTACTCTTCACTTCTCACTTCTTTAATCAGTTTCCACCGCCTCTATGTTTTCTGCGAGGATGTGAGACTATTTAATAAATCAACTCTCTCGCTTTTTTCATTGGAACGTTAAATTTGCAGAAACTTCATGTCTGCGATGCCAAGCTGTGTCCAAAAATCTGAATGTGCTGACAGCTCTTTTTACAGCACACAGAAGAGCTCTTGTGTGGTGAGATGAGCACGCACCGTATATTACACATGAAGAGCATATCTAAGTGGAAAATCCCACCCACATACAGCATACTCTCATAGAGCCTGTGTCCTCTGAGACCTACTATCTTTTTCCCCACCAGACGGTATATTTCCCTCTTCTTGGCCGCCGCTGAGCGAAGCAGCGACTCCCAAAGCTGCGGGCAGCCAAACTAAAGCCTTTCCATCCGGTGTTGAACATTTTTAGCCTGGCCGATTTCACCAGCATGAAGCCTAATATATCTCAAAGGAGAGTTCAAAATAGCACTTTTTTTTTTTCCAGGCTCCTTCTGTAGACGGTGAATAACCAAATGAGGAAATGTCAAGCAGAATAAAATGAATGGATCTGTAGTGTTCTCAGCAACAGTTGCTGCAATATGAACCGTAAGAATTTGTCAGCTAAGTCCGTGTCTCAAGTATGGCTGTTCACTGGCCACAAATCTCATTAAAATCCCATCCTGACCTTTGCTCGCTCACTGTTTCTGTTACCTTTGATGTCTCTGTGTACAATCATGTTGCTGTGCAGGTAAGAGACTCCTTGGAGGATCTGCCTGGTGTATCTCCTCGTCACCTTCTCTGTCAGGGCCCCATAGGCTTTGAGCTGGTCCTTTATTGAGCCCTGGAGAGACGATAAACAAAAAGTCAGTGAGAGAAGTAGTGGAACTCGGAAAAGCTGAGAAATGCTTCTTCATATTGGCTGTAATGTTATATTATTGTCACAGCTGTAGTGTATAAAATCATAGAAGATCTGCTTTGGAGGGACGTGTATGGTGGATATAAAATGGTTCAGTGTCTGATATAACAATGATTTGAAGGAAAATGTGGCTGCATACTTGCAACAACAGTTCCAGCTCAATGATTTATTTTCTTTTATTGTGAAAGCAGCCTCTGAGCCAACTTTTAAGTACAAAAACCAAGTATATAAACATGCACGGTGCCGAAACAAATCTGCTGGATTTTGAGCCCAAACGCCTACAATGGCCTGCATTTCCTTTCATTTCCTGTTTTCAGTTCCTCATGAGGGAAATTTCAGGACCAAATACCTGATCCAGCGACACCTGTGACGCAGTGTTGGGCTCACACAGTGAAAACAAAATCTCTCTCTCTCTCTTCAGCTGTCAACAAGACACCGTAACAGCTCTCTGACTCTCAGAGGGACACTTGCCCCCCCCATCGTGGGCGACTTTAAGTGTTATCGGTCAGCCACAGCGGTGCAGCCGTGCCGAGCAGTCACACACACACAAACTTGGCTTTTGTCACCTCCTCTCTCGCCTCTGCCAGCAAACTCCAGTGAAACATAAACATTTCCAAGTTCCAGACAATGTGTGACTAAGACGCTCAACGCCACTCAGGGAAAAAAATAGCTCAGGAAATATTAAAAACAGGCACAGGGACGGGGTCCGCAGGCGACAGCAGCTCATTAAGACGCTCATTTAGTGAGAAAATGATCTCATAAACTGAGCCGTTCTGCTGACATCAACCACTGAGGACATGTTTGTTGACAGCTGGTGACATTTCAAAATTGGTTTTTAGCAGATGTGGCCAGTACGGGCTTGATTTGGTGTTTGTCTTCAAACGTCTGTGCACCTATCTCTATAGCCAAACCAACTCAGAATATGACATCCTCAGACATTATTTGTTATTGTGTCTCAGTCAGACTTCAAGGGCTGTTGTGCTAAATGTGACTTATAAAAGTTTAAGTGCATTCAAATGAAATGCCCTGCAGAATACACACCCCGGGCATGAACTCCACAAAAATGGTGAGTTTCTTCTGTTCGAGGTCCCGAAGACAACCGTAGTACTGAACAATCCGCTCATGACGCAGATTCTTCAGCAGCTGAATCTCACACTCCAGAGCATTCACCTCCTACAGAAAGAAGGGTTTTAGAAAAGAATAACAACTTTAATCTTAGATCATAAAGTCATTGAGTTTTGTGGCCTAATATAAATGCACTTGCAGATTTATCATGTTCTCTCTTACCTTGCTGGTTTCTTGACAGTCGGGATCAAAGGGCACCTGCTTGGCAGCCAGCTCTCGGCCTGTGTCGGCGTCATAACAGAGGTAGACCTCCCCGAATGCCCCGCGCCCCAGGAGCTTTCCTTGTCGCCAGTTGACTGGCGCCCGCGGCGCTGCAGAAACACAACACCACATGATGAAAACCCACCAGTAATTCATTTTGTTCCTAAGCCCCCAGAGGCAGACTGATCCACTGTGATATACTGATTTGAGCAAACACTAACACTGAAGCATGCATCAAAATCCACCACAAAACCCGACTGCAATTCACACAATAACTTCACCAGACGTCAAACCCCACCACAGGGTTGTTGAATGATTCCCACCGCAGACCCTCTCAAATGGGGGGGGAAACCCCTTATATCTGAGTCAAACCACGCTCAGCCGACAGAAAGTCGTCAAAACTTCTCAGCATCTCAACAACACTCATCTTCACAGACCCAGACTCTGAGACTTTGTTTTGGTATTAACAAGCCTCTTTGCGGCCGGGTTAGACAGCTCGGTCGTGTGTGGGTGAGAAGGACAACGGAGACTGACACGTCAACCACAGACTGCTGAGCTGAGCTTTCATTTCATGACAAAGACAATTTCTGGGCAACGCAAACTGTGGACTGAATGAGGACAGATGTGAGTCTGTGACATGGATGATGAGAGGGGAATTCTGCCTGTTGTAACATACAGCCTTACTGTACATTAGTTCTACTCCATCTGTACTACCTACTGCTAGGAATTAAAACATGTTTGACAGCCATGAATTATTTACTGGAAAACACATTATCCTTGTTTTGTCCTCCTCTGTGTTTGACTTTTTTCTGCTCGAACAATTAAGTCACACTGTTTATGTATCGATATCTCATTTTCTATGTCAGTCTTTTGTCATTTATATTTCATTGTGCACCCAGGATGCCTTCCAACAATGGCTGGGTGTCATTTAAAAATGTTCAATAAAATGCTGACAGGATATCTGAGTTTCGGTCTTGATATGATACTGGTTTTAGCACCTGACTTCTCGACATGTTGGCCTATTTTTACTTTGCAAAAGAAGCCAAGGTGCTGAAATGATCACGCAGTCTAAGAACAAGCAAGAACTTTACCTAAAAAAATAGCTTCAAGACGAAGCAAACAAGATTGTGAATCTAACCATTTGATGCCAGCTGCGAGTACAAGATTTTTTGAGTGATACCAAAGGATAGATGGGAAGGAACACAGGCACAGTCATTTTTCACGTTAAAAACATACAAATACATGCAATCAGTACGGTGGACATGCATACCGTACGGAGGTTTGAAATCTGCTCTTAACCAGCAGAAGAAAACAAGTCTGAACTTTCTTCATTGACGTCTGGGTTATCAGTGAGGGTTTATTTGTCTCATTATCCACAGGAACCAGACAGATACGACACCAATCAACAACAAAGGCCAAGAAATTCAGTTTATGTAAGACTGCTTGGAGTGAAATGTCCCTTTAGTGCTTCTCTGTCTCTGTATGTATATATAAGGTTTTAAGGGCTCTACTCACATTTGGCCGTACCACGCTGGCAGCTCTTGTCAGCGGTGCGGCCCAGCGAGCGCAGGTCACTGTACTGCAGCGTACTGTCGCCATTATAACTGCGTGTGCGACTGGAAGGAACCAGCTGGAACAGGTTCTCCTGCGGCATGAAGCTGCGCGGAAGTGTCCTGCGACCTGAAAACACACGTTTAATAAAAATAAATAGACATATTAACGACTTCACACACACACACACACACACACACACACACACACACACACACACACAGGTTAGTGCATCTTTTGTTTGTTCTGCGAGTGATTTTCACACAGTTACTTTACAGGTGTTGTGCAGAAAGCGAGCTCTCGGCCAAGACTTAGGGCCAGCCGGAGCAGAGTGCCTCTCGCCACTCCGTCCCACTTCCCCTCAGACAGGAAGCAGGGCGCTGTGTTTTTATACAAGTTCGGGTTCACCGCAGGGAAACGTAAATCATTGCTAGCCAAGGTTAGCCTCTGAGTAAGCAATTACTAGCAGCTGCCTGGAACAGCAAGCCAGCACTTCATGTACCGAATCTACCCGGAGAGCATAAAAATGCAGAGGCAGTCAACAATATTTAAAAATATTTTATCTGGAAAAGTGGAAGAAATGTGAGGAGGAGGCACTGTGAAGACGTGGTGGTGTGAGAATCTGTCTGTGTTGTCCTGTACACATGGTAATATATCTGTTTAATCCATGCAAAGCAGTGGTGTGTCATTGCTCTAGAAAAGCCGGTTTCTTACGGTCTCCATAATCCTTGCTGCGATTGGGCAACTGGAACTGGCGAGGGAAAGTCCCCCCTTTCCCGTGGCGACCTGAGGAGGGAGCAAAGAGGCAGAGCTGTCAGTCAGTGAAGCCTCACATCACAGCTGAACTCTCACTTTACAGTTACTCTACTCCTCAACTCACTGTTTTTTATATTCAAGTTCACCGGTGCAGGATTAATTGCTTAGAGCTGATCAGAAACACAAACACACTGACGCCCAATAAAGATGACAGAGTTTCACATTTCAGCTGATCACATCTGACAGACGCTACACACGTCTCGGCGTGTCAAATCAAAGTCGAGTGGAATGGAAGACAGTTTTTCACACGGCGAACAGAGCCGTTGTGTCGCCTCGCTGCAGCCAAGACAGAAAGTGAAAACAGCTCGTGTGTGCTAGCTTAGCCTTAGCTCTGAACCCAGTGGAGCAGTAACTAAAGGCAGGTGGGGAGCACTGCTGACGCAGGCGAGTGCTGACACACACACACACACACACACACACAGAATGGAGAGCAGTGGAGCCACTTGCAATTGAAAGCAGCTGTTCTGTCAGATGACTGCCTCCCCTCGCGCTGTTTTTGTGGCTGTATCCCATAGAGACGGGAGTTATTTTTTGTGTTTGGCAGCGCAGGATGGAGAGGAAAAATCTACTCACAGGGAATGGTAAACAAATACTGTAGCCCTCAGCAGGAAGGGCCGCACAGCTTTACATCTGGGAGGGGGAGAGCGTGCATATATGCGTGTGCAGGCACGTGCATGAATGTGTGCCCAAGTCCTCAAGTGCTGCTGCAGCTATATGAAGCTCCCAGACTCCCAGTGTGTGTACATAACATGCAGCACAGTTTTCTTTCTTTACAGCACGGGGGTGGTGCAGGAGGAAAAGAAATGACCAGATTGGGGGAGCTGCTGTGGTTCCTCTGTTCATGAGGATTAGTGTGGCGTTATCTGTCATCCTGCTCCATTTGATCTGCGTTCTGAAGGAAAAGGGGACAGACAGGGAGCCGAGGGACGAGGACTAGACGAGTTAAGGGGGGGCATCGAGAGGCGAGGGGACAGAGAAGGGAAGTGATCATGAAAAGACAGGAAAGCAGCGATGTCTGAGGAGCTGGAGTTCGAAAAAAGGCAGACGAACAGGGGAGATGGGACGAGAGAGACAAAGGGGAGAAGGAGATGGACAGAGGGTGAACAGAGCAGAGCGTGTGGAAGATAAAGCCGGAAGAGTTACGATGCTATCACACTCTTCATCTCCTCCTGAGACACAAGAAATACAACCAAGATATTAAATATCTTCCCAAAAACCCATTCTTCATTTTAAGTATTTGCTCCTAGATAAAACCATCAACTAACGTCTTCTCCCTCCTCATTAGTAATCTCAAGAGGGCATTTTCAAGAGGGAAACATTTTAGGTAATCAGGACCAGAACAGAACTTTCTGTTGGTTTTCTGTGAAACTGCTTGTGTGGCTATAACCTCCAAAAAAAAAGTAAGAACAGACAAAGCTCTAATAATGAACAAGCTTTTTGCACCTTTATCTTTCTATAGTGTTTGAGTTGAGAAGCAGCTTTTAGAGGTGCTGCAGATTTCGCCTCTCCTTACCTTTGTATTCATAGTTGAGGTTCAGGTAATTATTGTCACGGTTGTTCTGTGAGAAAGGAGGACTGAAATGACAAGAGAACAGGAGGGGGGGGAAAGTTGAAAAACGGTCTCCTTTTTCAGCCTGTAATTTCCCCTTATCTTCAAACAGAGTCTGGCTACAGCTGCTGGTCTGAAACTTCAGAACAGCCTCGACTGTAAAGCAGCACCAAATGCCTCAAAATGACTTCTGCGCTCAAACGCCTTCGCAATTTATTTTAAACAACAACGTGCTGAATGGGAAAAGATAAGCTGGATGTTGAGAACCTCTCTGCATTAACAATAAGAAAGTGAAAGTGGTGCTAAATTGCTGAACTTGAGCTTTGTATCGTTAAATGAGTCGATGTGCACCCGGCCCCCGGCCCCTCCCCCCCTCGTGTCCAGCCCTGACGACCCGGCAGAGAGTGACGTCTCTGTTGACCGTAGGGCGGCGCGGGGCCACGAGACCCTGGATAAGGGGCACGCATGCCCGCTCGAAGGGAAAAGTTCCATGCACTCGTTTCCTGCCATTGTTCTGCAGCCTGGAGCCCAGATAAGCCTCGTGCAGGTAGAGCTGTTTCCGTCCTACGCTCTCTCTCTCTCTCTCTCTCTCTCAGCCTCACTCTTGCTCACTTCTCTTTCCCCTTTGATTCACATTCAGTCTTTTCGCTCTCCAGCCCCCCCCCACTTCACTCTCACTCTTTCACCACATTTCATTTATCTGGCTCAGTTTTTTTCCCCTCTCATCCAGCATGTTCTTGCTTTACACTTTTTCGTCTCCCACTCAGTCCGTCTGTTTCTCTCTTGCTCTCTCTCATGATAACGGAGGAATCCAGGCGTCCAGATAAGAGTTTTGTCACCATAGCAACAGCAAAGCGACCCGATTCCTTTTTTTTTTTTTTCTCCACGGTGGCAGCTCAGGCCGGGTCAGGAGGCTCTGCTGGCCTTTAACACCGTTTACACACTTCACTGGTTGCTTGTGTGTGTGTGTGTGTGTGTGTGTGTGTGTGTGTTTGCAACATACAGGATTAAATCCAAGTGTGTTAACATGCACGGACACTGTGATGCAAACCATGTCTCATATCTCTGTTAATAAAGCTGCAATGTTAATCTGCATATCATAAATCTAAATCCACACGGATGAGGGTCATAAATCACACACTGCATTATGACTCACCTGTCCAGTGCTTGATCTATTGATTGACAGCTGCTCGACAGTGAGTTGTCTGCACTCCCAAAGGGATCCAGCATCTGACGGACATAACAGGGGAGAATCGAGGGTCACAGGGCATGCAATCATGTGGGAGAGAATATAAAGCAGTGCAGATGGAGTATAACTGCAGCGCAAAGTAAGAAAGTGAAAGGGCCTGAGTCCTGCAGGTCAAAAGCTGCACGGAAATGTTATTATTCTCAGCTACATTTAAAACAATTCTCAACAGGCAGTCATGTAGAAGTGTTTTGTCCCTCTTAAAAATAATGGGCAAAGCAGAGGCAAAGATTCACAATAGGTAAAGCAGAGCAGGATTCTCTTAACTGACCAAAGAGACAAAGAGCTGACGACTTCAGACCTGTATTGTGTTCTTTAAACACACCTCAAAATGATCTCATGTGGCTGCTGGACAAGAACTTTTTAAAAGGAGTCAAATTAGAGGGTTGCGAGGCCAATGTTCTGTGCATTAACTGGGATTTCCTACAGTTTCAGCATGTTGATACTGAAAAAGTCGGGACTAAAATAACACCACCTCACAGCTTATTAATACTATCTTGGCCAAAAGACGGGTCAAGAGCCAAATTAGAAGGCTATGAAAAATATATAGTTATAGTTATGATCATATATTCACCCACTGTGGGTAGTTTAGCAAGTTTCCTTTCAGTGTATGATTGATTAAAGAATTTAACATTAAACCACACCTCCAGCCAATCATAAAGGAGCGTTTCATCCAGAACCAGAAGTTTTTTAATGTCTTTTTTCCTCTGGACATGTCCTTACATTCTGGTCGAGGGTCTCCGGGATGAACTCCCCTTCACTGTGGATGCTGGTGTAGGAGCCCTGGCGAGCGATCTGCTGCTGCTCCTCGGGGACGCTGCCAGGAGGCGGAGACGTCCGACCTGTGTGCAGGGAACCTGGGATAGTTCGAAAAGGTGGAGTGAAGAGAATGAACAGGGGGCAGTGAGTAAGAGAGAGGGAGTGGAAGAATTAAGGGCAAAGGAGGAGGTGAGATGTAAAATCAGAAAAACAAAAGGAAGAGAGAAGGAACGGAGGGAGCACAAGGGAAGGATGATGAAGATATGAGAGCGAGGGGGCAAAGGGGAGAAAACAGCGTCACGGTGTTATTCATGGGTACAAGTTCAACAGTGCCAGGACTACGAAAAATGATTTACTAAACCACATTGCTGCCACCTCTAACCTCAATTACTGTGACAAACGCTCCCCTGGCTGAGCTGCGGCGGAGACTGAGTACTCGTCCTTGACGCACTAAGAAGACCTACTGGAAGTCTGACTGTCGCTGGCTGAGCTGATGAGAATACTGAAAAGTGCAAAAGGCTAAAAGATGCCAAGATGTATAGGAACGGTCAAAATAAGTTTTTGACTGAAAGCTAAAATTACAACTCATTTTTCTTCACAGTTCAGTTTCTTTCTGCCTCTTTCACCCCCTTGTCTCCATCCTCTCTCGTCCCCCTGCTCCTATACGTCATCAGGGTACCCGGGCTCACATCACATCTTCACTCAACCATCCAGTGTGACCACTCTCCTGTCACCTCTCATCTGCCACCACTCCCTCCATTTCTGTCCCTCAGCTGTTCTGACTCGTGGCAGGCGAGGGGGGGAGTGGGTAATTCTATACAATTTATATGACTTGGGATGGTGACAGCGCTGATGTCATTGGGGATACATGAGAAAAACTGGCATTGACAGCGATCATAAAGCGTTTTTTTTCAGCTGCTACGCGATAAATGCAAATGCGACACTGAAGTGAGCGCTGGTAATTTCTGCGTGCGTCTGAGGGTTGAGATATGACTGCGACGTTGACCTTTCTGGATAGACCTGATATAAAGGGAGTGAAAGGATTCAGACACGGGAGACAGGGGAGAGCTCAGTATTTTACGGAGCAAAATAAACCTTCACGCTGTGTTACCAAACGAGCCAGGAGGGACAGCAGAACTGGAGTGTACCGTGTTATCTGGAGTGTGACAAGAAAAGCACCTTTGTCAGTCTTAAAGGAATAGTTTGATATTTTTTGGCTTATTTGAGTTGGAAGAGAAGACTGAGACTGATTTCATATCTGTTAAATAGTCCACGTAAAACCATAATTTGCTATCTCTACACTTCATTTTTTGTCAGCTTAAGCAAACATAGCTTTAGTCGTGTTGGTGGGCACATCTTGTGTAGCTTCATATTTAACAGATGCGAGAGCGGTAAAGGTCTCCTCATCTAACGCTCATCAAGAAAGTGACTAAGCGTATGTCAGACTGTGCTTTCAACATCCAAGGATCAACACTTTAAACATAAACATCTCCAGAATCAAAGCTCTAACTAATCAAGGTGATGGTGCAGGTGGAGAGCTGCTCGGTATGAGAGCAGAAACTTGTCCTTGCTTCGACCTGACGTCTCTCTGGCGGTTACAGTTGTCACTTTCACCTCCGATTTGCATTTTTCCACTGTGACAAAACACGTCCCTCATCTTGTCATTAACATTCCTACGACTGTGGCATCACTCAGCGTTGTAAATTGACACTGACAAGCCACCCTCGAGGCCTGAACAGGTGGGGAAGAAATCCTGGCATCAGCAGGATTTGGTTGCTCTCTCAGAGAAACTACACTTAACAACCCCTGATAGAGCTGTAATGTCATTCTAATTGGTCCAATAGCCAGTGACTTTGCATTTCTGCTTGTGCCAGCTCACCTGTTGAGTGTTTGCGCACCCTCTCCGAGCCCTTGAGCAAGGAGCCCTTCAGATCTCCCAGCGACCGCGATGACCTCATCTCGCTCTGTTTGTCCCTGCTGTTCACCTGTAGGTACTGCAGAGAGAAGGTGCACAGGAAGTAAGAAGTGGAGCAGGAGGAGAAAGAGAACAGGATCAGGTGAGGAAGTGAAGACAGTATTACATCAGTGTACACTTACATCATCATACCAGTGGGTGAATTTCCTCAGAACAGTAGCTCTGATATGGTTCATTTAAAGGTTATGTGGTTTTAAAAAGAAGATGACTTTACACAGCTAAACTCCCACTAACTGTTAGGAGGTGACTAACCTGCAGCTGTTCCTGACTATTAACACATTGATAAACCTCTGCATGACAACATGACACGAAGGTTGCAATAAAATCTGCAGACGCTGCAGATTTCATGTCACAAAGTGTCTTCAGTGATCGGTTTCATGTCTTCGATAAGTGCACCTGGTTAGGAACTCACATGGTTGTTCTTGGGGGTCTTGAGCAGTATCCTGAGCAGGCCGTTGGTCACCGAGCCCAACGTCAGCACCGCCTGATCCAGGTCCTCCTGCGTCTTCAGGGGCAGCAGCAGCTAAAAGGACAAGAAAACATACAGCACATGACCTTTCATTCACCATTGTTCCTCATGATGGCATGTAAAAGCATCAGCACATGCATGACGCACTGCAGATGCTGTTGAGTTAAAGCTCTCGGCTACTGACTGATAAATAGAGAATACACTTCCAACACTTGTGACATTCTTAACCAGATTCATAACAGCAGCCAATGATCTTAAAACTACCTCTTTTTCCATGAAGAACATGTCCATCTGCTGGCCAAAGGCCTCGGTCACTTTCTGCAGCAGCTCCTTGATCTTAAGCGGCCTCTGGAACGGGATGATTCTGGGAAGCAGAGAATGCAGCGGGGTCAGAGGTCGGAGATAGAAGCCGGTGTTGTGTCTAGCTTCACAACTCAGACTCCAAAACCCGAAACAGCAACTGACTTGCAGCTTTACCTGCTCTGAATTGAACTGACCTGAACTGAAGTTGCTTCCAATTTTTTCAAGAGAATATGACACATGACAGAAAAAGGAAGGGAAGAAAGAAGAAGAAGTGATGTTATAGAAATGATGGATCCAGTTATTTCCTATTATTCGTAGCTTTACTGTTGACACATTTGTGGACGGGGTGATCATGTAACAATCCCTTTCTAAGCCCTTTTATGACAATGTTTCTGTAGTCGCAAGAGGAAAAACGGTCGGATCAGCTGGGTCAAGGAGAGGAGTGAGCTGATGCTAAAGGGGCATTAATCAATGCAATGAAAACAGACAGTGGCAGAGTAACCCCCCCCCCCCAACGTATGCGAATATCTTATCTACTGTACGCCTACGTGTATGACTGAGTGTGCACACTTGTCTGAGTCAGAGCTTATCAGCGAGCGTTTGCAGTGAGTGTATATATGGATGCTTGCCTGTTTGTAAAACTCTACATGCATGAGTGTGCTTCCCAATCAGTGTGTGCATCGGCCACTGTTTCAACACCACTGGGCCTCTCCACTAAGCCAGCACAAAGGCAGATGGGAAACTTCCTGAGAGGAAAGGGGAAAAAATCTGGAGCGGCAGCAAAAGCAGCAGGATGTGTGTCTTTCCCTCCTCTTTTAAAGAGTGACAGAGTGAAAGATACAGAGTCGCGGAGATATTTACAGACTGTGAGAGGGAAAATAAAGGAGACAGCCTGACAAAATAAAAAGAAAAGAAAGAGAAAGACATTCTCTCCGGCATTTCTTCTCCTCTCTCTATCTGCACACTCTGCTTTTGAAGAATCCGCAGCCCCACTATCTCTTTATAGTATCCTGATAAAAGGACTTGTTTTTATCCCATCATTTCCTCATCAGAGGCCAAAGCTCTGCCTATCTTAATGACTGCTCATTGGTTCCCTCATTTGAGGAGAGAATTCTGGGAATAGGGAGGCTTGCAGATCAGAGGCGAGCAGCAGCACAGCTAAACGCTCCCCATCTCTGTTTATACTCGCCGATGATGTGTCTGATAAAGAGCTGCAGGGATGTGGAGGAGGGGGGACGGGGGTATGAGGATGCTGCTCCGAAAGATATGGCTTTCCTTCCTCTGTGCAAGCATGTGGACACACAGATTTGCAGAGTAAAACGAAATGCTTTCACACATCCCGGCATACTCTCTCTTTCTCTTTCTCTCATGGACACAATCAAATAGAGAAAAAAAAAAAAAGGTCTGGCTCTGCTCCTTCGCTCTCTGGCAGGAGACCCTGAGGCAGAGCCAGGGGGAAGAGAGACACAGCTCCTATTTCCTGCCCCAAAACCTTCAGCGCTTGCCAATGAAAAGAGAGACCGTCCAATTAGATTCCATTGTGGACAGACAACACGGTTATCCTGACTCAGGGACTCCTAATACCTCAAGTGCTGCGGACGCTGCTTAGATATAACATGTAATTCACGCTGGTTTTCTGATGAAAAACCGATCAGATCACCTCTGTGTTCTCAAGAACAAACTGAACTTTGATTAATCAGATAATCTTAGTTAGAAGTGTCTTCGTAATCAGGATCAGGGGTTTCTTGCTCAGTGACTCAAGCTGAAACTGTTTTTTAGGCGGTGTAGTTCAGTTGCCTTTCGGTATTTATACGGTATTTTGTTTTATTGCTTTACTGCTTGTGTTTTTTGTATGCGATTATTTGCTGACCCGACTACAGACAGAAGTTGTTAGACTATAATTACTATGTTATGGTGCTTTGGTCAATGCTATGTGTTTGTCCCTAGAAATATAACCATTAAACCTGAATTATCTAATTTTCTTTGCTGACACAACATTGGCATATTATCACATGTTTAGTTGATATGGGTCGTGTTTCTGGCCACCTGATGAATGTAAGTTCAATATTTACTCTCCTTTTGGCTCTGTTTTTGTTCTCCACCAGCTCCTGAGAAATATACCTGGCTCTTTATCTGCCAAATGCTCCAATTTGTTCACGACTACTCGCTAACTACAGAGTACAGTGGGTTGCTGAAAACTGGTACATACGGTAAAAATAGTTGTGAACCAGAAAAGCAAAACAGTCAGCTGAAAGATGATAAAATGCTATAGAGATGTCAGGAACCACAGATAATTTTTTGTGGGTTTTACATAGACATAATAACGTGACTCATTGTTACTATAAAAATGTTGGTTAGAGCAGCTTTTAATAAATAAATATGTTAGTTATGCTAATGCTACAATGTGATATTATTATTTGACCCCTTGAGGTAACAAACTCAGGATATCCTACTGATTTCCAAAACAGGCCCTAAGTCAAAGTGAAAGCGGTCAGAGTTTGGACAAGCATAACATGGAAATAACCGACTAACAAGAGAGAAGAAAAAGAGACAGTGTGAATAAAACATGCATTAAAAAGAGCTGCATTGGAAATCAGTGAACAGTGTCTTCCAGAGTGAGCTGTTCTTCCAGGAGAGCAGAGCGACGCGAGTCTGGAGCTCGTGAGAAAGAGACCGAAGAAACAGAGGGAGGCTGAAACGCAAAGAGACAGGAACATGAAAAACTCGTCTCTTCCTCAGCAGTAGCCAATTAGGGCTGTGAAAAAGCGAGAGCGGCCCAACGTGAAGCCGTATTCTGCTGGAGGAGGGTGCTGTTTCCCATCTCGTTCTCACTCCTGGGAGCCTGTGGCTTTCTAATCAAAGCCTCACTGAACCAATGCCTGTTCCCCTGGTCTATATTCAGATGAATCAAGGCAATTATTCTTGTAGGTTCTGGTCAGTCTCCCTCTGATGTTTTTTTCCACTGTAACAGTACACTCTGTGTTTGTCATTTCCCCCCTGAGCAGTTGTTTGGACAACTTCAGACTAACTACAGGTTGTTGAATAGAGGTTTCACGGGGACAAATATGTCTGTAAACTTGGACCTCTCCCAGGAAGCTAAAGGCCAGACAAGGACTTCAGAGACTCACACAGCAGCGTCCATACATGGAACGCCGGAGCTGCAATCCCAGTGTAGAGGCCTATAAAGCCTCTCCCGTTCAAAAGATCACTGGGAGCTTTCAAAGCGCTCCGACGTGGTAAACAAACTGTAAGGCAGCGCGGTGGAAAAACTGCTCGTAAGACTGTCTCCAGACAGACTGAGTGTAACCATGCTTCGCCTCTTGAGTAACTCTGAGGCTGGCGGTGTGAGGGAGGACAGATGGCTGCAGGGTGAAGGATGTGAAAGACGGAGGGAAACGCACAAGAAGATGAAGTATTAATTTGGGGTGTGCCTGGAAGACTGGACACTGAACTGACACTCTTGGCACTCTCGTCTTCTTGCTCACTCCCTCTCTCGGGCCCTGTCTCTGTTTTTTATTCCCCTCTCTCAAACGGCCCGTCCGAGTCTGAAACACAAGGCCGCGGCTAAATGTCAAAGCAGGAATTTTTCCCTCTCTTTATGCTACTCTGGCATGTTACTGTGATTTCCCTCAGACACAGAATCCCAGGCATGGCAAAGCATAACAAAAAAGATCCGAACTGAAGAGTTAAGGCTTGGACAGAGGAGTAGAAAAAACAATACGGAGGTTCCAACATACCGTTTTTCTCTCTCATGCTCCAGCTTGACTCTTAAATCCTGTTGAGAGGAAAAATAACAACAGAGGGGAGTTATGGAAGTGGAAAGTTAAAATGATTCATGGTTGTGTGTGGGATTTGGGCCTGCTGAGTAAATGAAGGCGATAAGCTGGACAAGGAATTTAAGCGACAAAAAGCATTATAATGACACATGTTCTATATTGCTGTAATTTTGCTCTGCGACACAAGGACGAAATCCTTCTACTCGACTCAAAAGATGGCATCTCACAAGTTAAGTTTTCTATTTATACCGAGCAGGAATCTGGAGGAGCCTGCAAGTCTGCATGAGGTCATGGTGATAAACTACCACTGACATCATATCAGTGCAAGAGATTGGCAAAAAAGTAGGGGTTTACCCCGACTCGCAGATGAGCAGCCAGAGCGGAAACTCTCTCTGCTCCTCGCTGTTTGTTTATGTCTCATCATAAACACTGGTGCTTCAAGAGGATTTGCCAATTATCATTCCACAGAGGGAACAAACGCACGAGGAAACGACTTCAGAAAGAGGCACAAGGTGATTGCGAGAAATTAAATCCTGGGGGCAGTGAGGTTTTCAGCGTACAAAAAACCATGGATGAGAATGACTGGCTGCCTGAGATGTGCCAATTTATCATTTCCCAATGATTTCTAAACTGATCTACTGTGGCTATAAACAGGTGATAGGCCATAATGTTTGATAGGGATGACTTTGGGAATGTAGATAGCATTTTCTAAATAGCACATTCTGAAACTAGATCTTGCTTTGCTACAAAAAACTAGTCCAGGCACAAGCTGGACACTTGCTTTGTTTGTGTGCACCTGCAGCTGAATACAACACATGACAAGCTGTCAAACGTGCTTCCTTGAGTTTAGTATTCCCATGTCAATGAATGTCGGTGAATGCGGCACACTGTCACATTAGTGTCTGTAAAATGTGTTGGAATTAGACTCAGAATAAGCTCCTTTCAGTCAGAGCACAACCTTCACCTGACTTTGGCAGCCGGCAGCTGTCAGTCCGGCAAAAAATCAAAAAGGAAGTGGTGGCGGTGGAGTTTTTGTGTGTAAACCCAGAATGACAGTAAAGGTTGAAGGCACTGCTGTGCTTCTGGTGTGTTTGGTTAATAAACTGTAATTGAGCAGAAAGTGCTACAGCTTTAATGTGACACTCAAACCAAAAACCTACACTCACCCCCTGTAGGCTTGAAAGGTGGCTATAAAAATTTTACAGTTCAAACTCTGTCATGACGAACAGCAGCTGCGATCCGAATTGAAATAGTAGGAAAGTTTGCAACAAAAAAAAAAGAAACTATTCATGCAACACAATCCACTTCTTCCATTTCCTTTCATATACTCAGCATGTCCCAATCATTCACTGTTTTATCAAAATACAGCTAAATAAACTCCTTGCGTGCTGCAAAGACTCCACTGGTGATTGCAATCTGATGGAGCTGTACTTACACAAATTTTGTCAAGAATATGAGTCTTTCAAACGTGCAGAAGAGGTACAGGAAGTTTCTGCTGATGTTTTGACTTTCCAGCTATGAAAACCTTCATTAATTTTACCAATATGATTCGACCTTAGCTGCTCTTCTCAGCCAGTAGAAAAACTTTCATAGCCCCCTTTTAAGATAAGAGATAAGATAAACCTTTATTCGTCCCTCAGTGGGGAAATCTGCATCGCACAGCAGCAAAGGCTATAGAACAGTTACATAGTAAAAAATGAAAAAAAATAAACAAGCTAAAAAAGTATTTACAAATTTAACGAATATACACGAGATTATTTACAGAAATATACATGAGATATGAGATTTTAAGTCTAATGCAGGTGGTCAGAGGTTGATATCAGCACTTTGGAGATTTTGATTCAATTTCAAATGTAGTATCAGTTAAAATGAACGTGTACCTGTTTGTAGAGTAAGGTCCTGTTCTTGGGCTTGTGGCTGTTGTGCTGGGTGTAGCAGCGACCCAGGGCTGCCAGGTCCTTCATGATGGAGTTAAGCGCCTCCTCGTCATCTTTCAAGACAGAAAGTAAGTGTTAGATAAGTGAAATCACCCTCACTCCTTTGAGGTTAAACAAAAGAATCTTAAGATGACCTATCACTGTGTAAACTCACTTTACGTGGCGACGTGAACCATGTGACCATTCCTTGACATTTAGTCTGACACAGATTAGTGATGACAGATAGCCCAAAAAAGGTAACACACATCCAGTTTGCTTGCACTGTAGCTTGTGTTGGCTCAGACCAGGAAATGAGGCAACACCTGGGGCCAGATGGTATAAACGCAGAAAAACCACGTGTTTGCCTTTTCCCACACATAAACTGGTATTTATAAAAGGAAGAATGTGTGAACCTCACACACAGATCAGACCAGACATGCACACGGATTTCAAGAGACAGCTGCAGGTGAAATGATGAAATATAAGGTGAGAGATGTAACCATATAGTAAAACACTGTTTAGGCTGTTTGCCAATATCGGTGATTGTGTTATTATTTTTCAGCGTGACAGATGTTTCTTATCATTCTTTTCATTCACATTGGAGCCTCCATCTCCCTCTTTTCATTTGATCCCTGTGAAGCACTTTGTAATGTCTTTTCAATGTGAACTCCATAGATTAATCACTGATCATGCGCCTGATGTTTAATAACGATGACTGAGATATCACTGTGATGATGGTTTACAGGCATGTGTGATTAATTAGTGGTACGGGTGCTATAAATAACCACGGCTGTGTGTAAAGACAGCTGTTCTGACGCTGATGAAATGCAGCTTCTTCTTTGCTTTCCTCTCCTTGACTAACAAGGGGAGGAGGGTATCAATATGCAGATGGTGGTCACCTGCATTTCCACATCCATTTATGGTTATGTGTGGGAGTGGAAAAGAAGCTTGTGCATGTTGTTGCTCTTCCACAATGACTGAGATTTATAGAACCACCCATACGTGTGATGAAAAGAATGTGATGTGCATATTTCTCCTCGTACGTACACACAGTTCTAGTCAAGAATCTGCACAGAGTTTTATGCATCTGTCCCCAGGTGTGTTACTTCCTGTTCTGATAACATCTGTGGAGTTTCCACTCATCGAAACAATGCAGCGGTTTCTCTCTGAAGTCATCTTAACGAGATGTCATCATCGCAAGAGAGAGTTTTCTCTGTGCAACACTTGTATGAGACAAATCTTTGTCTTCGCTGATTTAGGTGTGAGTAAGGTGAAGGATTCTGACAGTGTGGATAAATCTAACAATGCTGATCGCTCTCACCCTCTGTACTCCGCACACAAAAGCTGTAAGAGAGAAAAAGTGTTTAATAATGCAGCACGTGTGTCAATGAGTGCTTGTCACAGGGGACAATGCAGTCGCGAGCGTGTAGCCTGGAGCTTATTAAGAACTTCAATATTTCATTTTGCATTTCAGGAACGTAATTCTTCAGTTGAAATTTGGTCTCTTGTAATCAGACAAAGATTGATCTTTTCTTTTGTCAAACACTGATTGAGAATGAAAGCGGCTGCAGGCTTAAGCTGGAACCGAGTTTACTGACTTTGATGGAGAAATCAGAGGCTAAACAAGAGCAAGTCAAGTGTGTTTAAAATTCATAATTCACTCGTTACAGGGGACGGGCCTGTAGCGATCATTAAACCTTTAAAACTCATTTAGCAAACCTGCAAGTGCAAGAGGCCGGCGCTCAGCATCGAGCCGGTTCTCACTCCTCTTCTCCCACTTCACGCTTTCTGCCGTACACACTCGCAAACACACTAACAGCACACTCTCTTGTGTAAAGGGGGCAATCATGCAGATGAGCATGTCAGACATTACCATATCAAGAGATTTCAATAGAACCAATTATCTGAGCGTGGTGATTACAATATAAAGAAGAGGTCGTTGACCTCAGCTCCTGCCTGCCTCTCAGATCAGCCCTGGGTGTACTCATTATAAGAACACACACACACACACACACACACACACACACACACACACACACACACACACACACACACACACACACCTCGTTCACCAGGAAACCAGGCCAGGTGTGTAACACGCGGCACAAACAGCACCTGCAGGATAGACCACATTTTTTAAAATAAAAAGAATCCCTGTAGAAAGACCACTGGGAACGTCACTCACAGAGTAAGTGTGATAGCAGCACAGGGAGCAGATGGGGTCTGAGACGACATTTGATCCCGTTCCCACTGTACGACTCTTGAGGCCAGCTGTGAGCCGACAGCGGGCCAGTCCGTTGGTTCACCCAGGGGACACAGCACACACACAAACGCCGATTTACACACCCAGATTAGGGATGCACTGCCCTGACTTTTTCTCTTAATGTGCGCTCCGATACCTCAGCTCTGGGTATGTGCTGACGCTGATTCCCGATCCCATTCCAGTGGTCTATTTTTCCCAAATTCAAAATCCAACCTCACGGCATGGAACTCATCAAGATTCTTTTATGTAAGGTAACATGAGGTCTGAGATTTCTGTAGCACTAAAAAATCTGCCTGCTGTGACTGAATGAATGTGACTGATAACAGAAACACTATACTTTACGATAAGATAAGATTTTCCTTTATTCGTCCCACAATGGGGAAATTTCCAATTCTAAAAATTTCTAATGAAAAAACTGTATTTAATTGCGAATATACCCCATTCCTTTAATAAAGGCAGTACTTCCCCAAAAATGATCTGGTGTATCAGATCGGTGGACCCTAATCCGAATATGGACAAGTATGCATTTGTATGCACAATACTGGTATTTCCAATTGAAATAATTCAATGGTATTTTATAGTAAGCCTTCTCACTGTATTAAACAATGGTGCGTTTTATTGCTTGTGGATTCAAAATTAATTTTTTAAGAAGAAATATTCTTCAAAAGTTGCACAATCTCACTTTAAATCCTTCCTCAGTTTTCTGTTTTTCACTCAAAGTCATGTTGCTCTCCTACCAGCTCTTGGTCAGCGAGCTAAAATAAACTGAGGTCGAACCACGCCAGGACCTAACCACAAAGGTGGACCGCTTGTTTGACAATCCCAATATAGCAACAGTAGTGAAGTGAGGGAAAACGTAACTCCCCTCACCGCTGACCGGCACACCCCCTCTGCTTACAGATAAATAAGGCCGGGCGATAAGGAAAGCTACACCCTCAAAATCTCAGCCCACAGTGCAAACAGTGAAAGCAAAGAAAGCGCAGGCTACTCTTAAAATTAATGCTGATAACTTATTGGGTGCTTCACTGCGTCAAAGCAACGAACCAAAACTAAACAGCTGAGAATTAAGTGCAATTAGAGACAATCAAGGACGCACTTTTCTTATCAAACACAGCGGCGTGCTGTGATTGTGTCTCATTAGCACATTCCTTTCTTTAGCATTAAGTTTATAACCACATATATGGGTTGTGATAAGATAAGGTAATTATGAAGCAGGTGAGCCACTTCTAGTGTATTCCTCCATTGGCTTGTTTAAGAGATAAGACAGAGGGAACAATAAAGGACAGAATGAAATCACACCTACATATTTACAAGCCGCATACCTCCACAGACACAATGCTTCTTTTCTGCACATACTGTATCGACCTGGAGCTCCCTGTTGGGACTGACACAGAGGAGGACGGCCAGTCGCAATATAAGCTGTCAGGAATGGTGGATGACTAACAGCTCGACCAGGCCTGTCCTCTCCGAACAGGAAGGAACTGAGTCACCGTCTCTGAATACGGAGCTGGGTTAACCACGTTATTCCACATGAGGAAATTAATGGACTTTCAATTGAATCAGTCAAAGATGGACACGGGGGTAAAGAGCATTTGTCCACATCCACTCTGTGACCACATCGCAATTAATCAACATGCCGCTATTGTACTTCACTGTATATGCAAGACAAGAAAAGTGTGCAGGATTCTTTGTTGTTTTGCAGAGATGGGATTTTACTTGAGAGGAGGACTCCAATCAATGACTGTGACTAAGTCTTAAAAATTGATTGAAACCTTTTTCAATCATATTTCAATCAACAAAATGTCCAAAAAAACCCAAAAGATATTCAATTTAAGATTATATAAAAACAAAGAAAAGCAAACCAGCATTTTTACTTTTACTCAACTGAGCAATTCCTAAATTGTTGTCAATTAATTTTCTGTTGGTCTACTGATCGATTAATAGACTCAAGCATCTCATATCTTATATTAAAATCTTACAATTAAATCCAACACCACCTCCATCTCTATCTCTAGATCAGAATACAAACAAGTATGCATTTGTATGAGCACTATTGCTATTTCCAATTGAAGACTTTCAATGGTATTTTATAAGTGTTGACACTGAACTAAACAAGGGTGCATTTTATTGTTTGTGCATTCAAAGTTTAATTTTTAAGAAGAATGTGTTATTCATTCCCTTAAAAGTTACACAATCTCACTTTAAATCCATCAGTATTTTGTCTCATTATTGTTGCTTTTCTCTCTGGTGACAAGTCTCAGTCCAGCCTCCACAGACTCAGGGCTCCAGACAACCCTGTGCAGCGGCAGTCAAGGATACAAAACAAACAACAGAGGCCTGCATGTGTGTGTCTGTGTGTGTGTGTGTGTGTCTTCATTCGTGTCTGAGGCCTGTGCTGTGACCTATGGATAATAGTAGAGAGTGGGAGGGTCGGTTGGCGAAGGGGGCAGTGAGAGTGTGAGAATTGCGTGGTGGCGTACAGATCCGGCTGTGATGACCGCCTATAAATGAAGTTATTACATCACTGAGGCCTGGTACGCGGCAGCTGCCAGGCCCAGGCCGGCCAAGGCTAACCACCAGCACAGTGGAAAGCAACCAGCTCACACATCCCTGCCAGGAGCAGCCTCAAAAACCAGCTCCAGGAACTTGAGGAACCTCGTGTCAATGTGACCGAGAATGGTTAGTGTAATGTTTTCTGGTGGATGTGCAGAGTTTGAGATACCTGCACTTCATTTCCTGTGCTTCTCCTTGTGTTTTGGCTAAAATGTGACTCGCATAAGAAAAGGGGGAATTCCAGGAAGCCGAGCAGAGCGAGCAAGATTACACAATGGAGGCTGATTGCTGAGCATTGCATCATCACTCTGCATCTTTCTTTTTTTTTTTTTCCTCCAGCTTAAGCTGAGCACTGTGAAAGTGGCAGTGGGTGAAATGAAGTTGGAATTCCAGTCCAAGATAGTTTACATAAAAGGAGTTATTCTCCTGTAGCTGCGCCGCTCGAGCTGATAGTCGCAAGTTCTCCGGAGCAGCTAAAATAGTTTGGAGTTGAAGATGCAGGCTACAGCCCCGAGAGTGTTTAAAGACTGGCTTTAAGAGGCCTGTATTGCGAGCTAACAAAGTGTGTGTAAGGGCCAGCGAGGCAGCGACTGTGTGTGTGTGAGGCAGGCTGCCTGAATGAAGACATTGAGGGGATTTCCTGGTGCCGAGAGACACATCATGGCAAAGGCATCCGGCTGGATTAGCAGCTGGAGCCAAATGTGTCCTCACTCTGCAGCAGCACGGGCCGAGCTCTGACACACGACACACACATACACACATATACGCACACCAGCTATAATAAGCAATGCGAGCTCTAAACTCTATACGCACTTTTCTGTTTACCGAAACTGCGATACAGCTAATTAAGCACCTAATGGGTGTGACGTTCAAGCCCCTGAAGTTAATCTTTCACTAAGATTAATGACTCTGACGTAATGCAGGGTATTGTGGGTGTGTGACAATAGTTGCGCAATTAATGTTTGTACAAGGCCTGTGCCGAAAGTCTTTTCATTGGTGAATGTCTGCAAACACTTACATCCAATATCTAAAGTCTCACATTCCTTCTCTTGGCCTGTGTATACTTTTGTTTCCACAACACTGTAATGGAAATGTAATGAGATCTTAAAGAGGGCTTTGTGTACACTGATTCACATTAAAGAAATAGTTTGACATTTTGGGAAATATGCCCAGTCGCTTTTTTTCTTTTGCAGAGAGTTATTCACACTGCTGTAATGTTTATGCATGAAGTGTGGAGTCAGAACCAGACTTTCTCCTTAACATACAGGCATGAGAGTAGTAACAATCCACTCATCTACCTTTAACTGCATTTCTGCAAAAAATGTATGCAATGCTGATTTTCTTATCTGAGAGAATCAGGGGTCAGGGTTACCTTGTGAGTTTCTGTGCTGTCCGGGTCCATTTTGGAGACCGTCATCTGTGGACACAAAGGCAACATGCTTTGGATCACAGTGGAAAGAAGTCAAAAATAAACACCGCACCGGAGCTATGGTGCTTATTGTGTTTAGCTTTGAAAGTTAAGACCACAGATATCGATTTCATATTTTGAGCTTTGTTACAGAAGTCAGTTAGCAACAGTTTGAGACTACGGCTCCTGCAGGTCTACAGGTGCACATGCAAATATAACACAGGAGAGAGTCTATTGTGTGAGTTGTATTGTATAGAGGAACCCAGTATGTGTGTGTGTGTGTGTGTGTGTGTGTGTGTGTGTGTGGGTGACTGGTTTTGCATAGAGGTAGGAGTGCATATGTGTGTTCACAGGCTCGGTAGGTGTGAATATAAATAAATGTGCAACACTGGAATCTTATACTTTGAATTATAAAGGGAGATGTGTGTGCAGTGCACCCAGAACCTTCCTATGTGCAAAATCAAGTGAAGCATAAAAATCAGGAAAACAACATTTTGACTAACAACAATGTAAAAATACCAAAACAAGTATGTATAAATCAGGCCATCTGGAGTTGTTAACAGCCTCCTCACACTTTTCCGCTCTCGTACATGTGTTATTTTTCCCCGCACTGTTCCTGCCAGAGGATGTGTGAGAGGTGTGTATGTTTCCCTGCAATCGTGCAAGTTTCTGCATGTATATACTGTACAAGCAGCACGCTTTCGAATACTACTCACCCATGTTTACTGTCATCATCAGGAAGTGGCCCTGTTGAACTCGAGCACAGAGCTCAACTTCTCTCTGCAAGCGAAGATTTCATCCTGAGAACCAAAAAAACAAAAACAACACAATTTCAACATCCAAGAACTGTGCCACTCCGCTTCAGCTCGGTGCACATAATATTTCTGTGATTGCACAAAAACAATGACAAAACAGGACGCAGGTGGTAGTTTCAACACAAAGCGTTTTTTCCAATATCAACGTCACTGCTTCTGTTATTTATTTAATCTTTATTTAACCAGGATGGTCTCTTGAGATTGACATATCCTCTTTTTTTTTTGAAAACTCCTGGCAGACAAATAACAACATGACAGCCAAGAGCTGCATTTGATGCTGGTAACTCAAGCCATCGAAATCCTGTCAATGCCCTGATGTCTCCTTATTTGCCACTCTGAAAACCACGAGCCAGCATCGGCAGAGGAATTCCTCTGTGTTTGATGGTGGAGGAGCCTCGTGCCCTTGAGATCCCACGGTGCAGCAGCGAGGCAGGCGTGGGTGTTTGCCTAGCTGCCTGCCTCAGGTGGAGACCGTGAGCACTTCAAAGCCTTCTTTATGCATTAAGTTGGCGAGCGCAGAGCAGAAAAGCGGTTGTCACATCCCATAATGAGGTGATACAGAAAAGAGTCTTACCTTTGACGGTTGTTTTTTTTGTTCCGCTTATGATAGTAAGGAAAGAACAGAGGAGAAAATGCAGCTGTTCTTCCAAAAATCAATCTCGCTCTATTTATTAACCACCATTTCACACCAAGTGAAACACTGACTTGTCTTAAAGATAATGGTCACATCCTGTTGCAGGCTACTTGAGGACACTTCACACGCAAACACACATAATTTGTTTATTTCTGTGAATGCGGGCTTTGCAAAAGGGGAACGGGAACTAGAGAAACAGCTGCAGCACAGTGTGTTGTGATATTAAAATGTGCATTCCCCTATACAGCATGAATCACAAAGTCATGTAGGGCTCTGACCAAAGGGAAGCTGCAGGTTTCACAAAGCTAAAAAAGGCCTTTTGTTCGCTAGTCAGTCTATATTTTGCAGGACAGCAACACTGACCACAAGTGACAGTCATTATAATGTAGAATAACAGAAACAGAAAAGGCAACAGATCAACATTACCTGCTCTTGTCATTTGTTGAGGCATTGGTCACACCAGGTGAGTAAGGTTGCAAGGAATGTATTAAAATGAGCAAGAGTGCTGCTGCTTATGAATTCAATTTGTCATTAGTAGGATGAATGATGTGCTATCTTGCTTTAAATTGCAAATCTAAAAAAAACAAAACCTGAAATAACAATTTGCATCTGAACATAACTCACAAAAGAGGAAGTACGAGGGAATCAAAAAGAGGACATCAGTAAAATTAAGTACTTTAATAAGTCTATTCCTCTCATATGAATGAAGGCACAAAGAAACCTGTTAGTGCATGATTTAAAAAAGCCTCCTCACATTTTTACTATGATATTGTAACACTTTCTAAGGCCTTATGTTCACTTTAAGAAGAGATATTTTAAGGTGACTTTTATCAAAGAGTTAACAGGTTGTAACGGCTGAGTGATCTGAGAACTTGCTGCTGCCGACTGACGACGCAGAATCGTCTCACAGCCCCAATGACCGAGCCAATGTTTGGTATCAGCTTTTCAGTTTGACTACAACACTCCAGTTCTGCTGTTGTGGCATTTTTCATGATTCATTTTTGCAGTAAACTAAACACTGCATCACATGATTAATTGCATATTCCCATTCAAAGGCGGCTACAATGGGAGCTTCAGTGTTAAAGGGAGATAATATAGCAGGACAGCAGTGTGCATCCATACAAGACTTGCAGGGGGAAAAGAGAAACGGAAGAATGAGAAATTATGCATAATAGAAAAAAAACACTGTATTAATAAGGGAGTGAGGCTGTACAAAGTTGTATAACAGACTCCAACACAAAAATCTTTGGAAAAAGACTAAAGAGCCTCCAGAGAGATTAATAACAACCCTCCCCAGATATTCTCTGTCGTTTTTTCTTAAAGCATCATTTACTGTTTGTTTTCCTATCTCCAGTGTCCATGCTGCATGTGTTCTGGTGCCTTTAAAGCCTTCACCACTGTGTACACAATGTGTCCAAAGCATTCAGCGAAGACAAACGCTCCAGCCTGTCTGCAGAGACGCTAATACTTTCTCTTTGTGACGGCCACAAAACTTTTCATGAAAGCAATAAAGACGGCCACTGGAGCACTTTACAGCCTGAGGGGCAGAGTCGCAGGGAGCCAGCACAGTTTGAACATGGGAACGAGAAGTACACTGCTGTCAGGGGCACAAATCACCAGAGCTGATGGATCGGAAAACTAAAACTTTAAAGCATTAATGTGGAGCGGGAAAACATGTTTCAAGGGTGACCACTTTATGAGACCAGTGTAGAAATGTCTGAGGGCTAAATGGGGACAAACACAACCCAATCACCATTTCTTCCTACAGCTCGATATAAGGCTGGACTGAAGTATGATACTGTACGTCCCTGTGAGGCTCTGTGTCAGGCTGTGCTACTATGGTGCTGCTGACCACACATGAAAGAGATGAAGAGCAGCCACGAGACAGGTGGTCTCCTAACACCACGTGGCCCGGTCTGCTGAGGCTACACACACACACAACCACACACATGCACACACAGGAACAGAACAGCCCCTGTCTCGTGCCAGCGATGGCCAGATGGCCCATCTGCTTCGCCCCTCTGCCCAGCGGGACGCCGGGCTAGTGGTGCCCACAGATCGCCAGCCCAATTCTCCACACGCTTCTTGGCAGGCGGGCGCCGTGACAGCCCCGCTTGTTGAGGATCAAATGCTAATCGCCGCTCGCTCTTGTTGCTCTGCTGCCACATGTCCTCCAAGAAAAGGCTGTCTGTCTCTCCGCGAGATCATGAGACAAACCTACCCACATCCAGAAGTGCTTCGAACGCTGTGACGCACTTCACTGTCAAACATGGATAACATCAGCGCTCAGGCCAATGTTTCACTGGCAGAGGCCTCTCCTTTGTCACAGTATGAGGACTGTGCTGAAATGACAGAGGAAGTTAATTAAAAAGGCAGCAAAGGATGGGATTTCAGACGGGGGTTGTAGGGAACTGTCTGAGCCAGACAAAGCTGAGCTGTGCTCCTCAAACCGCACACTGCAATTTTATTTTTATTGGATTGATTGTACAGGAATCATAGCCAGGACTATGCAGGCGAGCACGTATATGTATGCGTACACATACACTAACCTCTTTCAGCTCCGTTACATCACTCTCTAACCAAGTAAACAATGTGATGTTGGCCGTGGGTCTCTGAGGGAAACTCCCCCTCCTCTTCGCAGCAGAGAAGAGGAAGGTCTGCTCTCCAGCTGCCTGGTGGCCTGAGCTGCATGACCTCATGCCTGACATCACTCGAGCGGAGTCCCAAGGAAATCGCCATTTCAGAGGTCAACTTCTAAACTTTGCAACATGATCGTTGAGCTCACCGGGTTTCCATTCCCCAGCACAGCTTGTCTGTAACAGCCATCAAATGCCAAAATAGACGGTCCATAAAGGAGATGACAGAGCTCAGTAGGTGGGGAAGACAAGACATGTGTGATTGTTTGATCGCTGAGGACGTGCACCAGGGTCAAGAGACAGAAAGGATAAGAGCAGCTTGGTCCCCTGCAGGCCAAAAAAATTGCAGATTTTTATCCTAAGAAATTGTGAAACTGACAGATTTTGACATTTATTTTCTTCTCTGATCGGTTTGAAGGAAAACCGGCATATTCACGGACATCAGAGATGGAGTGACAGCAAGTTCTAAAGCCACTGTGTTTGCACGTTTTAGTCCTTTATAGGAGAGGTTAGACATTTCAATATGCTAAGTTCTTTTTTTGCTGAGAGTTAGATGATTAGATTGATGCCTCTCTCACATTCTGTGCACTTCAATGTAAATCTATAGTCAGCAGCCGTTTAGTTTAGCATAAAACTGGAAATGGGGTGTTTCCCAAATTGTTTTCCTTTTGCAAATCTTAACTACAGAGCATTTTTTTAAATCATGCTATGTAATTCAATGGATCAATGCATATGTTGCATAAGTCATCGCAGTAAAACTAAAGTCGGCATTCATATTTTTTACATTATTGTGTGATAATCCAGTTTAAATGCAGGTTAATTTGACTTATGAGATTTGCACTGCAAAGTCATTTCCTGTAAAATGTATGTATGTAAAAATAGTGCAGACTTGACATTCACAACTTACACAACTCAAGCAAGTTTCAAAATCTGCTCATTGATTCTCTTATCGCATGGAATTTGATGAAAGGGGATGCTGGTAACAGTAGACTAGATACATTAAAATAAATAAAACAAAACACTAGAAGGTTTTTTTGGGACATAACGTGTAAGTGACGTGTGTTTTATTGCCAAAAAACGTTCAAAACCAATGACATGATCCTTTCGCTGACATGGCAACGCAGGCTTTTAAACACCGTATCCAAAATAAAAAATGAGCAACACAACTTGTTGACGAGGTCCCCACAAAATGCATCACAGGCCTGATATCATGAGGAGATGGTGAGCTGGTCACAATAACCGGTAGACTGTCTGTATTGCAACAGGGCCAGGAAGTGAAGGGTGATTAGTGAGCCTCGGATATTTAGGTGACTTAGACTTTTAAAAGGTCAGTGGCGGGGGTGTCCTGTCCGCTGAACGCTTGCCAAGACCGTGGCCACATGAGTCAGAAGCATTATTCAGGCTGATTCTGGGAAGTAAGATAATACAGCGTGTCCTCCTGCACACTGAGCAGAGCCCGGGGTTTTCTATGCAGCGACGCGCTTGAGGACTCCAGGGTGGCGGTGGGAGTGCGTGGGCGAGGAGAACGTCACTCCATGTGAGGCCTCAGCGCTCATTTATCATAACCTTGGCTCCTCTTGCTTTGTCTCGCAGGAGTTATTGCCTGCGAAGAGATCCAAGATTTTTCAATGGGACGCGAGGCTTAACGACTCCTTCCTACAACACAACAAGAGGATCCTTCCCGTCATCTGGCACTAAATCTCTGTTTTATTTCAAATAAAGGAATTTCCCTTTTGATTTGGTGCCATTATTTACACATTTGCACCTCTTGTTTCAACTGTAAATGCATGTTCAATTAAAAAGAAGTGCACCGGAGGGCCGACTAGTCGAGGGAGCTCCATCTATTTATGTAGAGAAGTAGTGAATTTGGGATTATTTTCACAATCAATAAAGTCTCCAAAATATCACTTTAATGAAATTCAATGAAAGGAAAAAGCAGTCGGTATGATCAGGGCACATGAATAGCGGAGCTGGATGTAACTGGCACCAATCAGACTCCAGTGAAAGAGGATCCTCCTCAGTGAAAGTGATGGCTCTATTAGCTCAGAGATAAGTAGATCTGTCTGACATTATCATCGAGCACACAACACTGGATAAAAATAGCCAAATGAAGGAGTGATTCTCCCGTCATTCACAATACATCCACTCCCTGGATCACTGGAACCATACTCTTGCCCCCTGAGAGGAATCCAAGCACAATCTGTAAAGTAAGCTGTCTTTTCCATTATGCGGTGACATGCTATTACAAGCACATTCATTCATTGTGTTTCTCCACCCAAATGCAGCCATGCAGAGACAGCTCATAGACTTAAACCCATTGCACGAGACAGAATGTCAAACAGCTGTGGTGCAGGAAGAGGCAAGAAATATTCGCCTCTGCCACCAAAGGTTTATCCGTGAAGAGTGTCTCGGTTCTGGGCTTTTGACACTCAAGAGGCCGAGCGAGTGTGACGATGAAAAATCCAAAAGCAATTTCATGATTTCATTTCAAAAGCCCCCCCCCCTTTGCCAGTCAATTTCATTTAACATCTCTGCAACAAACTACAAACCAGCCTCACTTTTTTATTTATATACTCTTACTGAAACACATTGGAATACAATCAGAAACAAGGATGCCAGTTATTTCAAGTAACACTTTGCACAACTTGTCCTCAGTGTTATTGAATCCAGTCTGGCAGCGTGTTGTTGTCTATCCGGCTGTCCTTGCAGGCTCAGGCTCTGCTGCCGCTGATGGCATTGTCCTTACGGTCAGACGGGCTGTGCAGACAAAGCTCAATCAGGACAACTTCCTCTCGCTTTCTGGGGAGGAGGGGGCCGGACCTTACTGCTCTCTCACAGATAAAGAAGGGCGACCCAGACTGACTTTGGAAAGCAGTCAGAGCGCTTTGCTTTCTCCACATTGAGCTCTGCTGTAGGCTGAATTTAAAGGTGATAAAAGTTTCATTCATTCACAAAGTGCCACATAATGACAAAGCAACATGTTATTTTTGAGAAGTTTGATGAACCCCCCCCCCCTGCCAAAAAAAAAATTCACACTTGTAACGGTCACTTAATTCAGTGTTATCATGCAGAAGCACAACAGTCAGCAGTTACTGACTTGCGTCATCTTGGGTGTGCCGCGAACAGCTTTGCACACCTGTATTTGTGCAGTGTCAGTCTTTCTGGATTGCACACAAGCTCAGGCTCCGTCACATTGTTCAGAAAGTGTTCGAGATCAATTCACAGATTTTTCACAGGGTTCAAATCTGGATTCTCAATCTGAGAACAGCGCAGAAGCCGTTCCAGCATTTTGCATGACTTTGCCAAGCTGAGAGGTGAATCCTTTAAGAGTAAATCTGTATTTGTCCGAGCTCGTTGCTTTCTCTGTCCTGACCTGTCTCCCGGTCTCTGCAGCTGAGAAGCGTGATGCTACAACTACCTCTCTTCACCGTAGGGATGGTATAATCCAGGTGGCTGGTATTTGGGCTGTGCCAGATACAGTGCTTGGCAATCAGGCCAAAGAGCTCAATTTCTTGTCTTGTCAGACTAGACAATCTTTTTCCTCTCATGCTCAGAGTCCTGCGTGCCATCTGGCAAAATCTGAGGGGGCTTTCGTTAGTGTTTTACTATAGAGTGGCTCCGTTCTAGCGTTCTATCTCTCCACAAAGCTGTGATTGATGTGATGAGAGCTGCAGAGATCAGAGCCCTTCTGCCTGGTTCTTCTATTTCAGCAGAGGACTGAAGTACTCTTACAATTGCTACTTGGTCTTTGCTTACCTCCAGGTCTTTCTTGCCCAGTGCCTGAGATTGGTTAGATTGGCAGCCTTAGGAAGAGTCATGGTGGTCTTCTATTATGTCCCAGTGATGGAACTTTAAATGGCTTTTCTCCCCATCTCTGGATCTAATAGTTCGACACAGAATTCCTTGGACTTTATAGCTTGGTTTTGACAGGTGTTGGGTCTTTATTTATTACATCCAATGAGCTGAATCTTGCATGGGCGCCTGAGCAATGGAGCAAGAGGAGCGAATGTATCCCCATTACTCAATTAGGGGGAGCAAAGTTAGGGTTGTTGCTCCCTCACTTTTTGTCTTGGTTGTAGATTCTTGAAAAGTATCTACAGTATCTGCAAAAGTCACCTTCTGAGTTGTGCATTAAAATTATCCTTGATTTGAGATAATGTGGGTAAAAATGATCTGCTTTTGAAGTTATGATTATGCATTCCTGTATAACATTACTTGCCAGCTAGTGTTGCTATTGAGAACAGCAACAACTAGAACCTGAGTGTAAAATGAACAGGCAGTGTTGGAATTAGATAGTTGTTCTCAAGACATTTCATTCATCCAAACTGTGTTGCACTGTTTGACTTTGAAGATGCCTTGTGAGCATTGAACAGTAACCCTGAGGTTTAACATTGCTTAACCAGATTTAATTGTCCAGATCGTATTGTGATGTGCTGTAAAGCTATTTGGTTTATATCAACTGCTTGTCCTTGATGACGGCCTGGTAGCCTGCGACCTACCACCATTTTAGGCTCAAGGATCAATTTGAGGCATCACAGCAATGGCTTTGTCTATGTGTACAACAAGGATAGTTTCAGTTGATTATCAAATCTTTGAAAGCATGTTTGCTTTGTCATTATGGATTCATGTCTGGAGACTGATGAAAAAAACATCAAAATTGAAAGCAGCAGACACCATGAAATCCTGACTTTTAGTCCCGTGGATGGGTCAAGCTCTAAAAATGCTGCCTGCGTCATTTCCCATAATGCAACATTTTGTGTTATTCCAATGTCTTTCAAGCCCCACAACTTTGTAAAGCAGACTTCTGAAGACAAGTTTCCAAAACCCCTGGTCATTGAACACAATATCTCTGACTGCCACAGTAATACACGATCAAATAATGCTGTGTCAACCTAGTCAAGAAGGGTCGGACACTTCGTCACACCTAATGACAAACTTGTTCTGCTTTCTAGTGTAACCAAGCAACATGCAAAACAGGCCTTCAAGGGAAGATAACAAGCCTTCTTATATGAGTCACAGTGACCTCTCACCTCCAGCCCCTCTGGTCAGTGGGCGTCTGGCGAGCGGTCAGGCTTCTGTGAATCCGTCGTACGATAGCATGACTTCACACTCCTCAGTGGAGGGACAACGTGACGGAGAAGAGGTGGCGTTCGCTCTGATTAAGACACTCAGCTAATGACTCGCAAAAAAAGGAGCCAGCGTGAAATTGTCCTGAGAGTTGACAGCAGGATGTTAAGGAGAGTTAATAGACGAACACAATTTTCTCATAAGTGGGCTGTTGAGAAACACAACCCGCATGAGTGAAGTCTGCAGCGCATGACATACTTTATAACACTCCTTTGCGAGAATGACAGCACAGGCCCGGGAAATGCTTTCTCAAAACCGTTTTATCAGAATGAAATGAGACGCCTCGAAACTCTCCTCGAACACACGACGAGCAATATCGGCCTTTTGATAAACTCTCATTAGTCCCATCAAAACACAATTAGTGGCAGGAACACCTCGGTCTCTGGATGGCATTTTTACTGTGGGATCCAGTCGCCTTATCAGCCAAATGGATTGTTTTGCTTGAGGCACACCAACCATATCTGTGGGCGGTTTCCACTTGACAGTTTGACTCTCACTTTAAGGCTATTTTGGAGCCTCCAGGGCATGCCAATGTGCTGATAAACCCATCCGTCAGTTTGCTGCTCAGACTCCTGCGAGTGCAGTTCATATGGATTTGATTTGATGAACACGATGGCCTCATTAAAATCTAATTTGGCTGATTGTCTCAGAGGTCTGCCATAGCAGGAATATGTGGTGAGCTGTGAATGAAGCTCAGCATCCTTTTAACACTATGATGGCCTCAGCGTGGACTCATAGTAGTTTCAAAATGCTTGCATAGAAATGGACAAAGAGCAAGAAGAGAGCAAAAAGTGGAAGACTCAGAACAAGAGCTGAGGTTTCCTCCTCTCAAGGAAAACACCGGTTTAATTGACCACTGTGAATCACAAAGGCTGGAAGACTGACAGCAGAGAAAAAAAACAGGATTCAGACCGTGAGTGAGTCTACAAGCACAGGATGACAATGACTTTCCAGAAATCACTCACACCTCCTCACATGCAATTTTAAGCTTTACTGATGATAAGTCAAACACAAATCATTGATAAAACCATGTGAAAATGTGGAAGTGAACACTGATCATCAAATCAGACCTTTATTCTAGCAGCAACATATGATTTTATAAACAAAGTGAATCTTCTTGCAACAAGACAAAAAGCTCATGTGGGCTTGTGCTGAACCAAATTCAAATTGAATTAAGAAGAAGAAGAGTCTTGCACTGTTGGGGTTTTCCAAGAAACATTTTCCACTTTGCAAAGAGACCCAATAATACTGCTAATCTATATAATACTGCACATGCTTATGTTTGATTAAAACAGTGATTTACACTATAAATGAGCTAAATAAAAATAGCTGCATATCTATTTCAGTGTCCTGGAATTTCATTTGCAATAAACAGGAAATAACAGTGTAAAAGCTCAGTAAACTGGCACAAAACAAATGAAGACAAATCCAGACTGGACTCCTTACCTTGTTATCTAAATGTCTCCATGTTGTTGTTGTGGCTGCAGGATTTATGAGGATGGATTTAAGTTATGACAGATACAGTGTGAGAGACAAAATCCCAACAGATGCACAGCAAAATCTTCCCAAAACACTGTGCTGATATCCGGAAACTGGGCTCAGGACTGAGGCGCAGAAATCACCAGCAGCAGCTTGGATCAGATCTTCTTCTCCTCTGTCAGGTGGATAATCCAGAGGTGCGTTCACGGACAGGAGGAACCTGCAGCTGTCGATGTTTTCAGAGGAAAGTTTTTCTCAGCCTGATCTTTGCTCGTCTCCACACACACGCACACAAACACACTGTGAGGAGCCGAGTTTGTCCCCGGAGCTGCGCCTCTGATGTCACAAACAACGTGAGCTCCAGGAAGTGGTGACGGCATCAAATCGGGGAGAGTACCGCCCCCACGTGGTCACCCGGAGGAAGTACAACATCTGATCTAAAATACCTTATTTTCTATTCTAAAATATTGCAACCTGCAAAGTTCAAGTTGCTTGAACACGAGATTAACATATTTAGGTTACTTAAACACCACTGAGAAAAAATGCAATTAATCAAAAAATGCTGAAAATGCTGTTATTAAGCTCTAATATATGAAACATACAATAAAACACTGATTCCACAAAAGTTGGGATGCTGCTTAAAATGTAAATAAAAACAGGATGTAATCATTTACAAATAAACTGTGTTTACCAGCAATGATTTTATGAAATGCTCCTGAGCCCATGTAGTAATCTCCTTTATACAATCATGTGTTTGACAAAGTGTTGAACCTCTCTCCATCCTTGCTTGTAAACAACTGAATCTTTCCAGGATGAACCTTTCATACCCAATCATGATACTATCACCTGTTACCAATGAACCTGTTTACCTGTGGAATGATCCAAACAGGTGTTTTTGGATCAGTCCACAACTTTCACAGTCTTTCGTTGCTCCTGTCCCAACTTGTTTGAAACATGTTGCTGCCATCAATTTCAGAATAAGCAGATATTTACAAAAATAGATTTTGGTTAATAGTGATAATTTTGTGAGGATTGAGAAATTAGTGTAGCATTTAACCCTTTTACCTGTTTAAGCTGTGTCAGCAGGAGCTCTGTGTGTTGATGGTAGACAGGCACAGTTACTAGAAATCTGCTGGATGAAGACAGAGCAGTCAGAGACTCTGTGGCTGCACTAATGAGGAGTTCTTATCACTGTGTGAAACACTCTTTATCACTCCATCCTGAGAAAGTGCTGCCAGGCCTTTAGGCACCCTACCTACACATACTGTAGGTGAAGACACTACATACTGTACATACACATTTATGAAATGAAAAAAACATTATATATGTTGATTCAGCTTGAATTAGTTCATTTAGCTTAAGAAGTAAAGACTGAGATCAATAAAGGAACTCCCAAACCTTCAGTTGAAACATTCACATTAAAAATCCCCAAATTGGAGATACATGGTTTTCACTGGACGGGCAGGATATGAAAAATATACTATAGCTGTCACACACATACAGTGGAGTAAAAAGTGCAATGTTTTCCTCTGAGATGTAGAAGTGCTTGCATCAAAAGAAAAACTCAAATTAAATGTGTAAAATTAGATTTAACAAGATGTGGTTGAATTTGCCCTTTTAATGGTTTAAGTTTGTGATGTGTTAACTGATAAAATGGTGAGAAAGTTCAATTTACATGATTATTATTATTATTGGTGTTACAGTAAATGACTGGGATACTGATACTGATGTAATTCTGCAACAATATACTGATATATAACAGTAATCTGATGAGTGTTTTACTGTAAAATCACACTTCAGTACAGTGGTTCAACAGCAACAGTATCAGATTAAATAGATCCAGATTCCCAACTTTATTGGAATGAGGGACATATATACACCTAATTATTCTACATCTGTTTTAATCTCTCTTTGTTCAGCTTTGTTGTCTTTGTTTTTAGCCATTTCTTTATTTCTATTTTCCTATTAATTGCTCTTTGAACTGCAAGTACATTGAGAGCAACTTAAAACCGAGTCAGTTTCCTTGTATGTGGACACATTCTGGGCCTATAAGGCTGTTTTTGAAAGATCTGTAACATTTGGACAAACCTAAGGCTCCAGTTGTGGAGAACATGTTCAATCAGAAAGCCCAGATTAATGGACAGTGACAGTGAACCACTTCATACAAATGCAGCAGTGTACTGTAACTGTAGGAATGATTGAACACACCTGAACAGTATATTGTTCTCTTGTCAGACTTGCAAGCTGGAAGAGAGGCTACCTGTTTACCAAAATGATTTATAATAGGCCCAAAAATGCAACCCCTGGCATTCCTGTTTGCTCTTTTTGGCACATTAGACTCCAGTGACCTTGGCTCGAGCATCGCTCTCTTCACATTAGTTCCACACAGCTCTTGTTTTATTGTGATCAGACATGCCCTTGCTCTGTGTAAGACTGCTTGAGTGCAATGAATATCAATTGGACATTTGCATCTCTCAGTGGATTTGCAACGCTTGTAGACGTCTGTACCGCTGAACTGTGCTGCAGATGAACACCACAGGCAGCTGTTATGAACAATAACAAGCTGTGTAAGTGTGTGTCAGTGTGTGTGTGTGTGCTTCTTGTGGTTTTTTGCAGCATCACTTTAGAGAGTGTTTCACAGAGATCTGGGGTCTCTGGAGAAAAAGAGGATGCGTTTGCAGTCAGATTTATGAAAAGCAATCAAACTGTTTTTCCACATTGTGTAAATGGGGATTCAGACCACAAAGTCTGATGAGGGGGGTTTTATTTTGACATGACAACTCTGTTTGTCTGGCTGCGTATCAACCTGTTATTGAGAACAAAGTAACTCAAGAACAAATTATCATGCAAACTTCATGCTAACAACACAGACACTTGTCAAATCGATCCGTAAATAGAAATTCTCATTTGTTTTTGCGGCACATTGCTGCAAAGGAAAAGTGTCATTTTTGCAGTTTTAATGGGCAAAATTCCTTGAAACTACTTCAAATAACAGAGTTGATATTTATTCCAATCATGTTTAATTCAAGTATGTGGGAGTGAATTCTGACATGGCAGGTATTTCTTCAGTTGTAATGCTGAAAGTGACACATGAATGAATCTCTTGCAGCAGTTCACACACATTCTGTCATCGTGAACTGCAGCCAAGTGAGGGATGAAGTAGCACCTGTGCCGACTGGTTGTGGGTCTACAGTCAAAGCTTTTGTTCTGCCAGAGTTCCCCGTCATGTTAGGTGTATTGAACCAGCCTTTGCCTCCCCTGCAGCGCTAGAACGAGCTCGTAAGATGTGTGTGTGTGTGTGTGTGTGTGTGTGTGTGTGTGTGTGTGTGTGTGTGTGCAAGCACCATGAGTGTTTATCCTTGCGGCGGTCTTTTTTTTTATCTTTATGCTTTGCTAAAAAGGTCTTCCAGAAAAATCCATTTTCGCCTCAGGCCAAACTGTGGCTGATATCGACTTGTTGGAAATCAATGAGGCCTTTAGCAGTGGGGTTAAAATCTAAAAATACCGGGGAAGTGATTTCTTTTTACAGGTCAAACTTTACAGTAAATGGTGGATTTCCTGTGGGCAAAGCTAAGATTCCCAGTGGTGGATCCCAAGGGAGGAGCCATTGCTTTGGGTATCCTCTCGACAGCCTGTCAAGTGATAACGGCTCAACAAGCACAAACACAGAGGCAGAAGGTTTTTGCGAACAGCTACAGAACTGCTTTTCATTTGTTAGAGAAATATAATCTTCATTCGATATAAACCCACCACAAAAATGCATCCAGGACCAACGGTCAAACAGGATTTCCATTTCATGACTTTAGTAGAAAACTAGAAATGAAGACTTGTTACTGTGATTACAAAGACTGATTTGAAACATCACTAATGGTGGTTAATATTCAAATATTTATTTTGCAGAGAAACTGTGTGCACTGACTAATCAAATGCCTTAGGTGTAAATACCTCCATGTAACATTCATGTAAAATAGCAGGTCATGCAGTGTCTTGAACTACATGTGGCATCAACAATTAATTTTTAACTGCAAAAATCCATTAATATGTAAAAGAAAATACACAGTTTAATGCCTGTAATTGAGTGAGGATCTTATGAATGTCTACTGTAAATTAAGTCCCAACATATCTTTAGGTCCTATCTTTAAATTAATAATTGTCTTCGTAGAAAATCGTTCATAATTTGCTGATCATTAAAGAAGCTTTGGTATCGTTATGTGTAATGAAATAATAGAGAGCTGACAACTTTATATTTATTTACATTTTTACACAAGGGATTGATTTAAGGAGAGCATGTTAAATATCAGGTGGTGAGTGTGTGACTGTGATATCATAAGGATGTCTAATTTGACCTGTACACTTCATCAAAGGATCCTGTTCCCTGGAGCTGCAGAGTGAGTGGGGTCTTCACCAGAGGAGACTGGATTAGCACAAGAGTCCTGAACTCTCTGTCCTCACTATTACACATAAACATATGAAACTACATGTCAGCATTTGTTTTACCTTTAACCTTTTACCTTCTCTTGTAATCGTGGTTTGTTACCTGGGAGTGAAGCTGATCTGAAGACACTGGCTGCAGCTGGTGACATGAAGCTCCTTGGACCTGAGAAGCCCAAAGTCTGGAGTCACTCTGAACACATGAGGGTCTCCTTCTGAATCACACACACACACACACACACACACACACACAAAGACATATAGGTCAATTATAGGAAATATGAATAATAATTGACACTATGGCCATCATTTGTTGGTGTGACTTCACAGACATAATTCTTGGCAATGTGAATATTAAGGCATAACAGAAGGCAATTATTTAATGTTACTGACTCTCTCATTATCTTTAACTGACTTTGGAAAAGCTCCAAACTGGTTATAATAAGGATGAAGAGTCAGACACCTTCCTACTGCTACAGAAAATAATGAGATAGGCCAAATATATAATAACTGGGATTTAAAAGTTCTGTATTTGTAAACAAACAAAAAACAATTCCAGCTGGCATAGCCAAGTTGTGCATAAATTAAAGACCCAACCAAACCCCAGAGCCAATGCAAGCGCACTGAAGGGAATGTGGTTCAGTAGTTACCTAAAACTGATTTCCAGTGAGTGTGGGCTCCATGGCTGTAGAGGCTGACTTCTCTTGTCTGTTTCTGCCCCACATAGCAGAACCCAAAGTTGACGCCCTCAGTGGACAGACGCATTGTAGCAAGATCCAGATGAGCACAGAGAGGCACCGTCTGCACAGAGCGGAGAGGAAATGAACCTTGTGAGGTCAAATATTTTTCAATTGCCTTCAAATGATCAGACAGAATTCTTTGATTTTTCTTCTTGCTACACTCGTGTCAGAGCTTCACTCCAGTCCCTGACCTGCAGGCTGTTGTTGCTGTAGTGAATCAATAGGTTTTGCTGGAACCTCAGCTTCCTCTGCCCACTTGCGCTGTGGATCAGTGTCACCCCAGGAGGGATTTCCTCATCCGCCTGGTCTGCATGGTCCAGAAGGGACAGGGAGCAGTGGAAGGCCACCTTCACCTGGTATTTACAGGAAAGAGTACAACAAGATCAAGCTACTTCCCTCAGATCAAAATTTTTCTGCTACTGTATCACAGTTAGTATCATCCAGAACATGACAGCCTCTCTTCGTCTCACCTGCATGCTGAGTTGTGGCTGCAGCACCAGAGACCGACTGTCACCAGTGGGCGGGTTGCTGGAGGTGCTGCTCCGGGCTCGAGGTTGCGGCTTAAGCACTAGAAATGGAGGCTGAGTCCCCAGTCTGAAGTGTAGGGGCATTTCTGAGTTGTTTTTCAGCTGGAGGGTCTGTGTGATGTCAAATTCGCGAACTGCAGGCTACAGAGAAAAACAACCGGTAACACAAGCACTAAGCATGACTGGTCAGAAATACTGCACCTCAAGTGTGCACCTCAGTATGTCACTGTTGATTAGTGTAATTTCTTAGACTGACCTCCTTCTCTGATTCTCCCCTCAGTAAATCACCGGCCGAGGCACGAAACTCCAGCACCCCCTCGTCCTCCTCCATCTGCACTAACAGCCTGCAGCAACGGGGAGCCAAGAGGAAGATATGCAACTTAATCCGACCACCTCTGAGCTCCTTTTGCCTAACCTCAGCTAATTTTAATTTAGGAAACATAAATTGAGTTGGATCCGTTGGTTTTGGGGACATAAATAGTATGAGTGTAATTGCTTACACTGCAGGCTTCACGACTGCTAGTAGATCCATTCTGACAGGGTCCAAATCCAAACCCTGAGCTCTTCCAACTTTACCCGGGACACACAGAACCATCTGTAAATACACAATAATAAGGAAATTGAGGGTGCATCAGAGTCATCTACTGTTTGCCTTTTCCAGGACATAAAATTGAAATTCGCTGTTTAGTGTGTGTTACCTCAGAGTCCAGGCTCATGAAGCCCAGAGCCAAGCCCACACATCTGGACTCACAATCTGACCCAGAAAGAGTCAAAGGAGTGAAAGATACGTGGATTGTGCCGCTGCCCTTTGCTGGAATCACCTTGAGATAAAAGACCACAAAGGAAATGCATACATCATTATTCATATGGCTAAAAGCTGTGTTTGGAAGTGGTAAAATGGACGTATGTGGCAACATACTATTTGCTGAGGTGTGATGCAGTAGGGGTAATCTGAGAGGTTGCCCACATGAGGTCTGATGTGGACAGAGAAGAGTTTTTTCTTTGCAGGAAAGGGGTAAAGACAGGTCTCCTCTTCCTCGCAGTCATCCTTGGATATATGTTCCTCCTCATCCCCATCCTGAAATCAATAGATTTAAGTGTTGAGCCAGTGAAAGAATAAAATGTGCATTTTTCTCATGGGTCCACTTACTGGCAGAATTTCCCAAAGGTGACGTCATAAAGTTTATGTTTGTGTGTCTGTGTTGAGATGTTAAATGTACTCACAGTCCTGCTTTGGATGGAGGCGCTGGTTCCCTCAGAGTCTGGGGTCTCATTTCTTTCCCAGGCTGCTTGAGTGCTCCCATTAGAAATCCTTAATGCTCTACTCAACACCTCATTGCCATCAGCATTTTTAACTGGAAAGGCGTCTCCGTATGCCACCACAAGATCCACCAGTTTACGGTCATCGGGATCCACATTATATGTTTCCCAGTCCATGCGAATATCTGGCAGCATATTGAGATTGCCCATACACAGACATAAAAAAGACAAGAATCATAGAGGTCACAGCAGACTACGGTAGTTAGACTCACACACAAGTCACACAAACACCAAGAGGACATTAGTGTAACTCAGAAATAACTCTTGCCACTAAATTAAAATACAGTTTATCAATTAATTAATAAAAGACAGATCATAGGAGGGGCACTCAAAACATGACCAATAAAATACATATGACAGGAGCTGCTGAACCTGTTTTTCATGATTATACTTACCAAACATGGTGGGATTGTTGATGCGAAGAGAACGAGACACTGTGTCACCTCCAGACACATGAGTGCCAAACCTAAGGATGCAAATAGGAAATGTCACAAATTATATAGTACACTAATACATGCAAGGATTTAACTGGAGAAATGGACAGTGTAACAGACTGTATGACTGGTCCCTGGTTCTGGTTATCTGGGCATGGGCCTGTCATTTGGAAGTAGAGTGGGCAGCCTTTGACCGTCATCTGCATGGGAATGAGCGTGGCCTCGAGGTCGCCCACCTGCAAGAGGAAACATTATTCATCAATCCTCAACAAAATGAAGAGAATATGTGCAAAGATTAACGCTTGTTTCTAATCTTGAAATATCTGTTCCATCCCATTGTATAGCATCATACTTTGCATATGAGGTGATCTCTGTATTCCCCCCACATGTCAGTGTAGGCAGTGACATCCACAGTCTGGGTCTCAAATGGTCCCAGCGTCCCAGAGTCTGGTAAAACAAAAAAAGCTGCACCTTTTCCATGAGCCAGCAGGCCGCTCACAAACTCTGCCAACAGACACAGAAATGAAGAGTCACAATCTGTAGTGTGTGGATTCAACCTGCTCCATGTTAAAAGTGTGTACACTAACCCTGGTGTGCTTTTTCTTCTACTTTCTTAGCTTGGACCGAGTGAAGCGGCTTCTTGACGTATGTGAATCTGGACATTTAAAATGCAGCCCATGTCACATCTGCAGTACAGTAAAGTTATTCTTTGATCCATTATTCAGGCTAGTGAGGGAGCTCGCTTACCTTTTCTCCGACTGGTCAATTGGTTTTGAGGCATGGCAGGTGAAATACTCCACCTCAATGGTGAAAGGGGCTGGGATAGCGGTTTGATTGGTTATTAAAAACTGCTTAGTAACAGCTCTCTTCAAAACGACATCATCTCCAAAGTCAAGCAACAGTGTTGAGAGGCTCTCATCATCTGGTGTAGAGCTAAAAACAAACAATAGCGGCCATATTTTAAGTGGTAATGTATCCGTCTGCTATGGAGTTAATGAAGCAACAATGTTACTGTTAGATACTCGATTTTAATCCAAGGTTACTAACCAGCCACCGGGCAGTGAGTAGGACACACTGAGTTTCTTGGTTTTGGAAGCCGTGATGCTGAGAACAAGAGGAGAGTTCATCCCCTGGACCTGACAGAGAGCAGCAACCTCAGTCAGCTCCAGCTGGACGGAAAGACAAACATTAAAAGATAATTATCATGATTAAAATACGTGTTTAGTGATAGAATCTGTGCCTTTTTTAAGTGGTAGTATAACTTGCCATCTTTGCTCTCACACACTCAGGTGTTGAGCATCAAATCTTGTGACCTCTGGGTGTGTTAATAACTGGTACTTACATCTGTGTGAGGGATGAAGTTAACTGTGATCTCCATGCTGGCATTAGGCCCCAGAGTACCAGAGGAAGGTTCAAAACTGGCTGTACACAGTTCAGCATGTTTCCCCTGGAGCTGAGCCTGGTGGGGGAAATGTAAAAGTGACATCACTAAGCACTAAGTTTAGCTTTTTATCAATGGAGAAAAAGCAAAGAAAGATTCTGCCACTAATAATATATAACAAACAACTTATCATATACAGATTATTAGCAGTGATTAGTAGTGATGACAATGTACCATCCAGCTGAAGTGTGAAGGCAGCAAGGTCTGGTTGAAGAGAGTGACGGTTGACTTGGCAGGAACTCCAACGTAGAGTTCAGAGAGGAGCAGCTCACAGTTTAGCAGACACACCTGAGGAGACTGCACATCTGCTCGCACTGACAGGTGACTGCAATGACAACCAGGTAGTGTTACTTGTTATCAGCAGGACGCCGTCACTGTGTAACCTCATTAGTGCTGCCCCTGAGCTCCAGCTGCCTTCAAACACAATGCATGTTTAAGGAAAACTTTACATCTTAAGGTAAATCTTAAAGAGAGGAAGAGCGAAGTTTTATGCATCATTACCACCCTGTTCCATCCTCCACCTTCAGCTCCAGCTCTGTTTCATATCGCTGGCAGAAATGTGGCAGAAATAGCACATCCACGCTGCAAGATGCCAAGGGGGGCAGCACACCTCTGCATGGCTCCACTAAGATCTAAGCAACAGAAATTCATAAACATGTAAAAAAAACAAAACGTATAAACACAAGCTTTCATGTTATTTTTAATCCCACACGTGTTTCCATATTGGTATAGTACCTGTGTGTCTGAGTGGTCCTGCCTCTCCTTCAGCATCCAGGAGGCCTCCAGCTGGGTGATGTTGGTGAGGAACAGCGTGGTCTGTGCCTGCTCCCCAAACTCAATGAGCCCCAAGTCCACACTGGGCACACTGAGGGTCACTATGGAACCCTGTCCAAAATCACATGATTAACATTCAGAGGTCAATAAACTACTAATGTGAAATTAATAGAATGTGAATGTGAAGATTTTAGTGATGACGTGTTAGTAATTTTTCTCACCTTAAAAGAGACTTCCACGGCCAAAGTGACGGGTTTGTCATGGTGCTCTATGTGACAAACCAGACTGGTCACAACCCTCTCTGGTTTCCCTCCAGTCACAATCAGGTCGAAATCAAAACACTCATTCTCCTCTGGACCCATGAAAAAATCAATCAATAATGAACCAATAAATCAACTCTATTAAATGCTGTTTACACAAGTGATTCTACTTGAAGGAGGATTTTTTTGTATTACTCTACACTGTAATGTGTGACACACCTATTCTACCAGCAGAGGGCTCTACTTCTATTAGGTGGCTGTAGCTGTTCATTTCTCCCACTGGAAAAAGATGCAGGTTTTGCTGTGGTTCCACATCTGATACACACAAGACATAGAAACACAGTGAATAACTGTAACTGTGTGGCACAAAGATTTGATAAAAATCTGTAAATAATACTTAACATGAGGAAAAGGTGGTTTAAATAACCTTGAATTGCCTGCGGGTGGTTGTGCAAATAAAAACCTCTCCAGGGATTACAACAGCATAGGGCTCTAGTAGGACCTGGTACGGCTCTGTAGACCCCTTGACCTCGACCTCCATGACAATGACATCGCTCACCTTGGAGCCAGCACGCACAGGCTGAAGGACACTAGATTTCCACACAGACACAAACCAGCACTTTGTTAGATGAAAGGTTTGCTAAAGGAGCTCCTGCTTAGTAAACAAACATGTGCAATGTCTTTGCATCTGATGATCAGATTAATATTTACAGTGCAGCCTTCTATCAGTGCACAGGAACTTTACCTATTATCAGTGGGCTCTGGTAGCAGCTGGGGGACATCCCTCAGGACTAAGTGGCAGACACTGTGGTAATCCTTCAACTTAAGAAAACATTTTGTGGTAAGGTGTGAAATAAATATCAGTGAGTAATGCTTCTATTTTCTATGAAATGTGACTTTTAAACAAAAGACTCAAAATGTTAGAAATACAGCATTCATAACTAGTGATATAATAAACCCCTGATTCTGATGCCTGAGTCTTCTGTACCTCTTTAGGACAGAAGGTGAACAGAAACTCTTCTTCCTGGCAGGGGGCCAGAACCCCTGTCAGGGGGCTGACGTGGAAAACATCATCTGTGGCGAGGTGGAACTGGATATGGGAGGGCTCTGGGGCTTCCCCTGGAAGCAGAGGGCGCAGATTGGGTTTCATGATCTGCCAATGGAAAGGCAGCTCCAAGTGGCTTCAGCCCCAGAGAGAAAGAGAGAATGACAGAGTTATGCAATGTGATATTTAATGATCCCTGAAGGGAAAATCTTTTTCTACTTGTGCGCAGCACGGGGTCAGTGACAAAGCAGCAGCCCTTGGTCTTGTAGTTAATCTGTATTTAGTTTCTTACTCAAGGACACTTCAACTCTGTGAATGCTGCCAACACTGGGGCTTGAATCCCAGTTCTCCAGTTTAAGAGTGGTCTCTCTACTCACCATGTGCTAAAAGACCAGAATGAAGTGTTGGATGATGTTGTGGAGAGGCATCAGATTATAAACACGTAAAAACCTGATACTATTTTGCCATTTCGTGCTTCATGGTGATGATACATGAAGGTGTGAGGCTTACACGTTGTTTCTAATGATGAGCTTTTTCTGCTGCACAGAGCGAGGGTTACATGGGCTGAAACGGACAAAGTGCTCCGCAGTGAGGTCATGCACCTCTCCCACCACAGGAGGCTCCGTCTTTCCTGATACAGATACAAGTTCAAGTGCAATCAGCTGGCCCTCACCTGAGAAACACAGACAACAACATCTCAACATCTAGAATATCACATTTTTTATAGACTGAGCTAGTTTTCTTATCACTTAGAAGATTCACCTTCGATGGAAATGTCTTTCACCTGGCAGTTGTCACACACAACAGTGAAAACTTGACAGCTCTTCTCAGCAGTGGAGGGAAAGAAAACCACCTGCAAACACAAACCGATTTTCTACATGTGCACAATCATCTGCATCTTTTTGTAAAAGTTTTTCAGTCTCATAGCACATGTATATGTAGTGCATTGCATCTAGAGTTTTGTTCCTACGTAATTTAAATTTAACCTCCAAAACACACTCACCTCCACCACAGTGGCTTCTCCTGGCTGCAGCACAAAAAGTGACGGGCTCACTGCAAAGGGTGGCTGCTCAGAAAAGTAAGTTCTTGCCACAGACTATATGAAGAAAGAGAAAGCATGTGAAGGATACCTTTTATTTTTTACAACAAAAAATAAATATCTATCTTATGTGTCAGATAGATTTTTACCCTGAAGTTCGAGGCTGGCCATTGGTTCTTGGGGATGATGCAAAAAGTCCCAGCGCTCAGTCCAACATTTTGGCACAGGAACTCAACAAACTTCACTCCTCCAATCAGACAATAACCACAGTCCAAAACTCTTGGTACTGCACAATAATTAAGGGGAAACATATCAATAATGCATAATCTAATAAAGTATATAAATGAGCATAACAACAAATTTGATTGGTAGATTGTAATGAGACACACATGTGAGTACTGGAGGGGGTCGTCTGGCTGCGATGGGCACCACAAGCAGGTGTTCATCCTGGGTCTCCACCACGATGAAGTCCTCATAGTCGCCCAGAGAGTCTGGAGCGAAGCGCACTGTGTACTTACAGCTCATCCCTGGGGCAACAATACCACCCTCACCAGGAAATCTGCCTGCAAAACATATCTGAAGATCAATCAATTCTTACACTGTACAAATGTTATTATCTACATTCACCTTTGTGGAAATTATGTTCTTATGCTTTAATATTTGATACAGTAGGTTTGATTGATGTTCACAGACAGGATTGCAACAGCAACACAGGAATACCAAAAACCACCAGTTGCATCTCAGAGATGAATGACTGTATGTGTCAAAACACTCTGACATTCCTTTTTGATTTCATCATTGACACTTGGCACACTCGATGATTTCCTCACTACCAACAGGATCAGACATAAGGAGGCTGTATAAGCCAATCAGAGCAAAGTGAAGAGCTCACCCAGACCAATAGAAAAGTAAGGAGTGGTGGGAGGGATGACTCGGACATGACGGCTCACAGAAGTCAAGTTTTTCAGCTCCAGTGTCGTCTACAGGACAGGACATGTTAATGCAAAATATCCCATTAACAGCTAGTGTTTAGACATTTTTCCTTGTGACTGTTCAGTACATGTCACTGAAACATACCTCATAAACATGACCCACAATGTAGTCAGTGAAAACCACCACGGAGGGCTTTGCTAAGAAGACTGGGACAGGATCATCAGGGGGGCTTTCAGAGAGAAAGAGCACAAACACAACATGTGACAGTTCTGTCTGTTCTCAATAAAGACCGTTTCACAGGAAGTGGTGAATACTGCTGGCATTAAATTCTATGTCAACAAAACCACAAAGTAGACATTTCACTTTTGACTTCCTTTTTGTACCTTTTGTTTTCAGGTTGGATCATTGCTTGAGCTGCATTGGTGTGAGTGAACCCTGTAGCTCACCTTCCTGATGAACGGTCACCGTCATCCACAGTATGTGCACATTAACTTAAGTATAAATATAAATAGAGTAATGCATATATAACATATGTGGCCCTGAGAACTCAACACGCAAGATATAACAAGAGGAAAAACATCTTCACCAGTTTGACAACAAATATGCAGCATTTAGCACAAAAGTGAGATGTACAAACGTGAAACTTTACACATATAGTAACAACATAAAAATTATTCATGCATATGTACACACTGAATCTTATTTCATATATTAAAGAAAGTAGGAATATTCAATTGTGGTAGATCTCGCTAACAAAATAGCAAGATCCATCTATCACACGTGTGTGCACAAAATAGTACACTATATATCCTCCCACTGTGTTTGTATCCCTGGGCAAAATGTGAGTCAGTCATGCAGGATGTATCTTGTTTCACAATTTCGATGGGATGGGATGTCTGTGTCTGTGTCAGAATGCATTCGATAAGTTTGCTAAGAATCAGTCTGTATGCAAATATTATGTGACCCAGGCTTGATTTGATTGAGAATATAATGTGACAGTCTGATGGCAAAGAACTGCCTCTGTCCTGAGATTTTTTTTTCTAGCATAATTGGTGAGATAATCAAGTCTGGTCTCTTGAGTAAAGGGGTTGTGTCAGGTTGAATTAATTATATAGGAAGAGGAACTACTGTAGTTATGAAGATGTATTGATAGTGTTCTCAGTGTGCTCACAGTATCTAGGCCTTGTACTATGATTATTCATATGCAATGAGTAACTGCAAGCTTGGCACAAAACATTTCTACTCATAATATGTTGTGGCAATGGAAATTTTAAATTTTTTGTTTGTGATAACGTTACTGTTTGTATGATTACTAATAATAGGATCAGGAGACTCCAGGTACCTTTGCTCCTCCATTGCTTTCCTCATGTGCTCTGTCTTCCCCATTTTGGTTCTGGGTCGAACGAGGGATGTGGCACGCTGCTGTGCATTTGGAGGAAGGAAGCGAGGATTGCGTAGGAAGCTCTGTCGATCTTTCAGCTTCTGAAGTTTTTCCCATCCCTCTGCTCGATCCTTTGAGCTTGGCTCATCCTTCCACTTTGGTCTGGGTTTGGTCTGGTTCAGCTTCTGAAACATATTGACCAGTTTGGTGATTTCTATTGATTATTTACAGTAGATTGATGTAGTCAAGTCTCCCTCCTTCCCAGAGGAACTCCAGCTTGCCAGATTAGACTCATCATTTACATTAGTTTTCAAAACATAGAGGAAATTTTAATAATGTCCTTTTTATGTCTTGTTTTATCTATGTTGTCTCCTTTTTTCCAGTTAGTCTTTTGTTTCAGTTGATTATCTATTTGTAGACATATTCTATTTTATATTCTATTAGGAAAGGCACTGAATAAATGAATTCGGAGCTTCTGACTCCTCACCTCCCCTGGAGTTTTCTTCCTCTTTGGGGTATCTGAGCTGGATTCGAAGGTCAGGCTGAGATCTGACTCATTCATCTCTGGTATCGTCTTTTCTGGACTGGGAATTAGAGTATAACCATCATCCTGAGGCTCCCTTGATACGTGCATGGTGTGGGCAATCGTGGGCTTGGCAGGATTTGATTTCACTGACAGGAAAAGGGTAAATGAAATATTGAGCAAAAACACACTGGTCGTTAAAAATTTAAGATGAGCCCCAAAAGGGGATCACATACTTGCTGCTGGTGCTTCCACCTGTGTTTTTTGTGTAGTTAAGTAGTCCTGGGGAGAAATCAGGTTGTTCATTTCAAGAAGATCTTTGTCGACACACCAGGAAAAAGCTGATTTGACTGAAAATAGATATAAGAGATAACATCAAAAAGAACATTATAACATCCTTGGTATATTCAAAGTCAGTATACAACCCTGATTCCAACAAGGTTTTTGGAATCAGGGTTACAGCTCAGCTCAGCAATTCACAGCAGTATAACACATCACGTCAATTCATGTCGATGTCTCCATCTGACCTGTGATGTGGCCCTGGTGATCGTGAACATCTCCCATCTCCTCTTTCATTCTCTCATAGGCCTGGCTCTCTGTGGCTGCAGCTCGAGCTCTGGCCTCAATTATGTGACTCTCCAGCATGTCAGCCTCTTTTATACAGCAGCTGTATTCAGAATGAGCCTGTGCGATTGGAAATGAATTACATAATATTAATACAGTTCAGTTTACAGTTCTGCCGTGTTTGCAAAATTGTTGTTACCTGTTGAAGCTCTTCAACATATTTGTCATGGTAGCTGCTTCGTCCATTCTTTGTCTTGACGAGGTTGGACAAAGTTTCCTTCCCAGTGATGTCTTTGGTGTAAAGGTCTTTGAAAATGCTTGCCAACACATGAGAAATGTCCTAACGTATAAGAAAGAAGATTTTAAAAGTCATGTGCTTGATGTTTAGTAGGATTTTAGTTGGTTATATTAGCTGTTTAATACTAACCAGCAGCTGTTCATTACCTGTGACTTTCCTGATGCGGGTCTGTGACTGTTCACAGACGGATCAAACCGTGGTTTATTTCTCGTCTCTGCTTCTTCCTGCATCTTACAGAAACACTGAGACACTTATGTAGCTAAAGTTGAATGGCTCATTTATCAAACAGCTATGCTAACTTGTTGACGTTAGCAGCGTAAATATACGAGGAAAACTGTTAGTCAGCGTCAAAAAAGAAACAGACATGTAACTAGTGTCAGCAACCTTCAAAAGATATACATGTAACTTATTTAAAGTTATAGCTACAAGTTTATTTTGTTGAAGTCATTCGCTACGCGCTGCTTTTCCGCCATATTTGTGTACATGTGGTTGCCATAGCGACAGCCATAGCTTGTAGTCGAGGACGTCATGAACCGCCCTCCTCCGACTCTGATTGGCTAGTACGCGTTACCTTCATTGTTTGGATTGGTTAGAGTTTAGAGAAAGGTGGGTCATGCCTTCGCCATCCTGGGAAAACAAGAAAAAAAGGAAAGAAATTACAGGAAGCAAACTTGCAATATTTCCCCAAAACAAAAAAAAAATCATTATTACTCAGCCTTTATTTTTATTCATGTTGACTCTCTGTTGTACTGTTGGTTAAGCAGTTGTCCTTGTTTTGCAGTTATATCCACCTCGAACTGGTGAAGATAATTGCCTATAAATGTATTTTGAGTTCAGTACAAGTACACAACACCAATGACTTCATAAATATTCTTTAATACTGTATAAATACATTAATATACCATTGAGCAAAAACATCAACTAAGGAACAAAAGTTAACTTGCTTTCTTAAAGCTGAAGCATGAACTAAATATATAAAGATTATTGAAGTCTCAAACGTAAAAGTTATTGAGAGAACTTAAGATAATAAGCCAGTAAAGTAATAAAATGATGAACTGTCCTTTGCAGTGGTATTTATTCTGCCACTAGATGAGACATGATGTATGTTCATGAATTGTGGAAATATTGAACTATTGATCAAATTTATTTGATTTGACAGTTGTGTAATAATCTGCTAACTACAAATATAAGACTAAGACATTGTCTGTTGGACCCAAAGAACATGATATATATTTTTGAGACTTTTAAGTTTGATACATACTTATCTTATTTCCTTCAGGAGACTGCATTGAAGCTAGACTTGAACTTTGCTTTATGACACTTTGCCCAGGTTGTTGGACCTGACTAGGTCCTTGCTTGTGTTCTCAGATGTACGTTGCTTTGGATAAAAGCGTCTATAAAATGAAATTGTAGAAGTGGAGAATTGTAGAATATTGTCTTGATGGTTAAACTAAATAGAGCATTTTGAGTTTTTCTATCACTTTTTTCTTGTTTTCATCAGTTTACTGATTGATCAACAAGACATGATCAACCCATCATTCGAAATGACAAAACTTAAACTTTTTTTTTAGAGATAAAGTTTTTAACCAGCAAATTCAAGATGAAAATGACAAACATATGATGCATGCATGAGTTTATAATCAAAGATGAGTCAATTTCACTAAATTAGAATCGTTTTCATTCATGAGGATTTTCTGATACTCAGCAGTATTGTTCTGACTCTCTCCTGATGACACTGAACCAAGAGCCAGACTTCCTCATGAGACCAGATGTAATGCATTTTTTACACAATCACATATGCGTACTGTGCTGTCATATGAGGTGTGGCACTGTCACCTATATGTTTTCCTTTCCATGAAGCTACCTTGAAAGAAAAGCTGGCTGTCCTTGCACAAGATGGCAGTACAAAGCGATACTGAAAAAGCTCATGTAAAGATGGTTTCATGCAAAGTCGTGTAAAGCTTCATGCAAAAAGTCTGGTTCTTGTATAAGAACTGAGGCTTTAGAAATACATACTGATGTCAATGTTTTTCATTTAGGAGGCCGAGATTCCCAAAATCTGGACACCCAAAACAAAATCCTCGACTGTGCTGATCAGCTCATGCAGTATTCAAGTGGGATTCTCAAAGAGGCAATTGTTGAGCTCACTTTGTAGTGACTCGTGGTTTGCCAGACAGAGCTGTTTTTTTTTTCCCACAAGACTTGCCCCAACGCGAGAGTTCATAGGACAGAACAAGCTGGCAGACACTGATAAATAGAGAGGCACAAAGAGGGATCTGTCTAAGCCCTCATATATTACATTCTAACAATGAACAGCAGCTTGTGCCTTCAATGCACAAACACTATTTACCTACTACTACTTCAAAGTATTCGGCTATGTCAGTGACACTGACAACAACAGAAAAATTCCTTTAATAATTCGCCAGTAGCCAAAAAGAGTGTTTTTGTGTGAGATGAGCCAGGCATGCATGATAACCAAGGCCTGCTCATTTAGCTTTGAATTGTTGCTTTAGCACATTTTTCTCTTTGAATCAGCACTCAGTCAAACACTGTGCTGAAATATCTACTAAGGATTGATGCCTTTAGCTGCTGTCAGTAGGCCCAGACCATGTGAAGACCTCAGGTATTACAGTAATGATGCCTACAGACATGGTGTGATGTGCAGTGGTGACACTCCCAGCAGTAATGTGCGGTGTAAAAAGGTAAAGAGGAGAGGCAAGAGCACACCTCAGACTATAAATGGCAGGTCTGTACCAGACAAGGACAACACCCTAAATAAACCAAATCATACTTTAAATGCCTGAATGCCACAAAAAAACCCACAACACTGAGTTAATGCATCTACAGTAAAGACTCCATATAACATTATCTTATCAGGGTTTACATTGGACCTTGTGCAAGTGTCCATTTCCACTCTGTATTAGTGTAATTCCGGGCAAAGGTGTAGTTTCCACTGAGAGGGAGCTGGGTGAAAGTCAGAAGAGCATACACAGTGTTGTACTTGTCAGACCGGTGTTGCAGTGGGTGTGGACTGAGGGTGCATAAGAGCCAGATGGGCTGGCACTAAGTGCGCACTGTGTGGGTCCGCTCACAGGGGGACACATTGGATTTTTCCCTACACAGGACGAGCAGGCAGGTTTTTATGGTTGTGATAACTTCTGTTATAGCTACAGCCGACACTAATCTGGAGGAGAAAGAAGAAGACCGGTGATTTATTTGGACAGAGATCACAATGGAGCAGAATGGCACAGCTGGGATTCATGGTGAGTTGGTGTGTAGTTACACACTGATCACTGTTTTTTATTCTACCATTTCAATTCTAGTGTATCCAAGAGCTCACATGTTGAAGTATTTTCCTATAAGGAGGAGTGTGTGACATAAAAGTTTTTGTGTGACATTATTTTAAAGGTTTGTATCAAAGAGTAGTTTTTAAAAAGGAAACTCAGAACTATGCTATATTATATGACGTGAACTATGTTCCTCTTGGCTGCTGTTGACACAACACTGGGTCACTTGCTGTTTTCCTTTATAACAAATGTGTCCTGCAGATATTCAGGGTGGTGCCAGTGGTTTGGTTTGGTGACATGTCTCTGTCAGACAAATGCATGCAGGTGTCATGTCAAACCACACAGTGCTTATTTGCTTTTGTGGTGATGGGTGACTTGCATTTAAAAATGCAAGCTGGGTTTCCTTATAACAACCATGTGATGGTGCTATTTCACAGCTCACTGAGAAATCTACGGCTGATTTTAGTCTAGTGATTGTAGACTAAAATTGATATTGTTATTATCATTATTGATTGATTGATTGACTGATTATTATCAATTTACTTATTTGCTTTATTATTTTCTTGGATGTAACTTGTTTTCTACTTTCTAACCTTTTAAAAACTTTATTTTTATTTAATTTCTTTTTTTATTTTACATTTAACATTTGATGCTGTATCACCAAGACAAAGTCCTGTCTATGCTGTACATTTATTAAGTATGCAATCAGGTCCATGCAAAAAAAAAAAAAAGTGTATATCGAGGCAATGCAATGTGCATTTAAAGTCAAAATTAGTCTATAAGTCATTTTCTTTTCTTGAAGCAAAGGGAAATTATTGCAGGAGCAAGAATCCTTATTGCTGCAAAGAAACAAGATTGACAGTGTTTTTCTAAAATCCCTGAGCAAATCCAAAGTCTCTCAAGCCACAGACATCCAGATGTTCTAACACCTGCAAGATTAAAACAAATGAAGGTAAATTTAAATCACATTCCCCCCCTGAAGTCCTGAGCATGTTGTGCACAGTCACAGAGCTGCAGGACTGTAACGGAGCACTAGATGAGTTTAGACCCGCCCCATGAGGGGAACTACGTGAAGCCTGCTGCTCCTCCACAGCGACAGAGATTAAACTCCGACTGGATATTTTTTTAGTAAGTTTAGTCCACAATGTCTTGTTTGCACAAACATCCGAAAAGGACAAAATCCGAGGAGAAGGTTTTCCAGGAGCAGGTGAAAAAAGTTGCGCAGGAGAATGGAAAACGCATAGGTGAGTCCCCCCCCAGAAAAGGTGCAAATGTGCACACCTAATGTTTGTACAACCCGGATCAGAGAGATCTGAATCTGGTCATCACTGAACATATGTGAGCTTGCTGTTTGTGTTGTTTGCACTAAAGAGGCTTCCTCGTCGCCTGGAGGGGTGAATTCTTTCTTTTTGCCATGTTGACAAGTCAGATGAGACTAAATGACATGTCCTGCTCAGTCTTTTTAGAAACGGGGACAAACACAGGAAGAGGTTTAAAGTCTAGAAAGAGCTTCATGAATGTGCCTCCTGTCTTCTCATTTAGTCTCGTTTAACTCAATGTAATAACATAGTTTCAGGATTTATTAGTCATTTTGAGAGAGAGGACAAGAAAGCTCTTCACAGCAGTCATGGAGTTTGTCCATAACAAGACAATATATGAGGGAAAATCAACCTCCTATATAGACTTTATTTAATATATAAACAACCTGTTGCACCTTGTTTATTTTGGTTTGCATTTAGCATTCATCTGTCTGGGTTTTTTTTTTTTCAATTCAGATTTTTTATATAGCACCAAATCACAGCAGAAGTCATCTCAAGGCACTTTTCATACAGACTGTATCTTCATCTATTTATAGAGACCCAACAATTCCCATCATGAATTGAAAAGTTTCCTCAAAACTCCAACTACAGTTATTCTCATGCTCCATAAACAAAAGCTTTATTTAGATTTATTCTGCAGCCAAAGACAGGGCACAGCCTCCCACTCAGGTTGTGTGTGAACCCTTATCATTACCTAATTCCCTTGAGCTATCACTCCCTGTTATTTCACTTTAACTTTTGCCATCTTCTTGCCCTAGCTTGCCTCTCAGGGTGTTGACGGAATTGCTTAAAGTTCAAGATCATTCCTTATCCAGCCTTGCATCTGAAACTGATTATGCTGCAAAGAAAGGAAAATAAAACTCACTCATACACCCTTGAAATGTACAGCATGACTCACATTTTATGATTTGAGGAAGTGTCGCGAATCAGACACATATTTATAGCTGTTCTCTTTTCATAACATAAAGCCGGCACCTTCTTCTGCACGGTAAAGTAGATTACATGAAAAAAAGGGGGGATGACAAACAAGCAGAAGCTGAAGGAGTTAAGCCTGACGGAGCAGAGGCGGTGTTGAAGCTCTCGAGCCTCTTTGCCCAGTCCTCCTCCCTGACTGCTGAGAGGCCAGAAGCTCATAAACAGCCTCTGTGAGTCTGTGGTGCGATCTGGGGAAAAAATGTCTGTAATGTTGTGGTCCTGCCCACGACCCTGACACAGTCCCAGCTGAGCTGTGTAGTGAACATAGTTATCCTCATATGCCCTGTTTACTGAGAGAACATAAGTTATTGCTCGTTTTTACATTCTTCTGTATCACATACAACGACCATTTCAAACATGTGAATCAAAAAGTTCAGCCCCGCCCGCGTACGCTGACAAACACTGACATTACCTCACATCTGCACACATGGAAAACAAATAAACTAAACGTTGTCCTGCCAACATCATCCTGTGAGCTTACTGTGGCTATGAGAATTATGATTCACTCTTTCAGCAGATGTCACACACCCTTCCCAGAAAAGCCACGATCAGCAAATGACTGTACCTGACCGATAAAATGCTGCTCATCTGTTAAGAAATGCTGCATGAGACACGGCTGAGAAGACAGTGACTGGGACAAGATCACAAGTCTATCAGCTGACCATGCTCAGATTCCTATCATCAAGATACAGACAAAATGACTAGCACAAAGTGAAAGATGTAGAAAAATCAGGCATGTTTGATATAATCAGGATGTTCCATTAGGCATGATTTCAGTCCTGAAACCCAATAAACTAAGGTTATAAAGGGACACATGGTGTATGATTAAAGGGCAATACCACCAATTTTGCATATAAAGGTCAATTTTGTCTACTAGCCTGTGAAGATTCACATGAACTCATGTTGTGATCAGAATGGTCAAGTAAACCTTCTTTTGAATTTTTTCGCTCCCTCCTTTAAGTAGAATTGACAAATTCACAAACATTTAAAATGATTTTATTGAATCTAACACAAGTCAAAACTAAGTCAATTCTAGCTGTGTTACAAAGTGGAGGTAGGGAGGGTTAAGCACCTGCTGGGTTGCATAATGGGAAATGTAGATCTGGCATCTTTGGAGCCTGAGCCATACTGGGGACTAAAAGTCAGGATATCTCCTCCACTTCTATGACTGTTCTTTTTTTAATCTGTCTTTTGTGAGTCACCCAACTTTATGCAAGTGCAATGCTAACTCACTGTATAAGCTTGTGCATTTGAAACTTACTAACATGTACATTGCCTTAAAAACAATGACATAATTTCCCTTGCAAGTGCATCTAAGTTTCTAATATTTGTGTATGACCTCTCTCCACCCGTCGCTCCTGCAGGTTTGGAGGGAGATGCAGATCTACAGTTCCTGCTGATCGGTGGCGAGCTGATCAAGATTCGCTCGAGTTCCTGGAAGAAGAGCCGCTTCTTCAAACTGCAGGAAGACTGCAAAACATTTTGGCATGAATCCCGCAAAACATTCAAACGAGACCAGACCTGTGAGTCTCATCTTTTACTGGGTTACATGTGTCTTTGCATATTTATTTATTTGTCTGCGAGCAAGATGGGATTTAATTTACATAATGCACAAAAAAGGCAGAATCTCTGTGAAACCTCCTTCCCTCAGATATTTTGCTTGGGCTGGTCCATCCCACTGTCTTTTGACCTTCACATCCTTTTGCTATTATTTTGTCATTATTCAGATCACAACAATAGCTTTACAGCGAACACATAAACACACCCTTGAAATCCCACTAGTGCTCCAGAATATGTGAGAAGTGGTGGTGAAATGGAAACATCTCACACAGATACTGCAGCCAGAGACACACTGGAAAAAACTAGTGTGAATCCTGACTGTATGATTGTGTCCGTGTGTGTGTGAGCGAGATTATTTTCCTCTGATTTCTGGTTCACTGATCCTCTGTCAGGGTGTGAATGTATGTATACGTCCTCTTGGCCTCTGGTAGCTCTGATCTCTCTCTTATCCTGGCGGCAGCTGCTGCGACCGGGTCTGATAACCTCTGACCTGAGCCTGAGCCTTGAACAAACACTGAAAGACAGAGCAAAGCCTGATATCTCCCATACAGACACAGTAGATACACACAGAGGTGATACAGAGCAATGTGTGTCAAAGCCGTTTTTTGACATGACCACACTCGCTTAAAGATGGGCCCTGTTTGCAGGCATTTCCTTGTTTACGGAAATAAGCATGCGTGTTTTATTGCTTTCCTGTGGGATTTAGCCACAATTACCAATCAAGCTCTAAAGAGAGTGTGGGAGGACAGCATGTATTGTTTTTAACCACTTTCTGTATGAGACTCATCTGCTGCTTTAGGTTTAGCTTTTTATCAGGACCCATTGCATATCTGTCTCTGTGCTGGAAGAGAGATCTCTCCTCTGTCGCTCTTGCTGAGGATTCAGGAAAAGAGGCTGTTGTATGTTGTTCATATTGTAAAGCCCTCTAAGACAAATCCACAGTGTAATTATTGGCTATATAAATAAAATTGCTTTGTCTTGACTTGAGGTTTGGTAGAGCTTTAGCATCTTTCAGCTAATTGTTTTGGTTTTACGGCCTGCACCTCGAGTTAGTGACTAACTAGTGAACATAGTGGACAATGTTTGTATCTCAGCTTAAAAATGTATAATGTGTTTGCAGCTTGTTTGAGCTAAAATATCAGTAATTGCAAGTTTGACTGTTCAGTGTCACTGAAAAAATATAGAACTTTGCCTAAATAAGCTACAGTTTGGTCTAAAGATATAGAAAATATAGATATAGAAATATCTGATTGGATATTTGAAGCCAACTTTTTGATACTTGAACAAGATGAATCCACTTATTCATGTTAAACAATTCAAATTGTGAGATTCAAATTTCAACTTTTAAATGCAGTTATACAGGGTGAGCGATTCAAATTCAACTATAGACGATTCAAATTCAGTTTCTCGTGACACATTTCTGCCCGTCATCTGGATCAGTTCGCATCAGTCCCAATAGACTGCAAAGCTCTGTTTTACTGGCCTGTCTTTTTTCCCACACTCACTGACTGACATTTGCCTTGAAAGCATTCACACACACACACACACACACACACAGATACACAGGCACATACACAATGTCAGGGTCGTATGAGATAGATGTCAGAGGCTTTACTTTCCTCTATAAAGATGGCACACACATCTCACAATACTGTCAGTTTGGCTATTTGTTACAGAGGTAAAAGTAAGGTTACTAAAAAAATCCTGTAGTAATATTTGCAGACTTATCAGATCAGAATTTGACTAAACAATATTCAAGTCAACATCTATCAGATAGGGTAAGTAGGTGGTTTTTGTTTTGCATGTCGTTCCACAAAGTCAGAAGTCAAAGTTTAATGTACAACTTCTTTAATTTCCCACCTCAACCCCAAGCTCAATAGTAATCCTCAGGTCAGGTTTATTCACACACTAACATATACAACACTAACACACACTGTTGAATGTTGACTTTTAGAAACAGCAGCGTGAACTTTGTCTGGGGCTGCCACAATAATCTCATTGTGCGAAACTTCATCTGGTATTTAAGCAATGCCAGTGCGACACGGATGACATGACTTGGACATTGTGGCTTTGGCTCTCCAGATGGGATTCTCTGAAAGCGATCCAAACTCGCAGCCCTAAACTCCTCTACAGAGCTCTGTTTTGCTGGGGATAATGTGCATGCGCAGATTAAACAAACAGGGCTCTTCTGGTGAGCGCCTCCAAGGTATTTTGTTCATCCAGGAGTCAGCTGAGTGTACACGGCCGAGCCTTGGGTGTGTTTCGCCACGCCGCCCCCTCGCTGTTGTGTTTTTCTCTTTAAGTAGTCTGACCTTTAGAGTCATCTGGCCCGTAGATAGTCTCTAATTCTCATGGCAACAATGGCGGCTCTTCATTAGACTTTCCAACCCCAGGATGTAAAGGCTTTACTGTGATTGTAACCCAGCTACAACATATGCCCTCTGAGCAAAGCCTATGGTCTTTGGTGTTTTGTTACAAGGGCGGTCGCCGCCATTTAGCGTGATTACATCATGCGTGGTCGTCCATGCTCTTCCGTACATTAAGCTGCTCAACAACAGAGCTGGCCCCCAATGTATGGGTAAAAACAAAGCTGTGTGTGCAGAGACTTTCAGCTTGTGTGGGCATCTGATACAACCTATTTTTAGTCCTAGAAATGACGAGCACAGTGTTTTATGTGTGCCAGCGTGTGAGAGAAGGAAATCAAGAGAGGCCAGATAGCATCAAGCTGTTGTGAAGGGCAGTAATCAAATCTCAAAGGAATGTGTTTGGGTTGTTCAGCAGCAAACCAACAACATGTCTCAGAGGCCATCTCGTAGACAGTCTCAGAGGGAGTTAATCAAAACTGTTTAGGTGAAATCACTCAGTTCAGTTTTTGGCAGACAACATTCAGGATCAGAATTATCTTGTGCAAGTTCATATTTCACTGTACACCAGATCTCTGGAAGTTATTCGGCATTTTTGTTAATCAGAAAAGAGATTTTCTTTTGAGCAAACAAGTACATTCAAGTCTTCTTTAGATTCTTCTTTGATATCCCTTAATCTGGAAGAGAAATATTTTCAGATAGACTATATGAAGTCTTACTATTAAAGTTACTCTAATGAATATTTCTATGTTAATACTGGACCAAATGGCCATGTGTAATGTTAAAAGGGATCACTTGTACTGACATGTACTGATGTGTAAATATGCAACTGTTTGTTAACAACTTTATAAGGAGTTAATAGCCCAAAAATGCTGACATAGAAGATAAACATCTCTGGGATCATGTGCAGAAGCTCATACTGCACCATCCTCCAAACAGTCAGTGCGCTTGAAGGCTGTTGTTGAAGAATTTTATCTGCTGCCTTGTGCCTTTTGAGTGAAGGCCACAGATGTGAGCTACCACACAGAAACAAAAGTCTTCCTGTGGATAAGATTTAACAACGGTTTCTGGCTTTCTATCTTGTTGTGACCATCAGGGGAAAAAGTCTGCTGCTCCAGATACTGATGTGTCTCAGGAAGGATTATCAAGTTTTGCTTCAGCTGTCACTGCCAGCTACAAATATCACACTCAAAACTATATATAGTTCTAATAAAGACATTAACAGTAAGAACCACGACTGATGACTAAAACTAATTTTAATGTAGAATTTCTGCGTAGATTTTGTGTGCAGCTGAAAAGTTGAATTACAGAAAAATGATCTCACTTCATGGACAAGTTGGGCTGTTGTAAATGACAATACATTACAAGTGGTTGCAATCAAAAATATAAGAATAATATATTAGAAAAATGTCATGATGTAATCGGATGTAATATTTTAAATATACGTATTACATTTCCACCACTGACTAATTAGTCTGTAAAACTTAAAGACTTGAAGACTCTGAATACTAAGGATGTGTTGCATGTCAAACTCAACTTGACAGTTAAATGATATGAATGTTGCCTTTGGCCATTACAGCAAGTTAAAGTTAGATTTGTTTAAGCTCTTGAGTTCCTTCCAGTTTATATTTGCAAACCAACCCTTGCAGACGTCTCAAGGGCCAATTTCTAACAAACATCTTCCTCTCTCCAGTTTCCATTGATGACATTGATTCAGTGCGCAAGGGCCGTCAGTCTGAGGGTCTTAATAAACACACGGAGCCCAGTGTTGAAGAGCTGTGCTTCTCCATCATCTTCAAGGGCCGCAAGAAAAATCTCGACCTGATGGCGGCCAACGAGGGGGAGGCGAAACAGTGGGTCAACGGCATCGAGAAGATCATCAAGAACATGCACAACCTCAGCCGCCAGCAGAAGAGTGAGCAGTATCCTTGACAAAGTCTGTAATTGGAAAGTCTGTTTAATTATATGTTTTTCAAAAAGTTTTTTCCATTGAACTCTTGAGAGGAGACATCGCTAAGTGCTTTTTGCACTTTGATGTTCTTTATTAGTTCAAACATGTTGCAAAATCTGCAGCGCTTTAGTCGACTTGTGTACTTTGATAGAATAAATCCAAACCACATCCTTACATCTTATCACCAGCTGGATCATCAACTGCATGAGGAAAGCAGACAAAAACGAGGACAACAAGATGACCCTGAAGGAGCTGAAGCACTTCCTGCGACAGATTAATGTTGAAGTGGACGACTCGTACGCAGAGGAAATTTTCAAAGGAGAGAAAATTCACCTGTGAGCCATTGTATCATGCACATCTGCATTTTAAAATCAACATATTATTCTTAAAATATGTAGTTCGTCAAACTTAAAGTCTATTATGTCTGTGTGAATGATTGTTTCATCGTGTCTCGTGTTGTACAGAAATGTGACAAGTCTAATTCAGGCTCCTTGGAGGGCTCAGAGATCAGGCACTTCTACGACCTGCTGACACAGCGGGAAGAGATAGATGTGATTTATGGGAAGTACGCTGAAACAGAGGGTCAGATGAGCAGCAGAGATCTGCTGAACTTCTTGCTGAATGAGCAAAGGGAGCAGGCGTCCATGGAGGACGCTCTCAAGCTGATTGAAAAATACGAGGTGGACGAGACAGGTAGGGTTAAACTCGGAAACAGGGTGATTAGTCCTTTGGGGTTTTATATGACCCCAAATGAAACTATATAATATTGGGAGAGACATTATTATTGCTTTGTTCTGTAGTACACGTATCATGTTATGTTTATTATATCGGTCTGTCGTCTGTCTACCAGCGAAGCAGAAGAAGCGCATGACCAAAGATGGCTTCCTGATGTACCTGCACCAGGAGGAAGGCGCCATCCTCAGCCCGGCTCAGAAACACGTGTATCAGGACATGCACCAGCCTCTCAACCATTACTACATTTCCTCATCACACAACACATACCTAATGGAGGACCAGCTCAAAGGACCCAGCAGCACAGAAGCATACATAAAGTAACTACTATTACCAGCACACTCATACATGACAAATTCCTTTTATTAAAGTCTTCATTATATATATATTATATGAGTCTGGACAGACATGGAGGTCAACTGCAACTAAACATCAATAATATCACAAGAAAATCCCAAGTCCTATTATTTATGTTAGTGTCTGCTTTGAATGATGCACACAAGCTGCAGCACTTGTATTCATCAACCCCAGCTAAAACTAAACTGACACTAGTTTCCTTTGGTTGAAATTCAACCAAAGTACCTGGAAAGATTTCTGCATTGTGAAAAAGGTCAGGATTGATTCTGGAGGTGTTCATGAAGCTTTTCTTACCTTGCAGAGCACTGATGAAGAGCTGTCGCTGTGTGGAACTGGACTGTTGGGATGGGGCTAACGGCGAACCTGTGATTTACCACGGCTACACACTCACATCCAAAGTGCTCTTCAAAGATGTCATCAAAGCCATCAAAGACTACGCCTTCAAAGTATGTGAGATACATGACCTGTGGGATCAAATGCATGGATGTGTCAGTTCATTTACATCCCCGTTGTTCTCATTCATACAGTTATTCCAGAGAATGAGTCTGCTCTTCACTGAATGATTATTTGTGTTGCTCTTCCAGACCTCTGAGTACCCGGTCATTCCTGTCCCTGGAGAATCACTGCACTGTGGAGCAACAGAAGCTCATGGCCCATCACATGATCTCCATCCTGGGTGATGCTTTGGTCACAAAGCCTCTGAGTAACACCATGCCCAGTGACTTCCCCTCACCTGAGGTGTGTGGCCTTTAACCTCAGCTCACTGATTCACATCACGTAACACTCACAGTCTGCAGAGCCTTACTGTCAATACCCTCCCAATAAATACCAAAGGAAGAACACACCTAAACTTTCCAAGTTAATGAATCACTCTGTCAATTATTTTTAACTTTCCTGTTTACTTTAACTTGACTATTAGATTTATCTGGGAAAGGAGGTCAATGAGATTAAAGTAACAGCCTTCCTTCCACATAGTCAAAGCAGCATCAATTTCAAGCCTCTGCTCCTCCTCTGTGTCTTGATAATGTTGGTTTTGCATTTTATTAGTGTAACAATTAGTAAACCACATGAAGGAGGTTCAGTTTTCCAAAAATTAAGGTCTTTACTTAGCTTAGGTTTGGTGCACAGGTCAGCAGGAGATCAGGCAAACAAATCCAAAACAAGGCAAAGCAACAGCAAGGTAGGTAGAGATTTTTAAAAAAGCAGGAACACTAAACACTAGAAATGCTGGACCACTTGACACAAAGGACAAAGACAAAGTGGCTCAGAAGGCCGGGAACACAGAGACTAAATACTCCGGGAGACACAGGTGAAACCAATTAGGGAGGGGCCGACAATGACAAATCACACGAGAGGAGAGGTGAATAACCCAAAAATAAAACAGGAAGTATGGCCAATAATAAAAACAGGGAAGATATGACCTAAGACACTGATGGAGACATGACATGACTTAGAGAGCAGCTGTGTTAGAGAACACCTGGTTTGATAAGAGTGGAATTTCATATGAATGTGAACACAGCTTGGTATTAACTGTTTGCACAAAAAGGCGTGCACATATCCATTTAAGATAATATTAATGTGGATTTTCTTGCACAAACTGGTTTCATGATTGCTATTTACACTATGACTCACCTGCCTCTCGAAAATATTTGCCTTTCTTTAAAAAGCCTTTCGGCCTTTGACTCCCAGATGAACTGAAATATGTTCTCATTATTAGCAGAGGCCCACAAAGAGGGGACATATTAGCACGTCAAATCATCTCTCAGTGACATTCCCAAGCCCTCGTGGGCAGCCCCGTTCAAATGTAGCACCCATGGGACGAATTCCTGTGGCATTATCAGCCTCAAATGAAATTATAATTATGCAATACACGGCATTTTCTGTTCTGTCATTGGCTGTTCAGGGGGCATGAAGAGCTGTCACCAATAACACAGGCTTTTTGCTATTGAAAAATAAGACTATGCCTCCCTGCATTTGTAAATTACACGCCTCATGACTGCACAGTATGTATCTCGAGTTTTACATTTATAAATTGCATAACACCGTATCAAAAGACATTTTCCTGTTTTTGTGCAGGAGCTGAAGGGCAAGTTCATCATCAAGGGAAAGCGATTGAACAAACTGGATGCTGCCTTCAACAACAACAACACCATGGAGGAGGACACTGTGTCTGAGGAGGACGAGGCTGCAGATTGTAAAGAGAACGGCCAGAAAGCCAAACCAAAGGTGTGTCAAGTTCATAGCACTCATTTGTACTAAATTTAAAATATATGTGTATATTCTTTAAATATTGTCTTTGAATGAGCAGAACCGGACTGACCCACTATCCTCTCCTTTTAGAAATCAAAAATCAAACTGGCCAAACAGCTGTCAGACCTCGTCATCTACTGCAAGAGTGTCCATTTTAACGGCTTCGAACACGCCAAGGACAACCAGGCCTTCTATGAGATGTCGTCCTTCAAGGAGAGCAAAGCTTTCAACCTGGCTGACACTTCAGGTAGACACATCGAATTAACCTTACTGACAAACATGATCATGATTTCTAATGAACAGGGTATGAAAATTGTTTTGAAGCATGTTAAAGCACTGTTGTTTTAATGTCTTCTCGTAGCCACTGCCTACATCCATCACAACATGGACAAACTCAGTCGGATCTACCCAGCTGGCTCCAGGACCGACTCCTCCAACTACAACCCAGTGCCTATGTGGAACGTCGGCTGCCAGATAGGTACGCTCCCATTACTACATACGGAAATCCAGATATTACTATATGAAATGTTATTGTTATATTAAGAGTAATGGTTTCATTCCCTTCTGTCTCGGATTTGATTTTCAGTGGCGCTGAACTTCCAGACTCCCTCCAAGGAGATGCATCTAAACCAGGGTCGGTTTCTGCCAAATGGTGTTAGTGGCTACATCCTGAAACCAGAATACCTGAGAAGCCTGTCGTCTCAGTTTGACCCCAACACGCTAACCAGAGGGCCGTGGCTGCAGAGGAAGACCTTTCATGTCATGGTGAGATTGAAGCTCAACCTGAAAGAAGGAAGAAGGTCAAAAACGTCATGTTGTACATTTAAGTTTTTGTATTTGAATTTGTATTTTAAAAACATATATTTACTAATAAAGTTTTATGCTGTAGACATGATCTTTTTTTTCATATTTGTATTGTTATATTTTAGTGCGTTTGTGTTTTGTATCCCGACACAAAAGGTGATCTCAGCTCAGCAGTTGCCTAAAATCAACAAGGACAAACACAAATCCATCGTTGACCCTCTGGTGAGAGTGGAGCTCTGCGGCGTCCCAGCAGACAACGCCAGCAAGGAAACACACTACATTGAAAACAATGGTGAGCATAGCACACATAAACATACTCAAACATGGACAAACACTGAATTTTCCCTTACATTGATTTTTCTCTGAGCAAATGTCACACACCGGCTGAACAATAATCCTTCCCCACAGGTTTCAACCCAATGTGGAACGAGAGGTTCCAGTTTGACATCCACGTCCCAGAGCTGGTCATGGTGCGATTTGTGGTGGAGGACTATGACTCAACATCCCAGAATGATCTCATCGGGCAGTACTGTCTACCGCTCACCAGTGTACAGAATGGTAAGAAAGTCCAGCTCCTACAGCATGAAGCACAGACCTGGAGGAAGCAAGACGAAATGTTCCTCCATGCAGATGTTAGAAAGAGTTTGTTGTTCTCAAGCAGAGGTGCCCAAACTTTTTCACTTGGAGGGTAAAAACTGAAATGGTGGTCCAAACATCTATTGTATTGTATTGTTAAAATGGAAAATGGTACTAGGATCCCAAGTTCCTTCAGTTGATTGACGTCTTGTCCAAAGTGTCACTCTGCCTGTCGTACTCAGACTAAACACAAAAAGGGATTTATTAAACAAAGTCTCCAGGATACGTACAAAAAATGGTTTTACTTCAGTGGACGGAGGCTGGTTGGTGGGTGGTAGGTGCTGAGGCAGGATGGCAGGAGACATGCAGGTGGAGTAAGTATGAACACAGGAGACAGGAAACGCTGGAACACTGGAAATATATAGCACTAGAAGACAGGGACAAAGACAGGGAAACACTGGAAAACAGGGGACATGGGACGACCTGGCAGCTTGCAGGTGAAATCAGAAGTCCTTTAAAAGCTGCTGGTGATGAGAACAGATGAGATGCAGCTGTGAGATAGGGAGGGCCCCAGCACCTGAGACCAGGCCTCCAGCTACTGAAGCAATGCCTGAACAAAAAAAACTAAACAACCCTAAACCAAAAACACTGGAGTATAAAACTCAAAATACACTGAAAATAAACTAGTAAAAACACAAGAGTCCAAAACCATGACAGTGTTATGTCAAAATACATTACAAATCGCAATTCAAAATGCAACAGCAGATGCCTCTGAATTATTGCATTGCAAGAGTTGCTCACAACTTTCTGCGAATCATATGACTTCACCTTTGTGTTACATCTGTCGCCATATAACGCACGTAGTGGTTTTGCCTCTGATTTGCTGACGAAGCTAAAAGTCACTTCCTTTTTTTCAGGATACCGCCATGTGCCACTGCTCACCAAGAGAGGAGACGTCATCTGCTCAGCCGGACTGTTTGTGCATCTCATGCTCATCGACGCCCAGTAGGCTCGTGTCTGGAAAACCTTCACGCCAGCAGCAGCGTGTTTTTTTTTTTGAAAACTCAAAAGGAATTTGTCCAGTTTTAAAACTAAATAATATAACTCTGATCAAATATTTCAAAAGATTCTTCATGGAGAAAAAACAAAAAAATTTGCCATCTGCCATCCTCCAGCTGCTGACTCACCGTTGTCTATTTAACACTTCCTGTCATTGTTTAACTTTAGTTCTTGGAAAAAAATTTGGTGGAGAAAGCAAGAGTGAATGAAAATGTGAATGAATGAGCAGTGTTGGAAATAACTTACAGACGGTCATTAAACTCGACGTGTCATGTTGGGGAGAAGTACAGTAATTGGAAGAGTGAGGTGTTCATTCCAGCTGAAGATATATTGAATGTGTAATTTTAGTATTATAATTGTTCAGATTTCTTAATCACTTGTCAGGGTCATACAAATCATACTAATGCTCATGGAAACATGTATTTATCAAGTATCACAACTGTTTTAATGTTTTATGACTCTTCAGACAAGGTTTACATTTAATAATAATGTTGGCTTCTGGAGTCTGTTGCCACAGTATGACTTTAAAAGGCAAATGTTTTTCCCATTGAGAGAGAGCCATGTGTGTGTCTGTGACTGTCCTGCAGAGACAACTGCTCCACAGTGTTTGTCCATGTTTTTGAATTTTTTAAAACACACTTAAAATGCCATATAACTTCCTTTTGACTGTTGATATGAGGAGCATATCAAGAAATTAACTGTCATATATGAATCTGCTCTAAACGTGTTGAACCATAATTCACTTTAAGTATTTCATTCAGCAGTTTTTCTGTGACAAACTCACAACTGTCAGTATGTGTTTGAATCTTCATTTGCACTAGCTGTCAAATAAAACCAGCAAAGTCCCAGATTGAAGGTTTTATGTGTTTATTCATAACATGAAGGTGATTCAGCAATGACAATAATATTCTGGGAAAAATCGATCATCAGCAAAAAACATTGAAAAATACAGACAAATACAAAGCATAACAATCAAAAATAATCTCCATTTAAAGTGTAGCTCATGTACTTTTTAATTTGTTTATTCTAATTCTAGTCAGCATATTGAATCTCTATAGCTTTCTTCATGGTTGAAAATATAAAATTTTAGGTGATCACATCAATTCTTTCTTTCTCAACAGCAGCTCAGTTTGTTTAACAAATAAGTTCCTCCGCATTACAGTGTTTCTGCAGAATCCAACAGTGACTGTTTCTCAGAAAAGTCCTGCTTTTTTCTTCAAGTCGAGCTGCCTCCACTTTGGCAGACGCTGGAAGTCTGTGCGACTTGTGCCCAGCAGGTTCTCGAAATCCACATCAGACAGGTAGTCCTGAGATCAGAGCACAGAGGGAAACAGTTAGGCTGACCTCTATTGTACACTTTCTGTTACTACATGAGGATAGACATATAATTACAACATGCTCAGCACCTCCCACTGAATCACAGTCATCCTTGGTGACATGGAAGGATAAGGAGACAATGAGGCCCTTGATGCATGTAAATGTCCCATCGCCCTCCACACATATAGGAGCAGAACACCCAGACTGAAAGAGACGCATGAACAACGACAAAGAGACACTGTGTCTCATAGTTTTTTGTAGTTATTTTGTGTCCCTTTGTTGTTGTTTTGCATCTCAAACAGGCACAGCGTCTCATTTTAGTCTTTTGGATCTGTGTCATTGTGGCTATTTTGTGTTTCCTTGTCATTATTTCCTGTCTCTTTGTGATTGTTTTCCGCCTCTTTATGGTTGTTTTGTGTCTCTTTGTAGTCATTTTGCATCTGACCATTTGCAGTCTCTATCTCTTGTTAGTTATATTGTGTCTTTCTTTAACATCATGTTGTGTCTCTGTAGTCGTTTTGCACCTCTCTCTCCTAGTTTTGTGTCTGTTTCAGTCATACTCTGCAGATGAAGCAGGCCTCTCAAGTGCTGCTGTTGGCTGAAAACTCTGCCTGGACTTCAATATTTCGTTCACACTGGAGATGAAGAGAGGTTGTTTGACTCCTGTCCAAAGCTTCCTGCCACAGCAGATCCACACTGACACTCCTCTGCACAGATATTCCACTAAAGCTGCTCTGCTGTCAAACTGAGTCAAACAGCTTTACTGATCTGTGTTTGTGCTTTACTGTATTTTAATGAAATGTTGCTGTAACCTTATTATGCTGTGCAGCTGTAATTTTGCATGAAGAAAACAACCAGACAAATAGGAGTGTTGGATTAGATTTGGCAGATACTCAATAGTAAAAGACTCTAACCAGGCTCAGTAGTAAAACCATGATCAGGACATCTCTACTTTTAACGGAGCTCTTTCCAACATTCACTGAGCCATTCATGCTTGCAGCATTCACACAATGATTAACACCCTGTACGTAATGATTTCCATATTTTTGCGCCAGCCATAATCCTGCACCCACCTCTCTCTGGCTGGGGTCCACTCCCTGCGGCAGCTCACTGGGAGACTTGTTGACGAGGAGCTCTGGGTCCACATACATCCCGGAGCCTCCACCAGAGGGGGATGATGAAGTGTTGCTGGAGGAGGACGATGAAGAGGACTCGGCTCTCAGGGCGGACATGCCGATTGGACTGGGTGGTCTGGGGGAGGAGGAGGATGAAGAGAACTGGGCTCTCAGGGCTGATACGCTGGTTGGACTGGGCGGTCTGGGGGAGGAGGAGGAGGATGAAGAGAACTGGGATCTCATGGCTGATACGCTGGTTGGACTGGGCGGTCTGGGGGAGGAGGAGGATGAAGAGAACTGGGCTCTGAGGGCTGATACACTGGTTGGACTGGGTGGTCTGGGGGACTGATCGCCACCGTGGACCCTGTAGAAGGGGGGAGAGCTCACGGGGCCTCCAGGGGCTGTGTAACCTCCCCCACTACTCCTAGAAGGACTCGCATTAAGACTGCCCATATCCTGAAGACACAGGACATGAGAGAGTGAGGATTTTTACATGACATTAGTGACGTTAGTGTGTATCATGTTAGAGATATTAGTAGTTACCGCATTAGTGATATTAGTACATGTGGTCGATTGGTGTTAGGATCAGTGTTAGTCAATCACTTACTACAGTGACCTGCGAGAGAGCTGCATCACTCATCTTTTTTTTCATCTCCTCATAGGAGTTGCCTCCCTGTTGAGAAGATCAAGTGAGCCAGGATTGAAAATTAGTGAGCATTCAGGGTCATCTTCGAACAATTCATCAAATCATCCACATGTGACTGTGTGTCCCTTCTAATTTCTGAACTGGTTAGGTTGCACAAGATTATTCATAGTATTCATGTGAGTCATAGAAAATTACTCATTTGTGATGTCTCAATCATGCTGAGTTATTGTATTGAACTGCCTCTGCCTCAGATCAAAGAGAGGCCAGAACAAACTCACGCTCCACTTATGAGGATCCCATGCATTGAACCACCCGGTGAAGGTGGGAGGTTCGTAGCCCTGTTTGACAAAGACGATGGGTGTGTCGGGGTCGCGGTCCGCTGGGTGGGTCCTCAGGTACTCCTGCACACAGTTCCACGACTCTTTGGTCTCATGCTGGTTGGCTAAGTTTCCAACCCACAAGAAAATCTGTGGAAGAAAAAGAGAGAACTCATGAGCTCATTGTGGAAATGAAGAAAACGAAGAACGAGGGGTGGGAGGTGGAGTGTGACTAAGGAATACAAATATTTATTCAAGTACTGTGCTTAAGTAGTTTTAAGGTACTTTTCTCTATTTATGCTTCTTTATACTTGAGAGGGAAATATACTCCACTACATTAATCTGACAGCTACAGTTACTGGCTATTATTTTTCATACAAAACACAAGATGAGCTTGTAAAACGTGATGCACTGTTCTTTGTCTTATCAAGTCATTCTATTCAGAAATTGAGTTTATTGTTATTCATTGTCTTATAACAAGTGAAAGGAATATTTCAACCTGCTTTAAGTAATCATGGTGTCACAACCTGACTTTTCTTGTTTTAATTTACAGACTAATTTCTAGAGATTTTTAAAAGAAATTTAAAGAATTTTCTGCAGAAAAAAGTAAAAACTTTATTTCATTCATATTTCACAAAACACCTCACTGAGTTCATCTTATTTGACCTCTCACCTCCTCCCAGGTGTCCAGCAGCATGACGTCCTCCTCGTCCAGGTCGCTCTGGACAAAGTCGTCCACCTCGGTCATCCTAAACTGACCCGTCTGATTGGAGCATTCGAACAGCCGGGAACTGTGAGGAGGCTCCTCCCTCTCCAGTCTGAAAGAACACAGAGCTGGCTGTCATTACAACTGTATAATCTGCTGTGTGTGTGTGTGTGTGTGTGTGTGTGTGTTGGGGGTGGGGTTGTGCAGACTATATTTCATTGGCTCTAGACGACATTGGGCATATTCCACTGACCTTGATATAAAAATAATCCATGCAGATTTAAGTGTAAGCTTATTAATGTTTCCAAATATGATTAAAGAGCCTTTTGGATGAATTTTGGACTCAAGTCCTTGTTTATTGGTTATTGTCATTGTTTATTCTGTTGCTTTATTTACTATGATAAAGACGAAAAATAAAATATATGGAGGACATCAAGGCCTGGGTTGAATGCTCATAGTTGTTCATATGTGGCTGCTGAAGTGTCATTGAGCAAGAAACGATAATAATCATATGACAAAAAACAGCGTGATTCAAAGGCGTGACGTTGCTGCTGTCTGCATTTACCTCTTGTCACTGGCATAAGGAGCCTTTCCTCCCACAGCTACCCAGAATTCAGCTGGCTCCTGGCCCTCCATCACCACCTGCTTGTCCTGCTTGGACAGCACATCAGAGATCGCTCTCCCCATCACCCTCTCATCCCCGCTGCAGCCCTGGAGACGGATCGAGGCCGACATCAAACAAACACACAGACACAGATTCAACATTTTCATTCCTTAGTAAGAGTTCACATCAGGCTTCGGCGGCACAGAGCACTCACCTTTCCATACCACAGGTAGCACATGTGGTCTGTCTTCAGCAGGAAGACATCGTTGGTGTTGAGAGACGAGGCCCTCGCCTGCACCTCAGTGGCCTTGGTGTTCAGCTCATTAGTCCCTCTCACCTGGAACAGCCTGGCACCTCTGTCAGGGTTGACCACACCAGGTCGGCCTGTACCACCCTAAACACAAGCATGCAGAGATTTGTACATACACATGCAAAATATTCAGCTCTTTACCACCTTTATCATTTAATTATAGTTTGTTGGGTGTTTGTTTGTGCGCTTTTCTACCAGTGTAGGATTAATATTTTTATGATGCTTTCCTAGAATACTATCCCCTTGAGAAATAAAAACATTTTCTTATTGTATTTCAGCAATAATTCCTTTGGCCTTCTGCTACAGTTGCACACAAAAACAAGATATAGGCCTGTTTTGCTTCTGAGCATTTGTAATCCAGCAAAAATAAAAAAAGACAAAAATCGCACCTCAAAGATGATGAATTTGCCTTTGAACATAGCCAGGAAGTGGCGCGGCTCCTTTCCCATGACCACCCTGACCTGGACCGGGGATCCATTGTACTTGTTATCAACGTTCACAGCCTGGTAGGCGCAAGCTGCGATCTCATCTTTAGTGGCATGACGGCCCTGGAGTAAGACAGACGTTGAGTTAATACAGAGAAGATGTTCTGATTTCATCCATCAGAGCCAGAAAGAGAGAAGACACTGACCTGCCACATGTAGAGGATGTACTGCTGCTGGCCTGATTTTCGATATGTGTACAGCACCAGGTAGCAGTCTCCTCCATAAAACTGTCCATAAGTACTTGGACTGACTTCAGCCAGCTCCAGGTTCTCAATACGCCACACCTGACAGGGACATGGGAATTTCCAAAAACATCCATTTATCCTCTTATGACACAGATATCAGCAATGTCATTGAAGCTAGAAGTCTGTCTACGATTTGTGTTTGTGTGTACTTTGGCATTAGATAATGTTTTTTCCCCTCACCTTAATATCTCCAGAGGCGTCATCCACCATGCGATACTGTGCTGCCAGTTCAGGACGTGCATGGAGCTGCATCACATCAAACTTCGTTTGGGCAACCTTTGCTGTTTGAAGACCCAAAGAGTTCAGTGTTAGAAATGAATTATCAATTAAATTATATGCAAACAAAATATATTGTCTAATCATGAGATAAAAACTGCTGAAATGAAATAAGAAATGACATACAATAAGCTCTTTTATTGTGAAAGGGAGCATATTCTTTCACAATTTCATGGTTTTCTTGTCAGTATATGGTCTTGATAATTAATTCAACAGCATCTTAATTATCTAATATTGCACACTTTGGGTCTCCATACAGCTGGGATGACCCTGATAATATTAATAAATAAGTGTCAAAATATCTTGTATCAGTGTATTAGAACTTTTACATCTGACTCAGAAGAGAATTAATTAAAGGTCACGCAGAGGTTACCTGTCTTTCCCACGCTGTAGGTGTTACCGAGACCCTGAGTTTGCCCCTTATCTCTCCAGTATTTGAATAAGTGCTTGAACATGGCTGACTCTCCTCCCTCGGTCATCACCTTCACACTGGTGCTGGGTGGGTAGTTCTTGGCTTTGATATAGCCCTGGGAAAAGATGAGCGGAGTATCTTTCATGACTTTGATAAATTATGACTATTTAACTTGGTGACCCCAGCAAAAGAGAAGCATAATAATGAATAAGTGATGTGTCGGTCATCTGCTCTATGCTCCTGTCTGAGGACACATTTCTTTGTTCTGCTCTTTAAAACTGAATACAAGACAGAATAATAATGATGCTCTTACATATTTATTAAATACAATCCAGAAACATCTGACTGGTAACAACATTAAGACCAAAGTCTGGTGAGACTTTTCTATGTTGCACTGGAAGCCAACACACAAAACACAGTTCAGTATAAATAATTTGCAAATGTACTGTTTGAAGTTTTCCTGAGCCCATGTAGTAATCTCCTTTATCCAATCATGTGTTTGACAAAGTGTTGAACCTCTCTCCATCCTCGCTTGTGAACGACTGAGTCTTTCCAGGATGAACCTTTCATTCCCAATCATGATACTATCACCTGTTACCAATGAACCTGTTTACCTGTGGAATGATCCAAACAGGTGTTTTTGGAGCAAAAATCAATGAATGGAGATGAGGTAAAGCATTAAATATATTGTGTCTGTACTGTTATTTAATTGAGTATTTCAAAAATGAATTGCAAATGGTCACATTATGTTTTATTCATGCTACACAGCATCCCAGCTTTTTTTGTAATTGGAGTTGTAGGTCAAGACATTGGTAAATTTGAGCGAATTATAAAAGCCAGGAGTGGTACTAAATGAAGAGCCATTTGGGAGATGAAAGAGTAAGAATTCCCATAAACTAATATTCTAATATTACTATAATAATATTGTGATGGAAGGAGATTTATTTCGTGAACTCACCACTGCCCTGTTGAGAGCTTCTCGCCGTTCCTCATTGGACGCCTGTTTGCCTTTCCACACCATCACACTGGAGCCTTTCTGGTCCACGATATAACAATCCTGACAGTGAGACAGAAAGAAGCAATGAGACAGGAGCCGTCTTTTATCATAACAGTGTCTCATGTTCGAAGGTTTGAAGGACAGTTACCGAGGAGTGCAGCAGGTCTTGTGTCAGCGGCTGCGTGGCCACTTCTTGAACCACCAGATTCCCGCTGTTTTCAAACACGCTGAGGAGAAACAGAATGTGATTTTAACACATGGCTCAAATATTTCCCAACATGTTTCAGCAACGATGCAACAGATCAAGATGAAGTCCTTACTGGTAGAGTTTGACGCTGGTGTTCTGCACCTGGTCAGGTGTGTCATCAGGAATGGCGTCTCTCAGCTGCCCGCTCCTCTGGCCCAGCACAGTGGTCATGGCCTTCATCAGCTCAGGAGAGTCCTGCTCATCTCCTCCTTCCACAACACCAATCTGAGCTCGGCCTCCTCTCTCCCTGTCCCGGATGTCCTGAGCCAACAAGACTGCCTGCCAACAAGGGAGGAGAGGGAAGAGACAGGAGCTTAATATTGTCTACAGTGAAGACCAACTCAAGAAAGTCTCGTTTCTGCATATGAAAGCAAACATTAGATGATGATTTAAGTTATTAAAAACATAGATGAGATACAAAAACACATTTATTGCTGTGACTGAGAAATAATCTCAAATTTAAATTAAAGGCAAAATGTACACTCGCTTAGATAATTAGATGATCTCACAACTCTCTTTGCCTAACTCATTGACTGAATTAAGATTAATATATAGAGCAACAAGATCATTAAATTCAATTCAACTTTATTTATACCCGAAAGAGAAATTAATATTTTTGTTTTGTTTTCATTTTGCCTCATTTTATTTGTAAGGAATTGTTATTGCATTAGTTTAGTAGACCCATATGGAAAAAAGAAAATCTAACAAAACTGAAAAAAAAGAAGTAGTATTAAGGTTTACATATTCATGCAAAGCCTCCCAAACCCATGTGTAAATGCAATTTTCATTTTTGATATGTGTCTTTTCCTGTAAAAGTTCTTGTATGTCAGCACGGACACACGTGATCCTTGCAGTTGTGTAAAGTAACTAAGTACATGACTCTGTATATATAATACTATATCTAAGTACAACTTTGAGGTACTTGTACTCCTACTTGTTCTTTTTAATGCTTCTAAAACTTTGAGTGTTTTTGGCATGGAGTTCTGAATAAGCACATATTAACAAAAATTAATGACGTTGATGAAGTCAAACATTAATTATAACTGAGTATATGTCAGAAAGAATTAGCAAATCATCGCATTCTCTTCCACAGTCAAACTTTTTTGGAAACAGGGTTTTAGTTACTGGTATTTAACATTTTCTCCTCTTAAACCAGCTTCAGGTGTAAAATCCTGCTTACTCTTTGATATGTTAAGTATTTTGGTGTTGGTGATATTTTTGTACTCATTTGTGATGGAGTACTGTTGCACTGCTTTATCAGCAGTCAGACATGAGGATTACCTTGAGCCTCTCTCTCCTGTTGCTCTGGGGGCCGTTCCACTGCACAATGACTCTCCCCATATCCAACAGGAATATATCTCCTTTGTTAAAGCTGTTCCATGACGTCTCCACCTGCACACGTAGTGACAGAGAGCTATCAAATAGTTTCCTTTTATTCAAATGAACAATATAAGCTGTCATAAAACCGATAAAAAAAAAAAATGGCTGAGAAGCAAATGTTGCAAACATAGGGAAATATTAATTAAACAACACGCAGTCATAGCACTTTTCAGGCAATTAACACCCACTCTGACAGCTATGACAACAAGCACGCTGTAATTTGTTTAAGAGGGAGTGCCAACACCCCTTGTAGCGTGGCTGTGTGAAGCCTGTGATAGCTCCAGTGGGAGGCACCAGGCCACATTAAACCCTGACACAGCCTTTTATTTCCCGGCCTGCATACCTCCGTCGCTGTGACATGTTTCCTCCCTTTGACGTGAAGCAATCGCAGGACGCTGGAGGTGTTTGTGTCGACGTGGTGAAAACCTGAGGCCTTTCCACCCCTCTTGTAGCTGCGGTGAGAGCAGGGTACAAAGTTCAAGTGTAATAAACCAGGAGATGGAATGAAAAAGCAGCTGAAATCCTTTCTTGGTTTGTTCACTTTGAAATGCACCTCAGTGGTACATGAAGTAAGACACAATGAAAAGTTGGAGGTTAATGAACTGGGCGAGAGGAAACTGTTTTTCTTTGCCAAGCCTCAACAAAACAAGTGTAATTTGTGTCATAATGATTTCATGCAGAGGGATTACTGTTGTAAGCCATGTCTCAGGAAGATTACAGCCCAAGTGTGTGTGTGTGCGTGTGTGTGACCCTTCTAGTTCACATACCAGCCCCTTTCTTTGACTCACATGATGCCAGTTTTGAAGTAGCTCCTGAACCGTGGTGACTCGTAACCCTGCACCTCCCTGTGCTGGACCGGACTCCCACCCAAGTACTCGTCCAGCTGGGTGACGTAGATGGCCGCCGCACCTTGCTCATCCTGAGAGGAGGTGTTTCCTATCCAGTAGTGGATGTCGATCGACTGGGTGGAGCACTTTTTATCATGAAAAACACAGAAGGAGATGGAAAACCCAACACTTGCACATATACTTTCAAGCCATGTATAAATTACTTCATTAATGTTGCAGCCCCTTGGGTCAGTATTGTACTCACATTAAGAATAATATAACAGTCTCCCTCAAAGAAGTTACCAAAGTACTGGGATGGAAGAGGGACCAATTGCATTTTCTGAAAACAAACACAACAAAAAAAGATGTGAAATCTTACACAAAAATACGAGCATGCGAGACACTTCTCTCCACGTACACAGTAATGCAGGTTGCATGCTATTTGTTTAGGGGCTGACTTACATCGATGGTCCATATCTGCAGGCCTGGCTTTCGGCTGACATTTCTAAATGCATCCTGATAGTTGTCGCTCATTTTGCTGAACTGAAACGAACACACGTAAGGTAAGAAACAGTAAGAATTGACGTTTTAAACTTGCACACTGTATCTCATGGTGTGTATAAAGAAATATAAAGGTGTCTGATTTGTGCAATAAGATACATTTAAGGTAGGTGAGATGTATAAGGAAGAAAATTACTTTAAACATCTTGATTCTGAATCTAAAATTAGGATTTATGGTCAGTGGTGGAATGGATGAGTACATTTATGCAAGTGCTATACTTAGATACAATTTCAAGGCATTTGTGCTTTACTTTATTATTTCCATTTTAAGCTATTTTATGCTTCCCCTCAACTCCTTTTCAAATAATATTTATAAATTCTCATTGTACTTTTACTGCACTACAATATTTTGACAGCTGTTACTGTTCAGATTAAGATTTTACATGCAAAACACACGATGAGCTTATAAAATGTACTTAACCTCCAAGTACAAGAAAAACGCTCCTTGCACATGAATGATAATCCAATAATATAATACACAACATCCACAAAGACCCTGTTTCTGCAATAACAAGAACTTTTACTCTTGATTCTTTAAGCAGATTCTTCTATGAGTTTTACTTTAATAAGAATGTGAATGCAGGACTTGTACTAGTAAAGGAGCATTTTTACATATTTGCATTGCCACAGTTGTTTAAACATTAAGTAACTATTCTTTTTTGCCAATTCAGGGTGGCTTAAACAGACTGTGGACACGACAAAACATATTATAACCTCAGCAAACAATTTCCTGTCCACACATCCAGCAGACACAGAGCAACATTAGCCTTCATTCTGAGTCTTGTTTCAGTACAATGGCCACACTCTTTTAGCTCTGTTTTTGGTCTCCGCCCACTCCTGAAGGAAATATGCATTAAAACCCCAAATAGCACATTAGAAAACACTTTCAAATGTAACTCCTCCAAAGTACTTCAGCAGAGAGACACTGCATTATTGAAGCCTCCTCCTCTTCCTCCTCCTCATCGCTCATCTTTACAAGTTCCCTATCTTTTCACTGCAAACAGATGTCTCTTAGATGACAAGTGAACCATTTCAAAAGATTGGATCTCTGACAGCGAAACACCTCTAATCCCCCTAATGAGTGTCAGCTTGGCGCCATTGCAGCACACAAGTTCTGCAATCAGCGGTGCTTAAACTGCCTCTTGACTCAGATATCAGAAACAACAGCACTGATAAGCAAACACACTGTATCGACCAGCTGAGCCAAGAATATAGGCTTAGCGGTGACACGCCATATGGAAACAGGCTCTGTGGGATGTTACGCTGCCGGCAACATATCATGAATGCAAATACAGGATCCATGCATGCACAATATGGTGGAGGGTCCGGGGTTGCAGTTATTCTCCAGAGAAATAACTGAGCTTTAATTTATGGCTCTTGTATAATAAAATCTAATCTTTGCTCCAGGTTTAGTAATAAAATCATACCGGGCAGTGATTGATGGATGGGTGGGGTGAGCTAGATCAGGTCACCTGAACCTCGACCAGGATGTTAACCACACCCTTCGTTAATAATATCAAGACTCTGGTATTTAGGTATTCAGATAAAGAGGTGACACATGCAGAGCAAACATTAAAAAAATGGGTTGAGATTGAAATATAATGACAGGGCTTGGCCTCAAGCTGCAAAATCTGCCTTCATTTGGCTTTTGGTGTGAGAGGAGAACGGAGAGACAAGGGCTCGAATTATTCCACAAATGATATAATAAATAAAGAGCTTTAAAGAGAGATATGTGACTTTAAATGAACAGCAGCCGCTGTAGCCTGCAGCAACAATTATGGGATAATAATAAATACTAAATCATTGTGTGAGGGACCAGTGACAAATGCACCGATGAAGGCGAATGACCGTCACCTGCAAATTTGCTCGTGTGCTTCTCTGATTTAAAAGGTAACTTGACCCTGAAAGCAGCTAATTAGACAAGAGTCATTAAAACAGCCAACTGACTCAACTGACAGTAAAGTTTATATCAGTTTGCCAACAGTAACAATGATTAGCCACAGTAAGTTGCTGGTCATACAAGTCCAGGTGTGGCTGCTGCAACCTCTCAGTGTACCAAGTTCAACAAGGGTGTGTTTTGTTGCTTATGGATTTTTATTTGTCAAAGGAAAAGTTACAGTCACTTCATCCTTGCTGTCAATCTGTCTGACATAAATTTATTGCTGACAAAGATCATGCGATGAACTGTTAACATGTTGCATATACATTTGTATTATGTGTCCTGTCCTGTTTGTTTAATGTCACTATATGAACTGTACGTTTTAAATGTGATCGCTGGTAAGAAAAAATAGCTTTAAGTGACATCAAATGGTGATATTTATAGTTAATACTGTACATGCTTCCATTCAAATAAATAACACAACTATTAAAATGATTAACACTAGTTACATCACAAACTTGCATATCTTTCCTCTTGCATCCACTTTACCTTAATTGATTTTATTTAATTGACTAATTAATGTTGCTTATTGCCAGTTGTAGAAGACTTTCTATTTCATCCCCCTGTTGGGAATGAAAGCCAAACATTGTGTTCTGCAACCTGATCCTGCTCAAAAAAAAGAAAAAAGAAAAACTTAAACAAACAATTTGTGAAGAGATAAATTAGAGCCGAGGCCAGCTTTCATCACTGTGACTGGAGAAACTGGTTCCACTTCAATTAAATTGCGCTGTCCATTGACTCAGGACACAATGGGCTTTGTTAATGCTCCAAAATCATCCTGATGTGTTCATCTCCATTTAACATGAAATAATTTGGTATTATAGTCTGTTTTAAAAAAAATATTTTTCAACCAATGTGATAATAAAGATGTTGTTCTTTGCAAGCTGCAGTGACTCAGAAAGGAGGATTGAGAGATGTTCAAAAACCTGATGATGTGGTGAAACATGTCACCAAAATAAGAGTCTTACCTTATGTGTCGTCTGGTGGAGTGTGAAGCTGGGATTCTCCTGCAAGTTGTAGAGGAAGATTAGTGAGATGTTGTCTTGATGCAATAAAGTATTGCTGGCTTTACCTGCTGTGTGCAAGCTGGAGCGTGTGTGTCAGAGAGGGCTGGGTGTATTTGTCTCCACACCCAGGTTTGAGCACACCTGCAATTTCCTGTCTCGATATTTATAGTACAACCACTTTAGATATGCCTCTCCTCGCATTGTTTCCAGATCCTCAAAAAAAAAAAAGTGTTGATGTGGAGATTTTAAAGCATGAATGAAAGGAGCCAAGCTTGCAAAATGCACAAGGAGAAGTCAAGATTCTTGAGAAAATCATCTACAATACATGGATGGAGATGGACTCAAGCCTCACTCGAGGTCCTGATTGTGCTTTAAGTAGCCAGCCGGAGTTGTGTTTATGTTCGACTGAGCCCTCAGCAGCACAGCGGGCATCACAGGGGCCACTTGACACCAATTATTCATTTCACAACTGTTACAACTAGCAGATGGGGGAATTGGACTCAAGGAGCTCCGAGTGGTATTGGAAAGGAATCAGAGGCTTTCTGTGGCTAAATCTCTCATTCTGTGCCTACTCACACACACACTCGAGGACCAACGCTTGACATTATTGAAGGTTTGCAGCTCTGGGCTTTGATCTCCCAACAGAGAAACCATTGGCAGCTTGTGTTTGCACTTGTTTGCTAAATGTGGAGATGTATTAACACGCTGCATCCAAAGCGATTTGCACACTTTTCCAGGTAAAAGAAAGGAAGAGTGTTTGCAGAGTGTGGATGTTAGTCAAACACTGGATCTTATGGAAAGATACAAGGGCAATAAATTGTGGGTTGAGTTGCTTTTGCAGCTAAGGATAGCCCTCAAAAATCAACGTGCTGTTATTCAGAAACATCAAACCCTGCTTCTGCTGTCATTCCAAACATTTCAACAATCTGTAAACTTCTTCTCTTGCACATTGGAGTCAAAGCATGAATCATGGATGAGGCTCCCTGCTGGTGTTTTCTGCTTGGGGATACGTCGATTACACTTGTCTTTGTCATATATAGTCACACAATCCCCGCAAGGAAACTAAAAAAACTTTTTGTTGCATAACTAACCTGTTTCTCTCAAGTCAATATGCTGAAATTTTTTCTTACCTTTGACCGCAGCTGTCCATGTTTCGATTCAGTCCAGAACTCCATTATGAATGTATGATTATTTCAATATCGAGGTGAACTTCAGTCTTCACATATCTGAGGGACAAGTGGAAAAGTAAGAGAACCCACAAGAGCTCCACAGGCTTGAACAATAGACTTTGTAATGTCTAATCCCCTGCTGCAGTTATAGTGGCTGCTACGTAAGCGGAAGCTAAAAGTTCACATCAAGATATCACATGAAGCTAAGCTCTTCTTGGTTGCACATTAACCAGTTTATATCCACATAATTAATTCACCTGCAGATCATTTATCCATGCAGCTTCAGCATTTTTCCAAGAAAGGTGTCCTATTGTTTTCACTTCACCACTCAAGACCTTTACATGCAAAGCTCATAATGAAGCGCATTTTTAATTTTAGGATGTTATTTAGCTGTAATTCAGCATTTGTTGAATTAATTTGAAATGACGTAACATGGGCAAACTCCATCTACTGATGAAGATCATGCGTTAGGATCAAAAGCTCCAGAGCAGCGACAAATTGGACCTCATGCGTGAGACTCTCAAATGCTGTTTCCAAGCTCAGGAATGAATCCGGAACCTCAAACTTATGACAGTTTGAAATAAAAATCAGCTCTTAATGTGTCACTTAAACACGCAACAGATACAGGCAGCAGAGACAAGCAGCAAACATAACGTTAACATATCATCACCTTTTAAATTGATTAGGGCTGCAACTAATAATCATTGATTGATTTGCTGATTATTTCACATTAATTGTTTAGTCCATAAAATGTCAACAAATTGTGAAAAATGCTCATCAGAGTTTCCCAGAGCCCAACGTGATGTCTTCCAACATCCAAAACCTTCCTTTATTTAAATATAATAATAAAAAATCCTTACGTTTAAGAGGCTGGAACCAGCCAATGTTTGATAGTTTTGTTCAATAAATGACTGAAACGATCAGTCAGTTATCAAAATAGTTCTTTCGTTCAACTAATCGATTAATCGACTGATTGTTGCAGCTAAAGTTGACACAGTTTGTTAAAGTCATCACACAATGGCACAAACTGACAGTGTGCAAACTTGCAACTTTAATAATGTTGTACAGTACGATTTCAACAGCAGTCTTTACAATGCACCCAACCCACTTTTCCCCAATAAATAGAATTTCATGTAATCTAAGCTAATTATTATACTTTCCTCAAAAGTTTAACATTTATTGGTGGACGGTGATGTCATCACAAAGGTTTATTTTTTTTTCTCAATAATAAAGTGGGGTTTCAATGTCTTTAAGGATTATCAATTTACAGTCACTGTCAGGGATCAAATGACGTCATTCAGCCACAAATCACACTGAATTGTAAAAATCTTTGGTAAATTTAACAATTCAATGTTACTAAACTCAAAAGCAATCATCCGGGTCTAACAGGCTAGTTGGACACATTTCTACAAATTATTCTTTTCTGTTTTCTCATCTTAAATGACAATTACTAAAGACTCATTTCCAACTTCAATTTAAGGATTTAGTTAATATGCTGTTTGGAGATTTGAGTACATATGCAGCATAAAAATGTGCACCCCATAACCCGACACAACAAAATCAGCACAGTAATGAAGGCACTTCATTCTGTAAGAGAAGATAAATCACAGTTGTTTGAACGAAAGGTCAGACGAGAAACAACAGCCTGCATAGCACAGCTCAACACAAAAAAACAAAAACAAAAGGTCACCCATTTCTCGAAAAAGAAACAAAAAACTGTTCGTTCTGTCTATTTGATTATTTTTGGTAACTAAAATAGTACTTGATAGAATAGTAAAACCTCCTCTCTTATAGAAAAATTACTTTATGTATGTTGCTCTTAGAAACATATAGTATGTACATACAGTAATATAATCTTTTGTCAGTAGGAGTCCTGTACAAAGAGTCCAAGAATGCAGAGATTGTAAGAATCCATACAGTTGTTGTCTTTCATTATGACCGGAACGATTGCCTGAGGTCCTCCCATTGGGGGCCACGCCGGGGCTCCCAGCACCGGTTGGAGGACGGGAGCCGGGCTGCAGGGCCGTGGCAGCGAGGTGAGGCCTCTGTGCAGCGGGGCCGAGGCAGGAAGAACCAGCTGGAGCCGCCGTCTGCTACCTGTTCCTCAGGCTCTGTAACAGGCTGTAAACGTCCTCCTCCTTACTTAGACCCTCGAAAAGAGGGATCAGGTCCAGCAGCTCCGTGTCCGTCATGTCGTCAAACCAGGACTGAACTGGGACCTGTGGAGAGGAGAGACCATGAGAGAACGGGATAGACAGGTTGAATTTATTTGATCAAGGCAGAAAACTCAGCTGGCAGTCGATGCTAAAGCGTTGCATTATAGGTGAGGAGATGGTGAGAGGCTTGTGTAAATAATTAATGGGGCAAATGCATCAAAGGCATGAAGAGTGGCAGCAGCTCCACTGAGCAAGTTCCCAACAGAGGAGAGAAATCTCATAAAATTGGGAACGCTGCCTCTGGCTCAACGCTGCCTCTAAAACAACAGAGCAGATTAAAGCTGACAATGTCTCACAGATATAGTCATTTATCCTCATCATTGACTTTATAACTAACTTATTACAGTTACAGTATTATTCATCTATTCTGACCCCAATTTTATTTAGGATTTTAAAACCACACCATAATATGTAAAATATCATTGTAGTCTCCATTTATACATGCAAATCCACCTTAAAATTGGGATTTCCTGTTACCTCAAGATCAACTGAAATTCCTGGAACTTTTGCCACTCGAGTGTGAACAAAAGCAGTAAGACGTCTGGGTTGAACACAAACAAACACAAAGGTAACACATCAGCAGAAGGAGCTCTTCATTTGCTAATTTTTTTGTCTAACAAATGACATTTCTTTCCTGTACCTAACCACAACATCCAGCCTATCTTGGGTCATCGTGGATCATCAGGATGCCACTAGTGCAGGATAACGGAGGTTTCAGATCCTCTTGTTTTCAACATGGAGCAGAGGATGGACTTACTGCATTCTCAGGGTGGAAGATGTAGGAGGCAGGTGAGTTGTCTATGATGATGACTTTACTGAGCTCTCGGCCCAGCCGGCTGAGGTCTTTGACGTAGTTTCCTCTGTGGAAAACACAGGATTCCCTGAAGAGCCGGGTGCGAAACACTCCCCACTGGTCCAGCAGGTCTGCCACAGGGTCAGCATACTGAACAAACCAAAAACAACGTCAGGTTGACTCTGTGTGAAGCGACATTACTGTGACCACGATCTTGAGCGTTACGACAAACCTTGGCTAAGCTCGCTGTGAAGAGGACACATTCGAAGAGCTCCCCCATCTTCTGGAGGAACTCGTCCACATGGGGCCTCTTCAGCACATACACCTGAAGCAAAGACACGAAAACAAACACAACTTTAAAAGGAGCTACACACTGACACACAAGTAAGGCTGGGTATTCTGGTTCAGAACAAAATGTGCTGAGGTGAGATTACCCAATCAGTGTCATCGGGACGCGGGCATCTCGCCCACTGTTTATGTAGGTCTTACCCATGAACTGATAAGTGTATCAGTCCACATATAATTAGCTCTGGTCTTTATGAGCGATACGAGTTATCATGCCTGCTTGTGTTGTGGTGATCAAAGCAACATGTCTGCACAAAGGTTTGATTGTGTAACAGCTTACTTGGAGGAGAAGACGCTGTAAAGATTTACAGATTTAATAGGTGCCTGTTATTTCTGGGTTACAACACTTTCATAATAAACTAATTACGTTTTAGATTTTGACCTTTGACCCGTTACTAATCAGAGAGGTTAGCGCAGGGTTTGACTTGAGTTATTAGTGTTATTAGTTACGAGGCAGCTGTAAGCTCATAGCTGCTGTCTGTTTCCTAATTAGTTGGATAATTGTTCTGTAATGAGCTGTCACATTTGATACCTTCAGAACAGGATTATTTATAGACGAATCTTAAGTCTACATTTATATAATTTGTCGTAAATCTTGAATGCAATTATTCACATCAAGTATTCCTTAATTTTAAAAGTGTCCTAGTGACCTGAAAGTAAGATATAAGTGTGTACCTGACCTGGGCTGATTTAATTTTAAAACAGTTCAATTTTAGACTATTTAATCATGTTCTCACTGCTTACACAATATTTAACCCAAGGCTTCCTTTGTATCCACTCCCTCACAACAACAATGATCTCATTTGCCATTTCTGCTCATCTTCGTCCTCTTCAGTAGGTCTCCGTGGGTCAGCTGCTGCCCCCGAGTGCAAGTAATCAAGAATAGGCCAAGACAGATACAGAAAGCCTATCCTGGATTACTTGAACCCGGTTACAGCCACAGTATAGCGGCATCTGATCAAACAGGACAAACCTTTAAAGTCAACATGCTGTACAAACAGACGCACAACATCATCATAATACAGGTGTAAACATCTGTTCCTGCCTTTCTGCTGTCATCTCTTTCTCTCTCGCGTGCACATTTCTAATCAGTGAAGTATCTCTTCTGCTGCTTTGTGGCATTTGTTTACCTGGCGACACAATCATGTCACAGCCCATCTATCTTTACAGGGAGCAGAGACGCAGACAATAAAACAGAAAGCAACAAATTCAGGGAGGAGTGGGTGTGTGCTGTCCCACTGTGACGCAGCTGTGAGAAAATACTAAAGGAAAGAAAAAGAGCCACAGCTTCCGAGGGAAATCTTATAGATGAATGCAGATTTTATTGAAGTCCAATTCTGGAAATCCTCAATAGCACAGGTGCAACAGTACCTGATGAACAGTCCCATCAATCTCCACTGGAACAATGAAGTCCGCATTGCTGATGGGCTGCAAGACAAGAAACAGAGAAAGGATTAAAAGCGTGTGGTATTTTTTTTTTCACTCAAAACAGCACAATCTGAGAAGGAAGCTGCTAAACCACATGCCCATGTTTTTGGTTACATAAAATAGTCCTATAAGGTGCTGCGGGCCAACTAGGAAAGCTTTAAGCATAATGTGGTTCCCTCTGCTCCAGCACTCGGTTTCTCAGTGTTAAATAAAAACCAGAAGTGAGACTCGGGGGAGAAACCTGGGAGCTGAGCGAGATGACAGTCGTGAACGCGGGCTGGAGGAGTTCCTCCGTTTTCTCAGTGAGACTTGTGTCATCTTTAAAAGCGAGAGAGGGGAGAGGAGAGGTGCAGGAGGTAGATGCCGGAGGGGCGTTGGTGGAAGACAAGTGGAGGGTGTAAAGACGAGGATGAAAGGATTAGGTGGGAGGCAGCGGTGTCATTTCAGAGAGGGAGAGAAAGGAAAACAGGTCACATAGAGACAGAGAGAAATAATGTTTCTGAGTTTTAAGAAGCACAAAGAAAGCTTTTTTTTTATGAGAGCTCAGCTGTCACCTGTTTGGATAGTTTGCTGTAGAGACAAAAAAAGACTAGAGGATTATTTAGAAGTATCATTTTATAAGTCGGATCGACTGTGATTCATCCACTGATATTTAAAGAACGCAGGTAAATCTGCAACAGCGCTACTCTTTGGTAAAGTAATGTTTGAGGCGGCTTTATATCCTCGACAGTGAAGTTCAAAATAAAGGTAATTAGCCAAAATGCCTAACAGCTATATAAGCAGTAAAACCTTTATGTCTTTTTACAACAATCACCTCATCCCTTCTCCAAAAAGAAAAAATCAGTTGTCAAAACCAAATGCTGTCCTCACTGTTTGGATCTAGCAGGACTGGTGTTACTTTTTTCTCTATTATGTTTACACCTATCTACGATACATTTTTCAATTAGGAAACATGCTTCTGCCAAATCAAGCTGTGAGTCTATTTACTGCTATTTTTTATTCATACATTTTATTTGATTACTCATAATACATTTTGTACATTTGTACAGTTTTGACCAAATATGTAGCCTTATGATTTCACTTTGGCGTCACTTTACTTTTAGTGACCCTGTCCAGAGTTCATAGGCAGCATTTGAACATTCAATACATAGTTTATTACCCACTATAATGTAGTTGTAAGTAGATATGAATATTTAGTAAATTATTAACTATAAATCCTCCTGTGGGCAAAGTGGAGGCTTGTAAAAGACATAATATAAAATATGACGCGAGAAGAAGTTAAAACCGTTGTTGTACATTAAATAACAGATAAAATGTAAATATAGCTGTGTACAACTATGTGAGAGTGTGTTATAAATATCTGTATACTGCTTATAAATGCCAAATGGGGGACTTAGAGTCAAGTAAAGTTGATCAGATTCTTTAGGCAGACTTTTCTTCAGGTCTTGCTCTCTTGTTTGTCCTTGAATATAAATCTGTAAATTCAATGCTACTTGTCTTCAGGCATAAAAACCCAGGTAGCAGGTACAGTTCAATGCCATCCAACAGAGGGAGCGTTTGCTTCGGGAATATGAAATGCAGCACTTTGACCTTCCACTTGTCACCTGTATAATCTGTCTAATACGAACATTATGGTGTCGACAGTGGAACAATGGACCCTCTGTTCTGGAGATGTTTGGTTTCTCTTTGTGATGCAAGGTTGAGTCAATGCACAATCAAAGCCTCCAGATCCCTCCAAAGACAGATGTGAGTGCTTCTATGGATCAGTTTTGTAATATATTTGGCTCTGGTTAATGTTTACACCAGTAAAAGGCTGCAGCCTTGACTGTCTAAAAAGAGCACCAGTAAATGAGCCAAACCAGTGACAGGCAGAAGAGAGAACAAACAGGCAGCATTTGGTCCAACTTCCACAATGAGAAAGGGAAAGAGGAGCGAGTCACAGATGGAGGAAGAGATGCAGAGACAGACTTGGCCTCTGCCTATTGCTCTTCTGCTGAATCACTCCATCATCTGAAGACTGAACACGCTACAGCTGCTCGTTGCGCTGCTCTGTAATGGGCTCCGAGACGGCGAGAGATATGGAAATGGAGGAGGACGAGAGGGGGAATGTACGTGTGAGATAAATGGAGGGATGAAGCACATGGGGAGAACAGAGAGTGTTTGTTTTATGGATCTGTGCCGAACCGGCGTTGACCTCAGCCGACGTGACGGAGGGAACTTCTTCTGGGTTGTTTCAACTGATCAGAGTCTGGATGTGGTCTTGAGTTTCCTTTACATAAATAAACTAAACACTTCCATATCTCATCATGTGTGGACACAAAAAGACTACAGGCACCTATAAACAGAGCAAAGAGGAAACTTATATCATTATTATATTCTTTTAAGGCTACAACTAATGATTATTTACTATCAATCAATATGCAGATTATCATTATCTCAATTTTCCTACCTATAAAATGTCATCATGAAATGTACTACGTCTTCAAAGTGATGTCTTCAAACATCACTTCAAAATCCAAAGACAGTTTACTATCACAGAAGACTACAAGTTTTAACTTAAAAGCAGACTTAAGCCACAAATTGAGTAGCAAAATAGTTGCAGACAATTTTTTCGACTAGTCACTTAATCATTTAATCACGTCAGCTTCAGCAACTAAATAAAGACCTTAGCGTTATTTAGTTGGACAAAGCTGGTTTCAGGCTCACAGGGATTCTGCCTAATTCTGTCCATGTGCTGTGTTGCTTGTCATGATTTGGCTTTAGGCCCCTTGATTTCAGTTAAGGTAAATTAAAACGCTGTAGTATGATGATAACATTTAAGCAGTAAAATATTAATATTTTAATCAATATTTTTTATATTAATATTTTAGCACATTGCCAATGCCATAAGGTCCATAAATCAATGCTTTACTGTTTGCTGCGGAAGAATTTGACCGCCTTGCTTGAGTCCTGACCTCGACCCAGTTCAGCACCTTTAAGATGAAGTGAGTCAGACCTTATCGCCCAACACCAGCGTCTGACCTCGCTTATGCTCTCGCGGCTGAATGGGATCAAAACTCTGCAGCCAGGTACCAAAATCTTGTGGAAAGCCTTTGCAGAAAAATGGAGGCTGCTGCAGCAGACTAATACCCATGATTTCTGTCCTGTGTTGTTGACACCGTATCCATATCTAGCTCTTTATTCTGTGTGCATGCCAACAAGCGTTACTCATTCTTACACCTGCACTGAATATTTACACTTATACCTGTAATTTCCTGCTATAACTGCTGCTCATGCTGCTGCATATATTTTAGTGTATTCATTTCACTCAGCTCATACTGTTCATGTTGTATTTATCTTATTATATTTGCATAAACCCCTCACTGTTATCTCACTACACATGTACATTACTCTGTACTTTACTGCATTTTTTCATGTCTGGTTAGATGTTAAACTGCATTTTGTCATATCAGTACTTTTACTCTGTGCAGTGACAATAAAACTAAATCTAATCTAATCGAAAATGATTTTGGAATGAAATGCTCAACGACGACATATGGGTGAAATGCTCTTGTGTCCACATACTTTTGGCCATGTGTCAATGTTCTTATAACTTTCTTATTCCTATTTTTTCCAGTTTTTATCATCTGTTTTCTATAAAGCACATTGTAGCATTGGTTTTGAGAAGTGTTATAAAAATAAACTATCTATCTATCTATCAGCATCGCTATAATATAGAGCACACCATCCTCTCAGCCACTTTAACACATCCAACACACACTCGATCTAATCCTATAGCAGTTCCAGGAATTATCTTTTCATCCGTAACATACAGGATGAAGCATACAGTATGAGATGTGTTACGTAACGCTTCTTTTTTCGTCTATGTCCATCTGTGTACTATGTGAAATGTCCCCTGTCAGTTCTGGCTGTTTTCCGCACTAATTGTCCAAAGCTAACTTGTATATTTTGATCCAAAATTACCTCCTCACCTCACTTCTAAAAAAAATAATCTAAAGGAAATCCTGCTGGCAGAATGGAACTGAAAATGCTTTGTGTGTGTCGCTTTCTGTTTCACTCTCTTCCTCTCCCAACTGATTTTCATTTACTGCATCGCCTGAATCCATCTCATACCGCACACTGATCTCTGGACTAAATGCATTTTGATGGACTGAGTATACGGTGTGCAAGTGCAGTTTCATCAAAAGGAGGAGAAAAAAAAAGGGAGTTTCTGTGTGAGTTTCTGACTTGTTTTGTCAGGAGGGAAAATAAAACCCTTCAGACTATTAGAACGGATCCGTGATTTCTGTGAAATTCATCCCGCACTCATTCAAGGCAACAGTACACTGTATTGGACACACCCTGGTGTGTGGGTGAGCATGTACGTGTGTGTGGCCCCGTACTGCTGGCATGCGACTGTAATGGGTGGGTCCAGTACAGTGTGTGTGCATTTTTCTCTCCCTTTGACTTCCCACAGCAGATTAATTCCTAGACATGTGAAAATGTACTGAAAGTGTTTTCTCTGCATCAACAAATAGTTTCCTTTCACTGCTGTAAAACTAGAGCAAACACAAGAGACTTCGGCTTCACCTCCAGCTATTAGGTTGCACACCTCTGTGGCTCGGAGCTGCACTCGCACCGAGGACAAAAGGCGCAGATACAGTACACACAGACGTAATAAGATCAGCTGGGGTCGAGGCAGAGCTGTGCTGAAGTGGGTCACTAGGTGTGCCAGGTGTGTCAGCACGGGGAACCTTTGATGGCCAGATACAATTAGATCACATTTCTACCAGAATGGGCTGAAAATAACCGTCCATCTATTCTTATAGTTGTCAGGTTATTTATAAAATATTTACCCAACATGATAAACATATTATTTTACAGCCTGGAGGGATATGGTGCATTGTGCTTGATATGGTGCATTGTGGGAAGACTAAAGCACATATAGTATCATGAGTTTAGACAGAAGCGTGACCTTCAGTTACCTTCTATATTACTGTAGACTGTCTAAATGGAGCAGTGGCATAAAAACAAGCAAGCAAACATTATTTCACTAAGTGCAGTGAAAATCATGTATCCACTTTGGTCCAGTTTCTCTCCACAACTATTGCATGGATTGTCATGAATTTCGGTGCTGACCATCACGCCCCACTCAGGATGAATTGTAATAACCTTGGAGACCTTCTTCCTATCAGCTGTATTTAGTGTTTTGTGTGGTTAGTGTCATATATCAGCATGCCAATACACCAAAGTAAGATGAGGAACATGGTAAACATTATATCAGTATGTTTATATTGTCGCTGTGAGCATGTTGGCACGCTGACATTAGCATTTTGCTCAAAGCACTCTAAGTATGTAAAGCCTCACAGAGCTGCCAGCGTGACTGGAGACTCTTGGTCATGTTAAATGTTAAATTTATGGTTTATGGTTCCTTTATGAGTTAGTTCCACAGTACTAATTGTACTAAAACCTTAAAGAGGTGGTATTTCCCTGGCGTCTCACAGTGTAATAAATCCTTGAAAACATTGTGCCCAAATGAATTCAAAGGGTCTAACTAACAAAAATAATCAATTTGTTTATTACGCCGGTGTATGACTCTTAGACAGGGAGTTGGTGTCGAAGGGTTTGAGGCTATGAGCTCATAAGAAGATGACATTTTAGAGATGCTGTGCGTGGTTTACAAACAAATGGTTCGGCCGAGGATAAATCCCAGAAATGTCGATGAATTGCACGATGCACGGCTATTGGAGATGTATTGGTTGACATGCCAGCGCCTTGTTATCGGAACAGTTGCACCTCCTTTTTGCCTTCTCCTGTGTAACTGGTGTATAAAAGCCATAATGCCCTCAGGGAGACACTCTCCTGTGATTCTGTGTACTTCCGTCACGCTGCCGGAGCTCTGTGGCACCTCATGCTAACTGTCATCATAGCGTCGTGCCCGTATTCACAGCAGAGAAAGGCATCTTCAGGATTTATTTCTGTATAATCCTGTTATCCCTCTAAGGCTGTGGAATAAAAGCACCGCTGAAACGGTGAAACTGAAAGGAGCGTGAGCGTGTGTTTACTCGGGTGTTTGTGTTACAGAGGCAGCGTGGCGAGGTACCTTGAAGGAGCTGTGTACGAGGGTTTCGTCCAGGTCGATCACCACGCAGTTCTTGCCGTAGTCTGCTATACTGACCTCTGGCAGGAGGAACTTGGCTGGTGGCTGCAGAGACAATACACACTCTTTACAACAGAGGTTCATAAGAGGGAACAGGTTGCAAAACACACTCTCACACACACTCATACCGAGGGTGTGATGATGGCTCAGTTAAGAGTGTTGGAGATGATCACTTGGTCGCTTTGGGTGACACTAAAGAAACACTTAGAGGCATAAACGACCTGCTCGACTTCTGTGGAGGCTCGATTGAGAAGCTGAGAGACACAATATCAATACACTCCTGTGGTGATATGACACTTATCCAGGATGTTTGTTGTTGTAATATTAAAAAAAAAAAAAAGTAATCTATTCTAATCTTTGGAGCTGACTGATTAATCTACTGTTGGTCGACAGAAACTTATTCAGCAAGTTATGTCCAGTTAAGTCATTTTTTAAAATAAGTTCCAGCTTCTTAATTATGAGGATTTGCTGAGTAAGGACGATTTTTATTCAGATTAACTGAAAATAATCAATAGCTGCAGTCTTACTAAAATTGGCTAAAAGTTAAATTAGGACTTGCCTGAAATCAGTGTCACAATATTGATTGATTAATTATTGATACTCAAATTGATGTTCGACACAATGAAGTGATTTCTATTGTTGTGCATTACATCAGTTTCACACATGTAAAACTAAACTTGATGTCTGGACTGATCCTATTTTTCGCAATTATCTGCTTAATTATTTAGACTATAAAATGTCAAACAGTGGTGAAAAAGGTGCATCACAACTGACACCTACAAATTGCTTGTATAATTCGTCTGTTGTGGTTGTATGTGTGGTCTCACTGTCCGAGTCCCTGCTGATATTTTCTGTATTACCTCATGTTGACTGAGCTCTGTGACTGTGCTGCCTTCAGGGTCAGGGGGGAAAAGGAGAAACACTTGTGTCCTCTGCCAAGCAGGCCTGGGGTTACAGACAGGCACGGGGCAGATGGTCCGGCCATAGGGGGCACACACTCACACACTTACTCACACACACACATTTGCAGCCATGCATCCATGCACACACACACACACACACATGTCGACATAGAGGTGAGGACCAAGGTCTCTGTCAATCTTACACATACACACACTTATGCTCCTGCTCTCTGTGCCAGACACTTCCTGCATATCTGTGTTGTAGTGTGTATTTTTTTGGCCAGGCTCAGTGTATTTATCACGTCTTATCGCAGGACCACATGCTGATGTATCACAGGAAGGATTCCCTGTGAGCAAGGACACTGAATGACATCCTGTCAGGCCGTGATGAATGTGATTTACACATGCAGGTTGAGCAAATAAAGAGAGACCGACTGGGACCTTGACATTTTCACCAGGGAGCCGCACTTTGATAAAAAAGCCTTTCACCTGAAGCTACAGACAGGGGGCGCTATCCCAAACTGATAGCTCTGAACCACCATGCTTACTAGCAGGAAATCATTTGACTTGATCAGCAAGAAGAGACAAACAAATGCTGAAAAACATCTGTTTGTGGGTTGGAAGTAAAAGTGACAAAGTAGGTTCTAGTGTCACCTTAAACAATATTTCTAATTAATTCAAATATCAAATCTCCTATAAATCTCCCGCTTCCTATAAGATGTAAAAATCCAGATTGTGTTAATATCTGAAAGCAACTTAAATCACTACAATGTTTCTACTTTTCTATGTTCAATGCCTGTTTGTGTTGTATGGGGTTTTTTTGGTAGGTACTTAAAATTTGAATTAAAGGAAATAATTTAAGTAATATATACACAGTATCTTTGGGGATTATATAAGCTAGATAAGTAGTGTGCTACAGTATATGAAAATTAAAATTGGTGGTCATAATGGCTGTAAAACTTTATTCTTTATTTATCCATAATTAGATTTATTAATAATTTGCTTGTTTTTAAATACTTCTTACTTGATCTCACGACAACTGAACACACTCCATTTGCTGATGAAGGCCATGAGATGCAGCTAAAAGCTCCGACATAAAGTTAGAACTGATGACAAATATATTAACAACATTATAGTGTGTTATTAATTATTGTTAAGCGCCTATATAATAATAATGCTGGTAGGGAGGGTTAAAATAAAGTGATACCTTTTATTTTTAGCCCGCGTGTCTTCCTGTGTTTGTGACGAGCTTTCGGTTTGGTGCTTTTTGTGATTGTGACATGTTACAGAGTGACGCGGACATACGTAACCCGTCCAGGTCAGCTCGAGTTATTTAAGTCGTCCTCACCCGGAGTGGGCCAGGAATATAACCGAGCAGATCTGATCGCCACATGCACTTCCTGCCATTGAAGGGGAGGTGTCTGCTGGGTGGTGTAGTTTAAAAGCTTGGCTGCAATGTGGGATGCTGTGAGTGTGAATATCTTAAATTACAGTAAACCACAGGACCGCATAGATTCCAAAATAGCTAAATGAATTGCAGTTTCAGCACAAACAAAGCAGGGATCAGATGCATCTCCCTTCCTGGTGAATGTCTGACAAAGTCCAGATCACTGAAACCAAGCCGCCTTCTAATGGACAAACTGTAGTCCATTGACCTAATCGTTCTGAATACGGACAAAAAAAGCTAATTCAATCAAGTGTTTTAGGGGCGGGTCGTTCATTTGTTGATCCAAAGTGCAGCTGTAAGATTCAATACATTTGATCTAATAAGAAAATCAATCTCATGTTCTGTTCCAGTGTTTGGAGGAACAAAGGGGAAATGGACAAGGGGACGAAGGCAGAAATAAATCATATGATAATAAACGGATGTGAAGGGCCAGTAGCATAAAGCGAAGCATCGAAAGCTGTATGATTATCAGAACGGGACAGTGCAAAATTTCATCTGAGAGCAAGGAAAAATCGCCTTTGTGTCAACATCCACATGCAGCTAGAATGATGGAGCACAGCAAGCTGAGGGAGGAGGTTACCGAGATGGAGCGAGATGAAGAAAAATGAAAGATAATAATACATACACTGGGGATGGGGATGACCTGGACCTGGTCACACTGGAGAAAATAAACAGAGAAAAAGAGAAAGAGATTGAGAGAGAGAGAGAGAGAGAGAGACAGGGTGGGGAAAACAACAGAAAAAGAAGCAGGAAAGCAAAAGAAAAAAAACAGTGAGAAATCTTTGCGAGGAAGAAATCGATAACATCAATATTCTAATCAACAAATGCACGGGGAGAGAAAGAGGGAGAGGGACAGAGAAAAAGGGAGGTATAGTACACACCGTGATAGAAAGTGAGAACAACTCGCTCGAAAACAAACAGAGCTGCCATAGTAACAAATACGGCTGGCCAGAAATCCAGCAACAGTACACTGCTGGGAGGGACTGTGGCACGGACCCAGCTCGAAAATCAGCCCCACACTATAACAAGGCTTTTTATGGCAAGGTTCGCTAGGTTCACGCTAAATTAATGGGAGCTCGTTTGTTGTGGAGGGGGTCCGGAGCGGGTCAGCGCTGACCACATGTATGGTGTCTGTAAAGGGCCACACATTCCTCCCCTGAATGAGAGACATTTACAGGTAAACAGGAGTGGAAATGTGATATGATTCTGCTCCATTTATAGCGCCCGGGTACCTGCCTTGGCAGCAGAACGCCGTGTTTGTGGAGGAGCTCGGGGGTTTTGGCGCCTTTTCCACGGCCAGAACGTTCGCTTCACACATCCTCACTACACTGGTCGGAGTGTGTGTGAGGAGAGGGGGAGGCGTGGGTGCCAGGCAATCCATCACACCGGACACACACAAGGCCCACTTTATGGGGATTAAAGAAGCAGCAGTCCGTGTGCATGTGTGTGTGCGTACATGTGTTGCCATGGGTGTATGGGAAGACTTGTGCAAGCTCGTGCGAGCATGCGCCAGAAAGAGTGAGCGTGTGTGTGTGTGTGTGTGTGTCTTTTGAGCTTCCCAGCGTGCTCCGTGTGTTATTTTGTGTGTGCGGTTGTGTGCGTAGGCAGATATCGAAGAATGCAAGATGGGAAGCGAGCCCGTATTTTCAAGCAGTGGATGGTAAACAACCTCTGGGTTCAGCGGGTTTGAAGCAGCTGGAAAAATTTGTGGAGGGAGCTCAGCGAGGCTGCACAGCGCCTCGGCCTCAGCTCTCTGCAGGAAAAGGCAAACCCTAACAAGCTCTCTGTAGCAAAACCAAACAAATGTTACTCGTTACTGGATCGCTCGAGTCAAACTAGAATTCTGTCTTACATTAACTAATTCCCACAGGGGTTTTTTTTTTCGGTCATGTGGATGCAAATGGTATGTTAAGTTGGACTTCGGCCAAGTATGATGTGAGAGAAAAATAAGCTTCACCTTGGGAGGACTGCCATTCTCCTCTGGCGGCGGGGGCAGAGAAAGGGTCTTGTTGTTGGTGGGTGGTGGCTCCACGTGGTAGTCATTGTAGTTGCGGAAGCAGCAGAAGAAGGGGCTGAAAATGCTCCGGCTCCGGTGCTTCTTTAGGCTGCTGTTGGACTGGGAGACTGGAAGAGATAATAAAAGAAAGAAAGAAAGCCGGGTTAGGCTGCTTTGCATATGTCAGCCAGTGATGGAGGAAGTATTCAGATCTTTTACTGAAGCAGCAATACCACACTGTACCAATACTCTGCTATGAGTAAAAGTCCTGCAGTGGGAATGTTATGAACAGTTTGAGATTTTTTTTTTTTTTTTTGAGATTAGGTGTCATGTGTTTAAAAGCCTTTACGTTAATTCAGCGCATCCTCTGAAAGACAAAGACAGAAGAGATGCTGCAGACAGACTGTGTCTCACATGCATCATCGCATTACCGTGACACAAGGCACTGAGATGTATGTTGTACAACACAGTCAGGCATCGGTTCATGCAATGGGGAGCAAGGGGACAAAAATAGCCATCGTCAGAGTGCCCTCTGGGAAGGTAGTTCAGTTAATTACCATCAAGAAAGAAGGAGAGAGCAAGAAAGACAGATTCAGATCACATATGTGAAAGACAGTGGCAGAAATCAAAAAGAGGCAGAAGAAAGAAAATCTTATACCCTGAATCTGCACAAATTTTAAACAGTTATTTTAAACCATTTCTGTTATTTGTTATTTTAAAAACCTAGGTTCATATGCTTGGCAATGATCGGTGGTTGATTGCCGCAGAGCTCTAGGGAGAACACAACATACACATATAGGTCCCGGGTTACATCATTCCTCCTTCACTGTCTCTGAAGCCCATGGCCTACTTTCACACTGACAGAGGAGAAATGAGCGGGCTCCAACAGTCTGTAGGCCTCTATAAATGTTTTATCACGGATTATGATTTTTATATTTTCTGTCGGTGAGGACGAGTGGGTAAAAATAGAAATTTGGGCAGCACTGGTACAAAGGCTAAAATCTGACAGTGCAATTATCCGGAGGTGTTCCTGAAGTAGAAGTTCTGCCAGTTTAATTGCTTTAAAGGTAATTTTTAGGCATGGAAATCCCAAATCTGTCCGGGACTTTGAAGTGTCCACGGGCCGACTTTAGAATCATCATTTTCATGCCTTGGAGCAGCCATCACACAGTGTCCCTGTTTGCTGCCGTCTTGTTAACGTGTTCATACAGCCGTGTGACACAGGCAGCCCAGTTAGCCATGCATGCTGAGGCTGTTTGCGGCCTGCTTCTGTTCTGAAAAGGCTTCGGATTGACGCCTGGAACTATCTTCGGGTTGCTCCGACTGGATCTGACAGGCTGCGGGCAGTTCGTCTTCTTTGTTCTCTCCGTTCTCTCTGTAGTCCAAAGCTCGCTGTGGATCTTCCTCCTCTCTCATAGATGTTCCCGAGAAGCAACACTTGGGTAAACAAACGCGGCTATATGGTCGGAACAGGAAGGCGGCACGCTGTGGTACTGTAACCTGTGTGCTGACTGAAGGATATGTTCAGCCCACGTAGTCCTGATGCACTCGCTGTTGGTACGTATAACTGATGAAAGTACTCTGACTAGACATTATACACTATATATTTCTCTCTGTCTGTGGACTTAAAGAGGAAACTTGAATGTTTACAACTATATACAGACAAAGCAAAAGGGAAAACAACATGCACTGAAAGCATTATTGGTATTAAAATACATATCCCATACTTTATATTTTGGCAATATTGTTTGTGGTTCTCACAGCATTGAATGAATAAATGTGGCAATTAGTCGCTTACTCGGGCTCTGGGACACTGTTACACACATTTTTCACAATTTTCTGATATTTCATAGATAAAAGATTGATTGAATTAATGATCAATAGATTAGTTGACATTGAGAATAATCTCTTGTAGTAGCTCTAGTTGCTTTGTCTTTTTATTTTTCTAGTTCATCAGGTGAATCGCTCCAATGGGCTGTTTGATCTCAACATAATGAGACGTATTGGATTCTTTAAAATAACCTTTCTAGTTATTTATTAACACCTATAATTACAGATGAGTACAAAGGTTAACCCTTGCTGTCGACTTATAATAAAGGGAGAACATTTGTATCCACAGACTTGATGTCTATCAAATTAATGACTTACTTTTAACTGCAGACTTGATGGGTTACTGTTTTTTATTAATGACTTACTAACTTTTATAAGATTAGGGTTGGTAGCTTATAAGAAAGTTGGCACTTTATTAATGACTTTTTCACTCAAGCAACCTAAATGTATCTTAAATTCAATTTTTATAAAGAATTAGTAGATGATATGTTAACCATCAATTAAGTCAGTTAAAACCCTTTATAAGGGTGCCTTAATAGAAATTAGTGCCACAAATGATGCAATTTTGTGCAGAAAAAAAAGTCACATTGCTGTATTTTTTTTTTGAAATGTCATTTTAACAAATTGCATTCACTTCTGTTGCATTGGGACTGACAACAGAAATCTCAGAGATCCAGACTCAAAACCTGGGCAAGCAAAACCAAAGCTGTCTAGTAGTAAAAGAAAATGTTGTAGTTTGACGGATTGGACTCTTGAAGATATTAAGTTTCCAGTTTGGACGGACCCTGAGTCCTCCCTCACTCTCCCTGAAGTTGGCCTCAAACACTTTGATGTCATTCTTCCTCCATTTTGAGACAGTCTACATTTTCCCGCCCTGGTCCGCTGCCCCGACCGACCGCCCTGAAAAAAGCAGGTGGGAGTGCGAGAGAGAGGGAGGAAAAGGAGAGGGAGCTTGGACGGGGGAGAGAAGGGCGTAGAATGGGTGGGGAGAGTCACTGTGGTGAGACAGCCTATACTTGGGTCTGATTCTTACTCCACCCCCTCCTGCACCACCACCCTACACAAACAGAGCTTTCCTTTCTCCCTTTGACACAAACAACATAGCTGAGAGTTGACTGCTGCATGAGACCAAGCAAACACACACACACACACACACACACACACACACACGCAGCATATGTTCACATGTTTAGGCAAAGGGCCACGTGTACTGCGATCAACAAACAGCAGACTTCACAGAAACTTTCTGCTTTCCCTGTCCTTGCTCGGGAATGTGACTGGAGTCGGCTCGCCTTGCATAGTAATGCCGCTTTCGTCAGCCCCGAGAATAACAGCGAAAGGTTAAAGTGCAACATTTGCCTTTAAGAACACATGATGTGCGACAACACAACGAGAAGGTAAATCATTCAAGTGATGCACTAAACTAGACTGCACTGAATGAGTCTGTTAATAAGGGATACGCCTCGCTAAAATCTAGGTAAAGGGTGGTGCACTCAAGTGGTTTTATCTAACAAAAGCTCCCGGAGAGAGAGAGAGATATATTAGACCAAAGCCTCCTCAGAGCAGGTGCACATTATTTACCCACTGAATACACTTCATTCGATCAGCATATTCCCTTGATGTGAGAGCTGCGAAAACAGCCCTTTAAGGCAGCGCCTGTGTCAACGCTCCTGCTCGACGTTAGGTAACAGCGATACTGTAGAAGGCTCTCGAGTCAATCAGAGCCAGCCGGGCCCAGGCTTCTCTGTCACATGTTCAGGCGCAACCACTAACAAGGCCGGAAGAGGGAGAAAACGCAGGAAATTCTCAGCATTCCTGACAGGAAGAGATAATCACCCGTGACCCACAGTATGGAATAATGCCAAGCTCCGAGAGGGAATATGATCCCCGGCTTAGCTCAAGACTTTTGAGGTGGCCTCCTTTGCTGCTTTAAAAGCACATAAAGAATGCGAGCAGTCAAAACAAAATATATCACATTTAAAATATGACTGTAGGTTTGAGTTGAGCCGCTGCGTCTCTCTTTACAGTCTCAAAGGTTTATGTCAGGACATTCATCACCCTTCAGCCAAATGCTGCCCAGCAAGACAGACAATTAAATTAGGGTTATTACAACTTATTTTCATAGTTTTGGCCATTATTTCTATTAGTTATGACCATTGTGCTCGCCACGTTCATTGCTGGGATGTGGGAACGTAACAACAGCTACAGCGAAGTCAGACTGGGCAATAAACACTAAATGATCACACCGGTGTTAAATGTGCCAACAGTTTAGCCAGATTAACTAAACCAGAGATTCCCAACCCTCAGGCCATGGACCTCGTAACATTTACTACCATGCCGTGAGTAAATTATATGATTTGGCAGAAAAAGTTGATTAATAATCGTATAACTTTATAGGCTATTATAGGGTATTTCTGCAATAACTAACTTGAACTTTGTGTTGCATTTCTCCTCATCAACCCCACTCGGTTGGCTGGTGCGAAATGAAATTAGCAGTGTAGAAAGTTGATGATCCCTGTATGCTACACACAACTACAGCAAATACATTAGGCAAAATACTATGGTATAATAGTACTTGTAATTTCACCATTTTCACACCATTGGCTGACCTGGATTGTCCAAATGCTTGAGTCTCTTGCCCTGTCAAACAAATTCCCAAACTACTCATTACATATTGAATTAATAAAATAATCAAATTGCAGAAACAGAAAAAGTCATTTGTTACTTCCATTTGTCATATTTGCCTACATTTGTCAAAAGAGCCTTTAAACAATTTCAAATCTCCCACCTAAATTCTTCAGTAATTAAACCATGCATAACTAGAAAAGGAGACATTTTGGTTTGCCAAGCAGACGATCTACAGACAATTATGGGGTATTTATTGATCATCAACATCTATGTAGCACTGCAGAAAGGTCCCATCCTCAACTGAATGTAGGGGTGGTCAGCTACATGACACAACATGTGAATTAGAGATCTTCTGAGCTACTCTCACATTTGTCCTCTTTTGGTGGAGGCAAACTGGTCGGACAGTCAGCGGTCCATTCAAACTCCTGCTCAGACAGCAAAGTAAATTACCTCGAAATGGTCAATGGACTGGGGATTTTAACTGGGATTATTAGCTCTTAATGTAATTTAATTGAGTTTCTAATCAAAACACTCATAAAAAGAGTAATCACATTGACATAATATGTTATTCAGTAATGCTTTACTGCCCGACACTGATCATAGGACTGATGATTAAAACAACAAACATATGCAAACATAATTGTATTAAACCAAATTATCCTTTCATATATTGGTATTGGTGGTCCCTGTGTGACAGACCTTGAACTGCTCTCCAGCAGCAGTTAGTTGCCCAGCCAGCCAGGTAAAGCGTACAGCACCTGGTGGGCATGAAGTTAAATATGAGAACGGTCCATGCGAAGGTGCAGCTTAAATAATTCAGATGGAAAACAGGCCGGTTTTAAATGGCGCAGCCGGGTACTTAACATACACTAAAATAAAACAGCTGGGAGCCAGAGGGATTTCCACAGTATCTCTGCTATACAAAGCTACTGTCTGACTAAAAAAAGCCTTCGGGACACAGTGAGAACTTGACATCACGGCAAGGAGACACCAACAGCCAAAAATGACGTGCTAAAACCCAACCATGGCCGCAGGCGGTGGGTATGATTTCACAGATTATTTGCCTCCTCCTGCCGCTGAGATTTCGAGTGTTTGCATTAAAAGTAGGACCAGCTGTCTAGGGCTTATATAACACCATGTGAGATAAAATACTTATTCCTCTGCAGCCAGAATGGAGAACACACTCCACACACACACACCGACAGGTAATGCACTGTTAGCCCCGAGCCTGGGATCTAATGTCTTGAGTTGACAACGCTCAGAGGCAGAGCAAGCACCTGAAGACGAAGCTGTTTCTGTCCCCGGCTTTAACTAACAGTAGCAGACGGCAGCCAGGGGGAACTCCTTATTGTGCACCGTGTCAGCAAAATAACACTGTGGAAGGAATCCCTGCAGTAACACACAGGTGTATCTCCAAATGGGATGACGCGAAGAGAGGAAACACTTTTATCTTATTCTTAAGTTTAGGCAAGATTCATTCATCGCTTGGCCGTTGTTCTATTGCTGACAAGTGCCTGTCACAATTTCCCAGCGCACAAGGTGTCGTCTTCAAATTTCTTATTCTGGTTGATCTACAGTCTAAAACTCAAAATAACAATTACGATTACATAAAACAAAGAAAAGCATCTTCACATCGGGGCATGGTTGAGCCACCTCTTTGCTTCTGAACTCAAATATGTCCCCTATTCAACGACCTGCCATGAGATTTGACATTCATGCCCCCCCATGATGAACTACAATAACTCATCTTTCATCTTTTCATCTAAACTAAAGACATTCCCATCAGCCTCAGCTGTACTTTGTGTTCAGTGGTAATCAAATCTTAGCATGACAACATGATGGTAAACATGGTAAACAGTATTCCCGCTTACTTCAGCACGTACATATCGTCGCTGTGAGCATGTTAGTATGCTGACGTTCGCATTCAGCTCAAAGCACAGCTGTGCCAAAGTACAGCCTCACACAGCTGCTCAAATGGCTGTCAACACTGTTTTCTAGTTTCATAATTGATAATTGGTTTAGTCTGTAAAATGTCAGAAAGTTGTGGAAAAAGCTCATAACAATGTCCGGGGAGATGTCTTCAAATGTTTGTGTGCAGCCTCAAGCCCAAGATTTTGAATTTAAAATGGTATAAAAACAACAAGAAGCTGCAAATCACCACATTTGAGAAGCTGAACCCAGCAATCGTGTGAACATTTTCTTAAACGTTTGCGAATCTATGCATTAACTTTTGTCCAAATTGACCACCATGTATTTCATTCACATGCATCTGGAGCCACTTCAGCCATTCGGCGTCTTGCTCAAGCGCACGACTAAGAGCCAAATCTTTCCACCAGCTGGGCTACAGACACTTTCATTTTTTGTCCATCAACTCATTGATTAGTCAACTAATTGTTTAAACACTTCTTAAGAGAGAGTTTTAACCAATTTGTTCTGCCTTCATTCATTAAAAACAGACTATTGATCGTTTCCACACTAGAGAAAATCCCACCAAGAGAGGCGATGATAATTAGGACAGATCGGCTTCCAAAACATTATTTACACGAAAGAGCATCTGCTTCACAATACTCTTGAACATGTTTCTGCTTACACACACACACACACACACACACACAGAGTAAATCCAAACAGCTGAGTGGAGTTAGGTGGCGTTAGTTGAGCCGGGCCTGACAGTTCAGCCTGCCTGTGTTCACTGTGCCGAGGTCCTTGGTGGGTTATGTGTGAGGTCATTAAGGCAATAATAGCACAGTATGGTAAAATAAACTCCCATTAAGCCTCCTTACTTCCCCGCACAGACAGCTGAGGCCCGGGTGAAAATTACAGGCTGTGGAGGTACACTCGGTGCTAGCAGATGCCTTTAGTCACAGTGAATGACCCTCAGCTGCCCTTCTGGCTTTATTTCCCTACTTATCTAAGAGGATTTATATATACATATGAATCCTATGTGACCTTATGTAACTGACATTAACTCAGTAACACAGATGAACAAGTCAAGACACGGTTTGCTTTACACTTAAACCACTGGCACTCATGTTGTGCAAGATACTAATTCTCCTCTCTGCCGTGACCTCTGACCTGGATGATGTGAGCAGCTCTGCCCCTGCCTTTCTGTCACAGCTGTATGGCAGTGTAGGCGCTGTGGTGGCGGTGCGAGCCTGCCTGCAGCCCCCTGGGGGGGAGACGAGCGCCGCTGCTGCTGCTGCTTCTCGAAATGAAGGAGATGACAAGCGCGGGGGAATTAACCCACTGAGAGCTCAGGGAGAGATAATGAGGGAGATCTGACTATTCTGCTGGAGTTACGCAACCGGCAGCAACACAGCCCACGTTGTTTGGGGCTGCGGCAGTTCATTATTTATATATCTTCTTTTTTTTTTTTTAGATTCTCATCCACAACTGTGCGCTCTATGCCAGAGGCTCAGTGACTGATGGGAAATCCTCCTTGACTGTCTGTTGGTTAAAAAAAAAAAAGGACACGTTAGAATAATTAATGTCAGATGAAATTAAAGGCCCGTCTCCAGGCTTGTACAATTGCTGACCTCAGAGTTGCTGTCCGTGCATCTGTACGATTGATCCAGAAAGTTGATGCAGTGAGCAGCAAGAGTGGAATTTAAAGGGGTGCTCCAACAATTAAGTATTGATCTTCCATAAAATTGGGGAACTTACAAGAGACAGTTAAAAGAACAAATGGGTCAAAAGCTCCAAAAACACTGCATCCTACTTTTCCAACAATGCAACCAACATCATCTTCCCTGTCTGGCAAATGCCTTTCAAACTCCTCTCCCTGAGTCTGTACAACTGAGAAAACCTCAATCACATAGTCAGGATTATTTTTCAGACTACCTCAAAGCCAAAGAAGAACTATTTTTACTGGCTGAGAAGTATGATATGATCACAATGCGTAAAACTGGTGGAATGCCCCTTTACGTTTTGTTCTCAAATACCAAAACAACAAATTGCGTGTTTTTCAGCAAATCAGATTCATTAAAATGCTGCTTGCTATGAATGGAAAGGAAGTAAACAAGTAGGTCATGTATTTGTGCGTGTTGGTGTGAGCATGTGCGTGCCCTGCTTGTGCGTCGCTGCTACGGTTTCCCATGCCTCTGCTCTGTGAGAGGCGTTTCCACATTTCCACACACATGTCCTACTTATTGCCCCTTGAGAGTCACAGTTAAACAGTATTCACCTTTACCTCTGGAGAGGCAGAAAAAATGCCTCTTTGTGTCTCTTACAGCCACCGTGCCCGTGTGTTTGCTTACTCCTTCCACGCCTGTTTAAAAATGCATAAACCTTTTATGCTCCTCTGTCAAATATCTCACAAACTGGCAGGCAGCATAATTCAGGAAGGGTGACAGAAAATCATTATGGACAAAACATGATCTCCCTTTTAGATAGCCAATTAGAGGTGATGAATGCCAGCCAGAAGAGGGCAAAATATGCAGAAAGGCCATCGCCTTGTCAGAGCCAGGCCGGGTACCTGCCTGAACCCAGGAGACGCACAGCTGCTGTTTGAGCGCTTCCTCCTGCTCTCCTTTACCCCCGCTTCTTCTTCCTTGACCGTTACCTTGCTCTGACTGTATTGATCTGTTTTGACAAGGTCCGTTTGGCTGAACCGATGCTCAGTTAATCCCGGCTCAAGTCTACGCTCGGTCACTGGAAACGGGCTTTGGAGCAGCAGCGTCCAGGCCGCTGTGGCCATGTGGCGGGCGGTCCTTTCTGCTCCGAAGGGACTGTGGCTTTCGGAGCGTTAATAATGGTCTCCACTCATTCTCAGCCATCGAATGCCGATGTGTCGAGATATACAGGAAAGGCAGGGTGATGCAATCCCACAACAATGCTGCGCATTTAAATCCAAGCACGACAAGACGAGCATGCACCAGAAGAAGTGGAGTGTCAGTCGTTTCTTCTGTCTTCTGTACTCAATTAGGTTTGAAGAGTTGAAAGTCACTGACAGCTGCAGCCAATTAAGCCAAAAGATGAAAACTGACAGAAGACTACACAGCGTATAGCTGCTTAGATGGATGGAGTTCACTAGTTGCACCATTCTCTCATCGCAATCAATACAAACTACATTATTATAGTGCAATCGCAACCGATCACAGCTCAGGACAGAGGGCGACCGGGCACAATATCTTTTCATAAAGAATTTACTTGAAATCCTACTGTAATATTCTCTTCAAAGCCCACGGCGGACATTTTGAAGCAGCGGTCGCTCCAAAACAAGCAACCGCAGCATATGAGCTACACTTGAGACAACATTCAAACATAAAACTTCCCCACAATGCTGTCAAACATACGGTCCAAAGCACACAGACATAAAAAGAGGCCCAGAAAAAACCCAAACCATGCTGTGCAGCAGAACCAACGAGCCGGACAACAAAACGAACAAAATAGAAAGAAAGAGAAATGCTCTCGTGTGCAGAAGGAGCACATACATACATTCCTCGAAAACAGCTAATCACAAGGTCTTATTTGACAAGAGGAAGGGATAAATGTTTAAAATGGAAATAGGAGTAAAGTAATAAATAGTTAATACAGCAGCTTTACTAAATAAATCACAGAACGCAAAATGCTTTAGCTTGAACAATTAACTCAATTAAAATGTGTATTTATGGACTGTAACCCAGTACAGAAACCACTACTCTTATGTGAAACTTTGTCAACTCAGTCATCAACACAGGAATGAAACTGTTGGTATGAAGAGGAACAGAAACAGGAACTCATGTGACTGTGAGGACCTACATGCACTCGCTCAAGCAAAAACAGAATAAAACTGAATGATACAAACAAGATGACATATAAGGATCATTTATAGTAACATTTACAGTCATAGTCTGTGGTGAAATGAAGAACATTTACTCCATTACTCTACTGACAACTGTCAGGTGTTATTAGCTACTTTATTCATCAACTTCACAACATTTCAGGGGGAAATTATTGTACTTCTTTAAAGGATAAAGGATAAGACTGCTGTTAATGTATATTTTTCTCTCAATACTTTCCACCTCTCCAAAGTCTATTGGTTGCTACAGATGAATCTCAAAACAGCCACAAAAACAGTTTCATTTTGTAGTAAAATCCTAAAACAGCTGGACACTGTAGTTCATACAACCACTAGTCAAATGTGAGTAAACTACGGGGCCCCTAAAGGGACATGTGCAAAAAAAAAAGAAAATCTTTAAGTATCTTGTGTGCATCAGAAAGTGAAACTGAGAGAGAGCACTCCAGGTATTCCATGTGCACTCAACAGTATCTGGTGTGCACAAGAAACATGTCGTGAGCATGAGACACTCAAAGTTTTATTTTATTGCCCACGTCCCTTTAGGGGCTCCGTAGTAAACAGTGCATTTGTTTGGGACTATTTTCAGTGAGTTTATTAGTATTTTAGTATTTTATTACTGAGTATTTCCAGCAGCACGACAACATATGTGGGGCTGAATCAAAATGAAGTCATGTTCATTGTAAAGAAGGAACATGTCACCCAGTGCAATGATGTGGCTCACTGATGTGTTTTTAATAGTTTTTGTACAACAGTGACTCAAATTTGACACAGAGGAATAAACTAGCTTTGGCAAGACAATACTTTTTATTTGGTATACTTTGCTGATAACTGACTTCAGGTAAAAGCAAAGCTAAAGCTGGTGGCTTTTGAATGAACTGTCCTCAGGTCAGACTAAGGTCCAGCTTGTAGCAGAGTGTCTGTGGATCTACTGAGGACACATATATACTGGCAGAACATCAACAATACATGATTTATAACAAGTAAAAGGATGTTAGAGCTCTATTCTAAACTGGAAGCCGGTGCGAGGACTTCACAGCAGGAGTGAAGTGAACTTTTTTCTCTTTTTTTTTCCCAGTTAAAACTGCATTGTGAGTGAAGCTTTAAGTATTCAGAGTCAGCCAGTGTGGGAGTGAAGAAAGCGTCAACCCACACTATTTTCCCCTGTGGCCTCTCAGAGGACGGATTGCGGTGCGATTGCATCTCCTTCACTGCGTCTCACAATCCATAGAACTACATCCTGCCTCCTAATTAAGGGCCACTTTGCTGATTTTTAAGTTGAATCTTTATTGTGAGTGGATGTGAATATCTGACATAAAGCTTCCTAATGCATTCTGTGTCACAGGAGATAACCCTCATAAGCTCTGGAAAAAAAAACCTTGCCAGCCATTATAAGAATATAAAAATAAAAATGGACGTTTTTATAATATATTATGAGGATCAAAGTCCACTAGAGAAGAAGTACAGGGCTGTGACTGTACTCAGCTGGTTTCCAGATCTCCCAGTAGTTTGTATACTTAGACAATATTTAGATTTTTTTTGACATTAAGCGACATAAAGATTGACCTAACAAACTATGCCACTGTTAATTTTACAATTTTCCTCAAACAAAAATTACCTTTAAACAAAGAAATATCTGTATTTGGGTGGTGTATAAGGTAAGCATAAGCACTGGGGGTGTAATGATCCATTGATCTAGACCGATGTCTCGATTCAACGATCCAATATCATCGATGCAAAAACACTGATCTATATCATCATCTTTAACATACGCCATTATTTTGAAATTCCCATAGGACGTCTGTGTCACAGATTGTTGTCAGATTGGGCAGTTCTGGGTTGCATTGTGCCAGATAAAATGGGCTTGTGTGATTGGATGGAACTTGGGCTGTTTTTTTAATACATAAAGAAATATGGTATTTTAAAATATATAACCTAAAAATACATTCAAAAAATGATCTGACATCATCGTTATTGATTCTCCTGAGAGGAGACATGCGTTACGATCATCCCAACGCACCATTCATCGGCTCACCATTCAGACATACACCAGCTGGTCTGTACTTTCATTCAATGTATTTTCATTACAACAAAAATCTCTATGCTTGCAACATTACAACATTACACCATCACTGGTTTGGCTCGTTGATAGCACTTCTTTTTTTCTCCTCTCTCTCTCTTACTTTAAGTGTGCATACTGTTAAGGTTTGATAAAGTAAGTTAAGTAGTTTCAAGTTAAATAAAAACCTATTCTTTTAATGTTGTTTGAGCTGTCTGGCAGTTTACTAGGGCAGAAATGGAAAATGGTTTTATAGTTGCATCATATGATGTAGTCTCATATCTGTGTTCTAACTTGTGAACATTTGAATTGTTGAAATTTATGCAATCTAATAATTCACACAAGCTAATAATGCAAAAATAAAAACTTTGTCTGTGAACCTTGATGTTTATTATTGAGCCAAATTTTCTTCTTCTTCTTGTTGTAAAGCTGTGTTTTATGTGTGTTACTGGAGTCAATTTAGAGTAAACTTTACTGCATTTCACTGGTGACAATTATTTACAATTATTCATGTATTCTTGCCACAAGCCAAAAAAAGAGCTGGCGGCCACTTCTGTTGCTGATTGTGTTAAACGGCCAGATCATATCATCTCATATCAGTTGCACACCCTTGAACTGAATCTAATCGAAATCATATAGCGGCAGACTTTGATATCAGCAAATATCGAATCATTGTCCAAAGAAGTGATATAATATCGTATCATGATTAAACTTGTGATTTACAGCCCTGGCGGCTTTGCTCTGTCGGTTGTTTTCATACTTCAGTATCTGCATGTATTGAATGAGATATAACATGTTATTTAGTGAGCTTTAGATGGTCCTTATTTTACCCTTGGCCAAAGTCACGCTACCTTTCTCCCCCTGCTTTTAAGTCTTTGGCTGACCCAAGCTAAACATCTCCCGGCTGTTTGTTAATGGAAAACAGTATATGAGTGGAATCGATTTTCTCATCTAACTCTCTGCAACAAAGAAAATAAAGGTATTTTCCAAAATGTCAGTTTTCTTTAATTATATAAAGTTGTAAAAACATTAGATTCCCTGATATCTCCATCAATATTCTCTTGACAACACCTAAAAATTTGCTAAAACTTCTTTCTTTAAAAATGGAACTACTGGCACAAAACAGACATCAGGGAGACATGAGCATAAACTATGATTTTCAGGCATCGTTCCCAAGTTAAAACAAGAGATTGATACATCAACAAACACCTAAGGGAGCCACTATTGGTGATTGACTGCTTATGAGCTCAGACATAATGTGAAATTCAGTGCTGGCGAGTCCGCTGCGGTTACTCGTGATGCCAAACAAGCTCTGTGCAGAGCAACAACAACACAAAGTTACTACAACAATACATTCATTCGCTTCTTACAGCTGTGAAAACATCACATTCTTCTTGTTGCGGGACAGAACGAATGTAAAAGACATAAATTAATACAATCTCCCAACTTCCGCTTCATCCATGTTCATGCCTGATCCCGCACATACAGTTAATGAGCTTATCAGCCGAGGAGCTTAGGCTCGGAAGAAAAACATTCGACTCTTCCCAATCAGCTGCCCAGTACAGTACGGGACTAAATGAAGATGTGTGTAGCGCTCCCGACACCACCCTGGAGGTGCAGATAATCAGCTTTTCTGAGCAGCATTGGCTGAAATAGGCTCATAAATCTGTAATAAGGACCTGCACTTCAGAGTCTCCGTCAAAATGGTGCACTGAATATTGACTTCACGCACACAGCCGTGCAGCGTGAATCTCCAGAGAGGTGGAAGCCTTGAGAGTGACATACTGTATCCTCAAAATACATCTGCACCACCTATGACCGAGTACAAGACTGTAACCCTCCTCTGCCGAACACTCGAGCCCGGTCATGACAGCAAAGTGCTGCACACAACGGAGCGGCAGGTCGTGCCAGGGACTCCAGGACGGCCAACACTCACAGTAGCTCCCCTCGCAAACTGTGCCGCACACACACCCCTGCAGGTGTGGTCCACACATCATAAACACTTTATTAATGTACAGCAGCGTGTTCCAGGAATAACCCCCAAAAGCCAAGTGTGCATGAAATCGCAGGCTTTTCTCCAGATTCATATATAATTACAGCGTCTGTGTTTTTTTGTTCTCATGTTCTTTTCTGGCAATGCAAGAGATTTTCTAACCACCGAGCCTTTGAGGGAATCATGACATTAGTATAAATAAATCCCAGTATCAGCTGCTCCTCCTCGTCCATGCCTCTACTGCAAGTATACAGTATATTTCATCACTATAAGAGACATTCACACGTAGCAGGACAGACAGACTACTCGACCACAGAATTTTTCAAAGGCAGAAGGTTAACAGGCTTTGGAAAGATACACTTTAGTGTCTGAACTGTGTTGTTGAGTAATGATACAGGATGACATTATGTCTGTTCAGGAGGATGCCTATTAGCCTGAGCGAGAAAAAACACACATATGATCAAAAAAATTATAGTTTGTGACTGTTGTTTGTCCCCAGTAAGTGATTTTAAAAAGCAAACAGTTTTTCATAGGACTCCAGGGTAAATTAAACAGAGCTATTAAGCAGCATGAAAGATGAAAACTGACACTCAGCTTCATTACAGTGCAACACTAGAGCGCACTTAAAGAATAGGATTAGTGATATATCTTTCTGAAATTACCAAAACAAACAACTGATCCTACTAACAAGTATTAACTGTGCACCCAAAGCCTGATATATCTTATTCCACTGTGCCACAGAGCTTCACCGTACCATGAGTAACATGTCAAATACTGATGCTGTAAATAGCAAACGTGTATTCATCCACAGATTAAAATAGTCCCAAACAAATTCACAATTTACTCTTGCTTGAGTAATCTTTCCTATAAACTACAGTACGCAGCTATTTTAGGAGATTACTGACCATTTTTTTAAAAATTAAAATTTAATGAAACTTCTATTGTCAGTAATATGTTACAGTCTGAATTTTACTAAAAACAAAGCAAATTATATATCATTGCTATTAACAACTGTATATTAAGAATCTATGTGCGAGGGAAGTGTATGAGGTATTAAAATTAACCAGGAACTCAAGCAACTAAACACATAATCTGTTTCTCTGAACAGTTTCAAACGTGTGAAAGTGAAACACAAAACCAACTCAGACAGGTTTCCAAGTGAGAAACAACCATTAATATTATAATCTTAGTTCTTGTGGATGTAAAACTGATCTGTGTCTGTGATCACTCACACTGCAGCTGTGAAGAGCTAAACTCAGATTTGACCTAATCTCATTAAGGTAAACAGCTCGTCCATTGATACCTGTCGGACTGTGAAGTGATCAGAGCGAAGCCTCTGTGATTCATGGGGTGAGACAGAGGCTGGACGCCTGTGACTCCCTGCACGTTGTTAGTCCACTCGTTACATTTCATTGCATCAGATCCTGACAAGTAAACTGCTGCCAAATGAAAAGCCTCATTTGGGTTTGGAGAGGAGAAACGCTGTTTTCTCAGCCTACTTTGTACTTCTGCACCCATTTGTGTGAAATATCTGGCTTTAAACAATTGCTGTTTTATCAAAGAAAAACTACATTACAACACAACAAACAGTCTGAATGTGTTCACAAGCATCTATTTGATAAAGTTCACGTCCGTGTGTATCCTCCAGAAGTGTGACACGGTTGACTTTGTACTAATACATGTGCTCTGTCTGAAGAAAGAAACCACCTACATTATGATTCCAACCCTCACCTCATTTAACATAATCCATAATGCATAAAGATATAATCTCCACCTGACCAAATGTCTAAAAAAACGTGGCTCTAATGAGTTACTATGTCTTTGCTTGGAATGAAACTGATAGGACTCTGAAAATAGCCTGCCTGCGCTCTGAAATATTCAGCATGTGAGTGTGTGTGTGTATGTGTGTGTGTGTGTGTGTGTGTGTGTGTGTGTGTGGCCTCAGTGCAGCCTGAGCAGGTCAGAGAGTAACTGTCCTGGACAACAAGTGCTGTTTGTTGTCTGCTTTGACAAAGCCAGTAGGGCAGGGACTCCATTCAGGAAGCTCCCTGTGATACTGTGTGTGTGTGTGTGTGTGTGTGTGACACAGCAGCCGCTTGACAAGCCTTAGTATGTGTGTGTGTGTGTGTTGTGTCCTCTCTGGTCAGTGACTGACCCTGGATTTTATCCTGCCAGATTAATTGTCGGATTCCACATGTCATCTGGGATTTACTGTTCAAGACAAGCAGGATGTTGCAGACAAGAAAATGTGGGAATTCTGTGCGAGCGATTAATAAATTGTGCTTAAAAAAAAGATCTTTCTTCCGCAGTCGGTGATGGAGCCAAATGTTTGCTGTTAGTGATCGTTTGCATTGATTTGTTTTTGATTGTTTTAACTATGAAGGTGGCACCACGAGATTAGAGCACGCTGATGAGGGAAAAACACGCCATGGTGCATAAATCATAATTGATCTGTCCTCCATGATCATGCAGGTCAGTCCTGGAGTAGACACATCAATGTAGTGAAAAATTAAAGTGAAAACCTCATTATTGCTCGCACTTGAATTATACCCGACTGCCCAATTATCAAAGCAAACAAGTCCTGATCTTCATTTCATGACCGCCAGCAAAGAGGTCAATGAGTCAGAGAGGTTCATGTACTGTATGTCAGTGTTGCTCAGCAGCGGGTGATGCAGGAAGGTGACCTTTTCTCCAACAGAGCGCTGGGTGTAGCAGGAAGTTGTGGTACCTCTGGCCTCCAGGCACCCTGTGGCTCAGTGGGATGGGTGCTGGAGGGGGGAATACCAAGGCCCTGAGCTCCCAACAGCCAGGCCCTCCTGCTGTGATCTCCCATGCACACCCCTGCATTTCATGTATGTGCTCCATGGCCTCATTTTCTCGCGTGTGGACTTCATGCGACGTGGACTCGAATCAGAATCAAAAGAGCGTCGGTGGCCCGCACAGGCCACTGAAAACCTCTCCTTCTCGAAGTTAATGAAAACTGAAAAGCTCCTGACTCATGAGGGGGATTTGTCGTTGATGTCATCGCCACATGGTGAAGTGGCGACTCGTGCAAAACAGCAAGAGGGAAAATGTGTTTTCTTTCAGCCTCCACAGTAATCTGCTGCTGAGCTGTTGTGTTCAGGCACTTTTTACACAGCTGGGAGTGCACATTTCTGACAATATCCACATATTGTCAGTTTTATGATGACAATTGTTTTATTATCATAAAGCACTGTGGAAGGGAGCTGCTGATGCTGACAAATACAGTCTTATTTATTTTTGCTCCAGTTAGATGGTTTTAATCTAAGGATAAAAAGTGCAAAATAAACATGTGTATCCAATGTTCCTGCTGGCTTTTGTGCAAATAAATACACCTTGTACAACACTGATGAAGGGATTTCCACATGCACACTTCAAATATTCACACATGCACATATTCCTTCTTCAGTGCCTTAAAACTGGTGCTTTTCTTCAGCCATAACATCCAAACTGGTTGATTTGACCCCTGATCACTGGTGCTATTTGTTATTGGTAGTACACCAGGCATTTTACAGTGTCAGTGATGCATTCAGGGATGTCGCCAGTGCAAAGGAAAGGAGTACCCGCCCCCTGTAGTAAACCAGCTCAGTGCACACAGATTCAACACATATCACATTTTTTTAAAAGGCGCAAAATGTGCAAGATTTAAAATAAGGTGCAAAATAAATCTCCTGATAATAAAGTCAAAGCTCTCTCTAGACATCATATATGTATTGACAGGCTGGTTTAGGGCTCTGGCTCTTAATATTTCCCTGCTTCAAGCTGAACAATGGAGGTTTTCCGTCGATACTCTCAGGGTTTGCTGTTGCAGTCCCACTATCCTCTCTGCACTGAGGGAGGATCAACCGAGCAACTTCAAAAAAAAAAAAAAATCCCAACAGAAAATAATCATGCATGCAAAAATGAAAAACAACAACCGTGCATGGGGCATTTGTGTGCACCCTTACCTTTATCTGGACTTGAAGAAATGCTCTCCTCCTCTTTCGGATTTGCAACCTGTGTTATTATGGACGTGTTGTCCATGGAAACGAGATGTTCTGCACCTTCGGCTACGTTTTTTTTTTTTTTTTTTTTTTTTTATTCCTTGGCGAGCATTACCGGAGCGCACTACAGTCCTCCGGCTGCGCACAGGCGAGCGCGTCCGCTGTGTGCACCATCAAAATCCCGTTTGAGTCGGTGCATGCATGCACTCAGTCCCATTTCCACCCCCGGAGCTTATCTGCAAACGAGACGAAATGCCAGCGAGGAAATGAAGATCCAGCATGTGAGGTGACAGTCAGGATGTGCAGACAAACAAAGCGTCAGTGGTGCGTTCAGGTGGTGTCTGTGCAGCGCAGCCCGCTGCTGCTGCTGCTGCTGCTGCTGCTGGACGCTCCAGTCCTCTCACCACAATATCAACTGCGTGATACGGTTACACTGTTTACCCAGAGATGGCGACCGTCCTCCTGCCACAGGGGCCATGCAGCCTCAGCTACAACAACACGCCTTCAACATGTCTGTTATCCTCCTCAGTCCGGCTCCCAGTCCGCCCACCAGCTCCCTGTGAGCTCGGTGCTTCCTGCTCAGGGGAAACTGTTTATAGGCTCAGGATCAAAAATAATCTCACATTTAGTTGAGGATATGTTTGCAGATGCTTCTTATTATGCAAAAAAAAAAAAAAAAAAAATGTTTAGGAAGTTAAATTTTCTGTCAAACAGGATTTTAGAGTCCACCAACCCCACCCACCCAACAAGAAAAATCTTCCATTTTATTTTTTTTTTTATAAAATAATTCAACTGCAAAAACATATTTTTGGTCAAATTTCATCTCACTGCATGATTGACTTAATACTGTTTTTTGATTTTGCACAATGCCAGAATTATAATTCAAGAGGTGAAATACCTTTTGGCAGTCTGAATGTAGGATTTTGACTTAAACAAAATGTGAATCCAGCTTTAAAAAGAACATCCACTATGTAAAATTCAAAGCCTCAAAATTCTCTGAAAGGGCACGACCTTGGTGTCCTCAGCAATGGCCACAGCCCTGTACAAAAGCAGGTCTATCCAAAGTGTGTTTTTCATATATTATTTATTTTTTTTGTTGCATATAAGTCAGAAATAAGTGGTGAACTCCCCTTTGCTGGTGTTCGTCCTTCAGCATGACACAAATTTTGTCTTTTTAGCTCTTAAAAAATGAGAGTATGCAGGAGCATTTATTAATGAAATTGAAATTAACATGGCAAACCAAAATCTGGCTTCTAACCCACCTATTATTATTATGTTATTTATTGCAAAGGAATAGAAAAATGTAAGAATTTAATGGAAAATCATACTGACATGTTTAAAAGGCTGAAATATCCTCTGACTTCAAGTAGCCTACATTTCCCAGAATGCAATTCGAGAACATCTTTTACCTGTTTTTCCTGGCAAATGACCTTGTCTTTCAAACACAGTAACACAGTTACAAATAAATACTCTCAAAGCATAAGATGAGATAACCCCAATGACATCACTATGACATCATCAGGGTCATTTTCTCAGACTTGAAGAAGCTCCTCCAGAGCCACAGAAATCTTTACGCAGCTGTTTTGACAGTCTGAGAAGTTCTCCCCACCCTTCGCACATGTGTAAAATCAGCGGATTGCCCCTTTAATCTATTGTTTACACCATGTATCCAGTTCCCCATCTCTTGAACTGATATCCACCTTGTGCACCTCCACCCTCCACATGCACAGATAAACAAACATTATTCATGCTTTTTCAGCCTCAGTGGACCGAAGAATAACAACAAGGGAGATAAAGTGGTTTTCTGGTCGACTGCCAGCAGTGACGTGTCTGAGTGTTCGTCCCTCTTCACCTTCGCTGTCACTTTAATGGAGCCGAGGCTCACAGAGCCCTAAATGACCCCACCTGAGAGACAAGTGTATGATGGCATATGGACAGGAGGGAAACAGCAGTAAGTGCAGGCTGTCACCCGTCCATGCTGCTCATAATTAGTATGTAATCTCCCGGCCGACATGATGCTCTCAATGTGGGTCAACGCCTCCGTCCTGATGCTTACAATAATGTATGTGTACAATTGACACCACAACACAGGTCCCCGAGCCACTTTGTACAATCACAGTCACTTCTGAGCACTTGACAGTTGGTCTCAGGTTACTGTGGATGTCAACAGTGTGTGGCCTCATGAAATTAGATGACACAGAGCCTGTATGTAACCACAGCTTGGGTGCTTTTTAAGACGAATTATTCCTCAAAGGAAAACAGGAATGAGAGAGAATAAATTTTACAGCAAACATTTCTGTGTCACAGCCTGTTGGTTACTTGCACAAGGGATTGATCAATCTGTGCATGTGCATCATCAATAATAATGATCAGATATGTAATCAGACTGTATGGACTTAAAAACAATGAAGGTGACATATGCTTGTGAACACAGTGGAGCATTTAGCAGCAAAAGAGACAGATATTTCCCTCAGGAGTTGGTGGAGACCAAAAACAGTGTTTGCTAACAAGTTATCGATATCAGCTTAAACAGTGACTTTTCAGTTATGTGCCCTTATTGTGAATTTCCCCACTGAGGGACGATTAAAGGAATATCTTATCTTGTTTTCATTGCCCCCTAGTGGTGAAAAAATGATTATTGCAGGTTTAAAGGCTAGGAAAAGAAGTGTCCTGCAGGGGGATTTTTTTTGACAACCTGGCAACCCATAAGTTCTTATTACTGACTTGATCTATAAAGAGCTGGTAAACACATTAATAAAGTCGTTAGTTACAACTTGCAAACCCTTTATAAAGCTTGACTTGAGGTGTAACAATAACTTCATTTTGAAAAGTATTTTCTGGTTCATCATTATAAATTTTAGATGGAGTTGTTCACCCACTTAGTTAGTTGATCTCTTGCATGCAAAATGTTTTATCAAGGTTGGTTATATGTATTAAAAAATCCTTTTAATGAGACCCTGAAGTAGCAGACAACAACAAGCAGAATGAACGGCTGTATGATTGTCATCTGGATGTCAGACTGAGTGCAGCACTTAAAAGGCTTATTGGGGACACAGATAATCGCTTTTTGAAAAATCACAGCTGCAGGGCACAAACATTTCCTCACACACTTGTTGGTAAAGAGAGCAGTGAGTGTCAAAGGGATAAAGTAGGATCCACACATACTGTAATGGACCATCACTACCTTAAGACATGAGGCTAAACACTGGAGGATTCACTTCTTGATCACTGACATCAAACATTGCTGGTCTCTGACATTTCTCCTTCTGAGGGAACGGAGTGGCACGGCCCTCGAGCAACGCATTTCTGTTGATGAATAATTGAAATAAATATGGTCTTGATATTAACTTTGATACGACACAGATGATCTTTTTCTCTGCCTTCAAATACATCTGGTGTGCTGTCAGACTGCGGGGCCCTTGAATGTTTTATGAACGTGGGTGTAGTTCAGTGAGGAACTGGAATCACATAATCCTCTCTCTGCATGGGCCTCTTTCACATCGTTTCCTCAAGATGTCGAGCCTTCGAGGTCCATGACACATAAACAATGATATGATGAAGCTTGTACGGGGACACAGTTCAGTTCAGTACAGGAAGAGAACAATGTGAAGCCATACATTTGTAATTAATGTTTTTTTTTTGAGAAACATCCTCTTTAATGATTCCATGATGTTTATTTCAGTTGGAATTTCAGTTTCAAAATGCCTGGACACAAAATAAAGAACAGAAACGATAAAGGATCATGAAAGAAGAAAGATATTAAAATGTTATCACTTTTCCTTCTAAAGTAATCTGATATCTAAATAGTAAACTTTCACATCTTAAAACCACATGCCCAACTATTCTTTGCTGTCAAAATGTGTTCAGAGAAAAAATACCCTCTTGTCATTCTTATAAAATGATCAATAAAACACTATTTTAGTATTTGTGGCTGGAAGAGTTGCTGCTGTTTAGACTGAAAATTCATTGGTTTGCCTGTGATGCCACCTTGTGGAACAGAACTAAACTGGCTATAAGCTTTTTTGACAAAAGCTTATTTGTAGTGTGAGTACATTTAGAAAGACCATATAATGCATTCATAATCACAATCAGCTAAAAATCCAATATTCAATATTATCGCCACAATGCTGTCTGTGTCCTCTTACAGGCATTTTATGTTTGATATGAAAAGAGACTAATTTTTACTTGATTGATGCTTCTTATGCTGCTCACTGATATGCCTGTCTAATTATTTATTTTCCTTTTGATTCATTTTAGTTTTCTCTTTCCATAGATGTACACAATAAAGGATATATCATTTCTGAATAAAAAGACAAGAAATTGATAAGTAGATTTTGGACATTTATGTATTTGACACGTCACCTCAAAATGTCTGCTGTCATCAATAGAATCTGGCAGATAATGACCCAAACTGATCAAGTCAATAATCCAACACAACTGTCTGAGGCTGGTTACTGTCAAGCAGCACACAGACAGACTCTGACATGCTTGTTTTGACAGAGCAAGAACTGACCGAAAAGACCTTGAGAAACCAGCCATCATCAATCAAACATGAGGAAATCTTTCTATCAATGAGGGTTGTTAAAATGATTGAAACGGGACAGGCCACATCTTGTCGCTCATCTGCGAAATCAGGACATATTTTAATAAGGCTGAGATGATGAGATTGGAGCCCTGGGGATATGTGAAGTGTCTGAGATTTATCTTATGGGGGGAATGATCGACTCCTAGTTTTGTACAAAAAGGCAATTCTGGTAAGAGAGTCAGACAGAGCAGATATCACAGAATAGATTATTATTAGTGGGGATTCAATAATTATCTCAAGGTTTATGTGAGGGCCGTATTAAATCGGTTTTCTTGCTCTCTTGTGTTTTTTTTTTTTTTTTAATTCCACCATCACAAAACTGGAGGAACAAAGAGGATCGAACAATGATCTTCACTTTACTTGTGTTTTAGGAAGCTACTTAAGGGCAATGTTTTACAAGCTACATGTTTTGGAAGAAGGTGAACTAAGGGAAAGCTACCACATAGTTTTCTGTGTGTGGCCAGAGCCGTATCAAGGCTCACTTGAACCATCTAAGAGGCCACAGATCCCTCAAAATGGTACAGTTGATGATCAAATAATGGTCAGAGACAAAGGGCTTCCCTCAAGATTACAGATTTTATTGCTGTGGGCAGCACAATTAAAATAAACCAAACTTTAATCAACCTAAACCGATTTAAACACAAGCAGGAGCACTACAGGACGGCTGGGCGTAGCTGTAGTCAGGGAGGGGAAAGTTGAATGGGGACAGAGTTCTCACCTTGCTCCGTGCCCAACACATGCACACACAGCAAAATAACCAAACTCTAAGGGAAAACTAAAGTGTGAAGGACGTGCAAAGTTACCACTACACACACACACACTTTTGAGGGGAGTGTGAAGCTGAGGTGAGGAACTCTGAACACCAATCCCTCCACTGACCGGGCAGCTACGATATCACCAGTCCTGCAGCACTCATGCGAAAAAACAGACAGACAAGAACCATGTTAAAAACACACAGGGCTCCTGCAATAACCATTAAAAAATCTTGAGGGAAAGCAGAGCAAACAACCAAATGAAATAAACAAAACAAATGCAAACAAAACAGCAGTGGCAGTCTGTCTATAACAATGAAAGAAAACAAGTTAAATATATGACCAGTCTGCCAAACAAACAATTTGTGTGGACAAAGAATGTTGCCATTTCACCTCTTCTGACAATACCCTACATGAAACTCAGCATGTGGGCACAGGGGGGGTAGCCAGGGACCAGGACCTAGGATGTATCAGAAAGAGGGTAAGCAACACACATGCACACATAAAACATATTAACTGATAAAATCCAACACCTTACCACAGCACATGTGGCAATCTGTCACCTGAAGACCAAGGAGGAGAGTAGCAGTAGCAGCAGCAGCAAAGAGGGGGACAACACCTTGTCTGCCAGCTTATATCAATCAGTGATTGATTAGTGGGAGGAGCTGACTGCTGTCAAACCCTATGGTGACCCGGGAGGGACATTTACTACCGGTCACATGTGCTGATGCTACTTTAAAAAAGAAATTCAAACCTGCACCTGATTATTGCATAATGGTCTTCATGAGCTTTTACAGTAATTTTAGAAAGCTTAGATATTCTTTAACACATTAATCAAACAGGTAAACATCAGGTTGAGGTACATTGCTGGATGGATTTCACAATCTGAATCAGAATTTGTGCAAAAAGCTGAAATAAATACATCACAGTCACATTTTAAAAGAAAGTAACACAACAACAGTAACATTCAAAGACCAGCTGTATTATTATATAATATTTCACTTTCATGTTATTTATAATGTGCTATAACTGAGATAGATAGATGCTAGAACTGAGTATAAAGATACTAAATCAGAATCAAACAGAGCCCTGAAAGAAGGCCATGATGATGAAAGGATTATTTTTTTAAACTTTTCTTTCCCTGCAATAACAAGGGCTTGTTCCCTTTGATTACTATGAACTTTTATTGGGCTCTGCAGAACAATGGGAGCCAATCATCATTATTAGGTTAGAAATCAGAAACAGGCTTCCATCAAAATGTGACTACAGAAAAAAAAAATGTTAAAATCTGCACGATATTTTATTTTATTTTGTGACGAATCTGCCGACACATCACTAAAGCGCCTGCGCGTTGTGACGAAAGTGCTTTGCCGGATGCGGAAGCTGCGTTTACCTGGTCCCAGAGATTTCATCATTCTCTGCTCACATTTCGGAGGTTCATGCTTCGTAGCGCAACATCAGCACTGCTGAGGACCCGCACTGAGATTTCCTCCCTCTGTCCGGTGTCCACGGTCCGGTTTGTTCGGCAGTCGCTCAAAAACAGGCCGTTTTCCACGTCGGTCTGCTTGTTTAAGGAGAAGAAGAAAAGCTTGTGGCTGCAGATCGCGGAAGGACGAACCATGGACGGAAACATTGAAGAGATTCTCGCCCCTTTGAGGCTTGCAGTCAAAGAACAGGTAGCACTAATTATCTCACAAGCTCGACTGATATGGACTAAATCAGTTTGTTTAGGATCAGATAAGTTTTTATAACCCCAGACTCCAGATAGCTTACCAGGCTAACAGGCTAATCTTACCGGCTGCTCACGAAGCTGTCAATGAATGGGAAGACAGCCATTGCTTGCTAGCTAAGTGCTAATGCTAGCTGGCAGTCATGTCTGCGCCCTTTGCCACGTTTCAGTGCTGCTGCTGCAGCTGCAGACATTTGTGAGCAGGGTGGGGTTAAAAGAAAAGGCCAAGTAAATGCTGCTAGCAAAAAAATAATCCTCAAATCAGATGATCGCTTTGTTAGCATGCCAAGACTTGAGCTGATTTGTAGTTGCTGGCTCAGGGGGTTTCTGTTTGTCAGTCTCAAGCCACCTCTCTGTTTTAGGGGGACCTTGTGCGCCAGATGAAGCAGGATGGAGTTCCTGATGTGGATGTGACTAAAGCTGTGGCTGAACTGAAAGCAAGGAAGAGAACTCTTGAGGCCAAGGTAAGTGCAGCTTAACTGTGGATTTGAATGCAGAGTCTAACTAGTGAAACAGAAACCAAATCCTTTGCCAAGTCTGACATAATTTGTTGAAGAAAAAGAAAATTTTAAGTGATTTGTTATCACCACAGTTGTCTGCTCTCCCTTAAATAATCAGGTGCTGCAAATATAGATGTACTTTCATTAATTTACTTAAAATTCTGTGCCTACAATTGAGTTCACTTGTCCACCATGTTGACAGGCAGACCTGGAAATGGGATGAGAACATGGCAGATTTGATGAGAGGATGCCTTTTAATTTGGACGTCACAGATCTGATATTTAGCAAATGCCTATTCAAAAATTATATGTAACTTAATAATTTATGCACAAGTTACTAGCGTTCACAGCTTTCAACCACATCTCTCAGTCTTCAGAGACGGCAGATCTCACCATGTGCAAGACCATCTCATGTCGTGTGACTGTAGTTCCAATTATAGGTCATGTAATGATGCCTGCAGCAGCTCCATTTGCTCAGTGAAAACCATGAGATGCGGTTGAAAGCTTTGAATGCTAGTAAGTGGATGTCTAAGCCTTAGATCTTTTCTATAAATCTTTTACCAAAGATCAAGAATGGGTTTATGGAGCGCCTTGGTCAGATGTTCCAAAATTCCAAAATTGATCCTGGTCATCAAACACGACTCTGTCTTGAACTAATTTTGTAATCTGTGAGGAAAGCATGCTGTAAATATAATTCTCATTGCAGGAACTGTCATTACAACCCAAAGATGACATTGTTGACAGAAGCAAGATGGAGGATACCCTCAAGAGGCGATTCTTTTATGACCAGGCCTTTGCCATCTATGGAGGTAAGACTTTAAACATCTAATGTTAGGAAAATAGAGGCTTTAGTTAGTGCCTAAATCACCATACACATAGTCTTTAAGCATTCTGTTACCATGCAGTAATGCTCCTCAGGTGTGAGTGGCCTGTACGACTTCGGCCCTGTGGGCTGTGCCCTGAAGAACAACATCCTGCAGGCCTGGAGGCAGCACTTCATCCAGGAGGAGCAGATCCTGGAGATCGACTGCACCATGCTGACCCCAGAGCCTGTCCTCAAGTAGGTGTCCTGTCATTGTACACTAATACAAATCATGAGATGTTTCAGAATTAAACCAAAAATCATTTCCTGTTGTATCATATCTTATATCACTTTTTTGGTCATTGATTTTGTATATTTAATTGACAGTAATGGTAGAAGCTGCTGTAGAGAAGCTGCCTGGTGGTTCCTAGAAACAGCTCTGAAGTGCTGAACTCTGGGTTTTTGTTAACAGGCACAAATTGATTCTGCAATTTTATGCATGGAAGCTGCCACTATAGCAGCCTTCCATAGCCCGGTTGCAGATACATAGTTTGAATAAGATAAGATATACCTTTTAGTATTAAATATTTATTAATTTCTTTTAACAAGTCTTCATAAATCAGATGTTTTATCCACTTATTTTTTCCTAGGACATCAGGACATGTGGACAAATTTGCTGACTACATGGTGAAAGATGTCAAAAACGGTGAATGTTTCAGGGCTGACCACCTCCTCAAAGGTAAACCTCTTATACATGTGCCTGAGTATATTTAGAAACTTGGCTCCCACTGCTGTGTAAACTAAAGATTAGTCATCCTAAAACCACCTCCAGCAGCGGCCTTTGTAAGTTTTTTTATCTGTATTATTCATGGGATTCTGCAGACGGAGGGGATGGACACGGTCCAGACTTGTGTTGTCGGTGGCTGCCGCTGGTTGGCCAGACTCTGAGTATCACTGTTGTGCCTGAGGGAGAATAGAAGTGGCTGGACAAGCAGAAATCACACAGGGCTTTCATAGCAATACAAGCTGCTGGGAGCTGTGCCAAAGAGCTACAGGGAAATTTGAGATATAAGGAGAACATGTCAGTGTCTGACAGACTTGGAGACTAATTGGCTAAGATGCTAAAAAGAAATGACATGATGAAACTTGAAAATGTTATGTAATTACATATCAACTGACATTCTGACATCTCAAACCTACTCTAAAAAGATGTGCATCTCATCTGTGGATTAGTTTCAAGCTCATTTTCACACTGCAGGTAGAATAAAATCAATGAAATTTCAATATTTGTTTTCTTGTATTTGACTCTATGGTGTGTCACGTACAATAAACCTGATTCCAAAAATGTCAGGACGCTGTGCAAATCGTAAATAAAAATAGAATGCAATCATTTGCAAACAAACTAGGTTTGCCCATGTAGTTATATCTTTCATACAATCATGCGTTCACAACTGTTTTTGAGAGCATTGCATTCATGTTTCTGTGTCCTGCAGCCCATCTCCAGAAGCTGATGTCTGATAAGAAGTGTGCAGCAGAGAAGAAGGCAGAGATGGAGGAAGTCATCACTCAGGTCCGTTTTAACTGAAAACAAATGCCCCTTTTGAGGAAGCATGTGGAAAAGCTGCTTTGGACAGAGTTTTTAAATGATTAATTGTACTTGTGTTTCTCTAATGTTATTATCAGATGGATAACTACACCCAGCAGGAGCTGACTGATCTCTTTGTGAAATACAACGTCAAGTCGCCCACCACAGGAAATGACCTCACACCTCCCATCTCCTTCAACCTGATGTTTCAGACATCCATTGGACCAGGCGGGAACATGCCAGGGTAAAATGAAACATCACACCGCCAAGAATTTTACTTTGATGTTATCTCATTTGCATCATTGTTGACTGAGTGATTTTTGATCAAAATTTGCAGCTATCTGAGGCCTGAAACAGCTCAGGGAATCTTCCTCAACTTCAAGCGTCTATTGGAGTTTAACCAGGGAAAACTGCCCTTTGCTGCTGCTCAGATAGGAAACTCCTTCAGGAACGAGATCTCTCCTCGCTCTGGACTCATTCGTGTTAGGTGAGAGCTCCACTGTGTCGCCTGTTATAAGTATTTTGTGTCTGTGCTTGCAGAGAGATAATTGCTCCACATTTCCACACAGGGAGTTCACCATGGCTGAGATTGAGCACTTTGTGGATCCAAATGAGAAAGTCCATCCTAAATTCTCTAATGTAGCCGACCTGGACATCATGTTATACTCCTCCAAGGCTCAGACCAGTGGTCAGTCTGCACAAATCATGAGGCTGGGAGATGCTGTGGAGCAGGTAGGAATCACTACAACAACTTCTATATTTGGATTAGTGGTTTTAAGCAAATAAAAGATTTGACCAGAATAATCTTAAGGCAAGGTCCAATTTTTGAGTGTGACCTTGAGTTAAGATGAGTCTTTGTCAAACTGCTGTCTCAAAGGACAAGAATGAATTTTCAAAATATGCAACCCCGATTCCAAAAATTGGGACGTGTGTAAAACATGAATTAAACAGAATGTGATCATTTGCAAATCCTTTTGGGCATATAGTCAATTGAAAACAATACAAAGAATATATTCAATGTTTGACCTCATCAGCTTTTTGGAATCGGTGTTGTAAGACTTCATTGTGAAGTTGATTCTTATCTGCTCTCTCACTTAGGGAGTGATCAATAACTCCGTCCTGGGATATTTCATCGGGAGGATCTACCTCTACCTTACTAAAGTTGGTATCGCCAAAGACAAGCTGCGTTTCCGACAGCACATGGACAACGAGATGGCTCACTATGCTTGCGACTGCTGGGACGCTGAAACCAAAACCTCCTATGTATGTTCTTTTCCAGTTTTTCCTCATGGGTTATCATGTAGTCCACATGCTTTTGCTCAAAGTAAATGTTTGTCCCTTACAGGGCTGGATCGAGATAGTGGGGTGTGCTGACCGATCTTGCTATGATCTGAAATGCCACGCACGAGTCACAAAGGTCCCTCTGGTCGCTGAAAAGCCTCTAAAAGAACCCATATCCTTGAACTGTGGCACCACTTGATACTGCAAAAGAAATTCTTCATTCCATCAAAGAACATTTTAAGCACCCAGATGCCTTGTTTTCCTCAGTTTTTCTCCTTAACTACTCCACACAAAGTTGTAAATGTTGTCCAGTTTGAGCCCAACAAAGGAGCCATTGGAAAGGCATATAAGAAGGATGCTAAGCTAGCCATGGAGTATCTGTCTGTGTGTGACGAATGCTTCATCACAGAACAGGAGCAGCTGCTCAATGAGACTGGGTGAGTGCTGTTAACTGCAGTCATACAGCATGGGTGCCCAATGATGAAAGCTTGTGGTTTTGTCATTTCCAGCTTAGTCAGCATCTTATTTTTACTCAACAGAGAGTTCACCATCGAGACAGAAGGCAAGTCGTTCAAACTGACAAAGGACATGGTCAGTGTGAAGCGATTCCAGAAGACTCTGCATGGTGAGATTTTTATGTCTTGTGTTTTGTCTTTTAACATCATGGAACCGTTTTCTCTTCTCACTTGGATTTCCTTACGTCAACAGTCCTTAAATTAATTGTAATCTATTAATATTATGTTGGGATACTTTGAGATACAATTTCTATAACACACATTTTCTGTCTGTGTTTGACGGCCACAGTGGAAGAAGTTGTCCCCAATGTAATCGAGCCCTCGTTTGGCATCGGTAGGATCATGTACACCATCTTTGAGCACACATTCCATGTCAGGGAAGGTGACGAACAAAGAACAGTAAGTCGCTAGCCTCGATCTATAAGATAAGTTTTCAAAACCGTAGAAAAGTTGGAATCACTCAGTCCTGTTGTGCACTGTTGCTGTGTTTTGTATTGTTTGCTGGTTGCTGTAATGATTTTTCTTTCCTCTTCTGCAGTTCTTTAGCTTCCCTGCTACTGTAGCTCCATACAAATGTTCCGTCCTGCCTCTGAGTCAAAACCAGGAATTCATGCCCTTCGTGAGGGAATTATGTAAGTGCCCACATAATGATAATGTATATGTTCCATTTCTGTCTGCGAGGAAGGAAAACACCACGTGCTGCTGTGTTGGTTAACTCTTCTCTTTCTCTCTCTTAGCTGAGGCGATGACCAAAAACGGTGTCTCTCACAAAGTGGACGACTCTTCAGGGTCCATCGGCAGGCGCTACGCCAGGACGGATGAGATCGGAGTGGCATTTGGCATCACCATCGACTTCGACACAGTGAACAAGACGCCTCACACGGCCACTCTGAGAGACCGCGACTCAATGAGGCAGATCAGGGCCGAGGTACAACACAAGTTCCCCTGTTTGTTTTTTAGATTCGACTCATACTCTCGCATAAATCAATCTTCCCTTAGTGGATTTCACTACAGACTGTCACTATGCAAGAAGTCATTTTTGCAAAGAATAGAGCTGCAACAATTAGTTGATCAAAAGAAAATAAGTTGCCAATTATTTTAATAATCGATTGATCATTTCAGACAAAGGAAGCACTTTGGGCTCTGAGAAATTGAGGAGCATTTTGCACAATTTTTATTTTGTAATTGATTAATTGTGAAAATAATTGGCAGATTCTTTGATAATGAAATAGTTGCAGCCCTGATTGAGAGCACTCTCATTAAGGTGGATTATATGAATAAGCAGTTAAACTGTTAATAGAAACAAATCAATCCCGACTATGAATACTGACGGACACAATCCTCACTCAGCTGTGGGGTTAAAGTGTTTTTCCCTCTAAATGCAAAACATCCACAAAATATTGACCATGTGATAGAAGGTTGCTCTCTCTTTCCTCCATCTATAAAAATACAAACCCTCCAAACAAACATAGCATTCCTTTTGTAAGGAGCTTGACAGTAGTTCAAGAAGTGTTCATTAAACACAGCAGTATGTCAGCTGTGATTACACACACCATTTAACACAATCAAGTAAACATGTTTTTCTCCCCACAGGTCAGTGAGCTGCCTGTGATTGTTCGGGATTTATCCAACGGCACGCTGAGCTGGGCAGAAGTGGAGAGCAAGTACCCCATCTTCGAAGGCCAGGAGACCAGCAAGAAGGACACAGTCGAAGAGTAAAAGCTCACTCGTCTGCCAGCCACTCCATGAAAAGCCACAGACTTCTTGCACATGCATCACCAGGAAGAATATTGCAACTGTATTGTGATAAGCTATAGTGGTGCACCACTGCTGCCACTAAAATGTCATATATTCATCATATCTAACAGTTGTGGAAAGCTTGCACAGGACTGTTGTTTCTTCGACGAGCAACGCTTCATCCATGTTATGACCATGTCAGTATGTTTTAAAAGGGAGAAAATGTAATCAGGTTGTCGTCGTCAGTGGAAGGAGGCTTCCACCATTCCAGTTTTCAGGCAGATTCGATTGAGATATTTAACAATTTCAATAAAAACAGCCAGCACTTACTGGACACAGGCACACGACTGTCATGTTTTCTGTCACGTTTTCAAAGGTTCACAGATTGAGTGACGTAAAACCAGTCCAGTGGTTCCTGTCACACCAATCACTACTATGACCTAATATATTTAACTGACACTGGAAAAGCTGAAGTCAGACACCTTTCTACTGCTAAAGAAAATGAAATAAACCGAATGTATATAATAACTGGTATTCCAAAGAACTGTATAGTTTGCAAATGGACAGTTTTACAAAGTGTTCCTGAGCCCATGTAGTGATTTCTCCTTTCCAGGATGAACCTTTCTACCCAATCATAATCCCATCACCTGTTACCAAATGATCCAAACAGGTGTTTCTGGATGAGTCCATAACTTTCACAGTCTTTTGTTGCTCCTGTCCCAACTTGTTTGAAACACGTTGCTGCCATCAAATTCAGAACAAGCAGATATTTACAAAAATCTATGAAGTTGATGAGGTCAGACATGAAATATATTGTCTTTGTAATGTTTTCAATTGAGTATACGTGAACAACGATTAGAAAATGTCGGATTACAATATAGCAGCAGCCCTTTAATATTGATCATTAAGTTTGACCACTAGCTGGCGCCACATGGTTCCTCATTACTGGGAAGCCTCTCCCCCCCAAATGCTTGATTTTACAAAATTAGGCAGGCTGAGAAACACAAAGCAAGGTCACAGTAAAATCAATGCAGTTAGACCTTTGATTTACCCAGTGGCTCTTTTTTCCTTTTTTTCTGTTATCTGTCTAACAACTGACAACTGGGCACCAAGGGCAAAATTGTTCAGTTATGATCAAGTATTTTTTGGCCACTTAAATCCTTTGTTATAGCAATAATGAGAAATACAGATTGTTAATAAAGGCTGGTCAGGTGGGATTTGCTCTCTTCTGTCTTATGAAACAAAAAGCCATATCTGCAGACATAAACAGTCAGACTGGACTTCTTTACCTGCAACTTGAAGCCTGACGAAAGCAGCTGAGTCCAGAGGGGATCCACTGCTGCCTGCAGGAGGCGCTGCAGGAAGCTTCTTACACAACATGAAAGATGAAGCGCTGGCTGTAAGGGAACAGGTGAGATGTTCAGACAGGTAACACACCTGTTCAAGCAAAAGGTCCAATTTAACAGCATGCAGCCACTTTTCCACTGACAACTAAACAAGCAATTCTTTAAAGAGGAGGTGCTTCTATGATCAGGCTTTTGTCATAGATGGAGGTAAAAGAGTTCAATACAAAACAGAGCATGCATAGTTCCAGGAGGATATTGCCAACTACATTTCAATGTACAAACTGATCACTGATCGAACTGTTCATCCAGGAGGAGCAGATCCTGGAGGTCGACTGCCCCGTGCTGACCCCTGAGCCCTGTCCTCAAGCAGCTGCCAACCAGCTCAACAAAACATCTGCAGCGTTTTCTCCTCCAATTTGTCTCAACTGAGAGAGTTCAACTTGCATGGGATTTGTCCTAAAAGTTGTCGTCTCCTCTCAGGACACGTGGATAAATTTGCTGACTACATGTTGACAGATGCCAAGACAGGAGACCGCGCTGATCACCTCCTCAAAGGTGACTTTGTCCTCTCACCATTACGTCATTTAGAAGATTAAAATGGGCCCAACATCATCCAGTACCTCCCCTCAGCTTTCCATTATTTCCTTTGCTAAAAGGTTCAGGCTTCAGGATTTCATTCCTGAAGAGAAAAACCAGCTGAATACCTGCAGGCCCAATTCTCTCTCAGTGCAAGTTTTTAAAAAATGTTTAAGATAATCTATAAGGACTGGTTTTTAGCTGCCTTACTGGGTGATATATCCTCAAGGGAGACAGCTAAGAGACAACTGGTCTTTCAGGTGTGCCTTAATCTGCACACCTGTACATCTGTGAAAACACCCAGCAGGTTTTATTTATGGTAGCATAACTTTATTTAAAGTACTTTATCATTCATGTGCCTTCAAGAAAGTTTAAAAGGTGATAAGACAAAAACAATTGCAAAGAAAATGAGCCAAAATTGACCTGGACGTCAGAGTCAACTTTAACAACTTTAGGATGCTTGTTTTTATAATAGATTGTACTGCTTCTAATGCAGAATGCTTGGTAAATATTTTCCATTTTGGGCCTGTTTGAAACCTCCTTTTCAAACTGTATTTGATGTGGAATCATTAATGGAGAACCTGACAGGTAGCTTTTCAGACCACGTGACATTTTCAGGCAAACAAGATGCTGCACAGCAAAATGATATCATAATCAAGACAAGAGTGATTACGCAAATCTCTTTCTTTGATTGAATCATTGTAGCAGCTGCTGAATGAAGTGTTTGTTTCCTCACAGCTCACTTAAACAAACTGAGGTCTGATGAGAAGTGCTCCGCAGAGAAGGTGATGGAGGATGTAATCACTCAGGTGGGCGCTTGACATGCAAGTCCTCTGCACACATTCACACACTCTCTTTCGCACAAACGTCGTAGCTGAAGTTGCACGATATACTGACCACTAATGCGCTAATGTGCTGGTTTGCTCTGTTTCAGATGGACAGCTGTACTGATCAGTAAAAACACATCATCTGTCTTTTCCACAACTTTCCCAGTCTTTTATAATGTAATAATTTACAACGAACTGTTTTACGCAAGTGTTCCTGAGCCCATGTTGTAACATCCTTTACACAATCATATGGTCATCAAGTGTCGAACCTCTCTCCATCCTCGCTTGTGAACGACTGAGCCTTTCCAGGATGAACCTTTCATACCCAATCATAATACTATCACCTGTTACCAATGAACCTGTTTACCTGTGGAATGATACAAACAGGTGTTTTTGGATCAGTCCACAACTTTCACAGTCCTTTGTTGCTCCTGTCCCAACTTGTTTGTAAAGTGTTGCTGCCATCGAATTCAGAATAAGCAGGCAGGACATTTTAAACTGACCAAATTTTGCTCAGTAAGAGGTGACACCAAACCTGCCTCAGAGCTGTAGAGTCGAACAGTGTAGTTGTTCACGTGGGAAAACAAGCGTCTCTATTTTCCCACAGTGGGGGAGATTGTTCCCGGTGTAATCGAGCTGTCCTCTGGCATCGGCAGAATCGTGTACTCTATCTTCCATGTCCGGCAGGGAGATGAACAGAGGACGGTGAGAAAGATTCGAAACAAGGACTGAGATCTGAGTGAGAATAACATGCTTGTTTTGATTGTTTAACTTGTCTATTTCATTGAAATTTATTTCTCGTCCAGCATTTCAGGTTCAAACAAATGTTTCATCCTTTCTTTGAGCCACAACCATGAACTTCTGTTTGTCCACCAGTTATGGGAGTGTGACGGTAACTTTCAGATTTCTGTACAGTATTTATTTTAAAGACATAGTTTGACATTTTGGTAAATACTTTCATGTCACCTTCTTGTCAGGAGTCAGATGAGAAGATCAACACCACTATGAATATGTAACTGGAGCCAGGCGACAGTTAGCTTAGCTTAGCATAGATACTGGATACAATGGGAAACCGTTGTCCGAAGGCTACAAAATCTCCAGCACCTCTAAAGCTCACCTGAAGTGTTACCTGGGAGCACTAACTTCTCATCTAACTTGCTGCAAAAACACAAAGAACTGTATTTCCCAAACTGACAAATTGTTTAAGCCTTTAAGTGTTTCTATGTGTAAATCCTTTTTTGCCTCCTAAAGCGTATCTGTTCAAACTGATTACTAATTGCCCTCTTCTTCTCTTTTAAGCAAAGGCGATGACCACAAACAGTGCCTCTCAAAGTGGACAACTCTTTGGGATCCCTTGGGAGGTGATACGCCCAGTCAAACGAAATCGGAGTTGCATTTGGCATCACCATCGACTTGGACACAGTGAACAAGACGCCTCACTCTGAGAGACTGCGACTCAATGGGGCAGATCAGGGCCGAAGTAGAACAATCCAATGACTGCAGCTTTAATGAACAAAATGTTTGCACAGTGTCACATTTGCCAATTTGTTTGTTCTTTTATACATAATAATATTGCAGGGCACTGAGTTGCCTGGGCTGGTTCGAGATCTGGGACCTTGATGTGGGCTGAGGTGGAGAACGTCTCCCATCTGTGAAGGACTCACAGGAACTACTGTGTCAACTATTTTTCGTTTACCAGTCACTATTTCAAACAGCTTACTAGTTTACTAGCCGCATGTATTTTTGCATTGTTTGCTGTTTATGATGGAGATTCAAACGTGCCGCATAGACTGGAGGAAAACTCAACCAGACACTAACAAGCCTGGGGGACGAACAGTCCTCTGTGGCCTCAGTATTACTGACACCTGAGCAGCTCTCTTAATAACTCCCAATGGATGTGTTACTGTGAAAGCAGAAAACAGATACAGGTATGGACTTAATTCTGTATGTCTAACCTTTCCAATTAACCACATGCTGTATGGTTATTTTCTCTGTGTAAACATGTCCTACTATTCTCCAGCTGTAACAACACGACTGCATGTCACTGCATTGTATTTCGTGTTGCTGTCACTAGACGGCACTCTGCTGTTTCACAGTCCATTGTAGAATGTGAGGCATGGACATCTGGCTACGGCTCAAAATTGCAACAGGCTTAGACCCTCCCAAAACAGATCTGGCAACCAGGAATATGGAAAATAGCAACAAGAGAAAAGAGACCAGTCTTAATTTGATAATGTGGAACAATTACACAGCAGTTTTTAAGTGTGTCAAACAAGGGCTAATGCAGAAAGCAAGTGTAGCAAGTACATTTTCATTGTCAATCTTGCACTTTTGCACTTTTAACACTTTGATCTTCAGTGTGATTTATCCCAATGAAGACACACTATTCTGCACATAATGAAATCACTTCATTGCTGCAGGAAGTGGGTTTAACCTCCGCTGCAAAGGAAGTAGGTTGTGAGGTAGAACATGCACAAGATAGTTCAGACTCCTAATTTGTGAATCTCACAAAGTGTTAGTCCTCACAGGTTCCTCCCCCTCTGTGTCAGTGGTCAAAGTATAAATACATCATGTCACCTTTAACCGGTGGCAGCTCCCTCTCAGGGAGTTAGAGGGACCCGCAGCCTACATGAACAGCACATGTGAAAGTTTACATTTTCTCACCTACTTTTTTTTTTTTTTTGTTATGACATTTTAATCTGCATTTTTTCCCCCCCTTTGGAGCAAATAGGAAAAGAGGGTTTTTGTTTCTTCAACCTACAACTGCCGCGTTCAAGGTCAGTATCACAACAGGTGCAGCTGGAGGACGAAGTGAAGTGCACGACCGTGTGGCATTTACACAGCAGGCATCTCACTCACACACTGGGAGGAGGAAACCGCTAAAAGATAATGTTTGGACATATGGAAGATAGTTTTAAAAAGCAATACCGAGATGCTTAGATGCACAAGAACTGAATGAATAACTTTACTGTAGAGGTGGTTTGGTTAAAAATAGCAGGCAGCTGTGCTTTGTTGGTGTATTCAGGTCTTAGTGGAAACTTGCCTATTTGCCCTCCACTGTTCCTTTCACTTGATGATCAAAAGCAAGTCAGGCAGATAAACTTTGAAGGTGGCTTTGAGGAGTTAAAACAATCATTTGACAGACAAGTTAATCACATTAGATTGCATTGTTCTGCATGGCTCTGATATCTGATGAATTTCCAAGGAAATAAGTGACATCAAAATAAAGCATGCAGCTGTTTTATAAATTAGCAGAAGTGTGCAAATCCTTTACTCAAGTTACAATTCTGTACTTGTGCTTCTTCTGATACTTTAACTAGATTTTACTGCTAAACGCATTCGCACGTCAAAATTTGAATGCAGAACTATGAGACACCTGTGGTAGCAGTGATGTATAAGCTCTATATTTGTGTTAGTGTTTAAGTTGAACAGCAATGTTCTAGATGGTTTAGGTTGTATATTGCAATGGTAGAAAGTTACAAGTACATTTACTCAAGTAGTGTACTTGTGCTTTACTTGAGTACTTAAATTTGTTCCTTTAAACTTCTACTCCACTACATTTTTCTCACAGAGGTAGTTAATAGTTACTTTTACATCCGGAATATCAATGACCAGTTCATAACATGTGATGCTCTGTAATCCATTAAACTACAAAACAGTGTATGAAGCTGATAAAACTTTGACCAGCTACAATGTACAAAGTACCACTCTCACACTAATGCATCAATAAAATGACCCAATAACATAACACTGACGCATCATTCATTCTCAATGAGTACTAGTGATACTTTGTTGCTATACTTCTGTACTTTTACTTTTTAAAAGGGTAGCTTTGCATTATGGTATTTCTACTTTTTACTTAAGTAAAGGATGTGAATACCTAATATACAGTTAATGTATGCCCTGTCATTTGATCAATATAATCAGATAAGTAGATCAGTAAAAATGATAAATCTCCCTCTGAAGTATAGCGGAGTGAAAGTATCACTGAAAGGAAAGTTTCTCTCATGCAGTACTTGCAATACCACAGGAAGTAGGTATCTTTTACTTTCGACCTCTGATACTGTGTCAGAGCAAGTACAGTGCTTGACATGTGACAGTGACCTAAATCAAGAACGATTGACAAGCTGAGACGTCTATTTTTAGTTGGAATAAATGCTTCTCATACGAGCATGAAATGGCATTGTTGCACTAGTTTCACGTTTACAGCTGCTGGTTCTGTACAGTATGTTGATAATGTGTCCTGTTGTGCAGAAAAGACAGTGAGACTTATAGACACTGTATGATGAGGGTGAGGAGGTGTCAACCATCAGGACAGGTTTCTCATTTGCAGGCGAGATAATGAAGCCCTGACATGCTGCAAGGCTACGTGCTGTCATTTCAGAAGTAAAACCTGTTTGAGTTTACAACCAAAGAGTTGACTGGTCTGATGTTGTGTGTTCAGGAGCCTTCAGAGCTCCTCCTGTCTGTGTCACCATGAGGATCAAAGCTGCTCTCCCCAAATATGAGATCTACTTCTACAACACGGTGCTGTGTCTGGCCATGTTCTGGGCTGCCAGCTGGGTCTTTGAGGTGTCCAGCTGTGAGTATGAACGAACACACACACACGCACACGAAAACTACTAGAATATCATGTTTGTGAAGTACAGTTAATTCTTTGCAAATGAAGATGATCACCTGTCTTACTACTCAAAAAGTGCAGATCAAATCATATTTAAATCCAGTTAACTGATGAGTCTGGTGTTATTCTATATATTTTCAATTGATCCCATGCAAAGACCTAAACCAACAATGAATTAATCTTCCAACCTAGCTCCTCTGTTGTCCAAAAACTATTAAAAAGTGCTCCACAGTGTTGCACCAGGTGACAGTTTTTTTCACATTGCATTGAACACACTAGTTTATTTTGAGTCAATCCCACATTCACTGTTCTAAATGCTTACTAGACTCATTTGATTCTCTAGTGACTATAGCACCAAATGTGTCTTAATCTGCAGCTTAAAACCATCCAAACAAATACACAATTCATTCCTGTTTGCTATAAACTACAGATCAGCTGTTTTAGGGGATTTCTGAGCATTTTTATGTTACATCAAACCATAGATTTGTGAAATTATGTCTTCATTAGGAGCAACTTTAGGCCACAATTCAGCTGCACAATTCAAAAAGTTTTTAGTGACAGATTAACACATTGTTTTGGTCTTTTTGTGCAGTTTGTTGCCAATAACTAACACTATATTAAGACCAGTACCAATATTGGATCGAGAGTTTAAAACAGCCTGATAGAAATGCGCATTATAAGGTTTAACAAAACCTTCCCTTAAATCACAGGTGTTTATGATTCTGGCTGATTAGTCATCTACTCAAGCTGAGTTACATCAACAAACTCCATGTACTCTTATACATGGACTTTATGGACTTCTGAAGAGGATAAATCCATAAACTGTCCCTCAGTAATAGGTGCAACAAATCTAGCATGAGGGAGATCTCAGTAAAAGTCATCAACAGAAAATCTACCTGCAGCTTTTACTTTTACTATCCATTTATTTCAGACTGAAATTTGTGCTCTCAAAAATGGACACACATGGACTTTTTTCACAGCAAACATTTGAACTTGTTATAGTAAGAGAAGCACAGGTGTTAATATGATATATAACTAATAGCATTAACAATGACTGTGAGCCATAAACGACAGGAAGGACCCGAAACTGAAGCAGCTAAATGGAGTTCAGCCATCATTCATGTCAGTGTTCTGCTTTTCTTACTGTGACATAACAAAATGTCTTGTATGAAAAAAACCTTTCACAATGCAATGAGTCATATTTTATAGATGTAAAAGTTACAGCAGTGCATCTAGACACCATTAAAAAACTCAACTCCCTGCTTACAGTAAACCATTCATTGTCTAATATATAGGGAGAGGTGAGTGAGTGGATGAATGAGGAAGGGGTTTCAGACAAAGCCACAGTCTGCGCTTAACATTTAACATTTCTAGCCTTCTCATTTCAATTACTGCAAGCAGGGCAGCAGGGATATAGAGGATTGGACCAAAAATGCAGACTGAGGCAGATCTGGTGCAGTTCAATGATATTACGTTAACAAAATGAAAAGACTCACTGGTTGGTCTGGCAGGCCAGGGTCAAAAGCAGTCCAAACAGGGAAAGGAATCCAAAAAGCTGCAGGCGAGAATTAAAAGTCCAATAAACAGGTAAGGTCCAGGCAAACTAAGCAAAAACATCCAAAATACAAGGAGTAAAACCAGGAGTTGCTGAGACACTCGAGGCAAGGTTTAAGGACAAACTGTCAAAGAAAAGACTGAACACACGATGAGGGGAGGAACACAGGTGAAACTAATTCACAATCCTAAAGCAGGGAAACAGGAGGAAAGTAAAGACACTAAACACAAATGAAGACAAACTATTTCTTCTACTTATCTTTCACACATCCTAATACTGATGTATATTTGGTGATATAAAAGCAGCTGATGTTATCACTATCACCCGTGCATGTATTGATCAGATTCAATGTAGTAAATTGTTATCATGAAAAAGCCAGATTCAAAAAGTTCACAGTCTAATCCCTCTTCAATTTAGAGATTAGAGATTTAGTGTTGGCCATTTTTCTTTATAGGGACATTTTCTTACAGATCATGTAACAGAAAAATGTCATGTTGACTCTGTAATGTTTGCTTTTCAAAAAGTGCATGAAAATTATGTGAATGAAAGCAAATTTAATGACAAGTACATTAAAAAATGCTGCTTAAATATAACTTGTAATTACTTTCCACATTCACACACATCCTCTCATGCAGATGTCCAAACATAAAACCATGCATGAACTTCTCAAATGTTATTATTTTAAAGTGCATTGATTTACAAGAATTGTGAGTCTGATGTTGAGGCATGAGTGAACATTAGCTTTGTGTAGTCCAGTCACATACAGGCACAATGTGCAGTATACATATAGGGGCAGCGTCAGTGTGCGAGGGCGAAGAGTTGGAGCTATTCAGACCATGCAGAGGAGATCAGGTGTCAGTATTAATACCACAGAGCACAAGGAGAAAATAGGTCCTGTGTGGCTCTACATTTAGTTTCACTGTCACTGTAACAAAAGTTTCACATCTGTATTCAAGGACAGGAAAAATAAAATAAAGGAAATATTATACCGAGAGAAAGAAAATCTAAATGTATATGTGCCAAGTTTTGTTTCTTGTTGTGTTGCAGTTTTTCCTCCACATTTCATTATTTCTTTATTTGTTTTGTGTTTTCTCATGCAGCCAATGCAAACAGAAAGACATTCAAAACCGGTGTGAAGCCAGGATGGTACTACTTTGGGAGGAAGATGGTGAGAGAACATTCATAGTTTAAAGGAAATTTGTCATTGATGGAAAGATGTTTCTAATTTTCTTTTTTTTTTTGCTCATTGATCTGCAGGACACGGCTGATTTTGAGTGGATGATGTGGTTCTCCACCTTCAGAGAGCACATCCTGTTTGCTCTCTCTGGCCATGTGCTGTTCGCTAAGATCTGCTCCATGCTGGCTCCACAGGTGCTTCGAATGACTGATTCATTGATTAGCTGACTGAGCCGCTCTGGAGGAGGAGTGTAGCAAATGATGTAATTAAGGACTCAGGTTTAATGATCTGAGCAAAACATTGAGCCACTGTGAAATGAAGTGGAAGAAACAATCGGGTTCATCTCTCACTCTGTTGTTATTATAAATACTTGGTGACATTTGAAATCCTCTTTGTCACAATTTATTTTTACGGCATTGCTTGGTTGCTTTTTATATCGTTGGCTAAACAGCAGGTGACGAATGGGACCAGGTGGAGGGAAAAAGACTGATTCAGATGGAGGGATGGAAGAAGAATGAAGGAGAGAACAAATAGAAATGCAGCTCTATTTTTAGCAAGATCATTAATGTCCGTTTGGTTTGGTTAACAACACTGGACCACGTGTCATGTGTCAGCAGAGTCCCACAGTGAAATTCAGTGTAGATCATCACTTTGTGCAAACTGTGTGCAAATACAAGTTTGGGAGAGTGAAAAAGTGTTTCTCGGTCATCAGTTGACTGTAATCAGATGTCAATATCACCAGCAAACACATTGAGGTAGAGACCTTTACAATCTAGCACAGTAGAAAAAACATAGACAAAAGATCCACATATGAAGGAACACAAATAGGAAACTTGGTTCAAAATGGTTATTAAAAAGTAAAAATATTAATCAAGTAAAAGCCTAGGAATACATAAAGCAATTACCTTTTTAAACAGATGACTCAACGAAAACAAGAACTTCTGGAAGTGAAATAGTTTCATTCATAGTTTCATTTATAACGATGTGTATTTTATAAAATGATCATATTGTATAAAATCTTGATCTGAAAACTAATAACTACAGCTGTCAGATAAATGTAGTGGTGAAAAAATACAATGTTTCTCTCTGAAATGTAGTGGAGTAGAAGTATAAAGTAGAATAAAATGGAAAGACTCCTCACCTCACATTTGTACTTAAGTACTAGAATAAAAATACTTATTCCTCCACTGCCTTCCTGTGTCGTTCCTCTGAGATGCAGCTTGGTCATGTGCTGACACTTCCTGTCTCTCCACAGTACAGGTCCTTGGTGTACCTGGTGTACGGGCTGCTGGCCGTGTGGACCAGTATGGGCTGGACCTACATCACCCTCATCCTGTCCCACTGCATCCTCCTCTACAGCATCTCCTTGGTGAAGATCCGCTGGCTTTGCTTCGTCACTGGTCTTTGCACCCTCGCTACATTCAAGTGTGAACCCTTCGTGTCCTGGCAGGTAAAGTGAAATGTAACAGACAGAGGTTATGAATATTAATAGGATTATTTCTCCTTAATATTTGTCCTTCTTCTACCCCATGCAGGCGGGTTTTGTGGAGGGGGACTTTGAGCTGCGTCATGTTCTCTTCTATGGAGGTTGTGGGTTTACTATAATGCGCTGCATGAGCTTTGCTCTGGAGAACTGCGAGAGGAAAGATGGAAACTACAACATCCTGGAGCTGCTCAAGTACAACTTCTACCTCCCTTTCTTCTATTTCGGGCCCATCATGACTTTTGACAAGTTTTATGTTCAAGTAAGTTGAATTAGGTTTTTATTCCCAGTCTTAATCCAGTGGCTCAGGAATTGTTGTGGTGTAAGTGGTTCCAACTTTTTTGGTTTGTTATCCCTTAAAATGAAGCAAAATCTGCAATATCCATGGTCACCGTCTGCATGTGTCTGAGGGTTATGACCAGGCCAATCTATATGTCAAGTACAAGATTTCCCTCTGAATTTCTGCATCGACAACAAAATCCAACTGCTCTTCATGAGCTGTAGTATAGAACTGTGGAAGTATCTGGCTTTGTGATGTGTGTGTGCCGCCCCCTGCAGGCCAACAAGTCAGACCTGACCAGGAAAGAGCGGGAGATGTGGAATATCAGCCTGCAGGGCGTGATTCACCTGGCGGTCATCATTGTGGTGGACGTCCTCTTCCATTTCATGTACATCCTCACCATCCCCACCGACATGAAGCTGCTGAAGCACCTCTCAGACTGGGCTCTAGGTCGGTGCCACCTCCCTGAAATAATCCACTGTTTTCACTTTGTTAACCAGAGCAGGCTTCTGGACACATGTGGCACAAAGCAACGTTGTGTGTGACAATACGTTGACTGCACAAGTAATGTGGCTGCTTCGTTTCCAGTGGGTCTTGCTTACTTTAACCTGGTGTACGACTGGGTGAAAGCAGCTGTCATGTTTGGAGTCATCAACACTGTGTCCAGACTGGATCATCTGGACCCTCCCAAGCCACCGAAATGCATCACTATGCTCTACGTGTTTGCTGAAACGTGAGTTTACACAGCTTGATCACATTTGGCTGATGATGCTCGGTGTACAAATGTGTAAAACTAATCCCGTTCTCGCCTTCTTTCCTCCCTTCATAGACATTTTGACAGAGGGATCAATGAGTGGCTGTGCAAGTGAGTGTCTCAGAAAGGTCAAAAAATTATATTTGCCGTGGTCAATAAATAGCATGAAAACACAAAAACCAACAATGTGTTAGTTTGTCTACTTGTCTGTGGCACTCAGCCAGAGCCCATTTGTTCCTACTGAAGATGTAAATCTATAAGGATAAAAATGTTTTTTCATTCAAGTGGCTTACAAGACACTACTGTACATATATGTATCAAACACATTATGTCACATCTAAATCTAACAAATTAAAGATACAATTCTCTCATACCTTGATGGTAGGTATTTATCAAAAATGTATTGTAAAAACATAAAAAGGTGTATGTGTGATTTACAAAATAAACTGTGCCTGTGTCCCTATTATCTTGACAAATTAGAGGTTCTGATGCTGCTTCATTATTCACAGGTATGTGTATGATTACCTGGGTGGAAAACATGATAACGTGGTGGAGGAGCTGGTGGCCACCCTGTGCACCTTCGGCGTCACCATCATCTGGCTGGGACCCTGCGAGGTGGTGCTGGTCTGGGCCTTCTTCAACTGTTTCGGCCTCAACTTTGAGCTCTGGACGGCCAAGTTCTTCTCCATGGAGCCTTTTGTTTCTTTCGAGGTTTGTTAGTGGAAGATTGGCGATTTCATTTTTCACAAAGTGCTTTTTGTATATCAATAATGTTTTATTTACAGACAGCGATGTCAGAAGCAACGTCCCGCCGGATCAGAGCCGTCTTCAATACTTTCAACTTCTGGACCATCGTGTTGTACAACATCCTGGCCTTGAACAGTTTGGATTTTGCCAAATTGGTCGCCAAACGGCTGCTTCTCAAAGGTGAGTTTGTGTTTCATATTTTAAAGAGGGTTTAATTTTTTGACCAACTCCATTAACACTTTTTCTTGCCTCCCCAGGTTTCCCTATCACCACCATCATCGTCATGTTTGTCACCTACTGCCTGATCCAAGTGATCAAAGAGAGAGAGAGGAGGCAGGCTCTTATTGACGATCCCGAACCTCTTCCTCCTCCTCCACCTCCCAACGCCGCCACCAGCCCGACCGGTGCCGCAGCTGCACCCGCTGCTGCTGCACCCGCTGCTGCTCAGCCGGTCGTAGATCCTAGCAAGGAAAAAGCAGAGTAGATATTTGATGGTAATAGTGAAGGATGTATAAAGCCGACAGTCCAGTCCAGATTTTACAACATGAATTGTGAATGGATGCAGAAAACAGCATTAACTGTAAATAAGTTAATCACCATTTGACTGTGTTTATACCTACAAGAGAAAAAAATAGAGCTTAATGAAAGACATTGATGCAATATACAGTATAATGTACAGTAAACCTGCATACTGTTGAGTAGCCACTGAAAATGAACAGCAGTAAAAACTATTCTGTGTGATGTCAAACTAAAACTTTGTCAAACTTTGTCATTAATGCAAAAAATAAACTGCCAACATTTGTTCATGTTTTGTGTGTTGATGGAGAGTTTCCTTTCTGTTTGAATATGAATGAGAGAAGGGGTCTTTTTACAGTCCAGCAGTCATTATGCTTGTGAGGTATTTCTGTCACGTTACATCAGCAGCTAGCAGCTTAATTCCCGTTTGAGCTGGAAACTCTTTTAACGCTGTCCTGTGGAACGGCTTTGGTCACACCGGTGGTGAATCACTACCTGGACCTGAACAGTGTGATAAAAATAGTACAGTGTGACGACTGTGCCTATAAAGCACATTAGTGAATCTTTACTTTCACCAAAACTCTTTTGGTTTTGAAAGCTCCTCACTGGTCACCTGAAATTGGCTTTTTAGAGTTCATTGATTTAATGATATCAGTTCTTATGTTCCACCATTCTGCTGCTAGTATTGCTGACCCTGCGTCCTGACACACCATATCCAAAGGCTATATTTAACGATACAAATTTAAGTGATAATGCTGGTGTTATTCTTTACATCTGTCATGATCACCAAATATAATGTATTACCAACTTTCGTTTCCTGTCTGTGACACTCAGCCAGAGCCCATTTCTGCACATGTAAATCTATATGAATGAATATGAGTATCATGGCTTACAAGACACTACTGATATTACCTACAGTAAATATGTGTCAGACACATCAGATCTAAATTTAACATATTAAACATACAACAGCCTCATACATTGATGGTAGGTATTTAACAAAAAACTGTGCTATGTAAAATGTCCTGTCTTGTAAAAACTTACCTATAAAACACTGTAATTATTAAAAAAATAAATAAATAAATAAAATCCTCTGTAAAATCCTTTGCTCAGAAGGTCATTTTATAATCACTGTGTAAATGATGCAACACCAGCTCAATTGACTTTGCTGAAGTAAATAATCTAATCTGAAACTCAGGTGGTGTGTATGTAGGGAGGAAACACTTTGTTCCCAGGTTGTGTGTGTTAATACAATGTGAACACCATGTAAATGTAGGAACTGACAGAGTGACACTGTTGGTGTAATGACTCAGTCGCAGAGACCCCAGGGGGCAGCCTCTTACACCTACTCCAGATTCCCCCATGACTCAGGTTGGACATATTTCCCATGAAGCAATGCGTCAGCTGTCTGAGAGTGGGTGGATGTTCCTGGGTGGGGTTTGAAGCATGTATATTGCATTTCATGTTCCAGAATAAAGCCCACAGCTCTGCAGCGAGCACCCAGCAGACTATAAATAACCTGCCAGTTGGAGCTCAGTTGAAGGGTCAGGACAGCTGAGGAAGTGGGCCGTCCCGGGGTTTCAGCTGGTGTGGGCTGACAGCAGACTGACTGTGTCTCTGAATCCTCTTTCCAGGCTAGAAACTACAACTACTCTGCTATATAGAAACCCCACTTTTGTTTGATTTGAAGCCCCTGAAAGGCTCTTCAAACTCCCCCCCCCAGCCAGGAACGATGGCTCTACCAATGAACCCCATGGACGAGCCCAGGGTGTACCAGCAGACGCTGCTCCAGGACGGCCTGTATGACCTGCTGGAGAACGACAAGCTGGTGGACTGCGTGCTGAAGATCAAAGACAAGGAGTTCCCCTGCCACCGGCTGGTCCTGTGCGCCTGCAGCTCCTACTTCCGCTCCATCTTTCTGTCTGACTTGGACGAGAGCAAAAAGAGGGAAATTGTCCTGGAGGATGTGGAGCCGGGTGTCATGGGGCTGATCCTCAAGTACCTGTACACCTCCAAGATTAACGTGACAGAGCACAACGTCCAGGACATCTTCGCAGTGGCTAACATGTACCAGATCCCTTCCATTTTCACTGTGTGCGTGTCTTTCCTGCAAAAGCGCCTGAGCCTCAGCAACTGCCTGGCCATCTTCAGGCTCGGCCTCATGCTGGACTGCCCCAGGTTGGCCGTCTCCGCTCGAAACTACGCCTGCGAGCGCTTCCAGCTCATCTCCAGAGACGAGGACTTCCTCCAGCTGCTCCCCAGCGAGTTGGCAGCCATTTTGGCAAACGACAACCTGAGCGTGGAGACAGAGGAGGCCGTGTTTGAGGCTTTGATGAACTGGGTGACCCGGGACACAGAGAACAGAGAGAAAGAGCTGCCGGGTTTGCTGGACTGCGTTCGTTTGCGTCTGGTCAACGAGGACTACCTGAAGGAGAAAGTGGAGAAACACAAACTGATCTCTTCAAACCCAGAGTTGCAGCAGAAGCTCCAGTTGGTCAGGGATGCTCATGCTGGGAAAATGCCAGAGGTTAAAAAAAGCAAGAAGGAGGATGCAGGAGCAGAGAAAGATGGCGAGAGTGAGGATAAAGAGGAAGAAGAAGGTCTTCTCCCGGGCATCCTGAACGACAACCTGCGATTTGGCATGTTTGTCAGGAACTTGATACTGATGGTGAGCGACACAGGCGCCGTGGCCTACGACCCGACGGAGAACGACTGCTTCGTGGCATCGCTTTCCACGCAGGTTCCCAAGAACCACGTCAGCCTGGTCACCAGGGAGAACCAGATCTTTGTGGCTGGAGGATTATTCTTTGATGAACAGAACAAAGAAGATCCACTGTGCTCTTATTTCCTACAGGTAGGGAAGGCTATAAATAAAGTTTGGACAGAAGATGGCAAATTTGCTGTAGCAGCAACTGATCTCAGCTCAGAATTTTCTTAGATACTTTATTCTTTGAAGACCTGCAGAACTTCTACCAATGATTAAGAAAGTAATGAATATTTGTTTTACTTTCATTGCTTAAAAGTAAAACATGATGCTGCTGATGAAAGATGCTCTGCTGATGAAAGATGCTCAATATTTCTTTCCAAAGTTTCCAAAGATACCAAGTATGTAAAAATGATAAAAGGATAAAATGATGCAGAGATGATTTTTCCAGTCTTATACATTCAGCTTCACAAGGGGAGATACAAAAGTGGAAATTGGATGTTGTGTGTTTGTGTCTGTCTGCATGTGCTACAGCATGTAAACTCCAGGTGATGTAAATGTAACCCACTCACTAATATTTGACTCTCGTGTCCTCAGTATGACCCGGTCAGTGCTGATTGGCTGGGGATGCCTCCCCTCCCGTCTCCACGCTTCCTGTTTGGGCTGGCCGAGGCAGAGAACTCCATCTTTGTGTTGGGAGGGAGGGAGCTGAAGGAGCAGGAGCACACGCTGGACTCTGTTCTGGTCTATGACAGACAGTGAGTACAAGTTGAATGACTTAACAAACTGCTGTTCTCAGGACTGAATCATTCATTTACACATTTTCTCATTTACAGATCTTTTAAATGGGGTGAATCAGAGCCACTTCCTTACCCAGTCTACGGACATGCAACCATATCCCATAATGATATTGTCTATGTGATTGGAGGAAAGGGAGACAACAAGTGAGTATTAGGCGTGATCAAAATATTAACATTCACCTGTGTCAAATTTTTCTCAATAAAAGTTACATAAAAAGACCACGATTGAATGGCTGATAGTCTCTCTTGTGAAAAGGAGCTGTCTGAGGAAAATGTGCGCGTACGACGCCAAGAGATTTGAATGGAAGGAGCTTGCTCCCATGAAGACGGCACGCTCATTGTTTGGAGCCACCGTTCATAAGGACAAAATATACGTGGCAGTAGGAGTCACCGACACCGGGCTGACAGACTCTGTGGAGGTGTACGACATCGCTACCAACAAGTGAGTTCCTCGAAATCAGTGAATAAGGTTTACAAAAGTGAGCCACATGCAGTCGCTGGCCCGAGGCAATATGCAAACTGATTGGCTGCTTGGGGCATGAAGTCACCAGGGGACCCCCGCATTACAATTACAAATGTGATTCCTCCTGCTGTTCTGTATGCAGAAGGAAAATCACACTGAAGAAATATTGAAACATTTACCGGCTTATTGCATTTTCCAACGTCTTCCAGTGAATTAAACAGCAGTTCAGTTGTTGTTATTCACACTTTCACATTAAAACTTAATTTTACAGTTTTTTTCTCGGAGGAAAACAATAAAATGACAACCTTACTTAGAAGGTTAAATTTAGCTTAAAAAGGCTCGAGGGCCCCAAAACATATCAATTTCCCCATCAAACTACTTGAGACCTCTAGAAGTGTATTGCACCTTACTTACCTGTATTTGTGTGTGTGTTTACATGTTTCAGGTGGTCAGATTTCGGAGTGTTTCCCCAGGAGCGTAGCTCTCTGAACCTGGTGTCTTTGGCTGGCTCGCTGTACGCTTTAGGAGGTTTTGCCATGATGCCTCTGGAGGACAGCGATGAGATCGTTCCCAAAGAGATGAACGACGTCTGGAGGTGGGTCATAAAAACAGACACGGTTTACTTTTCATTAACACATTCATCCAAAGTAGCTACGACTGGAGCAAATACATATGGAGGTAAAGGCCCTTCTGTCACGTTGGACGACATTAAGAGAAAGTAAAACAGGAAGTTTCATTTTCAGCTCGTTATTCATGCAATATAGAAAAAAACTTCGGTGGGTGTCTGAGCTTTACCTTTCCAATGACCAAAGCTTGTTAACCTCCTCAGGTACGATGAGGCAGAGAGGAAGTGGAATGGGATCCTCAGAGAGATCAAGTACGCTTCAGGGGCCACCATCCTGGGGGTCCGCCTCAATACCCTGCGTCTCACCAAGATGTAAAACCTCCTCCAGTCCCTGCTTGTTAACAGAAACCTGTGATTGTTAACGACTTTCAGCAGTAATTCATTGGACATCTAACATCATTAGAGACTTTAAGAATCGGTTTAATGTGTTTGTTTTAACTTCATGGACAATCTTTTTTGATTGAAGACATTTTTATATACGTGTGTTTCATTGATCTTAATCTGATTGACTTTGTAAAACTGTAGCTTGTTGACATTTTTTGCACTATATGGAATAAAATGTATTGAACACCAAACACTTGATGATCATGGAAAATGTGTTTTTCCCAACAGATGGCAGCAAAGTCATAATGTTAGTATTACTTTCTCAATGCAGAAACAAAAAGACATCACACATCTCCATTTGCAATAATATATCTATACTGTTTAATATTGAAATGATTTCATTACGCTCTGCTGTGTTACAGACAGTAAACACTAGTCAATAATACAATAAAAGACAGAAAATACAGTCTAATGTTATTAGCACCTCTAGACACTATTGTCCTTGTACGGTTTTTAGTATTTTAATATAGCTGAACTTGACAACTACGGCCTACACATGGTCTTTGTACACCAGAGTTAACTAAGACATAGTGTTTACAATATAAAGTAGAGAATCAGCAAATAACAGTACACATTATGACTTCTTTAACACAACTGCAGTATGAGTAAGTATGGGAAATGCAGAGGGTATGTGGATAATACAGCTTTGAATTGACTATGGCATTGGTGCCGATCTTTATTATCACGTCTTTGCCCAAAAAGGGGAGAAGTCACCATCAAACAGTTTATTAGAACAGCTAACCAAATCACACATGCAAAATAACCAACAACACTTGTTTTCCAATTTTAGGTTCTAGGTCTATGGAGCCCAGAAACCGACAAAATCAAAAATACAACTGAACACATCAGTAAATAATAGTGTAAGTGCAAAAATTGGAATGGAGTGTTAAAAAAAAAGCATTTTACTTTAACCACCAATCAGTTGGTGAAATAAATAAAAACATAATTCATTTATCTATTATCCCATTTTCATTATTCCTAATCTATATGATGAGAAGCCAGAAACGGAGAATTGTGGCATTCTTTCTTGAAAATTGAGTCAATATGATTCATCGATTATCAAAGTAACTGATTAATAGTGATTCATTTTCAGTTAATCAACCTTCAACTAATTGACTAATCGTTACAGCTCCACTCCTTAAACCCCATTTTAACCATTTAACTAACAATAACATTTATTTACATATTCAATTCCAGTATATTTTTCACTTGTCTGATAACCTTTTGTCAGTTTTGGGGCTCCATAAATTTGCATCCACAATACGGGTTGATTAAAAAAAACACCAAAAAAAAGTTCTCAAAACTGCTCCTTCATCCTCAAAAAAAGAGACTCTTTTCTTTTCCAAAACAGTAACACGTTGCTTTAAATGCTTACATACATACAGTGCTTTCTCTCCAACATCGTCAATGAGATTCCCAACACTTTTCTTGAAGCTGAAGGCCACACGATCAAATCCTTTTGGATACACACTTCAGCTCTAGGAGCTAAACCCAAAACTGAAAGTCCCAGCAAGCGCCATGCTCCATGCTTCATTATGTGACAAACATTTGCCTTGGGTGCAATGCAGAACGCACAGTCACTGTGGTGTCTGGGCACCCACTTCATCACTGACAAACCCTCATTTAAGGACAAGGGCAGGTCCACCTTTGCCTAATCTAATACAAGCCTTTGGCTGCTAGCCTTAGTAGGAGAATTTGGCTAATTAAAAGACACAAAGCCTACCTGCCTAGAATATAGGACTCCTGAACACTGTGCAAAAAATTTCCCTTCTCAGTTTCTAGAATCTCAGCTTTACTGCAATTTCACTTTATAACATTACATTAGAAACATTTACACTTAAAAACTTGTTATATTCTTTTTTAGGATTTGTGAGATGTCAGGGCTCATAAATGTCTGTGATACTGTACATTTTCTCCATTAAGAGTTGCTTTGTTACAGATGGGTTTTGTCATATTTGCAGCTGGATTTAGGGAAGACTTGGTCACTAAATAATCCAAGACAAAGGATTAACATTTAAATTCTGCTGTCTAGGTTGGATTTAGACTTTCATCGTCAATTCAATCTCTACACATCCTCTGTGTCATGAACTATATAATAATATATCGTGTAAAGTCGGGCAAAACAAATCATTTTGTTTTTACATTTCTTTTTTTTACCATTTGCCAATAAATTTGATAAAGTTTGACCTTTAAATAAATATTCTGATCATCTGCTGTGTCATTCACCTCCCAAATGATACATATATTATTAACAGCAATTGATTAATACTATGCTGGTTTGGAAGCTCATAACTTTAGTAGATTCTAGTATAATATTTCAATCTGATTCCCAGCAGCTACATACAGTCGAACTTATTTTTGCAGGGTCTGGACAAACAGTTTTGATGTCCCTTTGGTTTTAACAAAATGTTGTTTCAGAGGACTGAACACCTGCCAAGGACACATTTCTGGCAGAGACTGCATTTTTGTAATTTCCTATAATTTTATGCCATGGAAAAAGGAAAACACACCTGCCATCAGCAAATAACTGCAACTGTATCAGCCTTCAAACCCTGCTGGCTGAACTGGACTATAAAGTGCTCACAAGAATTAATATCTTTCTCATTACTCAATTTGGCAACTGACCTCTTCCATTTTCTCATGGCCTGAAACACAACAGTCGCGTATTAAGACGCTTCAATAGGAGCAAAATGTTAAGAACTAAAACCAACTTCTCTTGATTATGTTATTCTGTCACTTCTGCAACTTTTTAACCACAAACTCTGATCAAATCTGAACATTTATGAGCATCAATATTGACACATTTAAACATAAAATGTTTGCCTTTGGATTTAGATTAGATAGTGGAAATCAGTATTTCACTACACATCTCTGCTACCTATGTTTTCACCTTGTATCTGCATGTTTGTTCCCCATTCTGGGCTAGTGTGGCAATCAAATTCAAAGTGCATAAATCAGTAGTATTAACTACTATCCCTCCTCCTTAATATCAACTTCTACCATCATCCATAACACAAAAACATTCAAATCCCTCCGAGTATAAGGCGAATACACAAACTATAACCACAGTATCTCAGTATTGTCTCTTGGGCTAGTGCTTCTCAAAACAGTGAAATGGGAAAAAACTTTGTAAGTACACTTTCAATGTACTCTTCAGGGTTTTCTCTGTCTTCAGTGTAGGATTTCTAACAGAGTGCAGTTTACTAAGATGCCACAAGAGAGCAACAGTCTTATGTTTGTGTGACTCTGACAGGTTGCCTTTCGTCCTCTATCTGTCCACAATCAGAGGTCCCATCTATAAATGACCGGATCAAACCTTAGATGGGTATAAAATGTTGGCAATTACCTCATGAAACTGCTCCAAATGTCTAAATCGAAGCTCATTTCTCACCCTGGAGCTCAACTGTCCAGTAAGGCTAAATTGGATTTATCACAGCCAGAATATATTCAACAATTTAACAGCTCTAGACTTTTTCATTTAAAGGGCAGTCTCAAACTGGACCCTGTACAAAAGCAGCAAATTAAAGTACAAAACATGCGTCAGACACATGAAGGAGAAAAAAAAAGTACCATTATCAAATAACTGATGTGGCCCTAACCATTAATCCATGGCAGTTTAAGAAATACATGTAACAGGGGCGAGCTGAGACATAAGACAACACTAAGGTGCTTAAATTTGTCTTTTAAATAAAACAATGAACAGCTTATTACATTTACAAAAGCTTATCCACAAAATCCAACTTTCCGTAGTACCAACCAAGACACATGTGGGGGCACATTCAACTGACTCTCCAAATGTAAACATGAGGAATTAATCACAAGGAAGAAAACACATCTTAACAGTATTTACAGGTTAATGCTACACTACAAGTAGGATATCTATAGATAAAGTGAGCACGAGTGCATCGATAGTGCACAGACTCTTTTTGGATAACTGATTGAAATGTCAGAATGTGTTGACATTTTGGGAACCGCTCTCATATCTGTCTATTATATGTGAAGCTACAGCCTGCAGCCTGTTAGCTTAGCTTAGCATAAAGACTGGAAACAGAGGGAAACTGCTAGCCTGGCCCTGTGCAAAGGTGACAACATCCGTCTACCAGCACCCTTAATGCTAAAAAATTAACACGTTAAATCTTGTTTAATTGTAAAGGCGATTTGTGATTTTACAGGGAGTTAAAACACCTTTTGTTTAATAATGTGTAAAAATCACAAATTGTCTTTACACTTTGTTTTTTGAACAGATTAAACAAATGTAGCATGCTAATCTATGAGCATTAAAGCTGATGGTAGGCAGTTTTGTATTTTTATTTTAGCTTTACAGAGAGTCAGGCTAGCAATTTCCCTCTGTTTCCAGTCTTTGTGCTAAGCTAAGCTAACTGGCTTTGGTTTACCAAACATCAACCAAACTGCCCAGTAAAAGCAGTCGATCTTACACTTCAGTGTAAACAAACAAGATTTAACAACATGTTCATTTGTGAGTTTAGCTGCTATTAGGATTAGGCTATTACTATTTTTTTTTTACCTACAGACAGAGCCAGGCTAGCAGTTTCCCTCTGCTGCCAGTCTTTGTGCTAAGCTAAGCTAACCAGCTGCTGGCCCTGACTTCATTTGACATACAGACATATGAGTGGTATCGATCTTCTCATCTAACTGGACAAGAAAGTAAATCATTTCCCAAAATGCCAATTATTCCTTTAAGAGAGGAACTTTTCACTGACAAAGATTCGATTATATTCTTTTAATTCTACTCCAGTAGGTTTCATGACAAACAATTGTCAAAGTGCACATAGAGCCACACATTTTTGAGCAGATACATACTCTGATCAGCGTCTACAGATCACTGTTATACGAAATTGACTAGTTTATAATAGTGATGTAATCATAAGGAGCCCTTTTAGTGACGCGCTCTGTTGTGCCAAAAGTAATCATTGTCAGTGCTCTTTGAGAGATTTAGGCATCGGAATATAATGTTGATCATTTCACAATATACATCAGGATGAAATGTGCACACTTAATGAGCTACATAAGCAGGTTTTTGTGAATATTATTATCCCTACACTCTTGGTAACTAATTACATAGGTCGGGTTTAGTTGGGAAATGAGCTGTAAGTTAACATTAACATTAGATTTTAAACCCACAAATATACTGTAGGTCTGAGTACATTAGGTTTTTACTAACAAGTCACAGAAAAGTGCTCAAAGCCGGATCTACAGGAGAGGAGCGTGCTTGCTTAATGTAAGCAAAAGATGAGAGTCGACAAAATTTCTCCATCTCCTGACTCGGGGAAGCTCAAGCGTTGATTAGCTTAACATAGATCCTCATCTCCCGTCTCTGTTTCACATCTCACACACACACACACAGTCACAAACACCACACACTGCATTGCACGGCCGACTCTCCGTCAACTCCTCTCACATCCTGACAACTCGACGTAACGTGCCACGAATTACACACGACCACAATTATAAAAATGAAGACAGTTAGGAGTACATTTTAAATATCACTAGAGTTAAATGTAAGGTGCAGGATCGATTATAAATGCTGTATAACATTTTCTAACTATAGCGGGTGAGCTAACAGGATTTGGTTATTGGCAATGCCATATACACGTATATGCTCAAAGACAAATCAGCATTTGGTTATTGCTGGGTCAGACCAGAACCACTCGCTACATCTTGGCAGAGAATGACCAAAAAATAAAACATTTTTTATCATCATATTGTGGTTCTCACTTGACTTGATGTCCCCCGTATGAGTGAAGATTTTAGGAAACTCTTCGTCCCACTTTGAATAGATGCTACAATCAATGCATTGTGCAAGGCTCTGGAGAGATGTGTTGTGTAGTGGAAAATCCCAAATGAAACCAGAACAGAGTTGTGAAATTCATGAGGAGAAACGTGGTGACAACACGTCCTACTGGACTCTGAGGTTATCTATTGTATTTGACAGAGTAAAAAATAACTATTTCTTATTGTGGTAGGTGTATGTGTGTGTGTTTTTTTATGAGGCCTCCTTGTAGCCTTCAGTCAGTTTTCCCCCTCAATGTCACTGAGGTGAATCACTCTCCCGCTGCAGGAGTCCTCTTAAAAGCTCTAAGAAAAACAAAAAGTAACAAAAGTGGTTTCAATGCTACGGAGATTTGTTAGTTGTTGGAGTTCATCCTACCGGCAGAGAACAGGGGAGGCGGTGGGGGTAAATGAGGGGCAGGAGGCAGCCCCCCCATGGAGTGCAGCAGGGGGAGAGACAGCTGGGTGCCATGGAGGGGGTGAGGGCTGGAGGCAGTAGAGGGTGTGGTCACAGAGGTGGCGGGGAGCGTCGCCCCCAGCTGCACCTGACCGGAAGAGTCCACGGCGGGCGAGGCCAGGGGCTGGTCGAGGCCGTGGGGGTTGTTGGCGTCGGCGCCCATGGGGTTGCTGACGCGGAAGCATTTCTCCCTGTGGGCCTTGAGCATGTTGGAGAAGCGGAAGCGCTGGCCGCAGACCTCGCAGGGGTAGGGCTTCTCCCCGGTGTGGGTGCGGCGGTGGCGCTTCATGTTGGGCCGGCTCGTGAAGCTCTTCCCACAGATCTCACAGATGTACGGCTTCTCTCCTGCAAACATTCATCACAAAACTTAAAGCTGCTGCAATAAACGCATTGAATGGCAGTGACGAACCCACAGAAAATCTAAATCTGCAGTTCCCTCAGATTTATGGAGTTTTTCAGCATCTTCTAGCTTGTTGGTTTGGTTTTTTTTTGGCCTTCAAGTTCACTAATTTGATTCACTGCTGTTATAGCTTCATTTTGGCTGTTTTCAGAAAAGAAGGTCAAAGAACTTGCTACCTGCAGCTAAAAACCAGATAATTACCTCAGGAGTTGGTGGGGACCAAAACAGAGCTAACAGGCAAGTGAATATTTGACCTAATATTCAGAAGGTGGCTAGAAACACAACCCCTACTGCTATTTGTTGCCTGTCTACTGGAGGTCCAAATAATTAACTTTTTGCTACCTTAAAGGTACCTGTGGAGTTTTTAACCACCAGTTGTGCTGTGGAGCAATGTTTCTAGTTAGTCCCCATTTGTTTGTACTGTGACCACACAAGAAGACGCACATGCACTCTGATGCTTTCACGCTATTCTGTAACATGCAAAGAAACGTAAGGAAGAATGAAGAAGAAAATACATGCATGTAAACAATGCACAGTTTGAAATATTCAAATTATCAGCATTGAAAGGTTTTATGAGGAAAGGAATGCATTCAGCACATTTGTTGGACACACAATGTGCTTTGGTGACTGACACTGAATTGCACACAGGACTTCAGTTTGCATACAAGCAAACTCCACAGGGCATCTTTAAAAGGGGATAATGTGTCAATGTTATGATTAAAGCTGCCCCCAAGTGGCCAAAGGAAATCAGTTAATGCAGGTTTAAAAGACGTTTGTCTCCTGAGATTCTGTATCAGCACACTCTCGAAAATCCTCAGAAGCAGAGCAAAAGGTGACTCACCAGTGTGTGTCTTCATGTGTTCATCAAAGTACTGCTTCATGTTGAAGTCCTTTCCGCACCACTGGCACATGAACTGCTTGTGTCCGATGTGGATGCTCATGTGGGAACGCAGCTGGTATTTGTACTGGAAGCGCTCGCTACAGTTCTGAAATGGCACACAGCGAACACTTTTACATAAAGTCTTAACGACCATAAATAGTCTCATAAATAGTCGTCACACAAAAAGTACTCAATCCATAAAAGCAAAAACTCGGGCATGCCAATCTCTCTTGTGGCAAGATTTAATTCAAATCTCAGCTGTGAGAGACTGTTTCTGTAAAAGACATTGTGACAGATTTTGGTAATAAAATCAAAAAGTATTTATTGTGAAATATAAACTGTGTTATGGTTTTTACACATGTTGAGTTGTGCAACTTAGAATATGAGAATAGGTCAGATTTTACAAGCAGCCAAACTGTTCTGAACGTTTAGGTTTAAGTACTTTAACTTTAAATAGTTTGAAAACATAAGACTATTTAAAAGTCTTTGCTTTAAAGAAATTGTTCGACATTCTGAGAAATTTAGTTTTTTGCTTACTTGTTGAGTTAACTTGGGCCAGGCTAACCGATTCCCCCCGTTTCCAGGCATTGTGCTAAGCTAAGCTAACCCTTTCTCTGCCGTGCCTAAATATTTACTATACAGACATGAAAGTGGTATCAATTTTCTCATCTAACTCTAAGCAAGACAGCAAATAAACATATTTCACAAATTGTCAAACTGTTCCTTTATGCACTTATGAGCCGTCAGTGTTTATGATTTGGTAATGATAATGATTTTCTGTTGGGATAAGTACATCTGGATCTCTGCCTCATCTGGATTCCTTGACCATAACATGAGTATTTTACAAGCAGAAACCATAAAGAGGCTCATTTAAAGTAAATTACATTCTGGACACCAATAATTTAGAAAAAATTACAGGTTTTAAAGTGGTGGATATCTCAGCTGGGATAAAACTCTCCATGTGAGTGAAGAGGAGCAGCAGCGTGTAAAAGGAGCTCAGACCTCACACTTGAAGGGTTTCTCTCCCGAGTGCTGGAGAGAGTGAACCTTCAGAGACATGCTGCGCTTGAACGACTTCCCGCACGTCTCACAGGTGAACGGCATGTCCTTCGTATGAGCTGAACACACACAGACACACACAACAAGATAAGTTAATGGTATTCAATACTGAGCCACTCTGGATCTAATAGCAGCAGGAGGACAAATACGCAAACTGCTTCCCTAAAATAGAAACAACACTAAGGTGCTTTTTCATTGGCTAATTATGACGCTAAGGACAATGTATGTGTCTCATCTAGTAAATAAGCTATTTCCTCTGAAGTTTCCAACTCTCAAGTCGCTCCTTAAGTGGGAAGGATAAATAGGACTCAGTGACAAATGGTACTTTAAACAAACCCTTCTTTTACAGCTGAAACACAGATGCACACTGGGAATGGAGTAAGGCTGTCTGGGAAATAAGATGCTTATCTCCCAAAAAGTGGAAGAGGAAAGCAACACCCAAAACAAATCCTGCATAACAATCAGTGGGATGTAGAAAAGGAAGCCTAAAGTAACAAACGGGAACAAAGTGATTTCACTGCCACTCACCGACCATGTGCTTCCGGACATGAGCCATGGTGTAAAACTTCTTCTCACAGATCTCGCAGGAGAACTTCTTCTCGGCGTAGCCATGGACGATCTTGTTATGTTCGTGTAACGACCACAGCTTTTTGAAGGCCTTGCCACATGTTACACACTTGGACAAAAAATAAAAATAAAAATAAAAAAAACAGTTATTACTGCAGCTATTTTGGGTTCTGAGATATTAAGAAGATCATTATCTGGAACAGTCTTTACAAATACAATCCAGGTGTGTGAGTTTACACAGACACTTGAGCGTGCACTGTACCAAAAAAGCAATTAGAGTCAGTAGATTAAAGCAGCAAATGATCTTCAAAACCACAGCAGGAGTCCAGCTGCTCACTGCAGAGTGGGTAATAGTGGAGGTACTGAGACACATCAGAATTTATTATTACTGACTGAGGCACTGACTCTGATCACTGTTAATATGTTTACACGTTTGCAACTGTGCATTTCCTAATTAGTAAGTAAATAATACTTCAAAAAATGAAACTACTACAATAAGAAAGGGCAAAGGTTTGTGTCTGATATAAAGTAAGAAATTTTTTTCAACAACTAAAATAAACATAAACTTTTCCATCACCATCACTTTTATATCAATCAATTAAACAATTATGATAAAATTCATCACTGTGCCCTCCATAATAATGACAGCCCAGCAAAACAATTAGACAACCTTTTTTAATACAATAATTCTACTGAAAATCATATTTTGTTTCATGGATCTAGATTTTACTCTCGACAGTACAGTGGATGACTTTTCTCATATCAAAAGCATTGTCCTTTTTACCTTAACTTGGACTGATGTGTAATTTAAGCATCCGTTGTAGGAGAATATTGTAAATACACATTGTCACCTCTAAATCAAACCATAATTTGAAAGTTATTTCCTCTAAAATATGCAGAGGAAGGGAAGTGCTTCAGGCTTTGAAGTCAATATGACACTGTGGCCAAACTGTCTAATTACAATGTCACATGATGCACACAGGCCCAAAAAGACTTTTTCCCATTGACTTACATTGTAAAAGAAGTGGCTCTAAAACAACCTCCACAAAATGACTCATAACATTTGGAAAGTCTTGCATGATTAAATCATATTGTCTCCATTCAAGTTAGTGGGGGGTCTAAACCAGAAGTTAGCTTTCAAAAATCTTTTGTGGAGCAGCTTATACTCTGACAGAGGAAGGTTAAATAAAAGTGGATGGTGCAACAGAGATAATACATTACAACAGTTTTCTCCATTTTGGACTCTTTGGCGCTGTGTTCACTGAAGTTGAACAGAAAAAATTTGCATGGATTTACTTGGAGCAAATCCACTGATCACAGACGGTCCTCTGAAATTAATTGATTTTGCTGTTAAATTTGCGGCTCTAAATGCTGGTGGGAGAACAAAACTGGGATTTTAAAAAGCCTTTCATCATAGTCATGGCTGACTCATACCTGGATGCTCTTCTCACAGTCGGTCTGCTGGTGCAGCAGCAGCTCGCTCTCCAGCAGGAAGCGTTTCCCACAGTTATTGCAGATCTGCATGCGGTTGTGAGTGACGTTCATGTGTTTTTCCAGATACCAGCGGTTGTTGAAGACGCGAGGGCATTTCTTACACGGGAAATGCTGCTTCTCCTCCAGCCTCACTTTCTGTCCCAGGCCCTCTGCGTCCAGCGTCCTCTTCCCGGCCTGCCGCTGGTTAGCCAGCGTGGCCTCTGTGAGCGTCTGCCGCATGGAGGCAGTTGTACCAGCCATGGCAAAAGCTCTGGTGCCTCGCCGAGGTCGATCCATCATGGCCGGCTGCTCCAAGCCTGGAATGTTTAGGGTGTTCTCCTCCTCTTCCTCATCCTCCTCCTCATCTTCCTCCTCGCTGCTCTGTCCCAGTATGTCCCCCCTCCTCAGGTCATCGTCATCCTCTTCTCCAACCGTGTCATCATTCTCCGCCTCGTTCTCCTCGTCGTCTTCTGAATCTCTCTCATTGTCGTGGCAGTGACCAAAGATGGTGGCTGTCTCTGTGGTGGTGGCTGATTTGCCCTCTGATCCCTTTGACACATTGAGGGTCTGGTTGTTGAGGTTGACTTCAACAATGATCTGGTCTCTGTTGAAGGAGGAGTGGCCATCTGCGGTCTTTGACTCCTCTCCATTGCTCTCAACTTTGCACAGAGCAGCCACACCTGTGCTTGCCCCACCCCCCGACCCGTCCTCCTTCTGGTAATACTGCTTCTGCTGGGAGGCCGTCTTGCCTGCCTCCTCCACTCGGACAGAAAACGGGCTGCTGCCTTCCCTCTTGTACACCCTCCCCAGCTCTGACTCCTGCTTGATCTCCGGGTACAGCTGGCTGGGGGGTATCGCTACAGCCGCCGGGTCACCTCCGCCCAGCCCTTCCTGATTGGCCATATCTGCGCAGGTGGTTCTCAGAGAGTGGCTGCTGATGAGGTCGCGACAGGAGGCTGCGATGTCGCTCATCTGAAGCAGGGTGGCGGCGTTGAGCACGTCGCGGACAGTGCGGCTGCTCACCAGCAGCTTGGAGGTGTAGATGAAGTTGAGGATTTGCTGCAGGCCCTGTGAGGTCAGGGCGTCCAGTGAGAGGTCCACACGCCGCAGCTGTTTGCTTTGGGCGAAAAGAGAGTGGAAGAAAGGGCTGTAGGCCGCCAGCACGCCCTTGTGGGCCGGGAAGGTGCTGTGCTGACGCACCAGAACGATGTCGACGTCGCACAGGTCGGGCTGGAAGAGGCGCTGCTCGTTCAGCCTGTCCATCAAACAGGTGAAGTGTAGAGCCACATCCTCCACCAGAGAGAACTCAGCAGAGGGGAAGTCTGTGGTCTTCTCCACTATGAGCTGCAGGGAGACAGATCGAGAACAATGTTGAGACAGAATGGCCTTTATTATCATTCAGTAATATGATCAGGTAAAGTATTGGACAGGAAGCTAATCAGATCTCTACTGAAGCATATTTTGACCACCATGACAAAAAATATTTCTTGCTATCATGAGAAACTTTTCTCATATCCCACAACATATCACTTTTACGTCACAAAATTTTCTCATGATTTCACAAAACCAGTGGATCTTGTCTCATTATAGTGTTAAAATGAGCCTGAAGAGACACTGTAGCCTATAGAATAATCATGATTGATAAAACATAATCATGATGATCTACACATGTGGCAGTAGCTGTCTGTCAATGACCGGGCTACGACTCAGTACTGGTCAGTGCAGTGTTGGCATACCGGACCACAGATGTTAAAGTATCCGACAGCATGGACATGGATCCCAAAAATACACCTCCTGACAGCACGAGCTACTCGCACAAGGCCAGATACAGTAACTGACATTAGGGATGACAATGTGCTTAAATGTGCATTCAGTTCAGCGCATCTCTCTCATCAGCATCAGTGTCCCACCCTTTGTCTAAGACCTGTCGAGCCCCACAACCACATACCGTACCGCATGAGGCGATATGCATATGTTTCAATGAACAACCTAAAACCACGTATCTGCCACCACCATCAACCCTCCACCTCCACCCGGACAAGTGACTGAACACCGCTGTTCCATTGACAAAACCTCTGCGAAACCTCTCGCAGTCTCAATAACTCAAGGGGGAATTGAGAGGTGCTATTTCATAAACCCTCCTTTGGACAATAATCTTCTCTTTTAAGGGGATCAAATATGTGCAGGTCTGTGCCCAGAGAACTCAAATCATTTAAAACTCAAGGTGAAACTGTTTGAAGAGGGATCAGAAGTGTAGACATGGGTCAGTGTATAAAGGCCCATTTAGGGAGGGATGGTGAAAACAATCTTAGGCTGTAAATGCTGTGGTGTTTGGGACTGGTAGATGCTATTTGTTCCTTTAAAAAACAAACATTGAAATAAATAATAGCTCTTAATCATAAAAACTTCTTTAAACTTTTAACTACTACATTTGCAGATGGAGCTCTGAAATAAGAATATAGTTTATTTCTTTTTGGTTAGTTTGCTTTTTTCTGCCAAATGCTCAAAATAAAAAGAAATTTAACAACAGCTGATTTTAATCACATATCATTGCCATTAATCTGTGATATCATGTAGTTATTATAATGTGTTCTTAAGTGTACCGCACAAAGTCACAGACCGCCTGCATGCTGCACGATACGAGTCAGAGAAAAATCAAAAGGTGTAACACTCAGCGCTCTGTGCAAGGTCCTCAACTTCCCAAGGTGGGTTTATTTTAGCACAGGAAGGGCAGGGTTTCGATCCAGACGGGATGTGAGTGGGGACAGAGCAGCAAACAGAGCAAACACACACACACTCACACGCATATGTGATGTGCAACCATGCACAAAAAAAACACAAATGCACACACGTACACACACACACACACACAACAAACACAAACACAGTGTCTGGTCTCTGCAAGGAGCGACCGGTCGGAGCATTGGTATTCAGTGCCATCTCCCTCCCATTAGCCGGCTCTCTCAGCACACCCACTCACTACACTGTCCCTGAGGAACGGGGAATTATGCACAAGACAAAACACGTCAGGAGAAATAATTAGGGAAACCATGCCGAATAAATACTAACCCTCCAAATAATTAATGGAATTTATCATTCTAGGCGTCTCTTGAAGGCTGAATAGGACAAGTATTGATACGAGCCTTGTTTTGGCTCACATGTTGCTGGAGATGATGTAGCTGTGAGTCGTAATTACATCTCTACATCGCTTTTTTTTTTTTTTTTTAAGTATTTAGAGCGAGCGCAGGACAAGAGATGAGACGCATACAATAAATAAAAGAGAAAAAAGGGCAAGAGATTAAATTATTAAATTACTTGGAGACAATAGCCATGGTAGTATTTATGTAAAGTTCAGGAGTGAATGAGAGTGAATCACACTACAAAGACTGTTCAGTGTTTTTATATTAAAATAGTTTTTTGCCGTTCCCTCCTGTCCACTACATTTTCTCTTTAAGATCAATGAAAATGACTTTTCATTGTTAAGGCTGGAAAATGGATTTGCATTTAGGCCTAACCTTGAAAATCTGGCCCGTTTGAAGAATTCAATTATGGAGTGTTAGATTTATTCATAGTTTTGAGCTGCTAAATTGGACTCCAAGCCAGAGAGGAGTGGAGATCGGGTTATCTCTGCCCATGCAAGGCTACAGACATCGCCCAAGGGCAAAACACTGCAGCCTTAATCAGATCAAGTATGAGTTGCAGACTGGAAGTTACTATGCTCCTTTAGCGATAACGATCGTCTCGCACTTCTGGGATTCAAATAGGACAACGCAGCCATACATTAAATTCTACAGGAGGCATATCAACAGATTCAAAACGTCAGTGGCTCAGGGTCAACAATAATTGGTTTAAGGTTAAAAGCTTTGATGTCGGGTGTATTTCCATGACATATTACTTTAAGTTGTAGATTTTGTCTAAATACTTTTTGACAAAACAATTGTGTGATCACTTGATGCTTATTCTTCACTTGAGGATTGCAATATTTAGGAAATCATTAATGAATCTGATAATGTGCCTATTTAATTTGATATGTAAAATATTAATGTTCGCCAAATGCACCTGTAAATCAGAACCTTGAATGAGTTCCCAAATGATTTAACCACTGTTTATGTTGTATTACGAGCTTTGACTAAATACTGAGCAAGTTTGAGCAAAGTTATATTTTTTAGAGATATTATTATCACACAAAGAATAATTGAATTTCTTCTTTCTGTGCTCAATAAATGTATTCTCATGCTTTCTATCATCCACCATAAATGCATTATAATATTCAGTTTCACTCATTTGCCTCACCAAAATCTTAGAACAAACTAATTACATTTTTATTTTATTTTTTTTAGCTATTGCTTGTCTGGCAGAAGTTAGTTAGCTGCCTACCAAAAGGTTGCAATCCAATAAAGTGGAGACAAACTTACAAACAGAATTTAATACATAAACTTTGTCTACTTAATATTCTGAAAGTTCTTCTTTACTTCCCTTTATCTTACGAGCAATGAGATTCAGAAAGACGGAAATTGTGGCATACTGCACCAAAATATATTTCAGTTTGCTTCTCTCTACAAAATATAATTCATGTGTTTGCAAAATAACTTTTGATGTGCCTGGAATGAATATCTTCATTATTAGTAGGCCTATCTTTCTACAACAAAAGCCTTCAAATGCGGATTCTCTAAAAGTGTATCTGTACACTGCTGAATAATAGAGGGTTTTCAATCAGTGAATGTTTGCATTATTTTCATCCAAACAGATGCTTTGAAACGTTTTAATCCAACAGCAAATAGTTGTATTTACCATGCATCTGCTGCGCCTGTCACAATAAGCAATAAAGACGAAGCCATCTTGTCACATTTCATCACACACTGTCGCCAAACAAACTGAGTAAGTACTTTGCATTTAAAAACCGCATCCATCCAACCTCCCTCCATCTCTCTCTCCGTCATTATCTCTGTCTCACCCCTTTTCGCTCCACCTCCCCCCTTTCCTTGGAAATGTCAGGGAGAGAGCTTGTTTGCTGTCATTAGAGGGAGCGCCACCTTTAACCAGCCTCTCAGTCAGATGTCTCTCAATACATTATTCATATCTGGCCTGACCCGTGACAAACACGCAGCGGGGGGGATTACCGACGCACCCAACAAGAGGTGTCATTTAAACGGGCTTCAATCAAAGCTCCGTGCACCCTTCCCACACTCATCTGCTGAACATGTGAGGGGACCCTCTCGCATTGTAGAAGCCTCAGAGGACCTGATTCACAAGGCAGCTCCTGAGGTTGATGTGTTTTAATCCAATAATTTGGTCTGTGTCCTTTACATGTTATAGAAAAGGACAGTTCTGCTTATAGAGACACGAAAAACTGTATTTATGCCATGAAATCATCTTCACTCTGTTATGTTTTTAAAAGTAAAAGCTGTTAACGTTGGAAGGTCAGAATTGTGCTGTGACAATCCAAGGTCCATTTAGTAGATGTTTTGGAGCTTTTGATCAGATCACATGTTCTTCATAAGCAGATGGAGTTTGCCTAGTTGTCATGAAACTGCTAATTTCCATATTTATTAGAACTTTAACGACTTTAACAAAAGCATATCATCGGAAAGAGCTGAACACAAGGTCTATTTAGTAGCTGTTCTGGAGCTTTTCATCATGGTCTTCAATAGCAGATTTAATCTTATCCAACCTGATAACGGGCTTTTTTCATTGCTTTGTTTCCTATTTAAAATGATACTAATTGGCATGATGAATGAAAGTTTACAGCTGACACACAAAAAAAAATCTATTTATCCACTGTTCAACTCTAATAAGGTTTTACTCAAGAATGTGTCAGACATCAAATTTGTCCGACTTTGAAAGGTTGATGCATTTTCGGAAGATAATCAGGCATTTCAAGAACATTTTTCCGAGGAGCCTGATGGCGATGTTTTAATTAGAATTCAAAGTTTGAAACTTTGAAACCACTTCATCACTAATCCAGTTTTGATGGAGCTGTGATGGATGGTGCACAGGATTACAGCTCGGCCCAAGAGGAGCCGGCATCATCCATGACAGAAAAAAAATAATTGTTGCTGTTGCTTTATCTTATCATCAGTGACGATCAGACTTACTGGTCAATGTGTCGACTAAAGCTTGCGATAAAAAGCGTGGATTTTGTGAGTAACTTGGCAGAGGCCCGACTCTTGGACCTGAGCCAGAGTCTGAGAATCAAATCCCTCTTTCTAATTTGACTTTCACTGGTGAGAATGACCTTTCTTTCCAACACCTTTGCACTGGACGGCCCGTGTAGATTTACTACTCTGTAAAGTCTCCGTCACTGTGCAGCTCAGCTACTGGCTGGAGATGTGCTGTGACCTCCACAGAGCTGCCATTTTAAAAGTTCCCTCGTCTGTTCACTGTAACGTAGTAGAGGCTTATCTGTAAAAATGGCCACCTGTCAGGGCAGCATGTGTAAATCGTAGTAGCTGGAGTGAAACTGAACGTCTTAAATGTTCATTCTTTTCAATGTTTGTGTTACAATAAAGTTATTTCCCTTAAAATGTTCTGTTACTATTTTGCACACCATGTATGAAATTTATGAGCAGGTAACTAAACCACATCTACCTTGACTGTCTCATTTGCCTGCCAGTGAACAGACTGAGCCATTAGCGGGGGCCAATGTCAGAGCACAGCACAGAGTCATGGACACATCAATAGTGCGAGGGAGGGCAGGTTGTATTCAGGCAGGAGGGAGTCCCGGGGGGAAAACACTGCGGGGGTTAAAGCTTTCTCTCAGTCTGCCCACAGACTGCGCAGACTGAACTCAGTGTCCTCTTACATCACCTCCTTTACATTTTTAAACGGACATAAGAACAAAACAATATCTGCGAATCGTACAGCCCTGTTTCCAAACAAGTCTGCTGTGTAAAAGATGAATAAAACAGAATGTGGTAATTTGCTAATCCTTTTTGACATATACTCAATAGAAAACAGTACAAAGACATGTTTAATGCTTGAAGTCAGCAACTTCATTGATTTTTGTAAATATCTGCTTATTCTGAATTTGATGGCAGCAACATGTTTCAAACAAGTGGGGACAGGAGCAACAAAAGACTGTGAAAGTTGTGGACTGATCCAAAAACACCTGTTTGGATCATTCCACAGGTAAACAGGTTCATTGGTAACAGGTGATAGTATCATGATTGGGTATGAAAGGTTCATCCTGGAAAGACTCAGTGGTTCACAAGCAAGGATGGAGAGAGGTTCAACACTTTGTCAAACACGTGATTGTGTAAAGGAGATTAACTACATGGACTCAGGAACACTTTGTTGGAACTGTCAATAAACAAAGTTTGTTTGCAACGTTTTTAACCAGCGTCCCAACTTTTTTGGAGTCGGGGTTGTATATGGACAAAACAAATTCAAGTACTACTAAAAACCATGGCTCTCATTAGTGGATGCACTAAATAGCACTAAATTCAGCAGTTGTGATTTTTTTCTTCTACAGTTGCTTCTATCATTTATTCAGACTAGAAATTGCAATTGTTTAAAACATCTATACATTTAGAGTTCCAGCTTCTCCAGAAGCAAATGTGAGGATTTGCTTGTCTTTCCTCATCTTACAAACCAAAAATGCAACTTGATCAGCATTAATTCAGACAAAAGAGTTACAGTATGTTTTACCACAAAACCATTACAATCATTCATCGACAGAAAACCTCTACCTCCTGTCTCAATACAAATCCTCATTGTTTTACAAAGCAGGTCTCTCAACTCAATCTGACTTATACAATCTGACTAAAATGCTCATTAAAAGAATTTAGAAATAAGTGCAACTTGCTACCAGCCAAATGTCAAACTGTCCATATGCACAGTGAAGTCGCTCTGCTTGAAAATGACCATAGGGAACAAAAAGAGATCACCCAACCATCCACAGTCATGAAGACAGCAATCCCATGAGCTCATGCCTCGGCCCTCTTGTCACCCAGCGGGGAGGTGGGGGGGTCGGGGTCTCTGCCACTTCCACCCACGGAGCACTTCAACCTACAGTAAAGAGCACACTCAGCAGCCCTCCTCACAGCGAGGCCTCCTGCTGAGGGGCCCGGCGCAGGGCTCGACGTGACTGACACCCGGAGGAAGGAGAGTGGGCACCGTGTCAGGCCTCATCTCACTCACTGGCATGGAAATGGTTGGAGAGCAGCGCCCCCCCCTCCGCACACATACACACACAGATCCCTGAGTCATCATCGGTGCAGACGAGAGCAAAGCATGACAGGCCCGAACGCAAACTCTCCACAAAGAGATCACCCCGTTACAACAGCGAGTTCGGCCTCACAGTAACGTCAGAGAGCTTCTACGTGGCGGGAAATGGATCAGGTCACGCGTAAACACAACCGAACGGAACGGGACAAGGGCATGTCACTCCTGCTGGAGTCCAATCAGACAGCCATTAAAAAGTCATCAGGGTAATGACTGACACTGTGTCCTCTGTGTGCTCACCAGACCTTCCCTGCTGCTGACGCCAAACGACAGATAGGTTTAGTCCCAGAGCAGCTGAGCCAGAGAAGTGAGTTCTGATTCTCTGGGTGAGAATCGTGGCAGAGCTTAATCCTCGGGGTGTTATCTGGATACAGGCTGGGCAAGACTGGCATGGACGGAAAGCAGTCTGCCAAGTTGTCTCCCTGCTTTCAGTGTTTGTGTCTAGTCATGGATGGATTACTGAGCCTACTGGGTACAAGCCCAGGGGCCCAAGGCCTCATGGGGCCCCTGGGCAAAAGCCTCCATTTACTGGAGTGACTGTCAACATTATGTGATGGGGAGGCAAATCAAATGACTAGAAAGGGATGCAAAATGACATTACAGTGATGCAAAAACACTACAAAGAGATTTAAATGACTACAAAGAAAACATAAAATGAAAACAAAGAGATGCAAAAGCAAAATACAAGGATGCAAAACGTCCACAAAAGACCTGCAAAACAATGATGAAAAGATGCAAAACTATGACAAGGAGACACATATCAATAACAAAGTGATGCAAAATGACCACAAAGAGAAACAAAACAACTACAAAGAGACACAGAATGACAACAAAAGAGGTTCAAAACCGCTACAAAGATACTCAAAACAACCACAAAGAAACACAGAAAAACCACAAAGATACAGAAAGCTGCCACAAAGAGATGCAAAACAACCACAAAGAGATGTGGAGCGACCACATAGAGACGCAGAACAACCATAAAAACATGCCAAAACGACCACAATGAGATGCACACTGACCAGAAATGAGGTGCAAAATGATACAACGAGACACAAAACAACCTCAGTCTTTCAGTCTGGGTATCTTGCATCTACATAGGAGGGGTGGGGGACCTTTCACATGTCTGTGCCCCCAGTCCCTTTTGTCTCATAATCCGTCCATGTGTCTAGTGGAAGATTTCTCCTCTGTCTGCAGTCTGCACTCCCTCCTCTCCTCTCTAAATCCAATCAGCACAGAGACCCAGCACTGACCTTGAGGTAGAAGAAGCATATACAGTAGCAGATGCACGAGCACATCCACCCACACGTCTGCAACCCTGAACACCTATGCATGCACACTTGCATCACAATCACACATTTGTGCCCATGTCAGTAAACAGAAGACGACAAAATTTGGCTTATGTGATGACACTGCTGATGCTTGCAAAGAGATGAAAAAAGGGGATCTGAATGTGCCTGGACTCACATTATCCTGTTATCAAACATGCTACTCCTGCAGAGATGTGGCAGATTGGTAATAGCACAAGTGACAAGGTCTCACTTTTAACAAGCCCCGCGGTGATCATTACAGCACTATGATAAAAAATGCTAATAAAAAAATCAATGTTCAATGACTAAAGGGGGGAAACCACAGCGGCGGGTGGCAGCTCGCTCTCTGCTGAGGTCACAGACGACACGGTCACATGCACAGCCACATTAAAGTGGAGTTTAATACTTACTGGGACGCCACTGTTTATCGGATAATAATGGTATTAAGGCTGATAGTTACACCTTGTGGTATTAGGCTACGGGATTATATAATCTAGTAAATTAATGGTGCATGTGGCACAGATTGGTGGAAAATCAACGTTCACAAATCATCAAAAAGCCGTATCATGAAATTTGAAAACACTAAACATATGACGTATATACGACATATATATCATATTATACATAAGGAGGCTCTCTATTAATTTTACACCTGAACATATGTTTTCTAGTTATGAGGAGAACAACTCAAAAAAACAGTGGAGGAGTTTAGTCGGAGAAAATCACTCCACATGTCGAGTTTGTAACACAAGTTTGTGGATAAGTATAGTTTGAAAGATGTGAGCATCTACCAAGCAGGGGCGGTTTAATCAAAGATACTATTGGCATTATTATTATTATTGGCAACACTTATAAAAGTCTTGCTTTCTCCATCTATGTACGTATGTCAAATATATGATGGTCAAGACGAGGGAAAGATTGTGGTTATGGTGAACAAGCTATGGTTATGGTATGTTGAGGAACATCTATTCTAAACTAACTGCAACATTTGGTCAAACCTGCAAGAATAGATTTTTTTGGCCACTAGGGGGCAGCAGAAACAATCTGTCTACAACACACATCCAACGGACATCCAGCAAGTTTCTGGATGCCCAATAAATCTAAATCCAATATTCACTCTCCTTTTAGCTCTGTTTTGGTCTCACCCAAACAACTCTTTAGATGTTAATGCTTCATTATGTTCACCAGATGGTCCTTAGCTTCATCTGTCTGCAGTCTGTGCTCAGCTGGTGGTGCACAGTGGATTTCAAGAATTTCTTTTTAGCTGAAAAGAGCTGGCATCGGCACTGAGCATTGGCATTTGATGTAATTCATGTGGGTTGGAATCGTCCAGTATGATCATAATTCTCAGGATACAGGGATAAATCAGGGTATTTGACCTCTGACCCATCGATTTTGGCCATCATTTTAAAAATATGTCTTTCATAAATCCCCAAATATTATCAAAGTGCATGCTAAATCATCCCTTTACTCGAGAAACATAACTTCTTGATTAATCAATAATCAAAATAATTGTGAGTTATTGATGATGAAAAGAGAAAAAGTCAACTCTATATGACTCCAAACTGCCTCAACACAGGAAAACTGAACGAGATTTCAGGTGAAACGTACAGCAGGACCATTTCTGATACAGCAAAAGGCAAATCCTAAATTACTCTAAAATGTGCTGCTGGCTATTCAGTTTTCTCTTTCCACTACTTTAGCTAATTATTTTATTCCCCTCAGCCTATTAAAACATTTAACTTTCTTAACCACAGAATTCACTGCTGGCTGCAATTAATAAAGACAATATTATCAGCATTAGTGCTGCTCTAATCCCAGACATCCAATCTCCCCTCCACACTGTAGGCTTTTCCCTGTCCTAATCTAGCGCTTCGGACTTGCCCCGGCCCTGCCCTGGTGGAGCTCCACCAGCTTTCACCACCAGATTTAAATACATTTCCATCTATATGTTAATGCAACCACAGGTGACAAGCCAATCTACAACTGATACGCGTTTACCCGAGCATGAAATTGGGATGCACAAACAAAAATAAGGATGAGAACAGCATGAGCAGCATCTTGGTGACGTACAGTATATTAAAATTTGACAGCGTGAGCAGGATTGCCTGCATGATTTGCAAAGTCCTATAACCAGCTTGTCCTCTGAACAAACTGGACAACAGTCTGTTTCATCAGTTTGGTAAATCTGGGGACAGTGTGTGTGTCGCCCAATCAGGAGTGATGTTGAAAGAAGACATCAACCGGCGGCCGTCTGGAGTTGAGATGACTCTGACGAGCAGTTGGATAATCAAAGGAGCTGCCGGGAGGCGGGTGTGTGTGTGGGGGGGTGGCGGCGATGAGGTTAGAGCGTCCGCACTGAAGCTCTGCCAGGAAGTTTGTGTCTGGGCCAATGAGCTGGGAGAGGAAGCGCTGAGTCAGGAAGCCTGGCCAAGAGAGAGGCCCGTGGTGCTGGCATCTCCTCCTCACACACACGTTACAACGCTTCACACACCACCGCTCTGCTGGAGTCATAACACACTGTTCCCAGGCCAGAGCTGTACACGCATGTGCACGACGCGGGCGCACACACTCACCCGCTGTGCATGCATTCATCAGTAAACACAGAGATGTGACGCCAAATACCTGTGGCACAATAAAGTGTGTGTGTGGTGGGGGGTTGCACAAACAGATATTTCTATTTGCACAATGCAAACAATAAAATCAAATCAGCGAAGGGACTAAATCTTGTCCAAATATGACACAAAAGAGGGAAAGATGCACCTTTGAAGTGATCTATTAGAGACAAAAGCAGATTGTGATGTGCAGCAGCGAGCAGGTGCAGACATACCCGAGGGCTATTACAGGGGATGAAACTGTGATATCTTCATTATCTCTTTCATAGCATGACACAGAGAGAGAAGAGGCGAACACAGGACTCTCCTTATCACAGGAATCTCTCTGGTGTGGCAATACTGTGTCTGTGTGTGTGTGTGTGTGTGTGTGTGTGTGTGTGTGTGTAGGCAGTTGATATGTTTGATGAGAAGGTCAGAAAGGACGGAGAGGAAAAAGAGGTAGAGGAGGAGCATCGGCTTTCTATAGCTGCGACCAATCAATGGACGACAGAGAAATGGTGAATATGAGCTTAAAGGAGTAGTGCGACATTTTGGGGAATCTGTTTATTTGCTTTTTGGTGGAAAGTTAGATTGATACCACTCTCATAGCTGTACATTGAGGCTACAGCCAGCGGCAGCTTAGCTTAGCACAAAGATCAGGGTTAAGAGTTAGCTTGGTTCTGTCCAACAGGAACCTACCAGCGCCTCAATTTGCTGTTTTACGATGAGTTTTAACAACTTTTTCTTGGCTGGGAGAAGAAACTTCCTGGAGTCTGTGCTTGTGTCTGGAAACTGCACAGAGCCAAGAAACTGTCCGTCACATAACCCCAGTAAAACAGCAGATTGTTTGTCTTTACACTTTTAGTACGGATTAAATAAAACAGATATAAAGTGCTTCGATAATCAGCTGAATCTTCTAAACGGAAGAAATCAAATGAGTAAATTTCCCAAAATGTCAAACTCTTCCTTTAAGATTAAAAACAAATAAATAAGTGATTAAAGTGAAATATTTTTTTGACACTGAGATGGATAAAAATCATATTTTTCAATGCGATCATGCATATTTTCTCATAACATTCGTACAACTTTAACACAGATAAGCAACTAAAAATGTTCCTGTATAAAACCAAAACATGAATCTGTGACTAAACAAATATTTGTGATGGCGATCATGTCAAAGATCTCTACTTCCCTGTTCGGCAAATCTCTGAAAACATTATGGAAATTCATTCTGATCTGCTTTAAAGCTCCTCCTAAGTCTCTCTCTTTGGCCTGAATTCAGCTAAAAGCTATAAGAACACTTTAGACTGAGCCCTTTCTGAAAACTCTCTTAATATCTTTAAATGCCTGACAATGAAAGGCTAATAGAAATCCTCGTATCAAGCTGCACAAAAAGAAGCTGTTCGGCCTCTTTGATAACACAGTTGAAAGTCATTTTTAAAACAAAGTGCCACAGGGGTTAAATTAGAGTAACTGTTTTCTCCAGATGAAAAAACACGGGCTCGGCTGGCTCTGCTGGGAAACAATCAAAAAGTGGATTTATTCAAAGAGTAAAAACAACCATACTTACCTCAGACTAACTTGTGCCATTTTAACCATCAAGAACAAAAGGAACCTTACATAAGCCCAGTGAGTTTGACCTTGCTCTCTGCAGCCTTGTCCACTGTTCTTAATCTCAGGGGCATAAATTAGCAGCACCTACAGTACGGTCTGAGTTTCCAAGGAGAGCGCCTCCTACCAGGGGCCAAAGATGTCTGCTGGAGTTTGTTGCCCAGGCTCGGGAATGGCTGCACTTGTCACAAGGACTAAAGACAGTTTCCTCGCTCGGCACCCAGAGACAGTGAAGCCTCAAAGTCAAGGGTGGGCAGGAATGCCCTGAATAGGCAGTTACGTAAAACTCACAGCACCCTGTGAGGATAGAGAAGGAGCTACTCAGGACCTGACAATGCTCGCTGAAATGAAACAGTGTCAGACGGCCCAAAGTACCAACGTCGAAAGTGTGCATGGAACTGAGACGAGTTCACATTTTCACAAATCTAACACATTAAGACAAAGACAGAAATGATCTTTTATTTGAATGAGGGCATGAGACAATGGGAGCTTTGGGCAGAGACATGTGAAGGACCCCAAAAGACATGACTGATGCAGTTGTAAGTAGTTGCTTTGCGTCTTTTTGTGGTCATTTGCACCCATTTTTTGCTAATTTTGTACCTCTTTGAAGTTGTTTAAGTCATTTTGCATCTCCTTGTATTTGTCTTGCATCACTTTCCAGTTGTTGTGCACCTCTTTGAATATGTTTTGCATCTCTTTGCAGTCATTTCATGCCTATTTTTAGTCATTGTGCATGTCTTTGCAGTTGTTTTGCATTGTTTTTTTTATTTGTCTTTTGTCTCTTTGCCGTTGTTTTATTGACTTTCCAATGATAACTATGTAAAATGTCACTACATATCGAGGCCCCGGTCCAAGGGCCCCCTGACCCCTTAGGCCGCTGGGCCCGTGCCCGGTAGGCCTGCCCATGCATGAATAAGGGAATTTAGGTGAGGCTATTGATAAAAACAAAATTGGCAGGGACTAATCCGCTTTTGATGTCAACAAAGTAATTGCAGAAATTATCTGGGGCATGTTTACCAAAACAGTCAACAGATACAGTATCTCTGATCACCGGTGCATTGCATTCGCCGAGCACATTCTGCACTTTGTTTATCGCGGCTTACTCTCATGCACAAGAAAAAAAAAAAGCAAATAGAAAAAAGGGGAAGAAAAACATAGCAATACCAAAAAAACTCTCTCCCTCCCTCTTTGCTCCCACCAGAAGCCACCCAGCGAGCACCAGGGCTAACCCTGCTGACCTGACCCAGATATTAACCCAAGCCTCCAGATGTGAACGCGCGCTGGGATTACTCCACCACTGCATCAAGCTCCACATGCTTTCCTAATGAGGCATCCTAAAATGACCCTGGAGACAGAGCGGACTGTCTGCCTCACTATCTGCCTCTATTCCCATGACTCTATCAGCCTGTCTGTGCACAGGCATCTTCATATGAGCTCATGTACGAGGAATATCATGGATTCTGGTTGAGAATGCAAGTTAAAAAAAACTGACCCCATGCAGCCGAAAAAATTCACATTAAAGTGAAATATTATCCAATAAAATTGTACTGTGGCATTTTCTATTAGCATTTATTTCTACCAGGATCATTCATACAAAGCTGCTTATTTCTCCATTTCACACACGCCTCTGCCTGAGTTTCACCTGCAACAAAGTGAGGTTATTAAAACATAAAGAGGGACATCTGCTCCTCTATAAGACACTGAGGAGAATCTGTGATGCATGCATGAATGTCAAAGCTAACAAACTTGTCCTGCTCTCGATCAGCCTGTCTGCGCACAAGCATCCTCCTATGTGCTCATGTACGAGGAATCTGATGGATTCTGGTTGAAAATGCAAGTTGAGCATGAGATATCAGTCACTTTAAAAAAGCAGCAGACAGAATACACGCAACTTAAAATGAAACATTATCCAATAAAATTTCACTGTTAAGCATTTTCTGCTCTGACTCATAAACACCAGAATTAAATTAGCTTTTAATTGTAATGTTTCATCATTTCACAGTGTGTCACCTGCAACAAAGTGAAGTTATTAAGACAGACCTGACTGAGGAGAACCTCTAACACATGCATGAATGTCAACGCCTGACAAACTTGTCCTGCCCTCAATCAGTCCATCTGTGCAGAAGCGTCTTCATATCTACTAATATATGAGGGATAAGTTATTAAAACATAAAGAAGGACATCGGCTCTGATGCATGCACGAATGTCAAAGCTTAAACTTGCAGAAGCATCTACATATCAACTAATGCAGGAGGAATATCATATAAATGCAAGTTGAGCATGAACGCAGAGAGATGTCGGTAAAATGTGCAGCAACAAAATGCATGCAAACTAAAATTAAACTAACTATATAATAAAAATAATGAAAATAATAAACACTGGAATTAGATTTGTTTGCTGCTTATTTCATCATTTCACCGTGTGTCACCTGCAACAAAGTGAAGTTTTTCCAGACAGACTCTACCAGACCTGACTGAGGAGGCTCTCTAATGCATGCATGAATGTCAAAGCCTGACAAACTTGTCCTGCACTGGCTGCTGGAGAACAGACGAGAGGGGGAGTCCGTTTACTTTCACTCATCCTGGCTGCACATTTTGCACCAAGTCAAACGGTGACCTGATCCTTTTGCAGAAGCGCCCTCTGATATGAAAGAATTTAACTCCTTCTCTGCATCAATGTAGCTATTGTGGCCATTGCATTCTTTCAGCAGCTTCAATTTCCAACTTGTGCAATGTGGCCAAGTTGCAAACTTCACCTCGGAGGATACGACACAGCCGCAGATCCAGACGCATAAGGAGGCAGAAGTGCGTTAAGTTTGATCGGCCTGCCGAGAAGCTGGAAATTTGCAAGAGATCAAACAGGGGCAGAAAAATAATAAACACAAATGCAGGGCTGATCTGTGAACCTACCATTTTGATCCAGCGTTTCGAGGCTCGCAGGAGTCCCGCAATAACTCCTCTGGCTCCGGTTTCCCCTCCGCCATGAAAAGGATCGTCCGATTGTCACATTTTCTCCAGTTTGTGCCTTATCCCTCAATCTTTTCTCCCCCCTGTGCTGCTGTAGCATTCAGACAGACAAAAATGCAGAGGCTGCTTTTGCAGGAGGAAATTGGTGATTGGAGCTCAGGGATCATATGGGCCTTTTTTGTCAGGCGTTTTTAAAGGGGACACGCTGCTGTTTGCACGCGGAGTTGAGGAGACGGGTGCATTTATTTTGTGCAGGATTTTCTTTCTGTCTTTTTTTTCCCCCAATGTCTGGTGTGTGCACGAGCGCTGCGCATGTTCCCGCAGCCATGTGGCGCAAACATTGCCTGCGCCTCCGCTCCCCGTGCGCTCCTGCAGCCCCGTGACGTCACCCGGCGCACAGATGCAGAGGTCAGAGAGTTCGTTTATTTCTCCTGTTGAAGAGGTCATTTTAACTTTAGTTACACTAGTTATGTGCAAAATAAGCGCCACAAATCAGCCTGTCATGGCTTTTTGATTTTGGTTGCATTTGCACACGTTTGAATCCAAACACAAAAGAGCAAAAATGTCTGATGAGAATTAAAATTATTGTCTCATTCTCCTGTAAAAAAAACACACAACAAACATCCTCTAACAAGGGAAACAATAACCTGCTGTGTGGCCCCTGGACTAACATCAGATGTGGGCCCCTGTTATTAAGTGTAACCTTTCAACAACACTTTTTATAGTTTTGACATGAAACACTAATAAAACAAATGGAACCAAGACAAATTAAAGACAAACACATTTTTTCCATCGAAGAATCCCATCAACTCTTCATCAGGTGTGTTGACCCATTTATTAAGTGTAACCATTCAACTGTCTGAGTAAAATCACAAATACTATACTTTGACTTTTAACATTCAAAATAAAACAAATGGAACAAAGACAAATTTCAGCTTGAAACTGCAACAAAAGTTATGTTTTTCCATTGAAGTTGTGCTGACTCTCAACTTCCACATCCCACATCAGAACAGAGATGATTACACACTTACAGTTTGTATAACTGTACATTTCTTACTGTTTTTATTGACCACAATTTTTAGGAATATGCACCATATAAGCATCCCATAAACTGAAATAATAAAGGTGTTAAAATTAGATATTAACTTGAGTTCCCTCCGCGTCAGGTAATAATGCAGGTGTTGCCTTGAGGCCTCTGTAATTTCACTTCATATTGTGTTTTAGTGGTGCATACAGTATTACAAATCAAATTCATTGTCACTCGGGCTGCAGCTAGCATTTATTTTCATTATTGATTGGTCTGCCAAGGTTTGGCCTATAAAACATGAGAACATGGTGAAAAATAGAGAATAAAAAGAGTCCAACTTTAACTCTTCAAATGTCTCAAAAATATTCAATTTAATGTGATGTAAAACAGAAAAAGGCACTGGAACCTGCAAATGTTTTGCTTTACTTAAACAAGTCATCAATTATTAAAACGGTTGCCTATTAATTTTCTGATGTTGGACTGATCATTTCAGCTCTAATTGCCACAAAAGACCTGGAGCCTTCGGGCCTCCTGAGGGTCCTGGGCCCCGGGGCAGTCGTCCACTTTGCCCACTTGGTTAATGCAGCCTTGTTGTGAACCCCCCTGAAGGATCCCTGGACCTCGCTGCCATTGCTCACTCCTGAGCAGACAGTATGGAGCAGAAGTCAATATGCTCATAACAAGGCGGGGAAAAAATTGATCACAACCTGGAGCAGGTCCCATTCATCACTTCATGGCCTGGACTCAGCCGAGTGTGGACACAGAAGCTGCCAAACCCAGACTGACACAAATGTTCAAACACATTCAGCACTGAGAGCTTTTTAATTTCAGATACAGTATGTGGGAGTGTAAGCAGAGTAATCACCTAGTTTGGATTGTCCGAGAGAAAAAGTGTTCAATATTTCACATCTTGTGCTGTTAAACATTTCAGACAAGGAAAAACTGAAGAGGAGAAATTCGGTGAAAAGTGAACCACCCATTTCCTCAAAAAGTGACAGCAGCCTAATGATTTTTCCTCATGAAACCTCAGGCACCAAAGTCAAGGAAGCCTCCACGTTCTGAAAGGAGCCTGAAAAAAAACCCCATTTTCAGCCACATAAAACACCTGCTTGTTAACAAAGAGAGGACATATTTTGTGAGGGAAACATTATTATGATCCTGAGGCACGAGCAACATGACATCATCTAAAGAGTCAAGAGTTTGCTCTAAGGTTGACCTAAAGAAGAAAAAAGTAAAAATACTTTAAGCTGGTGTTTTTCAACCTTTTTGGCTCACTGGTGTGACCTCAGTGTGGATGTGGATTGCAATTAGTTTGTTTTACACATTAAAAAATACTAACATTAGATGCATGGACATAAAGATATTCACCAACACACTCATATTAACATGAATGAAAAGTAAAGAAAAGTTTGTATGGGCGAAGAAGTTAACATCTTAAACAAAGACCTCTCCAAAAACCTCAAGGCCTCTATTACATAAAACTAGGATCATCACCCTTTTTAACTAAAAAGTGATGTTTTCTTCTCAGATGGTTTCATTTGAAGCCCAAAGAGGAGAAAGTATCTAGTATTTCTCAAAAAAAAAACAAGACAAAAATATATACATTTTATCGTTTACAATTTTCTTTCTTATGTCCTTTATCATCTTTTTGACCCATCAGATTTTTTCCAAGCTGTTGCTTTAGATTTTCCTGTTTTGTTATGTTAAACACACTTTCTCATTATTATGCCTTCCTCAAAAACACACCTTACAAATGTAAATGTGTGAAAAATAATTTTAAAAAAATGCTTTACATTCCCTCTCTGTCAGCATCAAATCATTGTGCAGCAGATGATGCATTCTGCTGTAAAACTGAATGCTCGCTGCTACTTTTCTGCTCTCGTGTGTTGGTTATGATGCAGCATTGTACATCCAGATTTGATTTGCGCCGAGAGCCGTCCATACGAAACAGGCCTGAACAGTGGATGCATTCACTGCCTGCTCTCCTGCACTCGCAGATAAAAACTGGACAGCCACTGTAGAAATTCAATAGGATCTGTATCTCATGCACGAGTCTTGGTTTTCCAGCACGCAGCTCCCACAAGACAGGAGCTCACACACCGGCTTTTAAGTGTACGCAAATATTAGCAAGGAGGGAACCAAATTTTCAATTACTTCTGAGTGTGATAAATAATTTAATAGAGTCAGTCTCTCTCTTTTTTCAATCGAACGAAGTGCTGTGATCAGGGAGTGAAATTATAGTTGTGCATTAATGTGATTCTTCTAATTGCACGACACATAATACAGTGGATTCTATAATAAGAAAACTGCATTGATTGACATAAATATACACACACTTCAAAATCTGACGTCTGACAATCTACTGTGCAGCTCACAGCTGTATTGATTTTATACACGCTGCAGTTCTGCATTCAAAGCTAGATGGCGCCATTGTAGAGGTACAAGGTTTGAGAACATAAACTGAAATCTCTGCAACTAAACAGTGTGAGCAAAAATGGAAAAAAAAAAAAAAAAGATAAGGTAAGATGCTGGGGTATTTATTAAGTGTAAACATTCAACTGTTATAACTATTTGAGTAAAATCAGAAATACTATACTTTGAGTACAGTTTTAACATTCATGATACAGTAATAAAACATAGAATAAAGACAAAGTACAGCTTGAAACTGCAACAAAAGGTTATTTTCCATTCAAGAATTTTTTCTTAATTATCAACTTAAGGCAAATCCTCAAAATATACCCACAACTCCTCACACGCACATCGGAACCGAGAGGATTAGACACTTACAGTATGTATGACTGTACATTTCAGTGTATAAAAACACAAGTAAAAAAGGAATAGACAAATATACAATAATATAAAATAGATACAGCTCATTTCTCATTATTAATCACATGTGTGTTTTTTGTACCTCTAGGCCATGTTGACAAGATTCAGCCCAGTTGTTCTCAGCTGCTACAGCCTCTAAAGAAGATCTGCCTTTGTATCAGCTTCTAACATGGTTTCCTTATTTACATTCAATAACATTCATTTCATCAAAGGCCGTCATGTCAGCTTATGTAGGAGGGACATAACGCACAAGATTAAACTACTAACAACATGATGAATATTTCTCTTTGAGCTTTAGTTTTCTGATCTGAGATGATAACAGTAATTGCTATTGTGTGTTGCACAGTGTCCAGACTTTGTGGTTTTGTTCCCTCTCAGTAGACTTGAGAGCTTAACTGTAGCGACTGCTGCGACTGTGACTTCTGCGCCTGGAAGAACTGCGACTGGAGGAGCGGTACGACCTGCAGAAGACGGAGATTTGAATTTGATGAATTTGATGGCAGCAACATGTTTCAAACAAGTTGGGACAGGAGCAACAAAAGACTGTGAAAGTTGTGGACTGATCCAAAAACACCTGTTTGGATCATTCCACAGGTAAACAGGTTCATTGGTAACAGGTGATAGTATCATGATTGGGTATGAAAGGTTCATCCTGGAAAGACTCAGTTGTTCACAAGCAAGGATGGAGAGAAGTTCACCACTATGTGTGTCTTACCGGGACCTGCGGTCTGAGCTCCTGTAGCTGTCACTTCGTCTGTGGCCTCGTCTCCTGCTCGCGCTCCGACTCCGACTGGAATAGCTGTCGTAAGAGTCTGACCTGCATTAACAGACAGCCGGATGACAACAGAGGTATTATTTAGGATTATCTCCAGAAGAGTGTTTGGTTCATTTGCTTAGTACAGGCTAATTATACAAGGAAAAGCAAAGTCCTGGCATGATGATAAAGTCCCCAGTTATCTAAATGTTGTTCTATTAATTAGAATAATCTGTCTGCATGCTTAGTGAAAGATTGATTGGTTGTTTCTGCATCACACAACTGCAGATACTACAATTAATGACTCTTTTAGGGCTGCAAATAACAATTATTATAATTATTGATTAATCTGCTGTTAAAAAGCTTAAAAGTTCTGTCTTTCAAAAGCTTGTTTTGTCCGACTTACCTGGAGAAATTTAATTTTGCTATCACATCGGACAAAGAAAAGCAGCAAATCTTCATTTGCTTGAAAAATTATCTATCAAAAAAGTTTTTCTGTCCAGGGAATAATTGAATATTCACCTGCTTGTTTTAGTTGTAATGTCTTCATACTTTTCTGCTCTGTATCAATTGTTTCCCATGCTATCATAAATTGCTCTAAACGTCACACTACAGTTTATGAAAACTGACAGGTGTATAAATATCCTTTCATACTCTTAATTAATACTGTAGCAATCTACACCTGATTTCTAATTTAACTGTAATTAAGATCAAATTGGATCGTGGTGTTTTAATCTAAATATAATGTTTGCATAATTGTGTTTGTATATGATGTTAAGGGTATTCAGTGACCCCTGACATGAACAATTAAAGGTTTCTATTTCTGAGTGTCTCTCAGCACATTAACAGACCTGGATCTCCGGCGGCGATTATATGAGCGACTTCTGGAATGACTTCTACTGTACGTCCGACTGATAGGAGGAGAAAAAAAAGACGCACTGGTTTGAAAGATTAGTGGTGATAAAATACACAATGGAAAAATACAATGGAAAGTCTTGGGAAGATTGTATATACAGATAAGGCAGACTGGCTGAAATGAGGAGCACGATACTGAAACCTTTCGAGTTTCCACTACTTTTAACTGAAAACATGTCGTCTCTGAGATCCATTAGATGCCACAATTAAACTATTATATCAGTGTTTCAGGGTTTACCTGTGACTCCTGTAACTTCGATATGTGCTGCTACGAGAGCGAGACCGTCCTCTTCCACGCCTCCTCCGACTCCTACTGCGGCTCCTGAAAGAATTACATTGTGTTATAAATCATGTTTTACCCGAGCTGGAATAAATGTTTCACATCCATCAAGTTCACAACATCTACATCAAAAGAAGCCCCTCCAGCATTTAGAGAGATTTACTGATGGTGCCGTCACGCTCTGCGTTTAATCAAATGTGCTTTTTGTCTCACCTGGAGGAGTAGCTGGAGCTGCGGGATCTGCTCCTGGACCTGCTGTAGGAGTGGGACCAGCCTCTGGAGCGGGACCGGTGACTGGAAATGGAGCGAGACTTCCTGGATGTGGATCTGGACTTCTTCAGGGACCGCGTGCGGGACGTTCCCCTCGTCTTTCCCACCGAGGGGGATCTTTCCTCGCTGGAGCTCTCCTGGTTCCTCGGCCTCTGGTTGAGCCGCGCTGTCTTACGGACCTCGTCGAACAGGGATCCCGGTCGGACTCTGCTTTTGCTTTTGATCTCCATTCTCACTCCCTGCGTGTTGGAGGTCTGCTTCTCTTGAAGCTGGATGTTCTTTGCGGTGATGGGTGACACATTCACGTTCTGTAGAGCTGACATTCCTTTCAAAGGCCTCCATTTGAAATTAATGACAGTGCCAGGAGGTTTGCCAGTGGTGGCTTCATCTTGCAGTCCACCAGCTGTTGTTGTGGAGGTAGCAGGAGGCTGATCTTTGCTATGAGGTAAAGCACTGTCTTTACTTGCCATCTCTGACTTTGAGGTAGATTTTAGGCTTAATTCAGGGGCGTTACAATGAGAATCCTGTGAAACTGGAGGTTCGACAATTTCAGCATCGTGCTCAGGGGTACAAATATCCATATCATCTAATAACTCCTGCTCTTTGATACTGGTTAAATTAGCACCATTCCTGCTGGATGATTGAAGATGAGTCTGTTTTGCTCTCTGTTGCCCTCTGTCTTCATCTCTGGTAGGATTCTTATTTAAAGAGGTTAAATGTGGCTCCTTTGCATTCATGCTGTCCACAGCAGACCTTTCTTTGACAACTCTACCAGGACTATGCTTCTCTCGCTTGGATTCATCCTCTTCCTCCTCCTCTCCGAACTCTAAAGGTGGCTGCCAGTGAAAGGTCTCTTTGAGCTTCTGATGTTTCCTCTTATATCTCTTTCCTTTGTCCTTACTGTGATGGGAACTGCTTTTGTTCTCACTTCTTCTCTTGTGTTTATGCTTACGTTTGGCCTTCTTCTTGCTCTTGTGCTTCTCGGGCTCTGCAGCCTTCGCAGGACTTTCCTCCGCCTGAGCAGAAGCAGCGGCAACAGCGATCTTGTGTGCCGGAGCTTCAACTGCCTCAGATGTCTTTTTGGTCTCATATTCTGATTCTGAACTGGCCTCCCCTTCCTCTTTTTCAGATATAGCTAAAGTCCTGGCTGTTATATTTTCCGCATCGCTTTCTGAATTCCATCCAGTGTGAGCAGACATTTTCTTGTCAAGGACCTCACTGGACTGAGCTCCTTGTTTCTTCTTTTTTGACAGGGTGGCGCTGTTGCTTTGGCTGACTTTATCGCTGTCACTATCCCATTCAGACCTGCTATTAAAGGTCTCCACCGGCACTGAGCTGTGATGCTTCATCTCTTGATCCTGTGAGCTGCCTTTCTCCTTTATTTTCTCCACAGAGCCGCTTCTCCTCGAGACGCTGTTGTCAGGACTGTGCTCACGGCCTGCCCTGTTCTCCAATCCAGACTGAGCCTCTTGACCAGTGGCGAGTGAAATGTACTTATCTAAATTTTTTATTCTACTCAGAGAGCTGTAATACTCTTTCCACTCCTTCTCTAGTGAATTCTTCTTTTTCGTACTTGTTTTCTGGGAGTTTTCAGACTCTGATCGGCTGTAGGAGGATGACCTGCTGTTGTACTGATAGGAGGATCTGGACCGGGACCTGGACCTACTGTAGCTTCTGCTCCTTGAGCGACTGTATGAGCGGCTGTAGGACTTGCTCCTGGAGGACCTGCTGTGCGAGCGCCCTCTAGGTTTGTGTGCTTTGTTGCTTTCAGAGTCGCCTGGCAGACACTTGGGTGTAACTGAGGTCTGAGCTTTTTCTGTAACGTTGCTGGCTGCTGGTCCAGTGGAAATGTTGCTGGGAGCTACTTTAGCTTTAATTTCCTGAATATGGATGTAGGAGGGCTTCCAGGGCTTCTGACCAGGTTTCCAGCGTGATGGTGGAGGACTGTCGCTCAGCGGGATCACAGGGACACTTTCAGGAGCCGGGACAGCAGGGACTCTGGGGACAGGTGTGACTTTGCTGTCTGGAAGCTTCTCAGGCACATGGATCGTGGGGTCCACTTTGGGCTTACTGGCTTTCCTTTTTCTTGGGGATCTGGATGAACTCCTCTTTTTGGACGGAGACCTAGACCTGTACTTGGATCTTGATCTTGACCTGGATCGAGAGCGGGAACGAGAATAGGACTGAGATCTGGATCTAGACCGACTTCTAGACCTAGAAAGACTTCTGGATCTTGAATAAGACCTGGATCTTCCTCTAGATCTGGACTGACTGGATGTGTAGGATCTAGAGTATGACCGTGAGTCTCTGAAAGACGGCGAGGACCGCCGTCTCCTCCGAGTTGACGAATGATGCTGATTTGAAGAGGAGCGGGACGGAGAACGGGATCTTCTGGACTTTCTTTCTGAAGACACTGACCTTTCACCGTCTGACAGCTCTTGAGGTTTGTTCTTGGAGCTCTTCTTCTTGCTGCGTTTATGTTTTTTGGCCTTCTTCTTATGTTTGGCTTTCTTCTTCTCTTTCTTCTGTTGTCGCCGCTGGCTGGACCTCTCAGAGCTGCGGTCTGAGGAGTGTTCTGCAGACCGGGACCATGCAGAGTCGCTGCTGTCGTCCCATCTGCTTGAGGAATGGTCATTCAATCTGTTAAGTCAAAAGATGTATGAAGCAAGAAAAAACAAAGAACAAATCTGATACTCTAAGTTACAAAGTCAAATATTAAGATATACTTGTCTCCTTTGCTCCATCGCTCGATGCTCGGTGGTTGGTAAACTTTGGTTCTCTTCATCTCTTCTTTCCAGTGTGGTGGAGTTTCACTGCTACCACGCTCCTCTACAGAGGTAGAGCGTGATTTCGATCTCGTGGGGGTGTGATATCTCTGCAGAGAAGTTCAAATATATTGCAGCTTCAAATTAAATTAATAACAATACAGCAAAATGCTTTATGGAGCTTGCTGAGGCTGTGCTTTAAGATTCTTTGCCTTAAGCAAATTGCATGATTTCCATAAAAATGCATATCAGTGGAAAGAAGTTATACAGTCGATATGCAGATATGAGCATTGAGAAAACACGTTTGTTTCTGAGGTTAATGAAAAACAATCCCAATTCCAAAAAGGTTGGAACACTGTGTAAAACATACATGAAACAGAATGTGATCATTTGCTAATTCTTTTTGACATATACTGAATTGAAAACAATGTTTGAACAATTATTCGAGTCCTGAATAAGTAGAATTATTATATTACAAATTATTTATTTAAGTATTGAGTGAAGTCTAAAAGAGTATAATCTTGGGCTACAGACTTTTTTTTTCTGCTCCTCTGTGATCAGCTTGTAAAAACCAAGAAGAATTCTGTTTTACAGAATAGAAGTTGTATTGTCCACTTGGAAATGCTGTCCCTTTCAAATAGACAAAGTGCATCAGGTAAAATTACAAGCCGGCTACAAAGATTCAAACAGAAACACCAAATCTGACTAATCTCTGATCTTAATCAAAGTGAACATACCATTGTTCCTCTGCCTTTGATCTTCCGTCCTGACTTGGAGACTGCTGGTTTCTGGTCAGCTGAAAGAGACGTTTCTTCTTTTTCAACTCTGAAAAAATCAGATTTCAAAGTAAACACCTACTGTAATTACACACGTAGATATTGTTGATTGTGTCACCCAAAAAACACCATGTAAATGAAGCCCAACTTAAAACTGACATCTCTGTTTTATCTTCCTGAGATGGCATGTCCCGGCGCAGCAGGAAGCGGTTCTCTGGCACAGGTGGGATTTCCTCTGGCCGAACAACGGGCTTCTCTCTTTTCCCACTCTGCTCCTTCTCTCCCTCTACTTCATTCTCCCCTTCCGGCATCTCTTTTTCCACAGGACTGTGAGAGCTTCAACAACATGACGTGATGCAAACAACATTTTGTTATGCCAAGAACCAACCTGTCTCTTCACTCTTAAAGCTGGCAGTGAAACATGTTAGTACTTCTATTTATACATGGACATTTGAGACACATGTGAGTAACTATAGAAGCATGTAAAGACGTCAACATGAACAAAGATTAAAAAAAATACCTCTGCTTGGAGTGCATAATGTTCTTCTTAGATTCCCTTCTTTTCTTTTTTGACCGTTTACTCTTCACGTGCCTCTTGTGCTTGCGATGTTTGTGCTTTTCATCAGATTCACTTTCAGACTCCACTGAAGAGGAGAACTGAGAGGACGACTCATGGGAATTGAGGGACGAGTCAGCAGAATGGGAGGTTCTTTTCCTCTTGCCTTCGAGTACTGAAGTAGGAAACATGACAGCACGTGTCATTTAATTTAAAATATACTTAATTTTAAGAATACAACGCTGATATATTCAGTAATGGTAAGAAAGCGAGTTCAAATGCCATGAGTCATTTTCGGTGTGATGTAACACTACAACAATAAAGGCTTTGTTTGATTCCTCTCAGTATGTTGGAAGCAGTGAAAGCAAGCCTGGCAGAGTGAGGTGGGCAGATGCCAAATAAAGTCCACAGAGATCACCTCGCTCATCCTCATTAAACAGAAGATCAGGTTACATGCCCCGTACGAATGCCAGTGGGGGAAAACGCTGGCATCAAAATGCCAACCTCTTACAGAATGAGCACAAAATATGACCCAGTTACAATCACAGGCAGCACACGTTTTTCCCCACAGGAGACAAAAACAAAAGGGTGAAATACAAACGGTGAAAGCTTATGTTTAGATCACTTAAAAACAATGGATACTGTCTATGTAAACTTTTTATTAACAACTATCATAAACAGTCATAGCAGACTTTAACTCTTATAGGCTTAGACTGAATAGGTTTTCATGCAACAGTGGGTCAAAAGTCTGATGATATTCTAATTTTCTTATTGTAAACAAATCCTATGAAAACACATTGATCCGACTAACAAGTATTTCTGTGTATCCACAGCCTCATGTAGCTTATTCCTCTGCAGTATAGAGCTCCCCAAATATTAAAAACACATTAAAAAAAACATTTCTAATCAGAGACTGAAAATAGTCGCTAACAAGTGCACTATTTTCCTCTGTTTATGTAGCGTTTGCCAAATACTGCAGTGCCCAGCTGTTCTAAAGTATCGAATAGAAATTATTGGGAGAAAAAAATGAAACATGTTTATGTCTTCAGTAGGAACAAATGAGCTTGGGGCTGAGTGCCACAGATGGGGGAGAGAAGTCTGCTTTTGGCCTTTTCATCAGACTTGTGGAAAAAAAATATATCTGTAACCTTCAAGAAAAAGTTAATCAGTCACAGCACTTACCATCATTAGCAGACTTGGTGATAAGTTGTCCGCAGTCCATCACTCTCACATCAGCGTAGGGTCTGCTGGCTGAATCAGTCTTCAGCCCCTCGATCTTCTTTATCACTTCAAAGCCGGAGATGACGAGGCCAAAGACGACGTGGACTCTGTGCAGAGGTAGAAGGATTAATGCCTTCTAGAACTACACAGTCAAAGTTAGAACAAGTTTTGGTTACTTCACATGAGATATTTCTGTATTTCTTTTTCTCTTTGTGCTCTTCTTATTGGTTTGAGGTAGGCATCGCTCTGGTTTGAAAAAAGGTTCTGTTCTGTGCATCAATTGGGGTTCAGCAAACATTTTAATCCCAATCTGAAAAAGGCTGCTGGATTGTTTGCTCACAGTCAATCACATCTGATCAATAAAGTCATAATGAAGCAGATCAGCTGAGTTTAGGAGTGTTTCGTAGTAGAAATCACTTAAAGTTGATGTTTCTTTGAACTTTGATTGTTTTTTATATCGTATAGATATTGAATGTTATCAAGAGTTACAAGATTTCTGAGGCTTTAAGAGCTCTGATTGAAAAGAAGAAAAAAAAGAACACAAAAAAGCTGGAAAATCAAGTCAGAAATCAAGTTTCACTACTAACTGTAAAGACCATTTTAAAGCCTCCTGTAGGTGCCAAAGAGAAATTTGATTTTACCCGTCAAGATGCGGGGCCATCTTGGTTGTGCTGTTTGAGGAAAATCCAGCAAAGAAGCCGGGGAGGATCGACCAATGACAATGGCGGAGTCATGAGAAAAGGAGAAAAAGGAGGAAAAGAAAGAATTAACAAGTGGCTTCAACAAAGTGTTGGTGCTACTGTACCACGGGAAAAATCTCAAAAAAGATAACGAATTTGAGAGACCACCATTTGTCTAATGATATGTGATTGCAGATCAATTTAGAAAATTGTGTTCCTGTACATTTTGTTTCAAGAGTTTTTATTCATGTAGGACATTTATAACTTATGGTGACAACCTGTTTTATTGCTAAAGGAAGAACAAAGCCAAATAACCTCAAGCCATTTGTGAATATTGTTTAAACATATCCAGAATAAACACTGTACTCTGTAGAATACTTGCAAATACACACTACTGAATGATAAATACAGTCAGGAGAAGAGAGAGAAACACAGCCTTGGAGACACATTACCTTGGAAGAGCAGGATGCTAGAGTTTCTGTAAATTTTACACAAAAAATGGCAAGAGAAAAAATGTAACACATTTGTAGGTAAAAAAGAATGAATCCATGTTTCTCTGCATTTTGAAATCTAACTGCACACAGAGAGGGGACTGTTGACGTTCACACTCAATGACAAATGCTACTCTACATTTTCAAAACAGAAAGGGACAGAAAGTAAAAAAAAAAAAGCAAACTCAAAAGTGCCCTGTCAGTTAAATGATGCAGTTATTAAAGGTGCAGAGTGATTTGAATGACTTAGTGTTACTCACATGAAAAACTGTGAACCATTGGTGTCCTTCCCACGATTGGCCATCGACAACAGGAAGGCTCTGTCGTGTTTGAGAATGAAGTTCTCATCTGTCGGAGCAGAGAAAGGGGCATCGAAGTCTCACAGACTGTTCTCTGATAAGCAATAATGGAAATATTCAGGGAACAGCAGGACAAAAGGGACAACTTTTCTTATCCTTTAAACCTAATCATTGCCTCACCAACCAGTCCCTCCATAAAGGCACCCTTTTGTACAGGCAGGGTTTGTTACTTCCAGTCCTTTTCTTACCAAACTGTTTTTTATGATTTAGACTACAAACAACAATTCACATATATTTTACATGATTCTGACCACATTCCAAAGAATAACATGTTGATTTCCATTCATTTTAACTTGCTTGAGATAGATTATCCATGCATTGTCTTATAAAGTGACTCTACATTTTTCAAATAGGGTCCAACAGATTTTAGAGATAACTAACATTCATGCTCAAAGAGCAATAATTAAAGGCAGAAGAGAGAGAGAAGACAATCAACGAAAACTTAAAGAGTTGTAAAAACAAAATTGAACAAGCAAACAAAAAGGGTGTTTAGGTGCTGACTATGATGAACCACCTATCTAAAGCAAGTCCCCTGAAGATGATTTTTATAGCATAACAAATGACTGGAAACCAAACTTGTTGAATGCTTTGGAAAACTGGTCCACAGTGATGTAAAATATAAGGAATTTAATGGACTAAAATGAAAAATCCACTGGAATTATCCTTAAAATATAAGACAGAAAACACGCTACAGTAAATCTGAACAGTTAATCGACTACATATAGAATAAAAATCAAGCTGAAGTTCTGATAAGCACTGAAGCTGACAGTCATAAATATCATAAAGCTATTTACATACATGAACCTTTCAAATTTGGAAAACACAAAAACCAAAATGCTTCCCAATTTATTTTATCTACATATGCTATATCGCGGTTGCAAGGCTACATATCTTATTTCCACTGTGGTACTCTATGAGTCTTCCTATTGAGCAGAGAACCCTGCAGCCTGCATCTGACTACATGTCATGGCACTCATGTGGCTATAAATACCACATATGTAACATTAAAAGTAATTTGAGCAGCCCGAGGCTTTGGGGGGTTAACAGGGTGGCTGTTTGAATAGAAAATCCTTTAACATCTCTTCAGTACAAATTTGCACCTGCACCACTGCAAACATTTGCACTGGTTTAACTGAGAGAGGAAGGTGATGAGGACAATGTTGACATGGTGTTACTGAGCTGTGCACATCTCTTACCTTCTCATTTTGCAAAAGACCACTCTATAAATAAAAGAATATGTTGAAAATTTTAGGCAGGAAGATTGTAGCTTTCAATAAAGAGAATGCCTTCTCTCCATGCTGATGTGATAAAGCCCACTACTGTTACTAAATAAAGGACAGCACTATACAATGGAAAGGTGAAGGTCAACAGAGTCATACATTGGAAAAGTCACAAGAAATCCATTATTAAGACAATAGGCACATGCAACATTATGCTCATGCAAAAGTAGCTAAGTCAGAGGCTCATGGGTATTTAGATTTATGGACTGCTTATTAGATAATTTGATATTCCCATTACCTTCAAAGTAGCCACCATATATGGACTCTCCTCCTCTTCCATTTCCTGCAGAAATCAACAGTAAAATAGTTAAACCAAACTATAAATAATGTTCCTGGCTATTTTCACACCAATGTCCAGAACTTCAATGTACATCAGAGAATCACTCCAGAAAAGGGAAGAAACTTTGTGTGTCATGTTTCCATCAGTGCCGATCGGAGCTGGAGTCAATAAATATGTTTGAGTGGGGAATGAATGCCAATTGCACCCTTTCCCACTACAGACAAAAGCCAGATGTTAGTGGGTGTTAGTGGATAGGGTGTTAGAGCGTTAAATTTCTTTCTTAAACAAACCAAATCAGATGCAGAATGTTTTTCACAGCAGCAGCGTTTTGCTCTGTTGCTTTTCATTGTGTTTTATGCAAAAATGGAGCCAGCGGTTTGGGAAAAGGTGGGCTGGTGTGAACGTGGGCTGACTAACTTAATACAGTCAATTTAATTAAACACACAATTTTAAAGTAAACAAGGTTATGCATTAAAGACATTATTACCTTCGGTGAAGTCGCCTCCCTGGATCATAAAATTCTTAACAACTCTGTGAAATGTGGAGCCTTTGTAGCACAGCTTTTTCCCTGTGATTTTGCCAGTTCCCTTTTCACCTGCAATGAGATGTATGTTAACTGAGCTCTCATCAAACACAAAATATTCAACAGACCCGCTACTGTCTGAAGTGTTTTTGTGTAAACCAGATGGCTTGAGTTGTTAAGAAATGTTGCCACACGGGGTTTAATCTAAACAAGGGAATGAAACCACAGTTGGGGAAAGGGGGGTTTCAATAAACTAGATGCCTTTGTTCAGGCATCCTGGTGTTAATACTCCTGTGCAGGACCGCAGAATTCATTAAGAAATCTTCCAGTGGAGTGATACTAGCAGGGGATGGAATATTGGCCCAAAGCTATTACCCCCAGGGATTTTGCTTCCCCTCGAGTGAAAGGAGACGTGAAGGCAGAGATTTCATTAGATGTGTTGATGTGTTTAAGGGTTGCTTTCAGAGGACAGAGGGCTGGCTGTTCAAATGAGCAGCTTAGGTTGCTAATCTTCGAGTATTTTGCTTCACTGGCTTCAGCATTGTTCTAAGGGTTTGGTTTCTAATGGTGTGAGCTGATCTCCCTCCTAAAAGGACACATTAGACACTCTGAAAAAGCCACAGCAAACCGCCCGGCTGAATGGTGTATATTGCTGCGTTATGTTGTGTCTGCATGTCCAGGAAAAGGGACAGACTAACCAGCCATCTCCCATGTCTGCCCTTGCCAGCATCACATTCTCGTCTGCCAGGTGGGATGAAAAATGAGAGGGAGGATCAATCTGCAGTCTGTGTACAGATTTACAGCTATCTCTAGGCAGACCACGACTACCTACAGTAAACTGTCCTCTCCATGCTGGGATGAAATATCTAGGGAGAGAGAGCAGGACTCCTCTACTCCATCTGTCACGGGACAATTTACACTACAGCCAAAGCTCCTTTCCACAAGATATCAAATGACCAAAGAGAGATGTGGAGCGCAATACTGGGGTTCTCATTTCATATCTCATATTCTTATTTATTCATCTTCTCATTAGGGTGGAGATGGGAAGCATTAGAAAGAAAGATAAGTCTTAAACCCATAAAAATCATTGCTTTATTGTATGTATCCTGGCCAGTTGAGCCACAAGTTAAATCCTCAATGTCTCTGCTTGACACAACTGTTTTCAAATTATGGAAATCAGCACTTAAATACCACGTTTTACAGTTTCATGTTATGCTCTAAAACAGGTTTCAAAGTTTCAATATCATTTGTGTAACATAACATATAGAGTAGAACATGACTGGATGTTACTCACCAGTGCACAGAGAGAGAAAGTTTTTGCATGTCTTGGGACAAATATCCGAAAAGAGTTGAAAGACTATGCGCCCAACTATGAAAGACAAAAGAGAAAAATATTAGCTCAAAACACCTTGTAGATACTAAACATGTGATACGTGATATGAGAGAATAATTAATAGGGCAAGGTTACAATTAAGAGTTACGCGCAGCCTAAATGTTACTAGACTGCACATTTTTAATTGTTTTCCAACAATTAGGCGAACCCTGTGGTGAAGCTCAGACATTTTAGAAACTTTTCCATAGCTTGGAGCGAATCTGAAACTATTCTTAAGAGCGTGATGGGGGAGTTTCTGCTTGAAAACTACATATAACTAATAGCTTCTCAGGGTTAGACTTCAATACAACCATTCAAGACAGACGTGGTTTTAACAGAGAACCAGTCTACCAAACCAATGTACCACTGGGTGTTCCACTTTCTTATTGTTTGAACAAATGAATACCAATCAAAGGCTCCAAGGCTCCAAGAACAAGCTACATACATAGAGTTTAAACATCCTTATTGAAGATGTCAGTTCAAAGTACTTGGCTATGAAAGTGAGCCAAGGCTGTTTACATGTCTAACTAATTCTCACACCTGTAAACTGATATGAAATTCTCTTACCTGGCTCCCGGTTGAGCTCCACATCAAAGTAACACTGAGGGCGGTCTTTCACCCCCATTGTGATCAAAGTCCGGGTGACCTAAAATATAGAAAGAATACAAAAAAAGCTAAGCAGGAAAAATAATAAGGCTGCCTTCTCTTAAAGAAGCAGTAAGCACCTCATTCAGGTTTCTTTTTTATACGTCAGTGTACACCGACAAAGTACAGCATGTTTAGAAGAGTGTGTTGGAAAACAAAGTAGAGAGACTAAAAGACAGCGAGGGAGGATAGAAACAGAAATGGGAGGAGAGAGAACGAAGGGAGGGGAATGTGACAGAGACATCCGTGGTGAAATGCACTGGCTATGCAAATCAAAGCAGAGCAGTGAACAGCTTCCTCATGGTCCACTTTCAACTCTGTTTCCACTGTCCACTTGGATATCAGTGTGTGACAGCTTACAGGCACTGAAATGTCATAAACTGCTGCTATTACTGAGCACGGCCAACAATATTAGAACGACATGTGATCTTCAAGGTGTGTCAGTGGCTTGTTGGTTTAAACATGTGATTTTGATTACGTGAGCAAGAGCCCAAAATCACCAACGATATCACCATACTTCACAATGTTTACCCTTGATTAAAATGTTGAGAAAATCATTGCACCATGTTGCCAAAGCTCTGCCTCAACGTGTTCAATGCCAGCCCTCCTCTATTGTTGCACGAAAGTCAATTAAGTTCTGTTAATTACAACTACAAAGCAATATTTGGTGTGTCAGCAGCTTGTGTGCACAAGTTACATATTAGACTAACATGTCTGCCTTTCCAGCTGCTGGCAAAGAAAGTGCAAGACTGAGAGAAAGCAGAGCGTCCAATAAACTGTCAGTGATGTCTGAATTTATTAAAAGGGAAATTTTCTCATTATTTGCATGATATTGGCTGTTCAGAAACTGCTGACTCAGTGTGCTGATATACAATAATTTACATCTCACATGCTGTGCATGTGTGCTGGGGGAGATGTTTAACAAAGGAAACTGAGGGCAAGCATTACTATAGTCGACCTAATTTCAGGCTGCTGATGGCTGCAAGGAAAAACATGTGGTTTTCTTTCACTCAAGCTATTGTGATGTAACAGTCATAAGGGTGTATGCAAGGAAGACACTTCTGCCACCTAATTATTTATGTCTGACTTTCAATTTTAAGCAGTGTATCTACTTACTCCACAGCTAATGAAAGAGCAAAAATAAACCAGAACAGTGGAGCAGAATTAAACTGCATTCACAAATCAGACAAACAAACTATATTATTATCATGATTTCTATATCAGTCTATACAGGAGCCTATGTGACCCATCATTTCACCAGCACTGCATCAACTCAGAGACATGAACACACTGTACTCAGACAAATATCATGTTACAACCTTTGCTGTGTTGATCCTATTAGGGATGTTATTGTCAGGTTGTAAAACTTCCTGCTATATTTAGACAGCAATAATCGACTTCAACTTCAGGAGAAGTCTCATTTTGAGTATTTTGAAGCTATTTAGTTGAATAAATTAGAGGTAATGTGAGCTACAAGTCATGCAGATCACAGCAGCTAATAATGCTGATAATTTTCTTAAATGCATTCACAATATAGATGTAATAGAGGAAAAGCTGATCATCACAAAGTCGATTAGCCCACAAATGTCTAAATGTATAACGGTAGCTAACTGTCAGTATGGCACATATTTTACTCATAGTGTTGTTGGTTTTGTCGAAAATCCCAACAACGACGAGTTCAAGCCACATTTAGATCCACAACAGAGCAGCAAACACTCCTGGTTAGCTACACTGCTAACAACAGCTACGCTAACACAAACGTTAACGCCTGCAGGATGGAGCTAACAGCTAGCTGCTAGCTAAAGTTAGCTTGCTCTCGTTAGATTCCTCTCAGCCATAATTATTATTCGCATTTAATGTAACGATGAAAATCAGATTACAGGTTATCCAGATATACAAAAGTCACGACTAACCTCTGTGCAGTAGCTAGCTGTGCAATTAGCTAGTCACAGACGGTCGGCAATTACAAGCTAACTTCACTTTTTAGTGAAAGAGGATGTTGCGCTGAAAGATAACTGCGATTCGTGGTGCAGCATGTTTGTCCCTGCAGAGCCTCCGTAGCAGATTTGTTGTGGTTTTGTTGTATCCGGAAGCAGATTTGAAGTTAGCTCGTTGCTAATTTTGATGTAACTTCTTACGTATATGTTATAACAGAATATTCAAGTTTTCTATATTAATCGCTGGAAATAGAAAGAGTGTAATTTCACTCGTAAATCACATCTGAAGCTCCTGATGTTGGTGTTTTTCTTTGATATGATGCTCTAGTCTGCTAATCTAACGTTACAGAAACAAGGTGCAGCATGAAACCGGTCATAATGAGGTAACTACACCTTTATTATTACATACAGTAGACTCAAATATCACTGTTTTCCAAGTGGCACTCTTCCAAGAATACACAATATGTAAATCTACGCAGTTAATAATATACACTCAGATATCAGTTCATGTGTACACCTGCTAAAACTAATGAAGCCCTGCAATAAAATCCTTCATGAATCCTTCGGTTACAATCAAAACTTTAAGTTTGAGAGCAGTGTTTTACATTGTGATCATTTTGAAGGCTGTAGTTATGGTGCTGCTGGTTTGTATTGCATTAGCAGTAGGTGTTTCTAATATTTAGGCCACTCTCATTGAGAGACTGGAACTAAGTGTATCTAATAATCTGGCAAGTGAGTGTATTCTTAATATAACATTGACCTGAAATTATTTATTTGTTTGACACAGTAAGTCAATAGGCAGTCAATTAATCTGCAACTATTAATAAATACAATCAACTAATCATTGAAGTCATTTGCAAGCAACAAAAAGTAAATCCTTAATATCTGTTTCTTCTCTTTGTCTTTTGTGATAGTAAACAGAGTCTCTTTTGATTATGCACTGTTGGTTGAACAAAATCAGACATTTGAAGATGTCAACTTGGGCTTTAGGGACTTATGATGAGCATTTTCTTACATGTTGTAGACCGAAATTATTCCAGAAATGACTGTTAAAGTATGAAAATAATGTTGTACTTGCACCTCTAACATAGTAACACTGATGATTTGATCTTCCTCTTGTAGGCAGTGTGTTCTTCATGGACCCCGTGGATCATGTCTCTGATCTTGTTTGCCTTTGTGGTCCGGGTCAGGGATGGACTCCCCCTGTCAGCCTCCACAGACTTTGAACACAACCGAGAGCTCCAGGAGAGGAAGCAGCAGCTCAGGACCATCAGCAAGGCACTGGCCTGTTTCCCTGACAGAGGGACTGTCAAAGGCCAGGAGCTCAACATATAGTAAGGATTCAGGAACCAAAGCAGCCTGCCTCAGTTGAGCTCTCTGCAAAAAAAAAAAAAAAATGTTGTCCATCTGATCACAGGGGCATCCATGTCATGCTGTGTCAGGCTGTTTGTTTACTAAACACCTTTTCTCCTCTCACCTGTTCAGCTTCGTCTCATCAGAGGGTGTATCCTACATGACCGTGTGCCACTGCAGCCTCCCTGTTGCTAAGGCCTTCTGCTTCTTGGAAGATCTGCGCTGGGAGTTCACAGCATGCTTCAATAGCACTGTTGTTGCCTTGGCAAACAGGCCATATCCATTTTTGGAATTTGGTGAGTAGGAAGAGGAATATTTTGCCATCTAGAGTTGTTGTTGATATTTTTGTTGCACAGGAATTTGCTTTGAATTAAAATATGTGTTGAATGGCAAACATAGCTCCTGTGTTTTGATGCTTTGAACCAAAAATACATAAATTTGTTCTAATGTTACTCTTGTTGCCAATTGACAGACAGCACCATTCAGAAACTGAAGCAGCAGTACAACCAGAGTGGTGGTCCGGCCCTGGAGGTGACATTGGCAGAGGTCCAGGAGGATCTGAGGATCCACCCACCACAAGCAATTCACTTGGATGAAGTGGAGCTCAGCAATGGCATTGCAAATGGGCATATGGAGCAAGGTCCTGGATCTGGTAAGACCATCTGACTTATACTGTGTAGCACGTACAGTACAGTGCTACTGTAATTTTTGTTTCTGTAATGCAGAAATAACTTTTCTCTGTGTTGTTTTTACACTATTTATATGTTACTTTCTTTTGTCTAACAGGTCAGAATGTAAGACTTGAACCAGTGACAGCACCAGGCATCCTCTCGTTGGTCCTAAATATCATGTGTGCATCTTTGAACATAATCCGTGGTGTTCACCTCGTAGAGTACTCATTTCAGGTCTGTACCTGGGCCAGAATCCTATCACAGATTCTTCAGATAGGAGCCCAGCATGTTGATACATTATAACTTATGTTGTAACATTAAATATCAAATGTTATATTCAATATAAACTTGTATTTTATATTCCATAAAAAATATTTTGTATATTCAACATATACACTAACTCACATAACAAAGCCGTTTGTTATGCTTAGTTGGGGATTTTATTCAGACAGAGTCATATATAAGCTAACATTAATTATAGATATATTGAGCTGGCTTTACTAGCTGCTGTGCATCAGCATTTTGCAGTGAAAGCCTGATGAGGTTTGCACAAAACTGCAAAATTGACACTCTTGTGAGAATTAGGTCTAATCTGAAATAAAGGTGGTACATTTTAAATTATGTGGACTTGAATGATAAATCACCAATTTGTTTATTTTTACGCAGGATGATTATGAAGCTGTATGGAGTGTTGTGGCATTTCTTCTGGCGTTTGTCTGCTGTGTGTTTCAGGTAAATTCAGTTCACATTTTCAACACAGCTGCAAACTCTTTCTGACACTCTTCTCCCATGTGAATGACCTCTCTTGTGTCCACAGTGCCACCTCTACCTGTTCCATTCATCTTTTAAGAAACACAAGTCCTTCACTCTGCTGAGTGTGATCGTCCTATGCAACCTCTACCTGCTTGGCCTGAGGAACATGTGGCAGCTGATGTTTCACATTTCAGTTGCCTCGATCTCCACCCTCCTCATCCTCACCCGCAAACTCCAGCACAGAACCAATGACTGTGGGGTCTGAGGAGCAGGGGACAGTTTGTTGTGTTGCACCTCTCACAGCTCCAGGTGAGAACGACAGGGAAGCAAATGGCTTGATCCGCATAAATTATGAAGGTGTCGTGGATTTTTAACAAAAACATATGGATAAATTTTGCGTCCTCGTGGAAAATTACAAGTTAATATTTTCTTGTATTCAGTATGTACTTGCACTTTGTGTACATGGTTTCCAAGACTGTAAAGGGTATACAGTGAAATGCAGTTATTTCTGGATCTTTAAAAATAACTAATACTAACAGAAAAGCTTAAAGGAGATGTGTTGAACAATCTCAGTCAGTGCCATTCTGTCCCAAAAGAAGAAAATGTAGTGAGTTTTCTCTGTCAGAGTTGCTGACCAAAATCAGACGCATTTCCACTCACATTCAGCTCAGTGTTATTTCTGCTGCCACAGTTTATAAGGCAAGGTGACAGTTTGTGTCTATAACAGACAATAGATTTAATTATGTTCTTAAAATAGGCACATATGGCTGATTAGCAGACAGTTAGGTCGCCCGTCCAGCGCTGGTAGCAGTGTGATACATACAATATTTAGTGTAGTTTGATTTAAGATCAGTGACAGTCAAGTAAAGTGGACAAAGCAGCTGTTTTTATTTGTTTTCCATTATTTGCTCATCAAGCTAGAGAACCTAATACAGAGGTGTACATGTAAAGCTATGGGTCGTTTTATGCCTTACTGTGTTTCTTTAATTGGGTTGATTTATATACAGATACACCGGCAAGTGCTCAGCTAGTTATTGCAAAGGTTTAAATGTAAGGGCTTCGTTATGTAATGACTTAATGGACTTTACATTCTGTACTGAAGGACAAGTAGTCTTATAGTCATGTAAGGCATGATGTTAAGGAATATTATCTTTTAAACGCTGACTATGTGATGTGATCAAAGGAAAACTGTGTCACATCAAATCCAGTTTAAACCCATTTTTGTACGATCAAAGCGAATTTAGATATTTTGGTTTGTCTCACCTTTTTCTACTGATCTCTCTATTGTCAAAATGTAAACTGCGGGTAAGAATATGAAAGCACTGATTTTATGGGTAAAATTGAAATTTGTTGGAAAAATATTTTGACTGCACTATTAGTTTTAATTTTTTTGTGTTGATACAGCAGTTGTTTTTGAATGTGTTGCATATTGGGTTCAGCTAAAATTATATTTATATCGTGGTTTATGTTTACTTGGTTTTTTTTTTCTCTTTCTTTGGGTTTCTAACACTGTTCCTATTTGTAGTTCTCAGATTGTTTTAGACATAGAAATCATGTTATAATCTATGTTTCACTATAGAAAATGTCAGTGCTGCTAAACAACAAAGCTAACTAATGCTAAGTATAAGTCTCCTTTTAGTTAAGTTTTTTAACACTTTATTTCTTCTTAGACAGTTTTCAATAGCTAAACAGTTGCACTCATGCCCGGTAAGTGAAGGAAGTGAATTATTAGTTTATAGTGTTTGTCAGACAAGTAGCGTTGTGGCATTGTGTTCTTTTCATAAAATTATTCCCTTTATCTACAAAGTCAGAAGGAATTTTAAAGGAAAACGAGAAGGTTGCATCTCATCCGACAATCCAAACGTCCTTCACTGTAACGTTCAAATAGTTTGGAGTCTAAAAATGTCACCTTGAGCTTATAGTTTACAAAGTGTGAGGAAATTCAGATGTTTTCACTGAAGCGTTAAATGTAGTGTAGCTGCTGATTGTCCAGTTGAGCCTCTTATTAATACAGTTTGAATTTGTTCTCAAGTAGATTGTGGTGTCCAGATATTTTCTTAAATTGCTCAGACTGGCAGCGAACAGCCTTTTAAATCTGTGTTCAACAACATGACAGAGGAGTAAGCACTTGTTTAAGTGAAGTTTTCTTGGACAGCATCAACATAAATTCATGAAAATTGCAAACACCATAAATAAGTGAATTACTATGCGTTTTGCTGCATGGTATTTTCTGTACAGGACGTTGGTGATGCTGTAATATTTTTGATACAGAAGAGGTTTTACTGACTCACCGTTATCCCTGTAAGTTGTTGACCAAATGAATTGTAAACCCATGTCACCACCAATGTTCTAAAGATGTAGAACCAAATAATGTGGAGGATATTTTAAGACTTGAAATAAAAGTGAAGGAACTGTGTTGATGATGAAGTTTATAACATTCTGTATAAATACACTGTACAGTTCAAACATGGCAGCCTCGTCTTTATATTGGTTTTTTTTTTCTTTTATTGACATCTGAAGTCTTAAATCTAATCTGAATGCAAGTTTGAAACAATTTGAAAATCATTCACATTTCTTGAGGACAATATGAAGTATGTTAAATGGGACATTTTTTATGTTCTTTAATACACAATGCAGAAGAATGAAGTAATTTGTCTCTAATTAGATTCACATGAGGTTGATGCAGTGTTTTTTTGTGGCTGCAACCTGTTTGTAATAATGGGATGTAATGTAATATGTCATTCATTGTAACTGCCAAATACACTGGTGATTACAGGGCTTTATTTTTTTCCTGCAGTGGTAAAACTGACATTTCATTAATAAATAGTGTCTTTTTTCCATTTGTGGAGCTTTGATCTGTGTGTCCAGGAAATCAGCGTTACCTTTATGTCCAGCAGTAAAATTTTATTACCTTGATTATTTGGCTCATTTTCACCAGTTTTAATGTTTGAACCTGCAACAGAAGAAAAACAGGATAAGAAGAAATAAAACTATAAAAATAAAATTCAAGTAAATTGCAAAGTTGAACATGACATGCAAATCTATTGATGTATTTTCCAGTATTACACCAGATGGCGCTCTTTCACAAGCTTTACTAATCATTTAAGTTTGTGTCAGAGATTCTTGCTCTGCTTAGTTATTTATTATTAGTAAATTAAATCTATCATTGTATGATTGTAGAGGCCAAACTAATCTTATGGATGAAAGAGTCCAACAACTAAAGAGAAGAAAGTTTAAGAGTAATAAAAAAAAAACTACACTCAGCTCATGTAGGTGCGAATATTCACATGTGAGAGTCAAGCCTGACAGAAAAGGTCACCAAAGGTAGAAATGAAATGCAATTAAGAAACTTAATCATTTTGTAAGGTAGCATATTTTAGCAGGTGTGGAAATAGTCCAATTGCTCCTGGAGAACTGCTGACCCTGATTTCCATAGGTCACATTGAAGTTTAAACAGCTGGAACAGTGACTTCAAGTTTTTTTCTTCATCCACATTCTGAATTCACTTTATGGTTTTTGTGTTCATTTAAAGTCCAGACAAATATCTGCGTTCTCACTTGACTAGTCATGTAAAGGTTTTGGTCAGTGACAGATCAAGTAGCACTTTGGAATAATAAGAATCATAGGTGTATTTAAAAAAACCTGTTTTTATTTTGTCTACTCGTAGAAAGGTAAGAGAGGCCTTGGGAAATTGAATGCAAACTTTCTTCACAGGCTGCTATCGTTGAAATGTGAGAAATTTTTCAAATGACTTTCTCTAAAGGTGATATGAAAAGGGAAAGCATGTTTCACACGTCTCTCTTTCAGGTAAATAATAGACTTAGACATCAAAAGATTGACTCGGGCTTTGAGTAAAGTTACAATAAAGAAGACTCCTTTTCAATTTTGGTATGAAAAGGAGGTGTCTGACGCGCTCAGCTGACAAAGTGGCATGTACATGTGGCATGTGCTTTTCAGATCTTCAGAGGTTTAATTAAGTTATTATGGAATAACAGTTTATGGCAGAGGACACAACCTTGAGGAAGTTTCAATATAATGTGAACAAAGCACTTTGTCTGTAATGGTTTGTGCAAGCGTGGACCAGAAACCAGAGAGGGGACGGGATCAGTTCAGTGATATTTATTCACAAATCAAGAAGACTTACAGGATGATCAAGCAGGCAAAGGTCAAAAACCAGAGCTGGCAGGTCCAGATAGGAAAACAAATCCAATCCAAAGGACAGGTGAAGATCCAGGGACACAAACTCCAAAACAAAAGGAGGAATTTGCACAAGGATGAACTGTCAAAAAGAGACAGAGGGGAACACAGAGACTAAACACACCAGGAGGGAGGAACACAGGTGAAAACAATCCCAAGGGTGGGAAAAGGACAATGGCAGGAAGTTAAAAATAAGTGAAACCACCAAGACTCTATCAAAATAAAACAGGAAATACTCAACCAGAAAAACTCAACTAACAACCCAAAACCATAACAATGTCAGTTCATTTCTTTTATCCAGGACTTTCGCAGGTGTCGTCAGCTCTGGTCCTCATTCAGACTTCACGGCATGGAGCCCGGTGATGAGAATGTTGTTATATACACAGATAATCCAGTTTTAATCCTCCTCGTGTTAATAAAGTCACACTGATAGTGAGATATGCATTGACCTTTTGTGACCTTTGACCCAAACCTATACACACTCACTGTGGTTTCTGATAACATCGTAAATAAGTTTCTGTTTAATTTCTGGAGACAATCATAAAACCCCCCACCAACATCTGACTAATTGCTCTTTTGTCACTAGTTTACAGCCATTGATGAAGTTGTGTCATTAGCTGTAAAGCATTGCAGAGTGTCTGTCAGCATTTTCATGCATATTAAAGAGGGCAATTTGAGGTTGCAACCTCGAAACAAATGGAACATGCCCCTCAGAGCTCATGGTGGTGTTATAAATCCACAGTGCCATCAGTCCTGCCACAATGCATCTAAATTAAACCATCAGCCTCAGTGATCCTCATTTGCAAGGATTAACCTCTTTTATCCTAATTGGTACGAGCTCCCGCAGTTGAGAAGCTGCCCTCTATCCCTTAACAAATAGGCTTAACAGCATGGGTGGTCCGACTTGTCCGACAATGTTCATGGCTCACATTTCTCTCGTTCACAGACGCTCATCTGCTCCTACATGTTAACAGAAAAACAGCACTGTTGTTTTTAATAAATGTTATAAGCTTTGGGTAATAATAGAATACACAGCAAACGACTTTAACAGATGATTTAATCCAGCGTTTGCTACCATTTTTTTATTTCCATTGTATTGGAGAAGTGATATAATTTCATGTTTTTTAACCATCACATGTGTTGGTTATTACACACAAAGACACACGGGGATATTTCCTGTCTCCGTGCTGCTTATCACTGACTGACAGTTGCTAAGAGGCATTAAATCTGCATCCATGTCAATCAAACATTTGACAATAGCTCATCTGTGCTTGTTTTGAGTCCTGCAGAGGAAGAACATTAAGCTATAGGTCTGACAGTAGAGGCTGATTTTACACAAGAGATCATAACCTTTATCAGTGATCCCCAGCCAGGGGTAACAAAGCCTGCTTGTACCCCAGGTGGTACTTACGTTAACAAGGTATGAAAGATTATGGAGTGGCATGACCAATTTAAAATATGATAAATTATGATTTGATTATTAAAATCTTCCTTACTCTTGAACATGTTGCGATTGGAAGCGCATGAAAACTGGCTAGCAAGGAGGAAAAAATTGATGGATCAAAGGTGAAAATAGACAGCTGAAAATAACAGTTCAAATAATTAGCTAAAAGTAATGGATAAATGGTTGAAATAGTGACAAGTATAGATGATTGACGGCAGTAGTCACGAGAAAACGGTAAAAACATCCAGTTTCTGCCACAGCTTGATCAAAACACTGACAGTTCAATTGTATGAAAACATTGTAATATCCACTTTTCCATAATTATAACATTAAGCGAAAAGAACACATTTGGAACATAAAGGTGTTGTGTTGATTAAGGGTCACTTGAATTCATCTGTGGGAGCCTGTCTGGTTGGGAAAGGTTGGGAACCACAGCTCTCTGGTTAACATGACTGTGGTGGGAGCTAAAGCCCACCGACTTTCTCCTGAAGGTCAAAGCTCTTCTCAGATGTTTTAATGTGATGGCAGGAAGTCTTTTGGAGAACTCTCCAAGACTGTGTGAAATTACTCTCAGCCATAGAAGATTTAATCAAGGTGAGTCACTCTGGCACCCACTCATCTATTTAATCTCTGTCTCAGGTTCAGTGCTCCTGCCACATGCTGGCAGCCCACACTTCCATTAATTTCAAACTCATCATTCATTCATCTTTCCCAGCAATCTCTCCGTAGAGCTCTCCACAATCAAAAATATGAGAATTATTATAACTTTAGACACCACATTGGCGGGAGGTTGGTTTCCCCATGGGGGATCCAAACAGATTCAGGGGACGCTCAGTGAATGGAGGTGGAATAATATTACATTAGTTGTTAAAAGGAGATCGCGTAGAAACGCTTAAATGTGTGTGATTTGGTTAAAGAGGAAGTTCAGAGATGCCTTAGGACAGACCTTTTTTTATTTACTGAAGTCTGAAGTTATGTCAAACAGCAATATCAGCCTACCTTGACTCAGTTGTTGAGTTTCTATGGGATCAAGTAACATGATCATGATCCCATTAGCATCCAGAAACTAAGCAAGTAAACTAAGGAGGAGGTGAGTGGGCACCGTTTTTCAAGCTTTGTCTGATGCCCACAGTCTCAGACTTCGACTTGGACAGTCCTCTTTCTGCTTCGGTAGCAGTGAGTATAGATTTATGAACCGGAAAAAAAAGCCCTGAGTAGTTTTTGGGTGAATTTGGGAACAAGTTGTAAACACAACTGACATATTATCACTGCATCATATGTTGATATGGATAAACTTAGCAGAGAGTTTCTTACACATCCAACAGATACAGAATGATGTCAACATTTATTTAGAGTCGTGTTTGTGTTCAAGTCCAATATTCTCTCCTTTTAGGTCTGTTTTTGTGTGTAACAAAAAATCTGGCTCCTGAAGCTTTTATGCTCCTCTATATTCACCAGCTGGTCTTGAACTTTGCTCTGCATTTTGCCAATAGTACCATGTTTATTTTTCAGATGCAAACATGTCAGCAAGCAGTTGCACTTCAAGCAGATATGTAGCAATATTAGCATTTATTTTGAGTCGCGTTTAAGGCTAAACAGCTGACAGGAACTCAGTTGGTTGGTAATTTTCTTTTTGTTTTTAAGACCCTCTTTATGTAGTAATTTTAACCATTGTTGGTATAAAAAATATTATTGCAGCAAGTAATTTAATTATCGTACATATGGATTGGTGTGTTTCATCCTGCAGAAACTTCTAAATTCTTGTACTTTTTCAGATTCCCATTGTGTGCTTTCATAACTGTGGCAGAAATAATGGAGAAGCTTTCACATTCACACCACGTCCCAAATGTGATGTGTTGATTCCCAGTCTGGTACTTCAGACCTTAAGGCTATACAGCATGTCTCATATGCTTATTATGATGTTCAACAATTCATAAAACCACAGTCTTTGATGTTCCCTCTTCACCGGCTTGACTGAAATGCATGAAATCAAAAACCAAAGACAAATCAAATGAAATTTACTTACAAGAGTCTCCTGCTTTCTCGAGTCATCTCTCAACAGCACAGTGTCGAGGTACAACTGGTTTTCTGAGACGTGCGGGTTTCCTGCCACTCGAGCTGTGAGAATAATTATTACAATCAGATACAGTACATTTGATGAATGAGGTTTTGAGGTTCAGTTTTAATTTTTGGTATTGGAAACAGTGGCGGAGAAACGATCCAAACACAAGGTCCATTTTGCAGCTTTTGGTCACAGTTAATTTAGATTAATATCCTTCTTTCATATTACTGACAATCAAAACCCTTTAAAGTGAACTGATTGTTGGTTTTGATTTGTTGTTGATTTTGAATCTTTTTCTTTCAATGTCCTAGAGATTGATGGATTGGACATGTATGTCATAATTAACGACTTAAATGGAATCTACTTTTTATGTATGAAAATTATAACAATGCTATGTCTAAGATACTTGTTGATATTTTACCTGTTTGTAGGATCTAAGTTGTCTCTTATTTGTCATCCTTTGTTATGTATTTAAAGGACATAAAGGTTTTTTCATCCATGTCTTGCTGAGCCATGCTTTATTATTTTTTCACCTGTTCTGATGTTTGCAAGGGAATTTCAAAATATCTTTAAAGAAAACACTTACATATTTCAATTAATTTATTGCTTTTGCTTTCAACCCAGTCCTCTGCCTCTTATGTAATTCAGAGATAGCCTGAAATTGACTCTGCTATCAGTCCAACACTAACAGCTCCTTTGAGAGCTATCTGTAAAGCTGCAGCGCACGGATATTAGAGGCAATCAGATTAAAGCAAAGTCAAGGTTATTTTCAGAAGTCTGTTCAACATCATCATTTCAGGACTCCAGTTTTTAAACATATACTTTTTCAATGGAAGTTCAGCGATATTGGGTGCATCAATTATATTAATTATGATACATTCAATTGGCTGCATATACTGTAGAAAGCCTCTGTCATACACAGCGTGACATGTTCTGTCTAGTATTTGTTAGATGTATTAGAGCTTGAAGTTGACAGTGACAGTAGGATGAAAAACTATGCAACATCAGACAAACTTTTATTCTGCCATTTTCTCCTAATGCTTAGATGTAATTTATTCAAATAAATCACTTCCATCATCATTTATCCATATCATTCATATGTGTGTGTGTGTGTTTGTGTCAGTAATACACACAATATATATCCAGTATATAATATAAACTGTGCAGTGGACTTACTTTGGTCCTCTCCAACTCAGTATAAAAACCACTTTGCCATTAAATCTGAATTAGTTACAGTATGCTGCAGTCATGTGAAACGTCTCTGACCTGTGGGCTACGATTAGGTTATAGACGTGTGCAACAAAAGAGAAGCCACACTTTTCATGTTAAAGCTCAGAAACACTCACTGATCTATTTTCTTCTGTACAATACACATCAGTTCCTCAACCTCGTGCGAGAGCTCTCTCAGCCAAACCAGCCCAGACCTAAACACAATGCAGTCACTTCACTCAGACGAGGCTTTAAATACTACATGAGTCATATTTTCCCTGACTGAATTATGTATTTATGTCAAAAGCAAGATCAAGCATCCTGTCATTGTATAAATGTGCGGAACAATTTCCCAAGCTTGTTTACACCCGTGTTAAACATGAATCAAAGAGCGTTGCTTTGTTAAGAAAAAACCTCTATAGTGTGTGTTGGCAGTGACAGATCAGCTCGCATGCTGAATGTAAGTGCACATGTTAGAAGAATGGCTTTCTAATAAACTGTGGTGTGCATCAATCACGACTGAGTGTACCGAACATATCAAGATGAAAGAGCAGCACAACGACAATGCACCGCTACGACCAAGGAGCTCAGGGAAGAAATAACACCTCTTTAAAGCTGCTTCAAGTGATTGTATTTTTCCATTTCTTTTCATTCATCTAGGAGCAGAGGAACAAACTGAAACAAGGTAAAAACCCACAACACCAGCGAAACAAAGCATCATTTTCATTAATTTGCAGTCACGTCTTTGTTTAACATAAGTTCCGAATTCATTCTCTTTTTTGGTCACCACCAGCTCCTGAGGGAAATATCTGGCTCCACTTTATTCACCAGCTACTCGCTCACTTTCTCTGTTTGCTGTTTGGTGCTGAGCAGGTAGATTACAGTGGGTTTGTGGGAACTGAACGAAAACAAACAGGAAACTGGGTTGACGCGAGCAGTAAAGGTGAACCACACAGCAGAATATTTGGTCTTGAAACCAAAACAATGAGCTGAAAGACACTAAAACTCTCACGGGAGTTGAGGGGAGTTAAGTTAAATAGAGAAATAAGAGGTAGAGATGGGAAGTTTAGACTATGAGTACATTTTTAGAACAGATGTTTTTCTGTAAGATGTATACATATTATGCTATTTCATTACATCTTATTTAAACAAGCTACAGCACATTTCCAATTATACCCCATTGTGCTATATACTATATGTCATATTAAAGACAAAACTGAGCAGATCATCTTTGGTTTGGCTCTGGTGGATCAGTCAGGACCACTCTGTTCTTTTATACCAGCTGGCATTGGTTGGCATGTTAATGTGTGAAATGAACATAAAGCTCAAGGTAATACAGCTTGTTTTAACATTCTCTGTTATATGCAAATGAAGAGATCAAAGCTGAGTGAGACATTGTCCTTGTCAGTCTTTGCATAAAAGAAAAAGTCAAACTTTGGCCGTCAGTCATCCATTCAAGTAGCCACTGTTGTGAATTGCAACCTGGAGTGAATCCTGACCACAGAGGTTATAAAAGCAGTGCTATAGAATGAATTATTCCTCCAGCTCTGCCTCTGAAAAGTGGTCAGACCTCTGATGTGCATCCGCATGACTCCGGGCCACACATCAGATCACATTTGGGAGATGACTTCTCTTTAAATCAGGTTCTCGGAGCTTGTGTGAGGACGGCAGAGGTAATCAAAGCAGCCTCTCAGCCATTTGGACAGAGCTCACCTTTCCAAACTTTGCTTTATTTGTCAAATGAATATTTAACCGGTGTCATGAATATTGAAAGATGCTTAAAGGCAAGACACCTGTCTCACATTTTAAGAGTCGCCGGGAATCTGAAAATAACTTTCATCCATTTTCTCTCTTATCTGCATCCCACTGCCTGTTTTTATGTATTCTGATGGCGAGTACTTACACAACATATATTTTTATATATTTTATATATAAATGTATAAATCCAGGCAAAAGGATAATCAAATGCATCTTTTGATGGTTAGAATACACAACAACAAAGCATTTATATATCCATTTGATCAGCATATTTCAACACATGGGCCTCAGGGTTGATGTTTTTAATATTTCATGCAGCAACTTTCAACCCTGAAAATCCCACTATTTACAATTATTACAATTGCTATGCATAGTTAATCATATTATATTCATTCTCACTTTTCCCCTTTGTGGGTAAATCTAATGAAACATTAGACCCAAGAGCAGCTGATCTGAGACAGCAGGCATGGCAAGACGTGTTTGTTCTTTCACAGCGTCTTGCCTCGGCTGAATTCGCTCTTCTTCATGGTGCTGAGCACAGCAAGAGGTTCGACCCGCTCAAAGGCAGCGCGTGAACCAATAAACCTGAGGGACAACACAGGGATTAACTCACATAGCTGGAGTTTCATTACACCAAAGTGAGCTCAGTGGGTCAGTCACACCTGTCAAATATTGTAAGTGAAGTGCAACTGGTGCTGCAGGAACTGGAGCGAGAGTTGCTTTTATTCCTGGCACATCCTTCACCCATCAGACCAAGAGGTGCTGAGATCTTTAAGTAAAACAGAAAATACCACAGTATTAGATCAAAAATAGCTCTATGACAAGTAAAAGTCCTGTTCAATCACTATCAATGCATCATGTTTTATAAAGTGATCATGTGTTTTAGATATAAAATCAAATCTGCAAAGTAGAAACTATACAGTAACTGTCAGATATGATAAATATCAATTATTTATGAATAACATAAAGTAAAAATACTTCATTCCAACAAATGAATTCTGTACTTTCATTTTGCTTAACTAGTAAATCAATAAAATCTATTTGTTAATGTATGTATCACCAACTTGAACCATAAATTTCAGCTATATTGATATACTGTATATAAGTAATGAGTTTGACATATGGATTAAAATCAACATTTTGTCTGTTTCAAATTTACTAACTGAGCATTAAGCCTGATTTACTGATGTGTGCACTTAGAAAACATGAATCACTCAGACTGAGTTGTTGTCCAGTGTTTCCTGACACCAGACATGTCAATTACTGTTGGAGTGACAGACGCGTCCGATCCCGTGTTCAGATTGTAACTTTAAGTTGTTGTTGCCATAATGTGTTTAAAGGTTGTTGTAGCTGAGTACATATACCTACCTACCTCAAAGTATCTGAACACATGTATGGATTTACTTTCCAACATTCCTGACTGAATTCACATAAATTATATTAAATTGGTTACACTGGCTTTGTTGAGCTAAAGCCCTTTTAAAAAGTGTTCTCTATATTTTCAGTCACTTTTGTGTTTTAGGGCACTGTGACCTGCAGCAGCAGACAATGAAGTGAAGAAGTACAGTCATTTACTGGGACAATTCATTTCTGTGAGCTGGAGAGAGTGTTTCGAACCCTTTGAGCTGTCTGTCGCAAACGCATTGTTTCCTAAAGAAGCTAATTTCTAAAGATATTACACATTGGTATCAGCTGGAACATCGAGGTGTCTGCCTGCATCACGAAGGGACATCTGATAAAGTCATCTTTCTAAACATGACCTCAAAGTAAGTTGAGAGGCATCGACTGTAAAATCTGCCTGTTGTTATTTTTTCAATGACACGGATTCACATATTTGCATGAATAACCTTAAGTGATCTCGGGGAGTGAAAAAAAAAAAGAATCAAATCTAGGTCGTACCCTTGTCAAGTCACAGAGAGCACTTATAAAAACAATCAATTAGGCTAAAATATGTTGCATGTAGCAGTCAATGAGAACAAATAAGATTATTTCATCAGGACAGAAGCTACAAAGACTCGCAACAACGCTGAAGCAAAGTAGGACATGGGGTTTTATCTCTATAGAAAACTGAACTTTCACCATCTTGTATATTTCTAAATAATTTATTTCATACAGTTTGAGTGGAACAATGTCAAAATCTTATGGCAAGTTCAATTTCATCAATCTTAACATACACTGTACAACACAAATAATAATAATATACAAAACCTATTACTGTAAAACTAAAAGTGGCCTGATGTGTACACAATGTGGATGTAAGCTAATAAACACTTGCAGTACATTTGTAGCTTCACAATGGTATTAATTGCACCAGTGTTACATGTATTGCAATAATAACAAACCAAAAAAACTCTCAAATCTTCAATATACACATAATATCCAGTTTGTAAATAAACAAATTTATATTACACATACTTCAATACTGAATACTTACTATAAGTGCAGAGTCATAGTTGAGTCATTATCACTTTTAATATCTCACTGATACAAAACAAACATGCCAGGTTACCAAAACACTAAATGACAATATCTAGCAACACTTGTGACTGGATCTGAAAACGCTGTCTGAAGTCTGTATGTACAAATCTATTTACATTCACTGTTATGAGGAGTACATTGGCAAATTCACACAATTACATTTACAGACAACAGAAGACAGGCACCAAACAATGTGGGAAATGAGTCCGTAAAGGTCGGGTGAGTCAATCTAACCCAATACACTTTTTTCAAAAGGTGGAAAGACCTCAGAGAGTTGAAAGGCATGAGACAGATGTGGAGGCTGCTCTGTTGCTGCTGGATTCTGGGTAAAATTAGTGCTGCTATAATTTGCTATTTACTAGTTCACGAAAAAACAGGAGCACTGACTTTTTGGACAGTCTGTTAGTACAATTAACCGCACAGCAGCCATATTGCTAATCTGGTATTTGCATGAAAAATTATCCAGAAGTCAAAAACACCACAAATGGCTGAAGTTCAGTGACTGAATGAGCTCCATGTTTGGAGCCTACAGTCAGCATACAGCTGTCAATTAAAGTGACAGCACCTTTAATTATGCATAATTTCAGATTTGGTATATTTCAAAAAGGGTGTGTAATAAAAAAATCACCCCCTGTACAGTTGTCATGAAGGGGAAAGAGACCAAAAGCATTCTTTGTACCAGGCTGTAAACATGTTTTCTTCTGCTGTAAAGTTGGACATTTTAACATGGGGGTCAAATGCAATTGACTCCCTTTTGGAACCAGCCTCTAGTGGCCCTTCGAGGAACTGCAGCTTTTGGCACTTCTGTGTTGACTTCATTTTTCTGCCCTGGATGTTGCCACTTGGTCAGGTAACATTAAATGACTTGCCCACTTCCTAGATTTCAAAGCTATGTTGTTGTTGCGGTGTTGGGTATAGTGGCAGGATCTAGAGGGGGTGTGGCTTCTGAAGGAGAACTGAAGGGACAGGTGTATTTGTTTGGGTGTTGAGTTCAAATATCAATGGCCTTTCTTCAGAATGACTTACCTCACCTTTAAGGAAACGGTTTGACATATTGGGAATATTTTCTTTCTTGAGTGTGAATACATGTATTTCCCCCAATGTAACACTATTACTTTTGTTACCAACAAAACCCTCCATATGATTTACTGTTCATCATCTCTAGGTTCAACATTCATGTGTGTTGATCTTTCATTTGAACATGATGCACTATGGTGGTCTGACCCTTTAAATCAGCAGTGGGTTGAGATGATGTTTTTCCAGGTAAAGTTGGACCTTCTGGATGTTCCCTCTTGCATAAACATGCAAGTGACTTTCAAGTCTAACCTTGTAAGCTGAAAAGCACAATGATAGCATCATTGTGACAGGGCCAGTCATCCTTGTCACCTTGTTTTGCTTTACATACCGGCTCCAATAGTCTCTACTGACTTGTCAGGTTCAAACTCCTCCAGTGGAGAAGTTTGAACCTGACAAGTCAACGGAGAATTCAAGAAATATATTTCAAAATGGAGGATTTAGGAGTTCAAGCTGGAGTTAGTCTAACAAAGCATCACAGCGAAAGCTTCTCAGGATTGTTTTAAAGTCAAGTGCCTTGTATTTCGCTGCTTAACATTGCGCCACAGACTGCTACATAAACAAGCTTGTACAAGAGAATTTTATGTTCCTGGAGAGACATTAAATCTCACATGTTGCAATAACGTGAACAAACAACAATTACAGTGATACATTACTGATATTGTAGCCACAATACAATCGGTATGGCACAACAATCCAGAGCAATTAATTTTCTTTACACTGTATATTTGTCTGTACAATGGTAAATGACTCCTTCCAAGTAAATGTAAACATTGAAGGACTGAATTGCTTAAAGGTATTTCCTCTAAAGAGTCGCCGTGCTGCCCGACAGCCAGCGAGGATCTGATTGAAAGTGTCACTTCAAAAAACTGAAACCAGGCACTCGTCAGTGATCGGAGCAAAACTGCCAGAGCACCTCAAACTGCAGAAAACGTATCATAGGCTCAGAATTTAAAAAAAAAAAACAAGAGGGAAGGCTGTACTGATAAAAGGGAAGGCAAAGGGCAATCAGTCTCTCGTGAGAGTGATAGTGCAGAGAAGGGCATTTGTACTCCAAATCCATCATTGTGAATCAGCATCACAATGGTCACCCGGTCTGAATCCGTTCGGCATTTATGAAAATAAGGTTTGCCGCTGTCTTCCTACACAGTGAGGAAAACACAATACTGCACACTGTTTTGCTCTTTTACATTCTTTTCTAAAATATGCCTTAGAACACATTTTCCATCACTACTCACATTCACCGCTTAAACACATCTCCCACAATGCATTTCTGGTACTTTTCAGTCCATGATGGCGCTGCACACACTGTAACAATATAAATAATTGGATTTCCTGTTAAAAAGCATCAGCTCTTTTTCTTCTACTGGCTGTGTCTTTGAAGCAGCCTTGTTCATTTGGAGCTGCAGGAATCCGCTAAGTGATTTTTAATCAGTACATAATTACATCAGACTGCGGGTCTGCTGGTGCAGTTCACATTTGGATCCCTCATCTAACCCCATTTATGTGTGACATTTTGCATTGCCTGGTGTCTGAGCACACAGGGAACTTAATAACGATTGAGCAAATCATCCATAATGATATGACTCACAAATTCACCTGTACATGTGCACTGAATCATGAAAGACAAAAAGTGAATGGTCCTTATTCAAATGTGCAAAAGCTGTGCTTGTGAAGCTTGCATCTTTTTCACTTAGACCTTTTTTTTTTTTTTTAAAGAAGCGTGGAGATTAAAAGCTGCTTAGAAGCTGATTACAGTCACACTATGCTCTCTCATCCCTTTCATTTGTCCACATCACACTCACACAACACAACCTCCAAGAGTGCATGTGCTAATGAGGGAGTGTGTATTTCTTTTATTCCAGACTTTACATACGCTGTGTGTGTTTATGTCTGTATCACAGATTGTGTGAGTCATATGCAAGACAGGTCGTCGTGACAAGAGGAGGAACCCCGACGTGTTTTCGGGCTGCATCGCGTCAACATGGTAATCTGGGTGCTGAAGTTGTTGCTGCTGCCAATAGATGGATGTTGATATTTGGTGTCCGAGCCCATGTATCTCTGGAGGTGCCACCTCCGCCACTTCCTCTTGATCTCTCCTTGGACCTACAATGGATCAAAACAATAACTCTACTTTAATACAGCAAATGGAGATTCATTTCACTGTGTGCTGTGTCATAGCACTTTAACTCGTAGATGCCCTGTATGTATTGTAAAATGCCCAGTTGTTACTCCCTTGTTCCACATAGTCTTGTTTTCTTCCTCAGTACATTGATTTAAGGACCAGTTTGCACCTTATTCATATATTGAAATTACATTGTAAATCGTTGGCTGTATCATAGGGTGTTACTGAAGTAGCTGTGTAATCATCTCTGAAGTATCTATATAAGACAATAATGACAAAAGATTTGAGATTTGTTGCTTGGAGCATTTGTAAACATGTACATCTTTCCATGTAAAACTATCTAGTGCTTAAGAAATGAATAAAAAAGAGGATAAATAATGCAGTACAGTTCAGCAGCATCACAAACTATACAATAAAATGATCATACAGCTGAATCAATACCCATCTAAAACAGTGTTAGGTGTACCTAATAAACTGGCAAATACTGAGTGTGTTTTTGACTCTCTGAATATTGTTTTATATCATAATCAATATATGTCCATGATGGCTTTTTTTTGTCTCCCTGCAGATTACTTTCCACTGTCACTTTCATGTCATTTGTTTGATTTTGTTTTCATGAATGCGAAATTTACTGTAATTTTGTCTGTATTTCACGTGTTTTGACAAACAATGAACCCATTTCCAAGACCATTCTTGAGACTGCAGTATTTAAAAAAACAATAAGTTTTTACATCAGACAAAGGACACCTGAAAAATGCAACAGATTAAAATTCAGGCAGCATAGTGTCAAGCTTTGCCATCCAGCCCATCACTGTGATTCAATCTGGCCCAGCAGTGGGAACATAACTAATGTGTCCACAGAGGGTCTCTGCAGACATCACTGAAGAACTCCCTGCCAAAAAGGATGTGCTTTTTACAGCCCCCCCCCTCACCCTGCGGGCAGAGTACAGAAAATGTGCCGCGAGGAGGTCCAAGGGAGCAGGAACAGCTGGATCGACCAGCGCTGGTGACTAACACTCACTCTCAGGACTGTGTGTGTGTGAGTTGGCCACCGAGGGAGCACCAGAAACACTAGAGAGACTACATTACCAGAGCACTGTGGTCTATCTCTGTGTGGAAATCTTGAGGTTTAAACAGTGTGGTTAGTGTTTACATCACTGTGAGGGGGGTACCTACCTCTCCGTTAAGGAAGCAGTAAAGGACTGCGACAACAAAGCCCTAAATGGAAAGAAAAATAGGGATAAGAGAGCAATAACAGTTTGTGGAGGTAAAAATACCAGTTTAATCTGTTTATCTTGTCCTTACAACCATTTGCTCTTTCATGACACATATAAATGGATGACACAAGTTTATAGTAATAATGAGAACGAGGGACAAGAAGAATGATGGGAGGGATGTGCGGGAAAGGTTTCCTTGGTTTCTAAGTGGTCTGTAATGCAGGTGGACTGTCTGGCTGCATTCTCCATCATTCCTCATTATGTGACGAACTGAAATAACTCCTGGGTTTAAAAATGGTAACACTGCCACTGAATCAGCCAGTGAAATGACTGGAGACCTGCCACAGTGTTTCCCAGCGTTTCTTTAATAGAAGTCACTCGCAGGTCAAGGCTGACAGGATGCCAAATCATTACTTTGGGCCTTGAATGAAATTCATTTTAAAAATTCAAGGAAAATGCGTTTCAGCATTGGTTGACCTTCTGGGAAACTATTCCACATCAGGCATCAAATGCAGATTCTTCAATGTCGAATTTGTATGTTGTAAGATGTAGAAGTGTTTTTTTTATAACCATTTTTGTCCTAAAAAGTTGACATCATACCTGAAATGACCCCAGAATCAGGTCAAAAACTAGCCGTAGTTCAGTCTTCACTTGCTCAGGGATGAACGCAAACACAATGAAATTGATCCCAAACAGAGGAATCAAAAGCAACGTTGATTTCGCCAGTCTCCTGAAACAACAAAGCAAAAACAGATTCAAATGTGTCCCTCCAGTGAAACCAATTTTCAATCTGCCTCTATATATGCCAATAATGAAATGCAACTGCAGAGTACTTTTCATTTTACATTTCAGCTCTGAGGACCAGAGATGAAAAAAACACCATTAAAAGTGTCAGTGGGAAAATAGCTCATGCATTACGGCAGGCTTTTGAGATACTCTCCATCACAGGAAGAAAAAAAAAAATCACACACAAAGCTCTGTATCTCTGTGCAAAGCAGGTGCCAGGGGAAGACGACTGTGCCGAGTGCCATGAATTTCTTTTCTGAAGTTGAAAAGGAAGGATTGGCCATCCCTGCACTGCTCTGAGCAAGAATGTTAAAATTGCTCAGAGGGAGTTAAAAGAAGGGGGAAAAAATGAATTTACGGTACCAGTTGTACCAACAGGACAAATGTGTGTATCTTACTCTCCGCTTTCTGTGTTTATCTAAGACAGAATGAGGACTGAATTGAAGTGGTGTAGAGTTTTCCCAGCATCCACATAGGACTTGATAATATTTCATCTTATCTGAGCTGATGAACAATAGAAAAAGAAAAAGGACATGAAGTTCTACTCACGAGTACTGGTTGGACTCATTTCTTCCAATATCTGGGCAGTTGATTTTCTGGCGAAGTATTCGTATGATGCAGATGAAAAGAATAAAGTTCATCTGTGGAGAATATGAGGACAGTATAAGGGTATTTTGCAATATATATGGAGCCTAGATTGAAAAATGCTTGTAACAAAGTTGTTTCTACAAGTTGTAGAATAAATCCGAAGGAACGAAATTCTTCTCATTACACAAGCTCGATGCTGAATTTCATCTTGCTCTGGTTTGTGGTGCTGCCCTGTAGGAAAATGAGCATTTTCTAAATTGTTAATTTGTGTTGGACCACTGAACTGGCAGCCCATCACACACATCACGATGCACTCATAAGCATCACTCAGCCGCAGAAGAGAGAGAGACATAGGATAGGGATCTGACAGCCAGGCTGCAGATCTTGATCCTGATCCTAATGTGAAGGAACACAACTAAACCTGTTTTAAAACCAGTTTTTGTAAATGCAGTTTTCTTAAAAGGAACTGTAAATTCATAGGTAGGCTCCTGGAAAGGACGAAGTAATTTGGTATGAACTATACAGACAATGGGGACAATGTTTTAATAATACAATTAATTCATTCAAATTAAGTTCCAACGAAAACCTGGGGACGCTTTTTGCTACCGACATAGTGGGGCAATATAAAAAATATGAAAATTGTGTACAGATAAGAATTCCTCATGTATGGAGGGAAAAGCTTTTGATAATGAATGAATCATCACATTTCACATTACACTGTTACTATAAATATTTTTATTCTCACCACTTAAGATACTCCACTGTAGCTTCTTGAGTCGTGCTTGCTGAACTCATCTTTACCCTGTTTTTCACACCTCTCTGAGTGTGTCTTCATTTCTTACTCACAGTGACACACAAACAGGCTGCCAATACATGTCACCGTCTGTTACTCTTCTAGATAAGTGGTGCAATCTATGTGTGAGCTGAGGTCAACATGTCACCCCATAACTAATATTTGACTCTCTGTCTGTTTGCTCTTTTGCTGCGAATTATGAGAAGAATTTCTACCTTTGGACAGAGCTGTTACCCCCTGCTTCCAGTCTTTGTGCTAAGCTGCTGTCACTTTGTATTTACCTTTAAAGCTCACTAATTAAGACATTATATCATGTTTGTTCAATCTGTACACAAATAGTAAAGAGGAAGAAACAGCATCAGTCCTCACGTCAACCTCTCTGTATATATCTTGTAGAGATCTTTCAGTAGATGCTAGTACTGTGTTCAAAATGGAAATGGCCACGAAGATACTGAAAATGAAGTACACGATGACCTGTCAGTCAATAAAAAACAAATCCTGCAAACTTTTCAAAGTGAAATGAGAAACTTTGAGGTCGGACCAACCTCTCAGCTGTGTTGACATAGCGTACAGTGTGAATACTAAAGAGAACGTGGAGTTTAAAAGCCTTCACATGAATTACACTGGCAGGTGAGTCTGAGGTGGACTGAGGAAATCTGAGGCATTTTCTCTCTCACTGGCAATTAGTTTTGCTTTAGAAAAGTCAGACTTAAGAGTGTCAACAGCTCAAGGTGTATAAGATTGACGTAATGGAATTTGAGTGATCAAAAAGTGCTCAAGGCTTGTGAACTTACTAGGATGGACGCCAAGATAGGGGTTTTAATGATCCACCAGAAGACATCAGTGTTCTCAATTATATCCCAGCACCTGGTGAAGCATGAAACAATATTCATGTTCAAGATATTGCAAAGCAAAATCAGACCTAGATGATATTGGATTGTGGTCCAGCAGTCATCTCTTACCCCACATCGTTATAGTAGGCCTTAGCGATGCTCCAAGCTGTGATGAAAACTGTTGGGCCTCCTAAGGACATTAAAAAAAGATATAAAAGTGCAAAGTTATTACAATAGACTGTCAAAAAGGCATAAAAGGAAGACATTCTCACCCCAGCCGATCAGGATATAAGCCCAGAAGTACTTCCTCTCGGAGAAGAAAGAGACGGCCAACAACGCGTGAAGGTAGAGACCTTCCACCAGCAGCCAGAAGAAACTGGCCATTATACAGTACTGGAAGAAGACAATCACTACTTTGCAGCCGACCTGGTAATGAGACAGAACACAAAAGCATAAATCTCACAGTGATCTTCTGAATATACTGTATATTGAGCAGAAGCAAGATTACAATGAAGATATTAACAGTGCAATTTCATTCCCCATAAAAGTAGAACTGAACTTAGAAAATGGAAGAAAGTGCTCATGGACTTTCATTGGTGCAGCGGCCTATTCAAATTATACTTTACAATACTTTTTTGCTTTGCGCACACACACACGAAAGCACACATTGTCTCAAACAAGGACGAAAAGTGACATCAACCAGGATGCAGCAAACTGAGGGTAGCACGAGTTAGCCGACGTGCCTCTGAGCACTCAAACTACAGGTTAATCAAACAAAACCCACCCCTGAGCTCTCAGTGAATTATAAATGATGCCAATAGTGAGGTGATAAAAAAGTTCTTCTGCGTCGCAAAAGTAGTAATTTTATAGTCTCACAGTAGCAGCTTTATTGCCTCGAATAAATGGAGATTTTTCCTCGGTGCAGTTTAAATGAAGCAGAATGATGAATATATCAGTAAGTAGTTGTACAATAGACCATTTTGAATTAAACATGTGAAATGTAAAAAAAAACACAGTTGGCTTTCTAGAACTTCAATCATTAATTCAAGAATTTAATCTGTACCACTCACTAACGTAAGTTTAAGTAAGTCTGTAATGGATATATTATGAGTTAATAAATTTTTACAGTCACTAGAAGCAAAATTCACTTATTAAAGTAACAACTTAGCAACATTTATAACTGCAGACTTACATAAGTAAAAAAACATTTGACGTGATTTATTAACACTAAAAATTATTTTAATATCATTCATAACTGCAAACTTGGTGCTTGATACCTTTTTAAATGGCTTATTATTCTCTGTAAATGCAGATATGATGTACATCAGAAGAGGGGAATTTTATGCATACAGTATATTTTGGAACTGAATTAATCCATTGTGGAAGCATTGACCACAATTATTACTTCTTAAACCTTCAGTTTATCATTCAAATTAAATATCACCAAATTTTGAGATACATGGTTTTCACTGGACAGCAAGGGTATGAAAAATTGTAATCTGTAAGTAACTAGTAAATAAAACTGTCAGACAAATGTAGTGGAGTAAAAAAGACAATATTTGCCTCTGAGATGTAGTAGGAGTTGTATAAAATGGAAATACTAAAGTACTTCTAATTTGTACATAATTACAGTACTTGTCACATTTCACTGTTGGTTCTATGCAACATGTATTTACTGATACACATAATACAGGCAGATATAACATATAAGCACCATGTCTGTCCAAGCAGAGGAAGCAAAGCCAACAAAGTGCATAAATGTTCCAGCAGATATTTTAGGGCACAAGAGAGGAACGGTGAAACGACCATGCGGGATAACACAATCGGTTCTATTCTGGTTGGCTGACAGCACAACAACACGACGCTTCCATCAGGACGAGTGAATTCATTCACAATTCAGTTTGCTCCTGCTGAACACTGAGCAGCGAGTCTGTGAACATGTTATATAATAGGTTCATTTTCCTAATGGTGTGGGTGGGCTGAGCTGATGTGTGCAGCCTGTCACTCTTTCACAACCTCCAATTCACAGGAAAACACACTTTGTAGAGCCCAGTGCTGACTCCATGATCCGCATACGAGCTTGTTTTGGAATGAGCGTCCCAGAGATGCTACAGGGAGGGCGTCACACACATGAGGAAATCAATGGCGTAGCCACTTTAAAACTGACCCTGTGAGAGTGAATGTGTTGAGCACTTTAGCAGATGTAGTAGATGTGAGTGATGGGATGAATTGGGAGGAGGGTAAAAAGAATGGAGTGTGATTAGGAATAGGCTGAAGCATATTATGGATAGAGGCACTGATTATAGGGTGGAGAGGTAAATGCAACACAAATGTAATAATGAAACGGAGTGGTCATGAATAAGGCACAAACAACTGCAACATTTTTTTTACGCTTTCAGAGACTGAGCTCGACACGCAGACAGAAACAAGGACAAACAAAGTCATGATGTAACAGTGAAAAAGCCACACCTCTTATCTCAACATGAAATGCTGAGAATGATGAATGAGCCGGCAAGTGTCAAATAAAAAATGAGCACATGTGTAAAAGCCGAGCCCGCAGAGGAGTTGAACTCTTCACTCATGAGCTTCATTAATCATCAATGGACACTGAAGACGTCAAACTGCTTCTCATTCATAGTTTAGTACACTGATATTTCACATTTCACATTTGTAGTTTGATTGACAACTGTAGTTTACAGAGGATGCAAGACAGATTTTCCACATTAAACCTATGATGAGTTTATGCTTCAGCAAAGTTATATGTGTGGACATACAAAAAATGTTTGAGGGAATTAAAGTCTAAGCTAGTCATGTTTATTTAACTGTTCATATGGTATCTATGATGTTAAATTGACATATAAGCTTAAGGAAAGTCTTTCATAAGACACATCCTGTGTTTGCTTTTTGGGATCCACTTGTACATGAAGGTGAAGTTCTGACAGGTCATTAAAGCAGTTTGCAGTGAAGCTGACAGCGATTTGGTAGCATATATAAACTGATTCTCACTTGGCACGTTGAGGGGAAGAAAACAGACCCAGATGGGCTTGTCTGAACCTTTCTGCTAGTTCTGATGTGTGCAAATCAGTACAAATTGCTTGCTGGAGCTCCACTTTTTTATGACATGCAATTTTTGCAACAACATAATCATTCATACAGCAGATGACATGCATGCATTAACAGGTCATAGTTTGCTTTGATAAAATTATTAAATTTGTGCTTCCCTACAGTGATTATATCATGAATTAATCTAATGGGTCACTCCAGCAAACATCCAGCTGTAGAAGCAGAGGAATGAACCGAGCATGCAGAACACCTACACACCCTGAAAGCGACAGTAACTGAGCCAACAGTTGTAATGGAAGTGATGTCGGGGTCATGACGAGCGCTGTAGCACCAAATCTGTCTCCATCCTGTCTTTGTCGGCAGCTGGCTCCCGTCAACCCAATAGTTCCATTAACACAACAGAGCCGGCCAGAGAGCTCACTAATACATGCACTCTGAGGCTCCTGTTGTCGTGTGGCCACATCATGGAACATAAACCTCATGTTTGCAGGCTCAACTGTGGCCTCAGAGGCCTCTGGTCTGCGGTTCAGTTGTATGTGGTGGGGTGGTGCTGAGAGCTGACAGGAGGACTTCCAAACACTGTGGTTTGATATAGCTCCAAGCACAAATGGCTTGTAAGCCTGACATTTAAGGGCAGCCTTGTTCCATGGGCTTAACATCTTCAGCTACTGTTTAAGTTAAGTTTTATATATTTACAGTATATATTTTGCTGCTTGGGTGAAACTGGGGCAAACTGTCTTGGGATGCCAGTCAGGTTGTGTTTTGTCTCATATTTAAATATTCAGTAATTGTCTTGTTTTTGTTCATAATCACTCACGACTTTGAGGAAGGGCAAAGTTTGAGTCATTGAGAATGACAGTTACCAAACTTTCTCAAAATCTTTCCATCACCAGCTGATTAACAGTAGAAGTACAAAATGTCTTATTTAGTACACATCTTGGTCACAGTTAAGTTTTAAGTATCCTTAAAAGAAATTCAATGTTTAAAAGGCTGCATACAGTGTAATATACAATAAAACAGCGGTTCACACACACACATTTGATTCTGTAAAACAGGCAAGGCAACAGCAGTGAAATGCTGTTTGGAGGTTATAGAACAGAGAGATGATGTGGCACTTTACATTATGCATTTATTGCTCGTTGCTCCTTTCAAAGGGCAGAGCCTCGACAGTACACAGCCACTGTGAGCTCATCTGCTGCTGCTCTTCCTGGCTGTGGTGGTTGAAGCTATGGATATGGTTATTACTCAAACTACGTCTGCAGCTGTTGTAGAATCTATGCGTTATAGACACGGCCACAGTAGCTGTACTGTGACTACTCTACTGCTTATTAACATTAGTGGAGTGGTTTAGTCACACAGGATTGGAGCCTGTGGTGCTTTAATCAGATATGACAGATATGTTATCAATTCACCACAGGAGTCCAGCTATAGTAGCTTCAACGCAACACTCAGCCAACACAACTATGCCAACTCACTGCACACAAACAACCCCAGCGTGTAGTTAGTGTTACACGCATTATGAACTCATGTGTCACAGCCATAATCATAACAACCCGCCACAGCCAAAGATGTGTCATCCCATGAAGCCACAGCTACAGTGAATCAGCCTCTGCAGCAGTCAGTGAGACAGCCAGGTTAAGTAGCTCTGTTAGCTATCTATCTAGCTGCAGTGATACAGATTTGGTCGCGTGCCAGCTGAGGATGTGCCCACTCACACTGTAGTCCCAACCAAAGGGGTAAACTAATATATCATAATACAGCTCAGCTTTTCTCTGTGGATCAGGGGGAGTGCAAAATGTATTGGAAGGTAACACAAAACTTAATGCAAGGTGACACAAAGGAATTTCAGAAATTAAATTCCCACCTGAACATGATCTATGGGCAGGCTGTGCCACGGTTCAGGTTCTTAATAAGAAGGGCTTCCTTTTCCATTAGTCTTTGCTTTAAGTTTTATGAGACAGTTATAGAACTGTGATTGCAAAAAAATTGGATGCTGTGTAAAACATAAATAAACCAGAATGTGATAATTTGCTAATCCTTTTTTGACATATACTCAATCAAAGAGGTGATAGTATCATGATTGGGTATGAAAGGTTCATTCTGGAAAGACTCAGTTGTTCACAAGCGAGGATGGAGAGAGGTTCAGCACTTTGTCAAACACATGATTGTGTAAAGGAGATTACTACATGGGATCAGAAACACTTCGTAAAAGTGTCAGTGAACACAGTTTGTTTGTTTTTAGAAACATTAGGGTATTAAAATTGTATTTTGACACATGGACCCTGTCAAGACAAGGCCGGGTCAGGTAATAAATTGGGACCCACCTTCAGGCCCTTATTATGTCAATCGATATTGTGCTTAAGTGCTGCATACTCCCAAAGAAAATGAAAGCACAGTAAGCCAGAAGTTCTGAGGCCCTGGGGCAGTTTCCTGGTTGGTAATCCAGTCTTGTTGATTGGCTTCAAAAGTTCAGTATCAGTCTGGCTCTAATAGACAACTCCCATATACGATACAACAAATTATCCACTAATAAACCAGAACAATAAAGCTAATTCATCAACATTCAGTAATTCAATTCATCATCACTCACGCTTGAGGTGCATATGTGCTATTAACCTTGATCAGATGATACTAATCTATACCCTGCCTTGATTTGGTCCTTGTGATAATGAAAGTGGTCTTTGGTCACTGAACCACTTACATTCCTTCCATGTCTCCTGTCAAACATCAGCACTACAGAAATCCATCTCTTCATCCTCATCTGAGCCGAGGAGATCTCTTATTAGTTGGTTTAATGTGGATAATGGGCCCACCAGCTCTGCATCACGTCTAAACCCCCCAGAGTGTGATGTCCACCTGATGAGCTTCTTAGAGAGTTTGACTTCCTCGGGTTCAAGGACGCCAAGAATCCCTGACTCGTTCATCTCAAAACAGCTGCAGCAATCGCTAATTAACTCACAGAGCCTGAGGAGCAGTTGTCCACCTCCCCGACCTCGTAGAGAATGACGTCCTTGATGAACACAGCAATGGCCTTCAGGATAAATGACACAAACAGATGCATGTGGATGTAGTTCCTTGTGCAGTGGAGCTTCCTGGGACACAGAAAGAGATACAAGAAGACAGATCAAGACAAAGAGCCAAGACACACACACAATTCAATAAAGAGGGCCTTCATGCTAATTATCCAATGTCCTTGGAGTTAATAGCTTAAAATGACAGCAAATCACAGACTGACTTAACTCATAATTAAGCTCATTAGTTCATTTTATCACTGTGTGGGTGGATCTGCTTTAGAGCACAATGAAAGCTTTTTATGGTCCTTCACACATCTAACCAATAAAAACAAGAGGTGTGGATTTCCAAATGACCAATCAGAAACATTTTGAAATCTTCCAGCATTTTTGAATACTTCTTGACTTCTTTTTTACATTGTCATACTGGAGAAGATTAAATGTTTAGGGTGAGAGATGGGTATAAACGTCTGCAGTTGTGTCAAGTCTACCATTAGCTCTGATGATTTGTTTATGATGTGATGCTTGTTCCCAAGTCAGGGAAATATTCAGCTGTGATGATTCAAGTTTCATTGAACCTTATCGCACAGCCAGGAGAGCTTGTTAACATTCTGTCACAGCTGTTTATAAAGACAATATATATATATGCTGTTATCCAATTATCTTCCTCACTGCAAACTGCAACTGTTAATTCATATCATTAGCTGCTACTGCAAAGTAAATGTGAACATTTCTGGCCAATTTTGAGTATTTTTGTACCTAAATGAAATCACAGCCTAACTGGTCAGGCACGTGCTGAAAGAGGAGGATGCTCAGTCGAATGAAAGTGATGAAATACCACATGTATAATCTTTTTCTGTTGCCATTTTCTGGGGTCAAATGTGAGATCTAATCTCCATCACTATGCTGCCGATGTGGAGATGCAACAATATTTGTTATCACAGACTATAATTTTCCAGGTAATAACAGAGATGATTTTCCATTTTGGCTCAAATCATAATCATAACAGAAGTATAATTTTCTGCTCACAGTTAAAGCACTTTGGTTCATGGAAAGAAACCTTTTCATCTAAAGCAGCACTGCTGAACCCGAAACCTAATGAATGAATCATTTTCTTTGTGTGTCTGGTCATGTACAGAACTCATCCCTCAAACAGACACATTAATGTAGCCAAGGTTTAAATGAATGAAAATCTACATTTAATATTTACGCACCAATTCACTTTGTATGCATCAACAACACTTTATATGACTCATTCAGTTCATAAATAAATGATATATAATTCACACTGTCTGTAATCCACACAAAGCATGAGGCATTTATCCTTGACACGGTCTTCAAACACATCCCATTTCTCCATTAACTGCTAAAATAGGTGCATATCTATAAACTCCCAAGAGTTTTATATTTTGCCCTATTGCCCTATCAACATGCTCAAAATCTTATATTAGCCCATATCCCTGAGCTTTTTTGATCACGACCACTTAAGGCCCTACTTGTGGAGCGTGCTGTAAGATGTATAAAAATACTGTCCATTCATCAAGAGAGAAGCCAAGATTCTTTGATTTGTCTGCAAATTCACATTCACCAACACAAAACTAGTAAGGAGTTATTTTCTCTCAGCAGCATGTGTCTGTAAATCTTCCTCATTTTCCATCACTAAAATAACACCATCAGCATAAAGACAGACATTTACATAAGCACATTTCCACATTACACCACTTTCCTTAAACCACTGGGAAACCAAGTCATGATGACATAAGCAGCCACACTGCTGCTCTTGAAAGTCATCATTGTCTAACTTTGTTCAAATCAGGACCATTTCAAATAGCGATTGCTGCAGGGGAGGTTGGAGTATGGACAGTAAACCACAGGAGCATACTTCATGTTTTCAGAAAGAAAGAAATGCTGAATGAGAGACTGGAGTGGAACAGAGGCTGGATGTGACTTCAGCTCTCTATGGCAAAGCTAAAGTAACACAGATGTGACAGACAGTCATATTTTTGCTCCCTACCTAATCTGTGGTGTCCTGTAAAAAAAAACCGGTCCGACTCTCCCCATGTTGCCAACCTTCATTAATACCCCTCACTGTGCTGCACCCCTCAGCCACCTTCACCTCCCACTACTCTGTCATATCTCCTTCAGGCTCTAACCTGTTGATTTTTTCACATCCTGACTTTGGCCTGCCTCATGGTCTTGGACGCATAAGGGCAAATAAAATTCTCAGGTGGACACATTTTCACACCTAGTGCAAGTCTTTGTGGAAAACATGAAAGCAGCTCTGATCTGTGACTAACGCAGTATTGCACAGTAGTAGTGGCAGGAACAGACTGTAGAGGAGACACATGAATAAAAAGTGGACAGTAGATGATAGAAAATGGATGAAAGGATGGAAGAAATAAAATACTTGTTGCATTACATTACTCTGATATGTATTTAGATACTGTGTTCAAGGAGATGAAGTGAGCACAGAGGATGGCTCATTTAACAAGAAGAAAGATTTCTCAGCTCGTGTACTCGTGGGGATTTTGGCAGCAGAGCAAATAGTTACAATGTGTTCAGTGACAAAATGCAGTACAAAGGAATGCATGTATGCACAAATAGAAACCATCCATCTTTTAGACATAAAAAGTTTTTTTCTTGTCTCCTTCTTGGGCGTAGTTTGTACAAGTGAGGTAGAGAAATTGCACAGAATTAGAATGAGATTTTCTGTAAAAAGTGTTCTGTAAATTTTACAGTATTTGCCGCGTTTGCAGTATAATTACTGTGTTTTCATTTATATTATCATTACATTACTGTTTCATTCACTGTATATCTACTATATTTTCGAATACAGTACACTTAGTGTGTTTACTTTTTAACATACTTCAATCAAGTCCTAAATACAGTACATAACTATTTGAGGTTTCTGTAAATCTGAAATATCTATTTGCAATATAGCACTGTAAACAATAATTTCATATTTGACCCCCCAAAAAATCACAATTATTGATGAACATTTACTTACAACTACAATATATAACCAAAGGGACTTCTTAGTCTGATTGTGAATTTCTGTTTATGTTTCCCTTTGTCAGTGTTCTGTAAGTCATGCACATATATATGTATTGTGTATTCATTGTCCTTTAGGGTAAAGCATTTGCAATCTAAAGCTGTGAGCTCAGTCATTCTTGACATCAAAACTGTGATGGTCTGTGAGGAGCTTACAATCAGTCCTTGACTTCAAATAGCAAACACATCACTGTACTTCAGATGCATAATCTCCAAACCGCTGCAGATATGTGCCATCAACAGATCAAGACACTGAGATGAATGACAGTATCATCAAGTTTGATTGACAATTGATTAAATTCAGAAAGTATCTGTATCCTTCTCCAATAGTTTAACATAAGCCTCGTATTTGTGCTCGGGTGTGAGGCCGCACTGATCGGAGGTTCTCAAATCCCAGTTCAAAGCGTTTGACGTATAAACTGTCAAGCTGTCCATATCGTATCGCCCAGCAGGAATAATGTCAGTGTGCTTTACAGTAAATTGCTCATACTAATGCTCTACACAGGGGTCCTGCAGTGGTGAAGGTTCTTCTTCTTTATTCTATCATTTTATCCTTCTTCTAAACAACTGACCACATGAGGCCAGGAAACAGCTTTATCTCTTGGGAATTGTCATTAAATTGCTGTCAGAAGTAAAAACACACATTTCAAACGTACAGACAGTACAGTAAGCTTAGGATGGTGATGGTGGTGACCATTCGAAAACATTCAAATGGACAATCAAGTGGTGAGTGTGTCTTTGTGTATTTTTATGTACCTGAAGATGCAGAGGATCACAATAGCTGTGGTAAGAGATATTAGGGAAACACTGTGGCCAATGGTGTAGCCAATCTTCACTTGCCAGAAAAACTTGCCCTGATGGAAAAAACACAACATCAATACAAGTCACAGTGGAGGAAAGTGACAAAAAAGGTTAAAAGAGTTTTGTTTGCATTATTACTTTTCTTTACCTGATTACTTGATGAAGATGATGTAACACAATCAAATGCTCCGAAATGACTACTAAGTGGAATTTGAGGTAAGAAACACAAATATATGTTTATTTCTCTGAGTATTCTTAGAATGTAATGCTGTATTTTATTCGCCTCTGAAAATGATTTAGCAGAAACAATCTACTGCTCACAACTCATGAACATGCACCCTGTGATGAGGGGCTGTGAGTGGACATGGTCTTATATTACAGCAAGGATTCACAGTCAAGAGAAACATTAGACAGCACCTTGTCTTTGTTAAGATAAGATATTCCTTTGTTCGTCCCACAAGGGGGAAATGTAATCTCTATGAATTGTAATGAATTTAATATCATCCAATATACTGTAATAGCTGGATTTCACTGTCTTCAGCATACGAAGTCTTTCAGATGAGCTTCACAGTGTTGCTGCCATGGCACTGTACGTTTTGTGCTTGATGAAAATGAGATTAAGAGCTCTGCATCCTGTGGCACACGGAGGTATCAAGTATGCAGAAAGACGGACATCGAATTCCTTTTAGAGTACTTCACCAGCCGCGTCCCTCCTGACTTCCTATGTGGCATACTAATGAGGCCGCCTCTGAGACTCACAGAGCAGAGTGCTCACCCAGAAAGCTTTTACCACCCTGTAGAGCACATCCACTCTTTACCCTGCTCCGCCTTCATCAACACAGACAAGATTTGCTCCCTCTGCATTAAACTGGATGAGAGCAACATTTGATGTATTTATTCCCTTCCTTAACCTGAAGGCAACATGAATAACCTCTAATAGGCTCCCATAATGCCTGATAATAGAGGGAGGAATTACTAACTGAGCCAGCCTTGTCGATGAAAATCAAGAGTGTTGTGCGTCAAAGACGTGTTCCTGCTCCAGCAAACAATGAAGGACGTTGACTTATACGTACGTTCACTTTCAATGTAGTCTGAATATTTCTTTAACTTTTAGTTCATGAATTCTTTACATAAGACGAGAAGAAGAAGGAATTAACATTTTTGAAATTCACTTTCTTGCCAGGAGTTCAATACCACACTTTTGTCTCTGGGTTTAATTGGCTACAATCAATATTTTTATAATAGCCCTGGATCAAGTGCAATGTGAACATGAGACACTAGCGGCACCAACCAGTCGATAATTATAACAACTCTGCAGTTCTCCTCAATTTTTTAGGCCAGAAGCAAAGTTAGGCAGTAACTGGTGAACATAGTGGAGAAAGTTATTTCCCATCAGGAGCTGTTATGGAGCAGGTTTCAAACTCCTTCTCTGAGTCTTAACTCAGTCAAATCTGAACAGACACATGATACACACATTTTTAGGTTCAATGTGACTGACACTTTCTGATGATGCTATTATCACAAATACATAAATCCATAAAAGTAGAAGCTTAATAAATGACAAATTATTAATGATTTGAATAATCTATATAAAAATGTAATTTGTGTTCTTTTACAGGGTGCCCTTGTGGAGACACTGCTTCACTTCGAAAATCAGACTAAAACCAAAAATTGCCATTTTACATTTCTGTTTGTTGTACAGATTAAATAAGTTTTCATCAGTGAGTTTTAGCGTTTTTGGTAAGTGATCTTTTTAGCTTTGGACAGAGCCGGACTAGCTGTTTCCTCCTGCTACATCCTTAAATATATATGTGTTCCCCACATTTGATTTCCTGCTTGTTTTTCTGAAGGTGTCTACAGAAAAAAACAGATTACAACACATTTCAAAGCCCTAACATGGAAATGCAAACAGTTCTTGAGTGTTGCTGTACATTCAGTTGTGTTCTTTGAAAACAACCCTATCACTTGAGGCAATAAAAGAAAAACAGAACCGAATAAAGGCATAGAAAGAATATGAGTAAAACACTAGAGTCATGAAACCAACGATCAATACAGCTATTTTCATGATGGATCCGAACACCCACCCACAGAGGAAAAAAGATGTTCTAATTAAATTCTTCCTGCCCACTGGCTCTCGAGATTGTTTCGCACTGTGCTGCCGAGTTCATTCACAACTGAGTCAGTGTGTATCTGTTCTGCTGCCTCTGATAGACTGCAGCAGTTTACTCACATCATCGCTGGTGCTGTTGAGATTGTATCCACAGTTCACGGCGATGTCAAACGGATGCATCTCAGTCCACCCATCTGCTGTGCAGGTTTTGGAGAGGTTACCTGGAGATCAAGAAGACATTTAGAAATCAAAGCTAGCCAGGTAGTAGATTTCTCTTTTATCTGCTCAACAAGTTCAAAATGTGTCCAACCCTCCGTGTACTGCTGCTATGAGACATATATCATTACTGACCCACACATAATCTGTGTCTGCAGAAAGGCATTTGGCTGTTAAAGATATCCTGATCCTCATCTTGTCACTCATCCAACCTCAAATACAGATTAACACGGTCGAGTTAAGCCATCGTATGTCACATGAGGAAATATTAACATGCCCATTAGGTTTTAAATTTTGCACATAAGTAATAGACAAACAGTTGAGGTGGATGTTTGCAGACCACGGTTTGCATCCTGAGCCCCATCTGTGGTTAAGTTGAACAAACAAAAGCACTTTGGTTAAGGTCAGTGGTTTTGATTAAATGTTAACACACCATGTCTTGTACTTTAAGCCACTGCGTCCTTTATCCGTACTTACATAAGACCATGACCTTTCTCTAACCAAAACCAAGTGCCGTGAGTGCCAAAGCATAACCATAAAAAGTTCATACTGAGGCTATTTAGGTGGAAAACAACTGAAATACACTGTCAGAGATCATTTTATTAGTATGTTGAGTTTCAACATTCTGCTTGTTAGGTTGATTTAAAAACTGCAAATTAGTTGTATGTAAATGTAATGTTTACAGTAGGAGACAAGGTTGGGTTATTGTCAAAAACAATAATAAGAAATCCAACATTATTCAGGTAACTCCTTCCTCCTTTCACATCTGGTTTTCACCAGCATCTGTATTCAAGGACACATTCAAGCAGCAACATATTTAATTTTCAGAAAGTATGTTGTGACATTGATGTATAGCCGGACTAGTTTCTGTTCATTTTCTGTCATGCTGGAGTCAAGGCTTAGTCAGGTAGATATTTTACCTTTATGACTTTTGTATCCAACTTTTGTTTTTATATTGGTATTTTCATTCTGTACTTATTGTTACCTGTTATCTTTCTTTCTGTATTTATTTTTCCTTCCTGACTATGTAATGATTAAGGCAATAACATAGGACAATCAAGAGTCATGACTTCTCTGGCAGTGATGTAATATACTTCCCATTACTTCTTTGGAATTAATATTGATTCTCTATTAATAGGTGCATTGCTTATATTAGTCTCTGTAGTCAAGGATATAATTCATATATTCCCATAAGAACCTCCAACTTATCATTTCTTTCCCCTGCATTAGAAATAACCTGTCACTTGCTCTGCCAAAGACACACTTTTTGTAAATAATTGCAGGTGAACTCCTCTGTGAGACGAGCACCAGAAATAGCCTGTTTTTTTGGTTTATTCATGGGATTTATTCATGGTTTATTCATTTGTGGGGAATCAGAGGTTCACATAAACAGCTTAACCCAAATGAGACCTCAACCACAATGTGACCAACAGCCAAGTTACTCTCTGCATGTAAACGTAGCCAGTTACAACCAAATGTTATCACATGCAGCAAACGCAGGCACTGAGCTGTGGAGGAAAGCACGCGCAGCAGGAGGTATCTGGAAATGTTGCTCAGTCAGAGAAAGGTTTTCTATCGTCGCTGCCGTGGCTGCGTTTGAGCGTCATGCTGGGATGATGTGATAAATTCCCCCTTTTTTCTCTCTCTTATTTCATCTTCATTTCTCTATTAACCAAACACACTTTCATGTTCATTGCTAAACACATAAGCGCACACAGACGTTTAGATCACTATTTCCACAGGGACACTCCATTAGACATAATGCATTTCCTTGCTCCTTGCCCTAACCTTAACCATCACAAATGAATGCATGACCAAAACCTAAATCTAACCCTAAACCTTAAGCCAAGTGTTAACTCTCAAAAAGCAGACTGGACACACACACACACACAGCATCAGTCTCATTAAGCCTCTCTCTTTTTCAGAGGTTTTTAGAAGTGGTACTGTAGGGAGAGATGGGCTGAAGATAGTGAATGAACATACTGACTTACTGAAAGTAAATGTGGAGTCATCTTTCAGGCCTATGCACTCATTTATAGTCAGGGTGGTACACTCTGAGTCTTTTCAGATTTATTGCTGCATTGCAGAATATTGTAGAATGGAGAAGCAAGCGACGAACAGAAAAGCACCTGAAAGCAGAGTGGCTTCACCTGGACTCAAGGATATTTCACAGACAGAATATTGTAATAGTTTTAGTATGGATTGTAAAAGACATTTTACACTTGAAAAATAAACTTGGAAATCATTGCCTCTTGAACAAATTGGTAACACTAGTCCTAAATTTCCTTGAACATAGCTTTTGAGTTTCTGTAGTTTCTTGTTACGTATCAGGCCACATATACATTGATATCTTTCACACGTATCAGTCTGGCTTCCGTTTGCTCTTCAGCTCTTCTCAGATTCTCAAATTGTAGTTGCAAGGTTCGATCCTTGGTCCTATTCTGTCTGTCGTGCTTCCCCTTAGACAGATAGGACATTTTAAAGGTATTTCTACACAGATGATATTCAACTTTATAAGGTAAAGGTACAAGGTTCATTTATTTATCATTCTTCAACACAGGGTTATATAACCAAATGCTAGTTGTAATCCTTTTAAGCTACTCACAATACAAAAATTATATAAATGGATAAATACATAATGAGTCATAAAACTAAATTATTTTTTTATGGTGGAGTGTGGAGGATGAATTCAGAAGAACAGATCTTCACACAGTCAGAGAGAAAGTCATGAGGCCACATTACCACCACTAACTCCTTAATCTGTGAATTCTCATGCAGGAGGATCATTTCCGTTAAGATGATGTCCAGGATGATGCAGGTCCTGATGCAAGCAGCCTGTCACGACACTTTCTTGTGTGTGGCAGAACAAAGCGTAAGTCGAGCACCGTCATCAGCCACAGCGTTGAGCTTTGAAGAGAGAAAGACGACCCCACAAAGCTGGGTCATGGTCACCTGAGACAACATTTCTTCTCACACAGGAGCATTTTCAGCTGTCATTTACAACAAAACTCTCTGCTGAGTAAAACCCAGGTCGCCCCTGCTATAAATCACTACAGCTCCTTCATAATAAGCATCTAGGGAACACACAGAACATATTTCTTTCAATCATCTCAGACTATAAACACTCCAGTTTGTCTCTAAAGAGAATCTGTCAGTACGTTGAGTGAAACATATCCAGCAGTGCTGAGAGATACAGACTGCCTCAAAATCCCTCATGATTCAGGTGAGGCCAATGATTGATTAGACCATATCATACGCAGTGAAGCATGAGTGATGACAGCATGTTTTCAGATTTGGTTTCTTAGCATAATGGATAAATAAGAGTTTTCAGACATGGTGTTGCACCTGAATGGCATCAGCTTGCTGGAGCTGTGTTGGAAATTGATTTATGTTAATGAAGTATTTGTCTCTGTCTGGAAACTCAATAAGTGGTGGAATACACAGATAGCTTTGCAAAATTGAAACTCTAATATACAGTTTTCCATAATAGGTTTTCTGACAGTTGCAATAGATCCCAATTTTGAATGTCCTTCTCAGTGCCCACATAAGATATGGAGTCATTTTACCGTAAGATTAGGAGAAAAAATCTAAGTCACTTGAGAACTCAAGAGTTGGGACATGTTTTTTATTCTGAGCAATAATGGCTATGAATTTTAAAAAAGCACAGCCATAGCATTGGCTACGAATTTTTAAAAAAATCCTATTTGCTCATTCCCGTCTTTTCTGTCCTTCTAATTTTATCCCTCCTGTCGTGTTTTTGGTTGATGTTAAAAAGTTTAAGGTCAAGGTTAATTGAAACCAACAACAATGGTTGAAGAACAGTGTTCCCACATGTCAGAGCAGCACATGCCTCTGGTTATTTTAAGTATTTGAACACACAATCAATTTTCCGATTAGCGATCAATCTTCAATTTACTTTAATACAAAAAAAGCAGAATTAGCAAAAGCATTTTGCCTTGTGTAGGAGACATGTCGCAAATTGATGGCTGTAGGTGTAAAGTGTATAATCACTCAGACGAGCAGCCATAGTTAGCTCTCACTATCAAAGATTAATTGCTGTGATGTCTGCTTAGCTGAGCAGTCAAACACTAAGTGGGACTGGGAAGAAAACCATCCACTTTAGTTGTAAAATGGCACTGAAATAATGAATAGTTGATCATTGCCACGCTGAAATACTTGGGTCTCAAATTTCTTGTATGTTTTAGTGTACTGGATGAGCAGGTAACATGTTAAAAAAAACATGTTTTCATAGACTAAGTCTGGAATAAATAAATGTAACACCATTTAAGATAACCTGAAATTAAAGAAGAAAATACTTTGATTGTACGGTGGATACATTTTTTAACACAACCCCCACTATCAGAATTTGATCCATTCAGTCTGATAACATGCAAAAAGTCTCAAAGAGCCGCATGATTGAATTGCTTTATCCCATTCATTCAACGTCGAGCCTCCCATCTCTAGTGTATAGAATGAAAGTATGAACTTGAACTGAAACTTTCTTCCTTGATGAGGTGACTCAAGGTAAATGTTATCACATATTTTTCATATTAAAGGTAAAGCAATCACAAAGGAGGAGATACAGATAGAAAAGTTAATCAACGTGAAGATGCGGGTTGTGCAGAAAGAGCTGTGATTTAATATAAGGAAAAGGTCATGAATATGTTGTACTTTCAGTGAGAAAAGGAAGAGTAGTTTCATTCAAAAATGACATTTGCCTCTGTTTGACGACGCCCACACCGCCTGGTCTGACAAGAAGACATCTGGTTTCAAAGCATATGTATGACTATTAAAATTTGGCTTCTCATTTTCTCAGGATGGATTCACCTGCCAAAGATATAAAAATCACCCAATCGAATGGATCGGATGTGATTATATATATATTTTTTAGAAGTATGGTATTACCTGTAAACTGGATCGAAAACATCCTGCGTGGTGACAATGGGTCTAGACTTTGAACTCAAACCAGAAACTCTCACTAAGATCTTCTTAATTAAACAAGCTAAACAAACTATTTACAATTTACCAGATCATCATTCATGAGCATCTTTGCAAATGAACAATGTTATAAATACTAATTTTTTCAATATATAAATAGCATACAACACACATGATTCTTCTCTGTGTGTTAGTGATCCCTGTTTGTGTATGTGCTGAATTAATTTATGAGCTTTATGAGTTTTATGAGCAAGGGACAGTCCTGTTAAAATGTATATTTGGTCATATTCTGCTGACAATTCTTGCTGGTAACCAGAAAATGCACTATAAATGCAATTTCACATTTTTATCTTTGTCCATTGATCACTGTCAGAACACAAATTCATACCAAACATGCAAAATAAACAAACTGTCATGAGTTCAGTTGATGATACATGACAAACTAGGCAGTTGACATCCATCACTGATTTCTGTCTCAGTGGGAAATAAAGGTTTCAGGAGTATGAATTTGTGTATTCATTCCTGGGGCAAGAGGAATCAAAAAGCAAATTACTTCTTTAACAAGAAAAACTGAGTGTTTGCTTCAATGTCCAGCACAATGTTTTGGAGCTCCCATGGCTCCCAATTACATGAAAATCTTCCTCCTCACAATGAACTGGTTCTTATTAAAGCCCACATTGCTTATTATACTGAGATACACCAACAATAAATATAAGAGTGATAAATGTGTCTCTGATGTGCTCTACAAGTGTCCTTACTAATAGCGATGTGTCTGATCGCAAATCACAGTTCAATTTACTCAGAACTCATCAAGTTCAAAATCAAGGTGAAATTATCATGCCACAAGAAATAATAGAAAATATTTATGAGAGAAATAAAGAAGCATATAATGAAGAACTTCCGCATACATTTATTGTGACCATTTTCACCCTTATTATTCTACTCTTAAATGTCTGTGGTGGTCCGTTTTCACCTGACAAAGCATCACTAGATTTTTTTCTTTTTTACCATCAGCTTTAAACTCAACCTCTTTCATACTGCCATCAATACATGTGGTTTAAAGTGCATCCTCCATCTTTGAAGTGTCACATTTCCCCGTGTCTCTAATTTTCTGTTTGACTCTGAGGTGCTAATGCTTGTATGAGTGCGGCAGCACTCCCAGAAGGGTAAAAAAAAACTCACACCAAGCATGCACCAGTGGCTCAGTGGAGGTGTAAACCATATTTTAAATTTTACTGAATGCTTAAGAGGTGATGGATTGGCTTTTTTCACACACGCAAAATTTGCAAAGGTATATAGCAGCAGCTTTTCAGGTACTGGGATACAAACAGACAAAGATTTATGGAGGCTTTGGAGTAAAAACTTTAGAAACTTTGTGATGAATGAGCAGAACATGAAAAGTGAAAGTTTGTGAGCCAAAAACAAGGCAAAGAAACATCTCATCAAATCAGTGAGACCAAATAAATTAATCTAGAGTCAAGCTAGCCATTTACAATGGAATACAAAGGAATGAAAATATGAAATATTATGTCCTGACAGACATGAAACTTGATATAAACTTGAAATACGTTTTTTAGATTACGCTAACATTATTTATAATAATAATAATAAAATTCAATACCATAGATAAGCAAATGTACATGGTATGATAAACGTCAATTTTCATACCACAGCATACCTGCAACCCTACAGTAAACTGAAGCAAAGTTTAAACTGATACAAAAAAGTTGAGTAGAGCAGATTCATAGGGAAAAAAATGGAAATATTTGTTGCAAAGGTCCCAGGGAAAACAATAACAGTTGATCTGGTAAAGGAGTGACAAAGGTAGTGGGGAGAGACTGAGGATTAATGAACCTTTTTATTGTCTCTTGAGGTGGAAAAAAGTGCTGTCTTTGTGAGAACCAACAGATGTTATACAGATGTGTACAGTGTAAGGGAAAAAACGTGAAGAGTGTGAAACAAATGTGAGGGTTTGGTCTTTCTGCAAATGTGCCTTCTAAACAGTGAAACCCTGCTGAAATCCATTTCAACTGGACAATTTCTACCCAAGCTATATCATTTTCTACAATAGTTGTAAATAGTTGGATATTAGCACATCTCTCAGTCAGGGGGCAAGAATGAGCATCGACTCGCTGGGTCACATACGCAGAGGCAAATGATGAGCAGATAAAAAGCTGCAGGGAAACAGCCCAGAGGTGTTGAAAAGAAGAAATGGATATCTATCAGCAGAGATCTGAAAATTACTCTGAGAGGAGGGGAAAAGCATCTGATGGAAAGGTTTGGGGTCAGACATCATCAGAGAAAATATCCAAACTGGTGTTCATGCTGATCTGCACCATAGTTCATCCTGCTCTGATGTGTTTAATTTAATAACCCAATATTCAATTCAATTCAAGTTTATAGTGAAGCAATAAAGATGAAAAAAAAAAAACATGTGCAAAGCATGCCAGAAAACTTTCTATTCATGGCTGTGATTATGACTGTAGACTCAGCCTCATTAAATTATGCAAAGATAAAAAACTTTGGTTGATCAAAGTTCTGCACAAAGTCTCTCTCAGGCATACAAGCCCGATATGAAAAGCATCAAACTTTCCTTTCGGTCAGCAGCTGCACATCAACCAAACATGACACTTTTTTCTTCTTTGTCCTGCTAAATGAATTGCTGTACCATCAAACGTTTGACGTCCTTCATACAGTCCTTGTGCCAATCATATCACATACTCAACTTTCCATGAAAATATGCAATTCAGTTCCATCTGATATCAGCATAAGACCCACAGACAAGAGACAACCAGGTCAGCACAAGCACCAAATTCACTAAGAATTAAGTCATTATCACTTTCAGCAGGACACTTAGAACAATTTTCTAAAACACAGTGTCAGTATTGGAGAAGAGGGACATTTTCCAGAGATATGAATTTGAGCCTGAATTTGCTGGACACTAAAGGGTCTTCATTAGTCTTTTTCAAAAGGTTAAAGACCACATTCACATATGATCATAAGCAGAATGGATTTGAATGATGCACTCATGTGGCATTCATACCTTAAAGAGGAGAAATCTTTCTGATTGCTCTCAGTTCCCGAGTGATTGTTGGAGCACACCTCTTAGTGTTTAGATGTTACTTGCATTGTCTGCCCCCTTCTCATCCCACAAAAATTATATTGAAATGCAGAAGAAGTAAGTCACCATCAGAGGAGTAAGAAATTCAGCCCTGGACTTAAACGCTGGGATCGGCTCAGCTCTCTCAACTTGAACATCAAGCGTACACAGTGCCATAATATTATCACAAATAAAACCACACAAATATGTCTCGAAGGCATAAAAAGACGCCATCTGCTGTGACGTCACTAGTGAAAGTTTGTACCCACTTTAAAGAGCAATGCAACAATAGACATGTTATGATTCAGCATCGACTCACCATTTAAAAAGACTGGTGGCGACAATGTCAGTGTCATATTATTTAATTTTTCGAAGGCTACATAGTGAAGAATGGAGGCTGTTGTCGAAATAAATTCCTGTTTGTTGAGTCAGATATCTAGGAGAGCAAAAGTTTTAATAGTGCAGGTATCGAGAGCAACTTTCAAAGTCTGAAAATTGCAGACAGCGGAGGAGTTGACGTAGCGAGAGAATCAAACAAGGACACAAGGTTTTGAAAGAAAGATAAGCAAATGGCAGAAACGCATCCAAAAACTCAGAATGAGACGAGCAACATACAACTGCAAAAAGAAGACAGAACTGAGGTCTAGCTTCTGAGTAACACTGTTAAAATAAGTTATGTAAAATGGGTCAGGAAGAAAATAAAACCTTGTTAGTGAAGTAACAGAGAGCTGAAGAGGAACATTGTCGGGAACGTCTCCTGCTAGAGAGACAAGAGGTGATTCAAAAAACAGAAATTTGGTGATGTTTCTCTTTCTTATCGGAGTTTAGTGAATCATCTCTGCCTCCCCTCTCTTTCTCTGTGCTTGTTCCAAACTAAAGGTTAAAGGATGAGCTGGATTCCTCCTTGTTTTCTTAGACCCTGACTGTAATCTGTGACTGAGTCTACATGCACATTTTGAATCTGGTCTTTTCATTTGGCTCATGTAAACGCTGCACACTGTTTACAGTAACCTGGATTAACTTTTATCCAGGGTTTGAGGTACCTGGAGAACCCCCAATATCTATCTGAAACAGTCAGGTCACAGGGTCAACACTATTATGGAAAAAGTTTTTCCACAGCATTGTCTATAAGGTTCTTTATAATAATATTATAAGATTGCAAAAAAAGTTCTGACATTTTATAGATTAGTCTTGTAAATAACAATGATTTAATGATGCTCTTTACGAGGCCCATGAATCAATATCCACTTTCCTGCGAGTTGTTGGCTTCGGGCTATCTGCAGGGTTTCTAATAATCTTCTGCTCTCCTCAGGATTTGAAAGTAAAATCACCAGCATGATGACTTAAAATGTCCATTTGCATGCAAGCAACACCTTTCATCTCCAGTATCTACCCAAAGGCTTGACTGTATGCAAATACACTTCACTAAATATCAAAACACTCAGCACAGCTGGAGAAAGTGTGAAGAAATCTATAAATGTGTCTGCCAGCTCTGATCTAATGTCAAAATGTCAGCACACATCCTTTATGCATGTTGTATTGAAGGAAGATGTGTTTACCTTTGTGCTGGTCACTGAAGTAACTGAAGTAAGTGGGGCAGGTTATTGTAACCACCTCTCCGATGCTGGCTGAAGGCCAACAGGCAATGATATCCCACATGCCTTGGCAACCTGCCAGGAAGAGACAATAACATTAACATGACATCACTCTCACACACACATGCACCACAATGACTAAATGAAATCATGTGCTTAACATGACACCCAGGACACAATCAGTGCTCTGCAGTGACCACAAGGCACAACTCTAATACAAGACCAATATAAACAGAAAATGTTATAGAGCATTTTTTGCATTTTAATTCAGAAAGAGAAAGATTATTATAAATATGTTGGCTCATATTATGAATTCATTAAATCGTTTTTTATTTATGAATACAAATTTTGAGTTTATCCTTCTTTATCCTTCTTCAATTTCATTAAATTAAATATTATCCTTTAACTCTGCAAACATTTTGACACAAGCAAGTTAAATATAGGAACACAAACAAATATCTGAGGTGATTCCGTCTGCTTTAAATCCACTCTGTCACATTCAAATCACACACAAATCTGATCTTTTCCTCTGCCACTATTTTTTATCTCTCCAGTGGAGCCCAAGCTTCAGTGGATGTTTAAGTCACATGCTCCATGTACAACATGATTTATTCATCTGTTTCAACTGAACCCTGGCACATTTTGCTTTTACTGATAAACCAACTTTTCCACCTCAGCAAAGTGTAAAAACTTTTTGTGATATTTCAAATTTTCTGAATTTGTACCAATTGAAAATGCACATAAAACAGGTGGATATGCATAACTACTGTAAAAAGGGAAGAGGATGAAATCCACTAGAGGCTTTGTCTTGTCAGGAACTGCTTCTTTTCCATCTGTTTTGTATTTCCATCCCATCCCATATTTTTGAAAGGGTAATTTTAATACCTCAGAAATCATTTTTGTGTGAAATTACTCTTTCATTTTATTTTTTTCAGTTTCCAAGGCAAGGTTTTGCAGGGAGTTGTATGTTAGCCATTTCAAAGGAAGAAGGCAGAGATTTTTCTTTAGAGAATTTTTACTGTTGAGGATATATTTTGTGGTTATGTCTGATACTCTGGCAAGATCAGCAAAGAGAAAAGAACAAAGAAAAGCTCTGCCCCTGCATCCTCTCTGCTACCAGGGAGTGGAGAGGGAGGATCGCAAGTTAACAAGGGGGATACATTTTGGTTATTTTGCCCCTCAAATCACCTACTGGCCATGAACAAACACATGTCAAGCATTAGGAGTATATAAGTTGTCCAGGATAGTTTTGCACAGCTGGATGATTGATTTTTTCCTGTGCCTGAAAGTACAATCACAGACCATTTTGCGGTCTACTGCAATTGTGCACTTTGTTTGAAATATTTTTTAAGAGTCATCTTTATATTTGAAATGAAAGTCACAACCTGTGTCCTGCAGTTTACTGCAGGTCAACAGCAGCGTGAACAGACCTGTGACACATGAGCGAACCCTCAGAACAGCGTGAAATAACAAAAGCCACAAACCATTTCTGAGACCTGTTTTCTGAAGTGCAAAAAACAATGGAAGCACAGTTGTAAACTTTTTAATTTCTAATTCAATTTATATGCAGACAGTTTCTTCTGGACATCTTTAACCCATTTTGTGTGCTACATTAGTAGTGGACACCAGAATACACAAACTGTCAAGAGATATTCATTGTTATGTCTGTTCTGTTTGCTGGATAATCTCTGTATTTAATATGTTGCATAACCATGGGCTGTGAACATATGGTTTCTCTCACAAATACACAAGGTGCTAATTCATTTATTAGACCTCTGAGAGCAGCTTCCACTACCTTCCTGTTGAGGAAGCAGATAGGGAAGTAGAGAAATGAGGGGCATTGCAGAGATAAGGAGCAAAGCTGTTTCCACGTATGCAGGTCATGTATATTAACTTAATGCACTATACAGTATGTAGAGCATGTGTAGTGATTCTTTATTAAAATGAGAGCAAATGCAGAAAGCAGAGACTTTAATATAATACAGACTATTTCACAGTGTTCTCGAAGTCATAGGAAAGAGGACAAATCAGTGGGCCAGTGTAAAAGCTTAAACACTAATTTTAGTTCTATTTGGTGCACACACTTTCAACAAGAAAGGCATGACTGTATTTTTCTGAGCTCCATATTCATATTGCATCTTGTGCCCTTGATTGTATGACTGAGGCATGTTCATTCAGAGTGGAGGTTGGACTCATACATTATATATTCATTTACACGCACAGACACAGTGGGTGTCAGATCACAATGTCATCACCAAGTATTTTCATGAATTTGAGTGGCAGTGTTGAATAAAAACTCAAAATTACTTCATTCATGGTGGTCAAGGTCATGCACATGATGAAAACATTCTACCCTCGTTGGCTTTAATGGCCATGGCATGTCTGCTACTTCCTGCTGACAATCTCACAATGCAATACGCTGCATTTTAAAGATGGGAATTTATTACAGCTGTCAGCAATGATGCAAAATGATGATTCATAAGTGTCCAAAATCTCCATTTACTGTTCACTAGAGAGCAGGGACTCTGTCCACTGAAATTTTGGCACCATTAAAAGCAAGCCAAATTAGCTATTAGCAGTTACTGTTTGCAATGTATCTATGGATGTACAGACAACCATCACTGAATTACTTTGATACAGAAAAAAATTCTCTGGAGTTCTAAGTTTATTTGTGATGGACATCAGAGAAGAAAGTTTAAGTGTGTCTGGAAAGACCACGACCTATTTAACCACAGCTACAGACCGGGGTCAGACTTGGGAAAATAAAAAGCCCTCACACACCCCCACCCCAGTTTATTTTCAAATGTGTGGATTAATGGCTCTTTTAAGGATGCTACCATCCTACAACTCTGACTACAATATGGCATCTATACCTTGAACTGAGAGCTGATTTAACGTCAGGATAATTCAACTGTGCCTCTGGAGAAACTCTTTTATTTCTGCCTGCTATAATAGTGCTTTATCTATAGACTCCCACACTGTATTTATTTACTCATGCTGTTTCCCATTTTCTCTGAATAGCTTCCCACACTTCCTAAACAGAGACAGGAAAATATGTTTTCAAGAATGACCTGAAGTGACGTTCCCAAAGGTGCTATTCTCACAGCGCTCTTTCTCCAACTCAATCTCGTTCACCACGTCACACATCTGCACCGATAGCACCTGTGGAAGAGGCAGAAAGCACATTTAGGTGTCAAGAATCTAATATGCTGCCATCACACTGCAATTAGACTCTGACATAATTTATATTCAGGAAGCTGAGGCTGGTAGACAGATTACAGCCCAGTGAATGTGTGCTAAATATCTTAGAAAACATTTCCCTTCATCACATTCCTGCAACTATGGCCTTGCTATTAGAATGAACTCCTGGCTAATTATACAGTAAACAGACAGAAATGTTCTCTATGTCTGAAATCCAAACAGAGCTCCCTCTTGCCTGGCAAATAGATGCTATCATGCAAATGGATTAGGAAGTGGAGACAGGAGCCACTGAGTAATCTACTGCGATTGTTCATCTGTGTCAACAAAGGCTGAAAAATGCGAGCTGACAGCCGCTGGTGGAGAGCCGGTTGGTCAATGAAAATGCGTAAGGCGAGCAGTGAGGAGCTTGAGAAGGTCAGTAGAGATGAAGAGAGAGAGAAGTCAGTATTCATGAACTCCCAGAGAAGAGCTGCACCATGTTACCAAAGCTACAATGCTTACAAGACTTAATGCTGTAAAGGTCAGGATCAGAGTGACGCAGCACAAAGCACCTAATGTAGTTACCATTGTACGGCTCATGCTTTCTAATTGCACCTTCTAGATGTCTTTACATGTCTGCTTCATGAGCCACCCAGGTAGTGTCAGACGTGAAATGAGTCTCATCAATCTTCCATAAAGCCCCCAGTTCACAGTTTATAAAGAGCAGTCTGTACTACACTGCTCACCTAGACAAGACAAACACACTAAACTCAGAGCTTCTGTACTTAATGTTTCTCACAGCCTTGTTGAGTACACGCATGGTGGTGTAATGATTCAACGCAATGAGGCAGAATAAACTCAGAGATAAGCTGCGTTCGTCATTTAAATGAGGGGTAAGTACACAACATCTACCAGACCCGATGGAATATGTGATATCCGTTTGTGTAGGAATATTTAAGAGCACACAAACACATCGACACAAAATATGATTTCTGCAAGGAACAGATGATGTAACATAATGTCAGACCCTCAATTCCAACACTGTTACACTATCATCCAAGATGTGTACGAATTTTTCACTGCTTTTGTTTCTAAAAATTGAGAAGTTGGTGAGTTGCTTTCATGTGATATCTGATAAAAGCACAGCCAGTGAAGAGGAGGAAAAGAATTAAAAGTCTTCATGGTTGGACTTTATCTGATGGTCTAGTTAAAGCCACATTGTGCAGAATTTTATGTGGCTATGGGAATTTATAAATTATTCTACTTTAATTTTTTTGTATCACAGCTAGTTCAGAAGCCAATCATGATCCATGGTGCAACTTACACAGGTGTGCTGTGGGAAATGGAAACTTCCAGTGTACATACTATGAGAATGAACTTCTCAATGAAGGAGACACCTTAGGTCCAGTTGGTTTGAAACAAACAATATTTGCATATTTGTCAAATCTGGATTTTTTTTCATGATGGAGAAGGAGTAGATATTTTAAGATTATGGTCAAAATTAATTGTGTTGCAATTAGAGCAAGCAGGGCAGCAGGACTATAAGGGATTGGACCCAAAGTGCAGACAGAAGCAGACCTGGTACAGTTCAATGAAATTTAAATCCACACCAGCAAGAGAGTACAAAAGCTTACAGGATTGTTAGGCAGGCAAGGTCCAAAACCAAAGATGGCTGTTCAGACAGCCAAACAACATTCAAATAGGAGCTGGCAAGATCAAAAGTATGAAAATAGGAAGGAAAACTAACCAAAAATATCCAGAACGCCAGAAATAAAAGCACTGGTAATGGCTGAAACACTTGACACTAGGAACAAGGAGGAACTGGCAAAGAGAGATGGGAACACACAGGCTAAATACACAAGGAAGGGAGGATCACAGGTGAAACTAATTAACAATCCTAAAGGCGGGAAACACAAAGTCAGGATGTAAAGTCACTAAACAAACCCTAACCACAGCAGACTGATTTCCTTAAATACTACTGTGCTGCTGTAGCCAAGTTTATTAATCACAACCAAATTGACTGGCATCAAGGGCAACAGCCACCTCTAGGTTAATGGAAAATATGAAAAAAATTGCCCTTCATACAGTACAAACTCTGACCTAACTCCATGTTATTTACCACCACTTCTCCGCACAGTCACTCGCTCCCTCCCCCCGATGGATGAGGTCGTCTTGACACTATCACAATCCACAGAACTTTGCTCACAGGAGTTTTTGCCTGCAACCGATTACAGGCCAAAATCCAACATATCCTGAAGTAACAGCAGCAGCCCTGGCCGGGAGGCAGGAGATTAAACTGCAAACACTATCTGTGCAGAGCAACCTGGACGAAGGAGGAAATCTCATGTTGGTCAGACCCTTATTTAACCTTATTTTTGAACCACATGAAATTGATTGTCAGCCAATGTAACAACGGAGCACTTAAGAGAGGATTTGAGTCAAAGAGCCTCAAGGGAGGTGAAGGTATTACTTTTTGATTGCTGTGAACTTTAAAAACAGAATATAATATTCTACACCCTGTACAACCTGGTTCAAAGTATGAATAATTAGATCTACTAAGAAATCCTACACTATTAAGAATATTTCCTGATCAGGATACATGAAAATATGTCAAATGTATGCAAAGTCTTATATAAAACAATCAAAATGACATGTGTTGCATTGGACTGTGTGACTCTGACTCTGCAGTAGCTCATTTTGTTATGGAACAAATTCTGAAATGTTCTGCAATGTTCTCCATTACACAGATGTGTGTCAAAGATTGTGGGCTGCTCTGCTCTTCCATAATTAATGGAGCAGAACAGTATTTACAACTACATTCAGTTAACATCTAACAGGACCATATTGAAAGAGCTCAAATTAAAACTGCACTTATCAAAATCGTTATATCAATTCACAGTCAAATGAGCGACTGCCTGCAAAATGAAAGGGGTCACTCAACAACAATGTAGTTCTCCTCAGCTCTGTGGACTGTTTTAGCATCTTTCAGTTCATAGTTTTTTTGGCCAAAACTTTAATGCTCTAGTTCACTGATCTCACTAACCTTGTCTCCCACTGCACCTTTCAGCCAAAAAGCTCAGATGGACCGATTGTGTTCTGCCTGCCAAGTACCCAATGGCAGACAAAGTTGGCAGTTACCTGGTGAACTCAGGAGTTGGTGTGGAGACCAAAAACAGAGCTAAAAGGAGAGTGAATATTGAACCTACATTTGTCAAGTGGTCAGAAACAGGGCACCAAACAATTCTTCTGAGTTGTGAAAATACGCAATTGTTTGCTAACAGGTTAGCCATATCAACTTTATAGGACAATGTCAGTGTTGTATTTCCTGTTTTCTCTGCTCCTCCTAGTGACCAAATAACAAAAAATAAGGTTCTTTCACTGAAGACACACTGGTGTAAGTGAAAAGAAATTAATTATTGCTTAGTTCCATTTAGCTGCTTTAAAATGTCTGCTGTGAAAAGGCTTGTGCTATTTAAGAAGTGCTTCTAGTGAAACATTTAAATTAAGGAATTTTATGTGGGTCTCCTCCAATCTAAAAAAAAATAGCTAGCAACCCAGATTTTCAGTTTAATTTCATATGAAAGTTGTGTGTTGTTTTTGTTTCTTGGCTGGCTTTTGGGAAATGCGAACCAGTGGCAACAAACCTGACGCTAAACATTAATGCTGCATAAACAGGAGAAAAAAGTGAACAGAGTCCCTCATCAGGGAGGAAAACAGACATGATAGAAGAGTGTGTGTGAACCCAGGCTGCTGGGATCAAGCTCTCTTCATTGCATGGTCGTAGTTTATTACTTCATGTATAACCCTGTATATTGTGTATAGAGCCAGAATATACAAAGGGAGATTAATGATAACAAAATAATCATCACAGTATGTGATTTATGAGAGAGTGGCTGAATTTCAGGTGCATTTCCTAATCTATGAAGATACAAGAAACAAGACGAAGGGTCCTGACTGCCAGTTAGACACGTTGAAAACTCTCCTATAATATCTACACTACTTGCCCAGCCAAGGAGATTGCTGTGGCGTGCAATGAATCAAAATGCCAATCCCAAACTATGCAGATGATAAACGGACCTCTGCAAAGCCTTCGGGACACAAACGCACACAGTGTCTCCATGAGGAAAACATCACATAAATACCTGCCAGCTTCAATAGTTCATTAGCACAGAGCTCATCACAAGAGCTGCCAGGCTTCAAGTTTGTAGTGATTGTTGTCATTTCACGTCCACCGGTCTTGCCTTGTTTGAGTACAAGATAACGATCAGATAAAAACAAAGAGAGTCGAGAGGAAAATGAAAACAGAAACTTGTGTCTGTGTGTGGCCGCGCAAAGCCGAGTTATGTGTTTATCCCCATCCTACACTTCACTGGAGAGCAACGTCCACATCATGCGTCTCCTCACGCTGTTTCACTTTGGGTTGATCAGCCAGGAAGCAAAGTGTGTGCACTGGACAGGATTTAAAGATTAAACACTTTTCCAGCCAAACATGAACACAGGAAACGTTTCTGGATCCTGCTGAAAAACTGCTGGAGCTGACATCAGTCTGTGCAGCAAGTGTGTGATATTGAGCAGGCTGGTAAATCCCTCTGGATAATAACATCGTCAAGAAATAGTTTTGGGAAATGTGCTTATTTGTTTTGTGGCAAGGTTTACATGAGAAGCTCAATACAATTCTCAGGTCTGTGTATTAATTCTAGTACGAATCTGGATCTGGAAATAATTCAATTTAAGATATAGACCAGAAGCAGGAGGAAACAGCTTCTGTCCACAGTTAAAAAATATGCATACCAGCACCCATAAAACTCACTAATTGACATTTTATGTCTTGTTTGTAATGTACTGAACTATTGTCTATTTTCTATCTTTGTGTTATGATTTCTAAAAGCTTGTTTCACAGATCTCTGAGAGTTCAAACCTGGCCTTGTTATAATGTGAGATTCACACATTACTAACTTAAAACAGTTTGCAAAAAATAAACTAGTTCTTATGAAGAGAGCTGATACTTAATATTCACACCAAGTAGCTGCGGTTTCGCTCCATGAACAAACTGACAAAGCTAATGTTAGCTTGCTAATATATGACTCATTTAGAGGGAAAAGAAAGAGTTTGAATTATGGTCAATAAATCTGAACAAATAATTGATAAAATAATGCTTAATAATGAAGAATTTTAGTTATAATTCACAAAAATAACACAATACTTCAAATTACAAAAACCTAATGGCAATAGCCTTTTGCTAAATGCCCTGATAACATTAGCTAAGTTAGCAAAATTCAGATGTTAAACGTCATGAATATCAAAATCTGTCACGCTCATATTTCTCTGTTTATGCATAAAGAAATGAAGCAAAGTAAAACTATGTTTACACAAGATTGAAAGTTTAAGTTAAGATATTATTTACTTACCCTTATCCTTCATTTAGCCCTTCTGTTAGCCTGTGATGCTACATTAGCTTACATAGTTGCTTGCTTTTGCTACCAATATTTACTAGCAACTGATTTAAATATTACTAAAATGTTTACTAGCTAAGGCAATTTCTTGAGTTTTAATTGTGAAACCTATTAAATAACAAGTTTGAAACTAGTAGCTAGTAAACAAACAAATGAGCTTAGCTAATGTAAGCTAATCAGGAAGTTAATCATCCAGCTCTGACTTCACATACAAAACAGAAGAGTGGTTGATTTTTCTCATCTTACATTTGGCAAAAAAAGCAAATAAGCAGATTCCTGAATCTATTCCTAACAAGGTATCTGTGATTATGTGTTTAAAAGGTTTCCCAGCCTCCATCCTCTGCTTCCTCCTTCTGCCATCTGCATCGTGTTAAACCAATAACAGTGACATCCAGCCACTAACATGCACTTTTTAACCACTTATGGGATTTTCTCTGCTCCCCTCAACACCACATTTCCTCACCAGTTATACTGATGAAACATGTCAGGGTGTGTTATTACAAAGCAGGACTGTGGAAAGGACGTGAATATATAACACAAAAGAAGTGCATGGGCAAACTATCAGATGCTTTCCAGACACGGTGCCTATAAGAGCCACTAAAATATGTCAACAAATGACGTGTCTGGTTGATCTTTCCAAGCCTCGGTGGGCCTGACATCTGAGAGTTATGAGAGGTGAGGACGGAGGATGTTCACAGTCTATAGAGGCATTAAAAGTCAAACAACTCAAATCCACCCAAAGACATTAACATAACCAAACATCCTAAGCTTCTTAAGAGTCAGGCTGCTTGTTCGATTTTCTTTCCCACGTTTCTGAAATTGTACCAAAAAGCACTGAAAACTGAAATGACACAGATGCATGTCAGAGATAAGATGCACAAGTCAATCCCTATTAGGAGCTGTGTGCAATGAGAGGAACAGCAGCAAAGCATTTTTTTAATATCTCTGAAAAATAAGTCATAACTGTAAGATGACACTTAGCCTAATGCAAAAAGACACACGACAATTTAGAGCAACGTGTTAACAGGTTTTTCAGTTTAAGATCCAGACTGTTGCTGCTTAATTCACAAAATCATCTTCAGGGTTTTGTGCAATTGAAAACATAGATGTATGAAACCCTATACATCAAACTTCACAGTGATCAAACTGCCTGCAGCAAAGCACTATGGTCCTGAAACATATCAGCATGTGGCGATGCTTAAAGGTTTTACCTCCAATTATCTAAACCCAGAGGGACAACAAATATATATTATAAACTCATGAAGTTACTGTACATCAGTAATATGCTTAGTAGATGCTTAGACGTACTCGACAGATATTAATTTGCAATAATTTGTGTATTCAATGATAGATAGATATATAACAGCATAACCTTCAGTCATAATATAAATGTACTTTCTCCCAATTGAAAAGGCTTCTGACAAACCGATTATCATTAAAACTGAGACCTTTACTTGCTTTTATATCATTCATGTAGCAAAAAACAGCAGAGAATTTAACTGTTTTGCATAAAAGGTTGACTTCAGATTACAGGTAAAAACTCAGACCTTCACAAGAACTGACTCAGACAATGAAATGAAATATATGTCTGATTTAGAGGAGATGAACTCATGAAGTGAATGAAAATAGATGAAATTATTAAAATTCACTAGAAAAACACTACATCGTTTTTTTAAAAAGCAAATGTTTATGAAAAAGCAGATGATACTTTAGGGACTTTTTACATTAATAGATAGATTGATAGATCATGTTCAATCATGTTTCCAAACTCATTTCATTTGGCTGTAAAAAAAGGGATTTTTTTGCACAGTGTCAGAGGTGGATTTAATGTCTATAAAAATTATTTTAATGCAGATTATAAGACCATGAAAGACTTTAGTGACATGACTCTTTGCTACAAACAGTAAAAGAGAGTTTTCCTTTCAAAATAAAATATAAAATAGTGTCAAAGTAAAGGTTGGTCTACTTACTTTTGGCAGATGTCCGTAAAGCAGCAGCAGCAGAAATAACAGCAGTGAAACATCCATTTTGTCCAGTTTTAGTTATCTTATTTAAAAAAATCCTCGATATCCGCAAAAACTCAGTCAGTGTTAAAAGTGTGTGTGAAGAAAACAAGATGTGTGTATGTGTTTAGATGGTGAAGAGGAACCGGCGGTGTCTCCTCGTCTGACTGCGCTTTTCTCCGCGCGCTCCTCCAGCAGGAGAGTCTGTACCCGCCCCCCCTCCGCCCACCCACACCTCCAGACCGCCTGTCCCAGGAGGCTGTTTGTCAACCAACCTGTCAGACTGCTGCAGCTGGACAGTCTATGAGCTGGACCGAGCTGGACCTGTGGAGCCTCTACGGTGGTGCATGCAACCAGGTCTCCATCCAGATGTGGAGCAAATTTCTTCTGAAAGTCTGCAAAAGAAAAAGCAAATATATGCATTAGGAGTAGTAGTAGTAGTATTAGGAGTAGGGTCATTGAGACGAGCAGTAGGTGGCGCTAATTCTCCAGACAGGTGCCATCAAATCATTGCAGAAGAAGAGCACTAACTCAAATGATGAAAAAAAATGTAGAAAATAAGTTTTTCTTTCTGCAACGAGTTTTTCATGCACCAGTTAAAAATGTGCAAATGCATCGCAAATTTGAACTGAATTTTCAGAAAATCTGCAAAAGAAGATTCAATTTAATGCTTGTTTCCATTTTCTACCATTGTGCAAATATTAAGAGTTGGTTTGTCATATAAGCAGTAGGTGGTGCTAATTGTCTAGTCAGGTGCCATTAAACTATTGCAGAAGAAAAGAATAATATAATTCACTTAAAAGAGCACAAATAAAACCTCAAATGATGGGAAAATGTAGAAAATATAGTGGATTTTTTTTTGTAATATTTTATTTTAATAGTTTTTTTCAGCATTTCAACTCAATTTTTGTGCATTAAATGGTTGGATGGAAACACATGTAGTGATGCCAAACACATACGTGCAAATTTTAACCAAAGCACAAATTTCATCTGAAAATTTACAAAAGAAAATGCACATTTGTGCTCATTTCCATTCACTACCGTTATGTGAATATTAAGAATTGTTTGGAGATAAGCAGTAGGTGGCACTAATTCTCGCCATTATGCCATTGCAGCAGAGGTTTTAAAGGTGGCTCAGATAAAAGTTGGGAAAGGTGGTGACAGGCGACAGGTTGGCTTTATTGGGTCAAAGGACAGAAAATGATCTACAGGCCCTCTGTCCCCTGCACTACACCCCTGCAGTCACACAAATGCACTTATCATCCATCCTGGATTACTGGCTGTGACATCAGACATCCATCTCCTCCGTCTTCTCCGACCACAGTCCCACGCTCGTACTGTCAGTGTCACCGCTGATCGACCTCCGCTCACAGCTGACCGGACCTCACGGCCGCCACAGCTTCATCTTCAGCTTCTGTGACAGGCCGACTTACCCCTGTGAGGCATTTCTCTGCATGAGCCCACCCATTAATATTGATGGGAAATATGTTTTGCACAAGCCAGCATAACAAAACAGAAACATAAATCAACACAAAGGACATAGTCTTTTTTCTTTTTTTTTCCATCATACCTTCTATTTTCATGTATCTGTGTGCTGCAAGACTCTATAGGCAACAGTGTAATCGGATTGTTGGTGTCAGAGCCTGCTGTCGTACACATGATGAATAAAACACTTGTAATGTAATAAATAATGTTGATGTGAAATGATTGTAGCAACAAGTTAATCTAATAAACAATCACATAATGTAAAGTCCAATCATTATTATTACACCTTAGAAAATGCAATATCCTTCTTTAGAACATTAACAGTCAAAAATACGTATTAAACCCTTTATAAAATAGGCTAAAGATGATCAAGGACTATGAGTGATATGATTCCAATTTCTGACAATATGAATCCCATCAGCTAGATCAGTCTAGCGCCACCATGAGGTTGACATTTGTGGTTATGAGTGGAATGTCTCTACTGGATGAATCGCCGTAAAGTTTGTTCCAGAAATGTATGTTCCCTCTCAGGACAAATTGTTAGAACTTTGTGACCCTTCACCTTTAATCTAGCACCACCATCAGGCAAAAAATAACTTTTTTTTAGTTGACCTTTTTTGTTGAAGAGACAATTTTCTAAGTCATCAGATGAAAAGAAATCTATATTTTCTTTTACCCAGTTGTATTTGAAACAGATTTGACCTTTAGATCTGGGAGGATGATGTAGACTAGCAGGCCGTGAAAAACTATAGGACCCCACAAAGGATTTCTATCTTGGTAAGGTCAAGAATCTTCTGCCAGTGAATTAATGTGGAGCAATGCCTGTGTTACATCCTTTGCATGATAATCCTGATTTCACCTCTTTCAGTGTACTCAAATTATCAGTAAACCTCTTATCAAATATTAAATCACCTTCTCTTAAATCTCATTTCATATTTGTCTGCCAGTTAATATGTGTTTAGGGTTTCGTCCGCCAAGTGGATCCGCATTTCATTTATTTGTGTGTTTTAAACAACAGAGCAGGACAATTGACTGTCATCATTATAACCCTGATATTAGGTCCTCACAATGGCTTTCCAATAATTCTCAAACCACTGTGTGCTGTTGTTTATCAATGTACCAAGCAACATCCATTTTCTACCTCCATTACAAAAAAGCCTCAACGCAGGTGAAGGTGAGAGAATTATTGTATTGAATGCGTGAGTGCTATTGACAGCGTGCGTTTCAAACACATATGCGAGCAGGACGTTTACCAACCGAGCCCGGTCACAATAGAGCAAGAGGAAATTGCAAGCGAGTTTCTACACCTGTGTTTTTTGGTCAACACAGATATATTTTACATTGGAAACGTCCCTTTGTTGCCTGTGAACAATGGGGAGTAATGAGTATGCCAGTGCTGATTCAGATCAAGTACTTGATAGTGAAAACTGAATTGAGCAAAATTGGTTCTCTGTGAAAAAAAAATTGAATGGGACGTCTGCTGCCAGAGACACCAAAGATGGCAGCCATAGAAATGACAACACAACTTTAGACGAGACTTGAATCAGATCAGTTTGAAACTAACACCAAGATTAAGCTGCTGTGACTGCTTTTAAAGAGTTTCCTATAAAAGATGCATCTAACTTGATGCTTCTCCAGGTTTTGACAGATCGTATCAATAACTGTTACTGTCAATCGTATATCCATTCATCTGGCGCTGTGTCCAATTTGGATCACAGGCGCTTTTGCCAGGTGGGAATCTAACAGCTTATTGAATTCAGGAAAAAGAAGGCAGAAGAAAAATCATGTGGGGCTCTCGGCAATCAGGCTTTTTTACGTCATCAATACAAGGATTAGGGAAATTCTCTGCGCACTTTTCAGCAAATTGATGTATCAATACGGTTTCATCTGAGGCGCAATTAGACTGAAGGGCCACTTTCTGCACCTTCCCTAATTAAAGCAATTGCTCCGGTATCCAGGCTGCCTCCTGGGTGATGCTCAGGGCCGAGGAACAGCCTTGTTAGGCACAGTGTAACACATATGCTAACATTTCTGGAGGACAAATAAATTCCATAAAAGCCTTTTCTCCCAGCTGTGTATGGACTTTATATCTCAGTTTTTGTTTGGTTCATAAATTTTCAGACACATGGCTCAAGGCTGTTGGCTCTGCAGTGGGTGCAGCAACTGATCGGTTGAAGTTATTTACCAAAGGAGGCTTTTTGGATGTCAGTAATGGAGGCATGCGCTTATGTCTGAGAGCCAAAGCTCAGTTTTTCCAGCCTCCATCGTGCTCTGGAAGCTGAGGATAAGCTGTTTTTTGCTTAAAGGCTCCCCATACCTTAAAGGGTAGTTTGCACTCCGGCTTGGCTTCTGTGCGCTTTGCAATGGAGATGTAGTAAACATTGCTGCAAGCTGTTGGAAGAACAGAAAGGTGACAACATTATAAGCATGGTGCATCATAATGGAGGTGCAGCACTGTGACAGCAATCACATTGACAGCCAACTTGATTTTCCCTGTGGTGAGGTATAGAGGAGCAGCCTGCCAGCTGTGCTACAGCCCCTCCCCTGTCATCTTTTATATTCCAGCTATACATTATCATCTGTGTCTGTCTGTGCATGCTCTGCTCTCTGCTGCCCAACCAAACACAAAGCCAGAAACAGCACAATTCTGAGTTATGTGAACTTGAGTATTTTAATTTCATGCTACTCTACACCTCTGATCTACCGCATCTTACACTGTAATGAGCATCAACTATGATACAGCAGAATATGAAATAGTCAGAATGAGCTCCACCTCGACCAACTACTATATCAACACGCTGTTTACACATCGAAGCAAGACTATGAAACTTTACCAGAACAGCGGCCCCTGTGGCCACAAGTGGCAATTACAGCAAATAATTTCATTTCATTTCAACAACAAATGTAAATGTAAAAAAAAAATGTATGTAAATGTAAAAGTAAAATTTTGAAAGCAAGGCTTTTACTTGTAATGAAGAATTGTACAGGGTGGAATTACTACTTTAACCCAACCCAAGCCCCCTTTTTCAGAAGTGACTCCACTTTGATGTGCAAAGTCACAAAACATAATCAGCAGTGACTTGACAAGTAATCTGAACCTGAATGGTGGGATGACTGCAGCATCTCTTCAATGACAAACAGCCTCTTTTCACCTGTCAGAGTGTGCAGTCTTGCACTCTGCAATCACGAAACCGTTGTGATTAACAGACTGCTGATGATGGCGGACAGAGAGTGCGGGCCTTCTTTTAATCACTGAGGTACGGTGACAAGTGACCCATTAGAAAGACAGCATGAAATTGATCTGCAATCAGTGCAAGATGTTTTTAAATGCCAGACCACCGTCCTGATAGGTTGAAAGAATCTGTCACTTGGTTGAAGGATTTGAAAATGCCTGCGCAGAAAGAGCAACGTGACTATACCAAAGTCGGTGTCACTGCATCCTCCTCCAGCAGAACTCATCTCTTCCTCCACGTACTGATGAGTTCATCTCGACAGAGAGCTGCTCCTCGCTCACACCTCCCAGAGGGCAAATTAGCTCAGCAGACTGCTATTTCACACTGAGACCTCACCTTTCGCCCCAATGTAATTATTGTGTTTCTGGAGTGTAAAATGGTTATGGCTTTCAAACGTAATTGAAGAACCTGATGTTTCACAGTGTCCTGAGGGCAGAAGAAAACGTTTCACTGATGCTCATAAATCCCTGCAGCTAAGCATGTGTGTTTGATTTGTCAAACAGGAATTAAAGAAGTGAACATGATGAAGGTTATAGTTTCAAATCTGACCAGCAGAGTTACAGACATAAACTATACAGTATGTGTGGATATTCACTCATACTCTCATCTCTGGTGTTTATCTGTGTCACGCTGGCTCCAGGCAAAGCCGTGTCCTCCTGTTCCTGGGGGATCCCGAGGAGTCTTCGGGCCAGATGGGACACACAATCCCTCCAAAGTGTTCTGGTTCTTCTCCCAGTTGGTCAATACCTGCACAGGCATTCAGGAGGCTTTTCTAACCAGCTGCTCAGATCACCACCAAGCTGAAAAAATGTCTCTCAGGACGTTGCATATTGGATCAAACAGTGCAGTGTTTGTCACCCTGGCAGCACTACGAATTGCAGATGGTTGACCTCAACAACTATTGGATGGATTGCCATGAAATTTGGGACAGACGTGAATTATAAAATGGTGATCCCTTAACTTTCATGGTAAAAAAAAATGTATTTGTCCAGTTCTTGGAATTTTGGCCTGATAATTGCAAAATGACATTCCCATTGGCCTCAGCTCTAATAGTTACAACATGCAGAAAATATTATGCTAATACATTTAATTAAGAAGGTTATAAATAGAAGCATGGCTGTAGACTCTTAGTCTTGTTAATAGTGTCAAAATTAAACTGTCACACATGTGAAAGCCTCTACATGTACACTGCTGTACACACAGGTGGGTCTATCATTCAGCTGCAGTTTAATGTGTGTTCATTCAAGCTGGAGGATTTGTACTGGACGCACTCTGCAAGGACACCTGAAGAGCTGCCACGGGAATCAAAATGAAATTGTTCCATTTCTACCTTGGCTCAGCTGAATAAGAGTCATTTTGCTGGAAGTCTTTGTTCAACAGCTTTAATTTGTCAGAGACAGTTAAAGCGGTGGAATTATTGTCCAGTGACCAGTTCTGTCACATCTGTGTGAGCAGCTTTTCATTCTCCCATTCACCTGCCAAAGACAAAACCTTAACGGAATTATATGTCCCTATAATCATTAACTGCATAATAAAAGACTGTACAGAATGTGTTTCTGTGTCCAGGTATTCAAAGCCAGAAAGTTGTCCAGGTTAAAAGACTTCCTGCTAAATTTGATTGAATAAATGTTGTTGACTGCAGTACAATCAAATATTCTCTTAAATATTAATATGAACTCCGACAACTGTTTGCTGTGGTTGAGCTCCTGCTAGTGATGGGCAAAGCAGTTCTTTTGATTCATTCAAATGATTTGTTCACCGGATCGTTCAGTACACTTTGTTCAGTGTGAATTATGTCATTTTAATGAGGTTAAGGTTTGGGTTAATTAACTGAATGATGTTCAATGACAGTAGTGATAAAGATGACTTCATGTTCATGACAGGTGACACGTCATGGTTATTAAAGTGTCATGACAGTGTCATGTCAGTCCTATGCACACCCCTTCAAATAAAGTGTTACCGAGATCTGAGACGAGAAGAAAGACGACTCACGAGAGGCTTCATAAAGAAAGGTAAAGGATTGTGTGAGTGAAACAATAAATCTCAGTCTGGCCCTGCTCTGGATGTTTGGCCTGACATGTACAATATCTGAAGATGAACCACCAACTTAAGAGCAGTTTTGAGACACAAGTACTGGCATTTTGAGACCGTCTCAATCAGTCAGTGTTGGTCTGTTTTAGTTTAGATTGAAACCACGTTGAACTTTGAGCAGAAATCAATGCAGCAAAATAGGAAATAATGTTTGACATTTGAGGAAGTTTTGTCTGCTATCCAAGGTGAAACTTTCACGTTCATATTATTGTGAAAGAAATTAATTTTTTTAATGTAATTTTTAATCTAATTTATTTATTTGTGATCTTATTCAAGCAATGTGGGTCTGTTGGTCCATCATTTTGCCCAGACACATCTCAACAACTACTGGACTGATGGCTGTGAAATTTAGTTCAGACATTCATGCCGCCCATCTGATTTATTGTAATCACTTTGGTGATACGTAAACTCTTATGTAGCGCCATCATCAGGTCAATGTTTTGCTATGCTTTATGACTAAATACCTGCCAAACTAATCACATTCCCATATTGCTTTATCATAATTAACAAATGTTAACATGCATTTTGCTGAAACCTCTGTGCCTTAGACTCTTGGTTTTGTTTGTATATCTCTGTTTATTCTTCTTCAGTTAAATGTCCTGAAAAATATGATTATTTTTGTTTATTATTGCTTAAATAAATGAGACACCCATCTGAGTCAATGTCCAGCTATTAACATAATCCTGCTCATCGTATTCTTGTGTTGTGGCTGCATCATTTCCGTTCAAGACAAACAAAAGAGATAAATCCTGAAATGGTCTCATGTCGTCTTTTCCTCTTGCTCTCAACAGCCCAATTGTCAGTCATGCACAGCCTCAAGAAGCACATCATCCACATGAACATGAACATGTTTTTTAATGGGGTGATGGCGTCTCTCACGGAAAACATAATGGTTCATCCGGAGAATAAGTGGAAATATTGTACATGCAAACTTCAAATTGGAGCACATGACTTTTCCGCCTTTGCACCCTCTTCAGTATCAAGCCAGCAGAGTAAATTACCTCTAGCAGTATATATCTGCATCCATAAGTGCAGCATGAGTAGTATGACTTGTTCTGTCATACCAGATGATATTCCATAATTTTAAAGTCAAGTGTTCCTCTGTTTTGAGCAGAGATGACACAATGTGCTTATGGGATTGTCTGGTGCAATTACATCACTGCTGGGAGGAGCAGGTCATCGCAGGCTGTCCGGGGAAACAAACAGAAAAATCATCAAAAAACATTCACAGTTTTGGCTGCGGGCATGTTGAGCCCCAGCCACGGACGGCTGGTGCGAGCTAAAGGCTCAGTGAATACATCTACAGAGGAGCATTTATACTCGCTGAACTGAAAATGAACCATAGCTGTGTTTGCCTATAGCTTTAGTGCCCTGAATCGATGCTGTCCAGCAGCTTGATCTATTTACATTCGAGTAGAGCTGCCACACATGAGCAACATGTAAGGGGAGTTTTCCTGTCTGATGCATGCTGGGAGAGGCTTCACAATGAAAAGGCAGGATGGAAAATCCATAAAAGAACACAGCATTTTAAAGCACCTCGCATTAGCACACTCACGTCCAAGGCCACACACTTTATTTACATTGTTCAAGGTGTTACTCTTTATGTAAAGTATAATGAGTCACTGAGTACTACAGTGTTTAATTATGGCACATATGATATAGGTAAGGACAGAGATCTTCCTTGCACTTGCATTTTCCTTGTGCAGAGGATAGTGGATCATGTACGTATGTTTTCTGTAAAACAACAATAATGAATGATTTGGTTTCAAACTACATCAGTGATTAACAATAATGTAAGATAATTGATGCCCCATCTGCCGAAAAGTAATACATTTAAAAAGCATGGACGGGTTATTTATCACACATTAAGCACCATTTCACATGTGCAAAATTCTAATATTGATAAATTCACATTATACTGCACAAGCACATGGAATTTTCAGACTGGTGAAATCAAAGAAATCAGATTAGATCAGATGCTTAATGGATTAATAGTTTTGTCTTTAAAAATGCCCATCATAATTTCTAAGAGTCTGAGGTGATGTTTTCATATGTCTTGTTTTGTCTGACCAACAAGTAAACGATCACGTTGTGACGTTTTAGGGGTTAGTTCTTAATTGGACCCAGGAGCGAGACACAGACGAGAGTGACTGAGTGAAAGGGATTTATCAAACAAAAGAAGGACTTACAAGCTTCAGTGGATGGAGGCTGGTAGGTGGGTGCTGAGGCTGGACAGCAGGAAACATGCAGGTGAAGATAAGGAAAAAAGAGTAGAGACACTGGAGAAAAAGGGAACACCGGAAGACAAAAACACTGGAAACACAAATCACTGGAAAACGGGGGGAAAGACGGGGAACACAGGAACCACACAGCACTAGAAAACAGGGGATGATCTGGCAGCTTGCAAGAGAACGAGAAGGGTATTTAAGCTGCAGGTCGTTAGGTGATATTGTAGACAGCTGAGAGAATAGAGAGCCCCAGCACCTGAAGACCCCACCTCCAGCCACTGAAGCAAAGCCTGAACACAAACAATGGAAAAACGATCCTAAACCAAAAACACTGGAGTATGTAACTAAAAATGCAGAGAAAACAAACTAGAAAAAACACAAAAATCAACAAAGAGACCTTAACCATGACACACATATGACAAAGAAAAAAAAGAAAATCTTCACGTTTGAGATTATTTAAAATGATAAATTGATAGCGCCTGCATTTGTCTCAAAATCTCTAAACATGAATCTGAGATCCAGAATACGACATCGCTCTATATAAAGTTGCTCTTACTAAGTGTTCAGCTGATTCAAAGGGCTGATATTTGAGTGCTTGAATTCAGATGTCTTTAAAACTTTTGTGTAGCGCTGCATCTAAAAGCAAAGTAATTACATGAAAAGATACATTTTCACAATGCCAAGGTTTCACCGTATTCATGTCAGTGTGTCGAGCGTTGAATTGAGCTGAATTAGCGAGGTTGGTGACTGAGGCCTTGACGGTGTGTTAGCTTAATGAGAGAGACTGGATTAAAGGGTTCATCTGATCCAGTAAATACACTCACCTCTAAATTACTCCGGCAGCGGCTGAGAACAGCACGCCTCACCTCATCTCTGTAACCCCAGCAGAGAAAATCAATGTTTAAAGAAAATCAATTTCATGATTAAGGCACTCGCCATTGCCTGCCAAATTTTTTTTACCTTTATGTGCTTTAATTAAAAGTTCAGAGGAGGTTTGTAAAGAAAACTAAAGACAAATAAAGCAAGAGCGCTAAAAATAATAAAAGTAATAAAAAGAATTTGATTTGTTTTATTAATAAATGAGAAGCAGATTGGCAAAGATTCATTGGCTTGTTGATATCAGTATCTTCACTTATTCAAATCCATTGTTTGGTGCTGTGCAGCTCCAGTAATCACGCATCCTGCTCCTTTATTAAACAGGATTAGCTTGATTATATCACAGATCAATATGGCTTTGGTGGCAGATTCCAAACATGGCAGACTTCCTAAATATTTTAACATCCTTCTCCTCGTCCAAACTGTGCTAGTTTCCTCATGCGTCACGCTCTTTATTCATTATCTTCGACTCAACTTTTTAATTATTGTGCTGAGTATATATCTGTCTAAAAGAGCCTCTGAGGTACATCTTTTACTTGGTTTCAATCCAACAGACCTTTCATTTTCCAAAACCCTCTGCAAGCCGGATTAATTGAAATTCAGAGGCGGTCTGTCCATCAGGCCGTATGTCTTTGAAAAGGCGGCATTGCCACAGCAGGAGCAGCGTCTGAATAACAAACACACGACGGATCTGCAGCCAAGCCTACGCACAGAATAACGATGCAGATTTATGAGCTCATTTAAATAAATGCACAGTATAATGCCATGTGTGGACATAAATATTTTTTCTTTCACAACACTATCTCCTCTTCTCCATCCTTCATTTCGTTTAGTCTGTCAACTCGCAGGATGCAGCAGAGCGAACAGAAGGGGGCAGGATATTAACAGCCTTTAATGTTGGCTCTGTGTGAAACTACTAAACTGCTTTATCAACTTTGCATCAAATTTCCATCCTTCTTCTCACCACCTCCGGCTTATTCATGAGGAGTCCAGCAGGATCCAGTTTACCAAAGAACATGGAGATACTTTTAAGTATCTCTGATAAAATGGATATGTCACATTGTGCATGTACACAGTCGGGGTCCAGGCTGCTGAATTAACACACGCCTGCCACTCCTCACACATCATCGCCATCATCACTTAAACCACCTTCACCTACCTGTCACTTCAATTGTGGTCACACAGGAAGATGTGCACTTACTGAATTTACTGCTCTGAGCTTCTGGACCACTTGCATGTGTTGACACTTAGCATTGACTCTCCTCTTTATGAGGTGTGAATGGTGATCACATTCAATTCATTTACAGGGAGGAAAAAAAACTCTGGAGAGTTCCTGTTTAATCATTATAAGTGTATATAAATAGACAATGGATTAACATCTTTATTATAGGAGTTGTAAAGGAGTGAGGGACGCTCAGAACAAAACAACAGCATTGGTTGTGTGTTCAGATGCTTAAAAATAAATCTGATTATATTTTCCCAACAAGTGAACTCCTGTCATTGTGTGATTAATGTTGTCTGTCAGAAGCACAGGCAGATAAAGTGTGACGTATTTATAATGCATAAAGATCGTAAAGTGTCTGACTTTGATGGTGGAGTTTGTGGCTCATGTCCCATCTTCTATAACAGTTAACGTTGGTTTTGATTAACCATGAGCACAATCATTCTCAAACCTCCATCCTTAGTTTTAGCTGCCTAAACTTAAAGCTGTGCTAATCAGTATTTTTATATAAACAATGGATGAAATAACTACATGGAATGTGTCGCTCATCATGACAAACCCACAGACTCTGTAGCCTCTTTCAGCTCATTGTTTTGGTTTTACAGCCCACAGCTTTACTGTTTTGATTGAGTCTGGGGGCTTTGATCAACCTTGTTTCCAACAGCAGCAAAAATGCTTTGAAACCCCACCTGCCCTGGAAATCAAAAAAGAGAGTGGTTGACATCCTTCTGGTGACGGCCTTGAAAGCAAAAAACAGAAATGTTTGTAAAGCAAAAATAATGTTCCACAGTTTGTCATTGCGGCTACAATTGACAGAAGTGCCTTCAGCTTAACTTCAGCAATGATTTCATACACAGTTTTGTACATTTACTCTGGGCCGTGATTCATACAACACACTCACAATGAGGAAGAGAGGTTCATCACTGTTACTCCTGTTAAAACACCCAAGGGAGGAACCTCCCATACAAATACTGCTGAGAGTGTCATTTACCCTTTACTCACAGCACCGCACACTACACACACAGTCGTCCGTCAAGGATTACGTAAGGTTCGGTCATTCATGCCTTTGAGGTGGATTTTTCCTGCTGCAGATATAACGTTGTGACTCAAATGCTGAGGATGTTCAGCAGGAGATTCTAAATCCAGCTGCTGTTGATCACTGACGTCTTGTTTGGGTGCGTCACAAGTGTGATACAAACAATACAATTTCCTGCCTAATTATCTGGAACTGTTCACTTGTTTCTTATTGGAAAGACTGTCCACAACACAGGCAGCAGAACCAATGACACGAGCATCTGAAGCCAGAAACAAGCTATCAAGCTGGAGCTGCAGTTTATATCCGTGTCTGTCCAGACTAATATATGTAAAATATGGATGTTGCTGCAAAGAAGCTACAAATTCCAAACGTCCTCAAGCCGGCAGCACAGAAGATCTATACAATCAGCCCAGTTTCAAAGTGGTCACCCAAGATTAGTGTCACCCATTCAGTATCTGACCAAATGTGAAATATGGTCACAATCTTCTGTGTCTGAGTTATGGTGTGAACAGCAAAGTGTTTTTGCAGAACATTATGACGTCACAGTGAAGTTAACCTTTGACCTTTTGGCTATAAAATGTCTCTTCACCATTATATCCCATATATTATATTAGACATTTGTGTGAAATTTATCATAATTTTTTGTATGAATTCTTTAATTATAGCCAATTATGGGAGGTCATGGTGACCTTTGACCTTTGACCACCAAATTCTAAGTTCATCCTTGAGCCCAAGTGGCCAAATTTGAAGAAATTCCCTCAAGGCATTCCTGAAATATCATGTTCACCAGACTATTACCAGACTACAACTATTGTCAATGTGCTCTTTCAGACAACATCATCTGAATATATTTCCATTGCAATTAAAAAAAATTAAGTTTCAAATCATCGTAGCATCAACAGACCATAATGCAACACAGCCTCAAGACATGGTGCATTCATGAGTGAGAACTACAGCTCGGAAATGGAAAAACTCCCTCTTCGGCTTTTCCCTAAAACCTGTAACACACAGCTGAAGGCAGCAAGTTGGCATCCTTCATTGGAGGTTGTCAAACGTAATTTGGGGAAATAAAGGAAATCACTACCTGGAGAAGACCAGCTGAGAGGAAGTGGGAGTAAATTGCATCACCACTTCATAAAATAACTGAAGGCGCAGACACAGATTGATGATCGAGAACAGTGTGTACAAATCCAAACGTGTGTTCTTCCTTTAAATCAATCTTTATTGTTTCTCTCCCACTTTTTGCCTCCTTCATAAACCATTAAAAGCAGTCGGAGGGACAGTTTTCTTGCCCTTTAACAACACAAATCTTTTTAAAACTTTATTTGTTATCACGGGCGTAGGAGGGTGGAGGCACCTGAGAGAGCTGACTCAGTGTCTGCTTCAGATTAATTTACTCCCTCGGACCACAGATGGATTTCAGAGGCCACTGGCTGCTTTTCAACACCATTATATCCGGCTCCAAATGTCACATTCACAAGGTGAAAGAGGGAAGATCCACAGAGCTTTTACACTAATTGGTGGTTTTATGAGTGCGACAGAGAGAGAGAATGGGCAGTCCTCCTTTAACAGCCTCTGACGACAACATCCCTCCACAGGGCGCCAGCTGCTCAACTTTGATTGTAGCCAGAAATAAACCTCACCGTGACTATCCTGTCCTCAGTTTCCTACCGTGAACATCCTGTCTAGAAACACAGGTGGGAGGGCCGGAAAAAGAAAGTATTCCAAAAGTCACAAATCAAAATGTGAATATTTGATTTAGGGATGAAAATTTCTTTGCCGTCAGCAAAGTTCATGAAAGTCTCTCCGTACTTTCTGACTTCCTTACTCAGTCTCTGTCCCCAAACCCGCTGGTTCCTACTGAAATCATTAATCTTAGAAACCTTAGAGACCTTTAAAAAGAATCTGAATATTTATCTTAAACAGCTGAGAAATGATGCATTTGTTGGGGACTGTTTTCAAGTGCGGATTAATGCATCAACCCTATTCAACCTTCTCAGAAATTCCCAGATTATGTTCAATGACATTGTTTTGTTGTTGCTTGTTTGTTTGTGTCAAATGCCAACATATTTTAAATTCATGGTTTTTACAATATCAGCACATCAAGTACAGTATGGTTAAATATTAGGGAAAGATTCTGTTTATGGCAAATAAACCACAGCAAAGATCTCCAGCATGACACACACCCATCCACCACAACTTCCTCACGCTCACTTCTCATCTTGCTACGTGAAGAACACAGTCGTCCCTGCATTTGTACTGAACGTTCGCACTGAATCTAAAATGTGAGGTGCATTATCATCCAATGTGGCCAATACAACACTGTGGTTCATTGTTGTGTTTTTAATAGTAGATGGGCGACTGTGACAATAAGAAAAATAACCTATAATAACCTAAATGAATAAAAGAGTGTATTTATTTTAAAGGAACTTAACACTGGGTGGTCGCCTTCAGAGCTTGTGAACTTCACTCGAACTGAACTTTCATTGAAGATTAAGAATAAATTGTGTTGGATGTGGCTCATAAATGAGATTTTAAAGTATGAAATGTTTAAATGTGTTTGTCCATGGGATTTTTTTTTTTCATAAGTAGGAACTAAACAAAATTCATTTATTTTTGTGGATGAATTAAGCTTGGAGATATTTCCAGACAGCTTTTGACCTTCATGTGCCATTGTTAAAATTATTATTATTATTAATATTACCGTCATATTCCACAGAGGTATTTCTCACAGAAAATAGCCACTGGCAGCTTATGGCGGACTTTTTGATAATGCAAAGCTTTATAGCGTGAAAGATTGTATTTCTGGATTTACAGCCGAACATCCGAGCCAGCGCCTCACCCTGCCCGGATCTACTTTGTGTCATGATCCTCCGTCCTCTCTCTCCGTGATTACTGATGTTACTTTTTCAGTGAAAGATAAATCGTAGGATGCAGGAGGAGGGATCCTGCGTCACATGGTGGATCATGCACACTGCTAAAATGATTATTCACTGAATCACCGTCCCATAACACTGTCAGTTTTCAAGCCGCCATGTAAAGAAGAAACTTCACAGATTAGCCTTTGCAACAGGGTGACGCCAGAAGAAGAACGGACCAGTGGGGTTGAAAATAAAACTGAGGGAAGCTTTTGTCACATTATTTTCTCAAGTGTAAAGCTCTTCTCACTGTTCCTCATTGAGAGCTGCGATGAAATAAAAAGCCAAAAGCTGGAAACAACACGAGCTGAAGTGGATGACATAACTGCAACACATGTATAATGCAACCCAAATAACACAACCCTGATAGAAACAGTTCCTTACGAGGTATGATTTAATATTTTATGGTGCTGTCAGAGAAGTGGCGATACAACAAGTTTTGGTTTAACCTGAGCCAGTATCATTTCCTTAACATGAAACAGACAGGGACAAAGTAAGGGACTGTTTGAAAATTACTCAGATGGATGTTATTGATATTTTCTTTAGACTATATCTCTTCTTCTTCTTCTTCTTGAATAAAGGGCTACTAATAAATAAACAGTTCTGCCAGTCGTTCTTCTTATATCGTGAAACTCAGATACTCAGATATTAGCTAAAATTTTCACACAAGGTGATCACAAGCAGCAGGTGTCCACAATAGATAAAATTAGAGTCACAGTACTTCCTTATTCCAGAAAATGCAGAAGGTCAATAGGTTAACTTGACATACTTGGTTTATTATTTTTTTCAGAAGTGACATGCAGAGAGATGCAGACTACTGTTTCTTCAGCATAAAGAAATAATACACAACCCTCCCTCTTTCCCTTTCTTACTTTCATACTGCCCCTAACACTTATGCTGCAGTGTAATGCAATCCAATACAACGATTACATCCTACCTGAATCAATACCTCTAATGAAGTGACAACAACTTACTGCAGGGCCACATTAGATTGCATTATATTGTATAGGACATGCCTTTATTACAGTTTTTGGATTGTGTCATTATATATGTGACGTTTACATACAGTAGAGGTAGGTTTTCTCTCAGTTTAGGAAGACATCAAAACCTTTTTCACAGTATCTTCAGTGATGAATTGGTGACACTTCAGTTCCTCTGTCATCAATAATGATCTGTTTACAGGTCGAACTGAATCAATGGATTGCAGAGTATTACAAATAAGCATAAGGAGAAACCTTTAACTTTTTTAAAGGTGACTTGTGACGATGAACGGTGACAATGTGTAAAGTGATCACATGCATCAGTGCTCTGAGGCCAAACCTCAGATATCATGACCCAGACTGAAACAGCACGTCTTCTCAGCCAAAGCACGTGACTGAGTCTGTTCGTCAGCTGAGGTTACACAACCAGAAAGACAATAAAATATGATTGCACGGTCATGAGGGCAGTGGGGGGGAAAGAAAATTTAAATTGCTGCTGATGGAGAGCTTTTGGAAATCAACACAGAAATCATGTACCTGAGACAGCAGGGGAAAGATCAAGCCAGGTGTCACATCTTCTGTTTACCTGGATCACACTGTAATTTTAGTCCAGGCAGCGTCAAGAAGGCTGAAACAGAAGTGAGACTTTCATGTAAGTCGACAGAAAGTATAATTGAACAGATTGAGACTTATTATTGTATTAGTTTAGTTTTTATTTATTTTTACTTATTTTTCTGTTAGTTTTCTTTTGTTTTTCATGTGTTTAAGTTATTTATTATCTTTTTTTTTTATGTCATCAGTATATAATCAGCATTTCTACAATCCTGCTACAGCCGTGTTTTCCTTACATGTAGGATATTCAGGAAAGCTAAAAACCAGTCCAGCTTTATATAATATACCTCAGAGCCAGTTCGGTGCATCTGGCTGAAGTTGCTGCAGTCATCATCACAAGTCTGAAGGTGTTCAATGGGAGCAGATTGAATCCAAGGTTAGATAGTACTGAGAAAGCCATTCAGAAAGGATACTTGAAGAGTGTGTAACATGACTGCACTCTGATGAAAAATGATTTTGCACTAAATCAAGCCTTTAACAAAGGAAAGAAAACAAGCATGAACACCTGAAATTTTTTGATTTGTACATTGATTTCCTTTTCAAGCAAAAATTCTTAACAAACCTATTATACTGGCAAAGAAACGTGACAGATTGAAACCACAAACCCAGCTGTCCAAAGATAATTGAAATTTTAGATTGAAAGGCTGTTTTTGCTACCAGAGGCCTCATCAAGACATAACCTTGAGCTCCACTGCACCTTATATAATTCATTTTTCCACATTCTCAGGAGAAACTCATGGTCCAACATGAATCAAACCTGTGTGCTTTTCCTTTGAAAGTTCATCCTCTGTGTTGTCAATCACAAGCTCCACTTCTCTGGAATAATCGACCTCTGCACGTTCAGAAGCAGGATCTGCTGAAGCTTTTACATCCAGGCTGGAAACACATCTTTTTCTGTTCACTATTTAGTCTACTAGTCTTTCCTTATTGACAAGTGGGCTGACTACCCTAAAGTAATGTTTCTAAATTTCTAACCTGAACTGTTTCATCATATCAACATTATTATCCCTAACCCTAACCCTAAATAAACTGAAGTGCAGCAGAAGATCAGATCTGATGAGTTAAACTTGGGTGCTGAGGAGTGAGACATCATTAAGGTAAAATGTCAACATGAATTTAAATAAAAGTGGAGTAAGAAGTTAATGATGTTTAATTTTTTTTATAGCATGACAGTTGACAGATAAATTGACATTAGAGATAGCCATAATCTTTCATTATGCTGTATTTCAGTCTTTAATTCAGTCAGTATTTAATTTATTGATTATTTTTTTAGAACAGTGAGCATTTCTGGGAGCCACTGCAAAAAAACTACCACAAGTCAAAAAAGAGCTTGATGAAAAAAAAAAATGAAAAGAAGTCGAAGCATCTGCACAAACATCTTCACCTCAAACACCCTGTTTACTGTCTAAACTTTCAGTCTGTGAGAGATGCTTTCAACTCAAATTAACTGTCTGACCGCCCATTACAGTCACATCATTTCCTCCTCATCTCCATGCCTCTAAAAAAAAAAACCAAGAAGTCATTAAACACCATAACGTGTGAGTCAAACTGTATGTTAATAAAAGTGTTTAATATGCGCTGGTTTCCCCAGCATGGACGGCAGACACAGTTCATCCTGCTGTGTTTGGTGAAGTCAAATAAAAGTGTCTGGACTCGGCTGAAAGGAATCATGTCACTGTTGGTTTTCACTCCAGTCTGTTTGCCCAGAAAAGTGCTCATGGACTCGGCTCAAGGTCTGTAAAGCTCAGGAATCTGTTATAATTCTAAAACATTACCACTGTTTTCACTGCTTTTACGTGGTGTCATTGCTTCTACCTTTGTCTTCCTGTCCTCCTTGTTTTTCCAGCATGAGCCAACATAGGTGCATCAACAGTTCGGTGTTCAGATTATATTGTACCTTAATACAAAGTAGATACCCACTTTGCCCTGCTGGTAATCCAGACCTGTGCTACCTTTCAGCATTAGTGAGCATTGAGGGTGTGAAGCAGGCGTCTTGCTTCATCCTTTATGAGAACACTCAACAGCATTGCACATAACCAAAAAGACCTCACGTGCAGATTTTCCTGCTTCGGTGCAAAACAAACTCATAGTTCAAGTCATAAAACATACAACTTTGGATGTGAATGGTGTTTTGTCCTTCCTTCTGTGTGCTTCCACATTGCACAATGGGCGTGTATATCATTTATTGTCTTGGTGACTTGAACATTGAGCCTGTTTACAAGAATGAACTCGAGATTTATTCAAAGTCTTGTTGTCTCTGTGCCACGTGTTGCTTTCTGCTGCCAAGCTGCATATTTGGGTGTAAAAGCTGCACAAACACCTCTTTTAAAAAATATGAAAGGGCTTTAATTTCTCTTTTATATCAATTGCGCCTTTGTGTGAAAGTAAACACGAAAAAAATAATTTCCTGTACTTTGCCTGAACCTGAAAGAATTCCTGGATTGTTAGAGGATGATTCATGGAGCAACACGCAGCCGACCACACAACACCTTCATTGTCAAAAGTTTATCAGTCACTCTTGTGCCTGTTGGCTCGAGCTCAGGACCAAACAAACGTTCAGAGCCAACTTTAACAAAGGAAGGAAATCATACTCAATGCTTTCAGTCTGTTCCAAGAAGTGAGACTCCGACTAATCACAGAAAACCTGAACAGCCTTTGTGTGGACAAATGAATTCGTGGCATGCAAGGCTGAGAGGGTAAATACTTTGTAATTAATATACTCTGATTACTGAATGTGTTCCCTGGCTGCCAGGTTTCAGTATGACATTGTTTCTTCCTGAGTTTACAGTGCTGTGAGTCACATTTGTTATTTGCAATGTAAACATTTGCTGAAATAAAGAGGTTTATATTAGCTTTTGCTGACCTGAAAAATATGTGGTTGAAATATATCTTAAAAAATATTCACACTCCAGTTTAATCTACTGACACTATACTCACTACTGTGCAGGACTGAATTGAGTTGTATTGTAAGTAATAAAGCTTTGCAAATACCTGTTGATGCCCAGGAGAAATAAGAGCAGCAAGGTAAGGTGAGTAAATAAGTCAGTACTGCCTGTAATTCACTTACATCAGATGCATTCAGGGACAGCGATGTGAGGAAGAAAGTGCGGGGATGAGATGTGAGGCAGATTCTCAGGGATACATTATTCAGTGACTGTCTCACCACTTAAACTTATCCTGGAAGAGATTCTGCTTTTGCACTTTACCTCGAGTTAAGGCAGCAAACACAAATACAAAAACTACTTCGCTGCTTATGTGAGTTTTGAGCCACAACATGGCTCTTTGGTTATGTTCAGTTGGTCCACGCTGATCAACAACAACAACTACTGGACAGTTTGCTGTGAAATTTGATCCAAGTTCCCCAGAGGATGAACCCTTTGGACTTTAGTGATTCTCTGAGTTTTTAATTAGAGCCACCATCAAGCCATCTATTCTGTGAAATATTTCAACATCTACTACATGACACAAAATTTTGTATAGACATGGTTAACAGACAATGAATCCTGATGACTTTGGTGATCACGACTTTTCCTACAGCGTCACCATGAAGTTGACATTTGTGGTTTTGAGTGAAATGTCACAACCATGAAACAGAAAAAACACAGCAGTGTGGTTATCTGTCTATCAAAGACGCAAATTCCTTAATGAACACAAATTCAATCTGGTCAGTAAAATGTAAGTAAACATTTTTAAATGAGTGAAACCTGAGATTCAAACCCCCAGTTTCTCCTTTGCCATCCAGCCTGTGTGCTGTTTTGACTGCTAACTCACATGTAGTGAAGGCTTCCCTGATCAGGATGCTGAGTGACCTTTAAGACCCTGCCACAGTTAAAAGGACAGATTACTCACCAACACATCTCAGGTATCACTAAACCACACTAAAAAAGTGAAAATCCAACACCTTTACTTGATATATTCATTTTATACTCAAAATCTTTCACAAACCATTCAGAAATACAGGGTAGAAGATGTGTTCCAGTCACTTGACTGCACAGATATTGTGTCACAGACATGGTTTATAATTAAAGAGCAGGGAGGTCGGCCCAGTGAAGCAGCATCCACTGCTCCTGCCCGGGGGCGAGTCAGACCGCTGCTGCACCCTGCAGAGCTACAGTAAAACTAGACATTCAAAAGTGATAAATTATCCAACTGGCAGCCTGTTAAAGCTCCCCTATGGAGAAGACAATCTTTCTCTTGGTAAAGGCTTAAATATTAGAGAGTAATCCCAAGGTTCTTGTTTAAGAAACATGGTGGTATCGATGTATCATAAACTATTCAGCAGTATAGGGGGAGGAAAAGACAGCAGATTCACGCACAGAAACCTAATTCAGCCTTCACGAAGTAGGTCAGTAAATGTTTCATGACAGAACAGTGGGTGCAACTTAATGCCCACCAGAGGATGTGTGTTGTGTCTGTGTGGGATACCAGTGTTTCTGGTGTGTGAGCCAAGGTCTTGATCCTAAAATAATTCTGACTATATTACCAACAAACCCCCGATTACCATATATTAACATAATTTTTCATATCAGTTTTGTGCTGACTGAAAGATACCACCAGGGACTTACTGTACCTTGACCACAAGTGTGTCCTACTGGTGTTGACGTGTGCCTCTCATGTATAAGCATTAACTAAAACATACATGTTTTAGTTAAAACAATACATGCACAATCATAAGAAGTGACCAAATAAAACTCTGTTAACAAAAAGCACAAAACTTTATTTACAAGTCACTTTAGCTGTTTTTACCCAACTTTTATCATTACAAGCAAAGCTATGGATCGAATAAGATCATAAAAACTTAAGGCCAATCATTTTCTATTTACACTAAATATTTCAAAACAAAAAGTAGCTCAATTTAAATACAGATATAATGTCACACATACACAGTGTTTTCTAAAAAATGGATGTTTGGTCATTGTAAAAGAAACTTGTGGCTGGTTACTCAGCTGCCAACTTCAGTCTGAACTTTCTGCCGATATCCTGGTGAAGTACAGAACAGCAGGCTGTGCAGTGACGTTCTGGATGCTGTAAGCGTGTCCTGTGTGAACACAACAGTAACATCAGTAAAAATCAAACACATACATTTAAAATCTGTCAAATTACTTCTAAAAAGGTCTGTGATCATTTTGAAATCTGTTTCTTAAACTTCCCAACTCTCTTATAGAGAAGGAAACAATTCACTGAATTCACTGAAATACAAGTAAACATTAATTCTATCTTATCATATTCTTACCACTTGGCACCATAAAGGATTGTCCTGGATGGAAGCGGGACTCGTGGCCGTTGATGGTTACACTCACAGAGCTTGTTAACAAGTTAAAAACCTTTAAAAAATACAACAATGAATGAAATGAATAACAGTACTCTGAAGAAAATGACAGAGAAGGACATAAACAACAACACAATCATATTAAAAGTCAGAGTGAGAAATGTACTGACGGTTGTGGCACTGTGATCCACCCAGAGAGGCTTCTTCATGTAGGAGCCCAGCAGGATCTTTCCATTACAGATGAAGCCACAGTTCAGGTCCTCCAGGAAGCCCATCGCTCTGCCTTGATAGAAGTACCAATCAAACTGGTCCGGGGTGATCTCAGGGCCATCTGCAGTTTTATTAAACAGAAAGAATTATTCAGTGACAGGTCTGGCCAATAATTACTCAATGACTCATTCAGAAGAATTATTGGATGATAAAACAGAGTTTGATTAATAATATGCTGTCAGCATCACAGATAAAAAACTAAAACTAATTAAACTTTTAAATTGAGATATGAAACAATGTATTATGTGAAAATACACTTTTTTGATGGATTAGACAATTGGAGTGTTTAAGATTACTTTGCATAATAGCTCATGTCTAATTTTGTCCATTTTGTCATTGTCTTACTTCCTGGTTGTAAGATTTCACTTACAAATGTAATTTTATTTTAAATTACCAAAACTACTGGAATGATTTTTGTTAAGTCACAGAGCATCTCTGAAAGAGTTCATACAGAATCAAAAGGGAATCAAAATAATTCTAATATAAAACACACTGTAAATAAAAAATATAAACTGGTTTTAAATACATCTATAAATGCTTTGGCAAACAGTGGCTTTTTTTTCTTACTGTCGACAGTGGAAGACCAGAGACTCTTAAACCACTCTGTTAGATTGGCCTTATCCTTTGGCTGTAAGATCAGCGGTTTGAGAGGAGGAGCACACAGATCTAATGCAGATAGAGCAGCACGGACTGTGGATGATGGCAGAACTGGAACAAAGTCAAGATAAAAATAGAAGTTAATCATTGAGGAATGAGAGGAAAAGCCAATATAAAAGCCTCAATATAAATATAGTAAGTAAATATATAAATACACAAAGAATTATTATGTATATTTTAATGTTTTATGTTTGAAGACATACTCAAGTTGTCATTTTCCTCGTACTGCTGCAGATCAATCATGGAGGATGGCCCACTCATAAGGGTTTTTAACCTGCCAAAAATATTTAAAAATATTAAAAACGTCAACAATGAGAGGGAAAGGTTAAGAGTAACAACATTCAGACTTCTCCTTACATGTTCTCTGACTGACACTTGCTATCCGGTGGGGCCTCATGGTTGGGAGGGCTGTTGGATTCACCAGCATCCACACTGAAAACATCTCCAGTCTTGCTGAGTCTTGTACAATCAGTGACCGTGACTTCCACAGCAGGATGTGCAGTAACTTTACGTCTGTTATTCTGACCCGCTTCTCTGCTGCTGATCACAGCTGGGGTCTCTGCAGCTGAAGTGAAAATGTCTTTAAATGTGGCCAAAGAGCGTTTAACACTCTTTGGAGTTGACAATGGTTTCCCTTTCAGAAGAGGCACAGGGGATCCCCCTAGTGGCTTTGATAAGGCTGCCATGTTGCCATTTTTGGGAGTCCCAAGTCCAGGAGATCTGCTCTGTTTAGGCTGCTTTTTCCTTTCCTTACGAGGTTTAGGCTCCTGCTGCTGAGGCTGTGAGGAGATGCTCTCTACATCCTCAGACAGGCCATCAACCAGCCACCAATTACTGGGAGGTTTCCTCCTCCGTTTCTCTGATCCTGCTGCCCTCAGCTGCTCCCGAGATCCCCTCGGAGACACCGGTGCTGCTGTGATGGACATTTTTTCATTACAGGGGTTATGGTATACTCTTTGAAATACCTGATGCCCTGTGAAAAAAAAAAAAACACATCTCAGTAATTTATAAAAGCTTTTTGGTTTGTCTTTGTACATGAAACATAAACAGAGGTATAACTTGTACCTCACAAAGAACTGAAAACAGAATTCAAGTGTAACTTAAAATATATGAACATGACATAGATGAATTTATTAAGGAAGGGACAGACCCCTAGGTTCTGAACCACTGCACTAAACTACAACTACCAAACTACCCAACAGTACATAAAGTTCTTACAACTAGCTACAACAGTAAACACTACTTGCACATTAATGCATCAATATTAACAAACTAAAACTATCATCTATAATAATAATAATCAGGGGCCATTTTCCATTTAATGTTCAAGTACGTGTTGCTGAAAATACTTATGTACTTTTATTTAGGTAGGATATTAAATGCAGGACTTTTACTGGTAATGGGGCATATTTAAAATGTGGTACTGATACTTTCCCTTCAGTAAAGGATCTGAGTACTTCCTCCACAACTAACCTTACCTGAGTTAAGGCTGAGGTCTCTGTGTGCAAGGACCAAAGGGCTAGACTGTACAGGGTCCTGGTCCTGGTCCAAGACGTCATGCTCTGCCTCAGTCTGTCCTGTCTCAATCGTGCTAAAAACTTCTTCTGATGCTTTCATCCTGTCTGGTGTGTCTCCTCTTGTATGTCTGATTTTGCTCCGTTTGGTTTTTCTCTCTTTTGCTTTATTTGTGTTCTGGCTGGATGATTTTGCAGGCTGTGTCTGATTTCTTCTCTTTAAAGCTCCATCCTTCTTAGTCTTTAAAGGTGACAGTCCGGCTGTACTGGGCTCTTTGTTGTTCTGCTTTGACTTCTTCATTGTAGGCTGGCTGTCTGTAACCTTTGTTTCCTCTGTGCTCTGAGGGCAGCTCAGCCACCACTGTCCAGTCTGCCTCCTTCTCCTTTTCCCATGAATCTCAGCGTCTTCAGATGAACTCTCCTCAGACACGACTGGTAGTTTGTTGTGTTTATCCTTTCCATTATTTTGTGCTTCAGAATGCATGATTTCTTTGTCTGTGGGAGAAAATAAAAAATATTTAATGCTGTATAGATGTTTATTGAGATGCTTAAAATAAGTTTTCTTAAGTTACTACAAATATTGATGTTACCTGTCAACACATGAGCAGCATATACGTTCAGAAACATTTACATTAATTTACTTCTGATAATAACCAGCATAAAGATTCAGTGACAGCACACAGGAAGCGATTTTAATGATAAGAGGTTACCTGAAAGAGAACCGAGGTCTCCACCATCTGCCTGCTCCTCACTTTGTCCCTTCACAGCCTCATCATACACCATTTCCTTTGTTGCACCAGATCCCTGCGTCACTTTTCTGCCCCCCTTTAATGACTTAGCCCTGCTTGTCTTGGCATTTTCCTTCCCATCTTTTAAAGACTTTGACCTCTTCATGTCAGAGGACTTTTGAGCTTTCTTTTCCATTTTCAGAGTGTTCTTTTCTTTGTCTGTTTCCCTGCTGGCTGTGTCTTTAGGTTGTTCCTTTGCCGTGCCACTTTCTTTAGATGATACCTTCTTGACTCGTTTATTTTTGTTTAGTTTCTCTTGTTCCATTAAGTCGCCTGCAGGAAGATCCTCAGGACTGCACAATTCATCCATACAATTTCCAGGCTCAGTCACCTCATTCTTCTTCTCTTTCCCTTTCATCTTCTTCATTTTCTGATTGATAGTCTGACTCCCCAGTTTGTTTGTTGTGTTTTCAGATTCCTGCTGTTTTTGTGCAGTCTCCAGCAGTCTATCCTTCGCCCCCTTGTCTGTTGAGCTGTCTTTATCTGTGCTGGAAGTTCTGCTGTCTTTGTGTCTCTTACTGATAGCAGTTTTACTCGGGATGGAAAACCAAGGAGGCGAATCATCCTCCAGAATCAGGAAATCATCCTCTGGCTCAGGAGGAGGGGATACTTTTACCGGTGACAGAAAGGTCCTGGAACTTAAAAACAAATATAAAATGAATTATTCATTGTATTATGTTTTTATGTTGAAGTAAAACAGCCATTACTTTGAATACATATTTTGGTTGTTTTCATTTTTCAACAGGAAGACACCATTGTGATGAACTGTTATTAATCTCTACTCACCATGCAGGTTTGGGTTGTCCAGCGTCTTTAAGCTTCTGAAGAAAAGTTGTCATGTCTTTGAACACTTGCCTGTGAACACTTTCTGACTTTTTCTGAGAAGCTGTCACTTCACGCTCCTGTCTCACTGCTGACACGGGTGGGTCTGTGTTTTCATGCCTGGGAAAAAACAGAACTGGCTGAATTAAGTTCTTCAGTTACATTTAAAAAAGCACAATACACTGTACTGCTGCATTAAACAATTAATGTGTGAGTTTTAGCTGTATTTTTATCAACTATATTGTCAAACTCATGAGACGGGTGGAAAAACTGCATCTGATATGGATCCAAACAAAGCCTTCATTATTAGTATCTAAAGTGAAAGTAAAAACATTATTAAATTTTACAATCGTACCTTGGTGCTTTTCTTTTGACTTCCAAATCGGCCGTTTGAGTTTTCATGGGTGCTTTTTCTTTGACTGGGTCACTCTCTTTGCTGCAGAGAAAAGTAAATATACCCCACATGTAAATACAAAAAAATCTAAAAAGGCAAACATCCAAAAAAGAGCACATGTAAGAGACAAATAAAGGTCAAACATCAAAACTGAAAAAAGGGCCCTGTGTACTGCAATGGTCAGACTATTGAGTGTTAAAATCCATTGGTGCTTGCAGCAAACTACTCATTATGTTGAGAATAAAAGGCCCTTACCATGATCCCTCCACCTTGTTTTTGTGAATAGACATCTTCGGTTTGCTTAAAGAAATCTTGCTTGGAAGAGACTCAAACTCAGAGTCATCGCTTCTAGAGGAAAAGAATTATTGAAATAAACATGCTGTGGATCAAAAAGTGAAAACTGGCTCCCGATGGTAAATGTAACACTGATACAAACAACACCCCTGACAGAGAAATCATCATTTTAAGAAGTTATTTCAATCAATTTATTTCTGACATGAAAGCCATTAATAATATCTTACTCCTCTGTGATGTGTCCATTGCATTGTGGTTTCTGGGCGGGTAGAGGATCTGTCTTTGCCTCTTCTTTTTCTTCATCTTCACAGGCAAAGAGAATTGGCGACAAAGCTCTGTCTTTTTCATTCTCCAGTTCTTCTACACCTTCAACAACCTTATTCTCTTCAATAGGGCTGGATGTCTTCACTGGTCCATGGGCTTTGAATGGGACCTCCAAATCTGCAACAAGGAAAAAAGCAGCACCCTTTAACAACACAAAAAAGTGCAAATGACAAGTAACAGTACGTATAATGTGTGTAAATTTAGAAAGGCCAAGTATTTTCCCAGTAAAATGCAGGGTTGAGTCTCTTACCAATGTCCAGTTTAGGACTGGGGGACCTTGCTTTCTCCATTAGGTGTCCTCCCTGTGGGACTGTAGGAGCCTCTCTCTGGTTTGTCTCAGAATCAAAGGTCTGGAGCAGAGGAGATGAGGGAAGTAGGTCATCATCATGCGAGGATGGATCTGAAAAGAATAGTGAAGTAATAAAGGTTAATATAATGAAAATGCAAAGAAAAAAACTAAACATAAAACTGCAATATATTAAGGCAAAATAATCACACAATGAACTCACCCAAGCCATCAAACATCTTATCAATGTCTTCCAATGTTCCTGCCCATTGTTTAGATGGACTGAAAACAGAGATGTCAGGTTAATATGTCAACTGACGGACCAACATTTCAGCATTCTCCATACCATTAATAATTATTAATCTATTAGACAAGAGCTGGTCTACCAGCTCTCCAGTTTAGAATTATTTCATTAAGGTGCAGAACATGAACTGACTGCAGAAGGTTTTAGCTCTCTAGTTTCTGGCTTTAGAGAAATGTGCACTCACAGATCTCATCAATACTGAAAAATTATACACTTTGATATTGCAAAGTATTCCCCTTTAAATGGTTTTAATCATTTTCAAACTTACATTTCCTTGTTTGCAAAGTAGCAGAGTTTCCTCTTTGGTCTCCTCTGTGAACATACAAAGACAGAGAGAGTTATTTTTTGTTAGAAATGTATTTACTTTGTACATTTGGAAAAGAAAAGATTACCAGTTAACATCACAGTAGGCTGTCAGTTTATTATTTACACTGAGCTGAAATTACTGTGGTATAATATTTAATAGCCCTTATTCTTTACACAGGAGGGATATTAGAAGTATTAGAAACACCCCCCTGTATTACGCAATGCAACCGAACAGCATCACAAACTACAACCTCCAAAAAAACCATGATGACGAAGATAAAAACTAAACGTTAGCTTGTAATTATCTAATGTTTTGGTTTTAGCAGCTAGCTTATTGCTACTTAGCAAACTGGCCACTGAGTGTAACGTTCCTCCCTTGGTTCTGGTTAATGTTACGGTTTTGTTTTGCCCTCTTTCCTCAGGAACACAACAGAAAATAGAAACACAAAAACAAGAACTTAACTTACCAGAGTCGGGTACTTTGCATCCATTTATGTTAGCTCACTGTTTCTGTCTGTTAACGTTAGACGACTGTTTTCGACCCAAGCTAACAGTTAGCCCTCTATCATTTTGTTTTCAATCACCACTCTTATTCGGTTAGCCCCCGTAATGCATTCATTTGAATCCACTCTCTAAAAATGAACCTGGGAATACGTATATAACCGTTTGAAAGCTGGTGAAACAGCTATTTCGCCCATTTGATAACCAACGTTAACGTTAGCAAAACAATGGCGTTGTTGACGATTTGTAAATAACCCGCGCACTGTGATTTAGCGAGGGGGAAACCTGCCCTGAGCTACGTCTCTCAGGCATGACTGTCGCTACTTTGGCAGATGTTAACCCCCATTTAACGGCTTGAAGCTACAACATGAACTTAAATATAATAAAAGTATAACAGAAAGGAAACTATCTGACTAATGGAGTTTGTTGCTAATGGGTAAAGGCTTGTCTTGCCGCCTGAAAGATTAAACTCAGGGAACGTTCGAGGTATCCACAGGAAGTTCTTCTTCGCATGTGTTTTTCTTTCCGGCAGTCTGAGAGACCCACAGTTGGCCCTTTGTGTTCCTGCCCCCTACAGGTTACTCACGGTTAAACGTAACCAAAGTTGTTTTCATATCAACCTTTTCACCCATGAAGAGAAACATGTTTGATGATAAGATAATTAATTTTTTTTTCACTAGAAAGTGCCCCAATTTTTTTACTGTGTTGCTCGGTCAACTTAAGGAACGACTTCAGAGATCTCAACCCAAAACGCAAACGAAAATAACTAATTCTAAAAATACTTGATTTTTTTTTTTTTTTACCATTATTGAAATTAAATTCTAATCACATTTGCTAATGCCCATGATATTTAGGCTTTTGAAGTGGTAACACATATCTACTGGAAATGTCATATTATTGTTCATCTATGAAAAAGAACCCACTCAGCTGAACTGATTAAACACTTGGTATCGTGCATGATAAATACTTTATTCCACAAAACAAAACAAAACCAAAAAAAATTCAAGATGAGAAACTGCAGTTAGCAATGTAATATATGTATGTTGGCATTTGATACAAAACAAATTGTAAACTCTGAGAAATGTTTAAAACATATAGTCTGCACTGTAAGGTGGGTGATTACAGTGCTGTGCCCCTGTGAAGTGTTGTAATGGTCTCCTTATCTGAGCCTAATGAGTTGTGTTAGAAATCAATATGTTAGAAAAGAGCCATAAAAGGTTCAGAGATCAGTCAGCCAAAGTTGAAAAAAGTGTTGCTTATTACATTATTTAACTATGCAAATTATACCATAGTGCAATTTAAACCATATTCATGCTTATCAACAAAGTCACGCCAAACAACTGTACAGCTATTTTCTAAGACATACTGTATGTCAACACATCAGAGTGTTACGTCAATGTTTAGAGGAACATCTTTTTCTGCTTTGCAGCAATCTCCTTCGGCTCCAAGGCTTCAGGACTGGCGTCTGCATATAGGGGCTGTTTGAAGTGTCTCCAAACCACCAAAATAATCCGAATGACAAACAGCACAGAGGCTAAAGCCAGCAGCACAGCTAAGAGAAGAACATCGAGTTAGTGCAGCTTTTCAACAGATGCAGGCGAGACGTATGATGACAGATTCATTTTTGAACAGAAGTGAGCATTCTAATATATCTTCATACGCTGGAGGTAACAGAAGTGGGACCACAGTTTCAAATGTACACTAATTAAATTTGCTTCATAATTGCTTCTGTGCTTCATTTGTTTCCACTAATATTGTGTTTATTTACGTGTATCATCTTTCATGTTTCAGGAAATCAGTCACATCAAATATGATGTTATGATGATCACAAGCTGATTGTAGAGATTATCATGCATTAATCACATATCATTAATATGGAGTTCTGTTCAATGTCTCACCAATGAAGATGCCATTGCGGCTGGGCGAATTAGGATCAAAGTTTTTGTCCAGGTTTCCAGACAGCGCCCAGATCACAACAGGGTAGACGATGAGGATGTACCGCACATGTTTGTCAAGGACAGAGTTTTCCAAAACAAACCTGTAAAACATGCAGTACAGACACATTGCTTCAGAACCTCACTGTTGATTTTGCACATTACTTCTCTCCCAAGTGAAGAGAACTTACCAGACAAGCAGCACAACAGCCAAAATAGAGTACGCGATGGTGGCAGCATCCGTTGGGAACATCTTTACATTATAAGTCAGTACGATGGTGAGGTTGATTAGTGTTGCGATGGTTGTCCATGTTGTGTATATCATCACACCATTTTGAACCTGCAAATAAAGAGTTTATCATTTTAGTGTAACTGTGCTTTAAACATTCAACACTTAAGCCACATTATCTTAACTACATGCGAACAAAATAGACTCATATAACCTGCCACGTATAACATTAAAACCTTAACATATGCACTTAATGATGCAAAGACTGAACATTTGTGATACTAACCAGCACACGGAGGAGCCACAGATCTACTTTGTGGTATTTCTTGAGCCAGGCTCCATAAACATGAAGTCCATGGCAGATGAAGAATATCATAGAGTAGTTTGTGCAGATGACCAGGAGGAGAAAAACCAGTGCAGCAATCATGTCTCTTTAGTAAGAACAGCAGATGAACACATGTTTTATGTTGCTGTTTGGAATAGTATCTATGACAGTTTAAATTAGGTTGCAGTAAAACATGAAGTGAGACATGAACTGTTACTATATACTACAGCGAGCTCCATTTAAAAAAGAATAATCACAGGCGACCATTAAAAGCTCTCTTACCCTCTGTCCCAAACAATCAGCCAGCCAATATTGAAACACAGATTGACGAACCAACTAATGAAGAATCCATAAGGCAACACTGGAGGGCTGCAGTAAACGTAGCCATAACCATTCCTACAAGAAGAAGAAAACACAGTTTAGTCTGTGAACTGGTGAAAATATGACGTCCACAGAACAGTGATTGCCAATTTAGGCGACTATTCTTTCCTGTGGCTCTTAAATCCTAAATTTGCCTCATACTCTATCTGGTTTTCCAAAAAGGGATTGCAAAGACACAAAGACACAAATTACTTTTTTGCAATTTCTATTCAATTCAGTTTTTAGACAAGAAAATAAAAAAAGTTGGTCGCAACTTTCTGCAAAGTCCCGAGAGTATGTAGATAATCATTGCTGTCAGCCAGATGTAGATGACACTCCAGATGTTAAAAGTCCATCCTGAAGGTGTGATCTGGGTGTCAAACACAGCAGACACATTGGCTGTAGTGGTGTAATAAGGACCTGGGGGGAACAAATGAGTGAATGAGGTTGGAGAGGAATGTGACAAGTTAATGTTACTTAACATCTGCTACAAGTTAGACTTAAAAAACTGGAGAAAGATGGCGAACAAAGCTTTGACTCACCAAGTCCAACTACAGACAGGCCATTGAACACCAAACTTATCACAAAGCCGACAACAGCCACCAGGACCGCAGCAAGACGTCCAGGATTATGTTTTCCCATTGTGTCTATTTTTATTATCAAAAATGAGAAAAGTTTTTTGTTACAACACATCCACATAACCATAAAGACCTTATTTCAACATGTTGAAGAAGATTTATTCTTAATGAAAGAATTACAATAGATATGTTGAGTAGTTCCCTATTTAGAGGTTAATTCTTTGGTTTATTTTATATTGAATGAGCAAATAAAGTTTTGCTTAAAGGAATGTGACTCCAGCTTCGTTGGTCATGACTTGTATTTGAACCTGACCTCTGACCTCCCTGAGCAATGGGCAAGCGATAATAATCAGTCACCTTATGTTGTGTGTGCAGAGGCCATTGGGACACTTAAACCACGTTTTGTCAAAAACAAAGTGTGACATTCTAAGTAAATTATTTTCAAATCATTCGAATTTCAAAACTACTACTTCATGCTGAGATTCCTCCAGGATAATAAAACATTCACAGCAGAACAAAAACAGTGCCCACATGATGAAGACAAAGTCAAACAAGTCCTACCTTTCTGAGTGTGAAGAACCAGAGTAACTGTGCAGGGGACGGGGGACTGCCTATCTTATAGAATAACCAGTTGTGTAAGAGAAAGGTTTACGGCCACTCAAAGCATCACGTGCGCCTCTTATCTTGTATACATTTCTGCCACAGGCCAGTGAATCATAAAGCTAACTGTCAACTGTCCTCCTGTGAGCCATCATAATGAAACATATGGGGGAAACCTGACTTGTGTTGAACTTGTTTTTTTTTTTCTTTTAATGTACAAATTTGGTAAACATACTTGTCATATTTGAACAGGCATAAAAACGTCATCGTCATCCTAGAAATTGACATTTGAAAGCATGCTGAGATATGAAAGTGTAGAGATTTGGTACTACATAAATAAAACTGGACTGAAAAAATTGAACTGAATTATTAGGATTGAACTGAATTATCATTATTTGAATACCATGACCTGGATGACTGAAAACCTTCACAGACTTCTATCAATGTTGTTTTCATTTGTCATAAGTCTGTGTTTTACAGCTGTCATATTTTTACTGCAAAGCATCTGCTATTCTTATACTTCCTCATTTCATATAAATAAACTTCTCTTCTGATTCACGCTAGTTTCTTTTCAGTGTGACCTATTTCAAGTCAAAGACAGCCTCTCAACAGACAACCACACAGCAGGTTCAAGTAGCAAAGCAGTGAGGAGGAAGAAGGATGTCGAGAGAGAGAATGTTAAATGTAGGTTTTGTTCCGAACACAGAAAGTCGTTATTACCAAGCTCAGGAAAGCACATAAATACATGATATCTTACTGGAAAAGAGTCATTTACAGAACAATTACACTGAAAGACAAGACAGTTAAACATGTAGCAGAAAAGTAGAAACATAAAGTAACCTTGATTTTATTACAACCAGTCTGTTTAAATCACATTTCATATCAGCTGGAAGAGAAAGTTAGTCATAGATAAAGATAATATGCAGCGTAATCAGCCCTATCAGCCATACTTTATCATTATTCCTTATCATTAATCATCCTTTCTTATTTACTTATTCACATAGGACATCTCAAGTGACCTACCAAGGTCATTAATATAGTTTTTGATTAGCATTTGTTATCTCTTAAATACCACAAATACCTCAAATCATTCCACAAAAGCATAAAATTGAGGGGAAACAATATTTTTTTTTAACATTATGCAAAACAAATAAAAACAAACAAGAACCACAATTTTTATATTTTATATTTGTATGAAGTACACAAGACAACGTAAATTGGACTTCAGCATCAAATCAGTTTATATCATATTTATAGTGTTTCCATGTTAGAGGTCATCAAATACAATATATAAAAAGCATTTAAAAATACATCTCATACAGAAACAATACTGCATCGATACAGAAAGGTTTTATCATAAAAGCATTCATTCAACATTCTCACTTAAATATCTTTTTCTGCTTCTCAGCCACATCCATTGGAGACATGACCTCTGGGTTAACGTCTCTGTAAAGCGGATTTTTGACGTTCCTCCAGATGACCAAAACTACCCGAGAGACAAACAAGGCACAGGCTGCAGCCAACAGTGCAGCTGCAGTGGAAGAAAAGTATGAGAGGGAAGCATAAGTGTGCATACTATCTGTCTCTTATGTAGGTGATATGGGCAGGTATAGTTTCCTGTTTGTAGGTGATGTAATGGAGATTGATAAGCATGTTTTTTCTCACCAATGAAGATATTATTGCGAGCAGGCACTGCAGTGTCATAGTTCCCCGTGAAGATCCCCGTCAGTGCCCAGATCACAACGGGGTAAATGGTGAGAATGTTCCTCACGTATTTGTCGAGGACAGAGTTTTCCAGGATAAACCTGTGAGAGATCCAACACATTTGCTCCAGAAGCATGTTTTTATGAACTTATTAAAGGTATCACAGATGTTTCTTTCCTCTCCTTTGCACTCACCACATAAACAACACTGCAGTCAAAACAGAGAGTGAGACAGTGGCAGCGTCCGCCTGGGACATGTTCGCATCATCAGTCAGTACAATGGTCAGGTTAACTAGGGATGCTATCATTGTCCATGTTGCATATATGGCAACACCATTCTGAACTTGTGGCACAGACAACAGAAAAGGCTTACATACAGAGACATATGCAGGATACCTGTCAAAAGAAAAACCACAAAAGATGTTAAACAAAAATCTGCGATTGAGATTCTATACTAACCAGCACATGGTGAAGCCACAGGTCTACTTTGTGGTATTTGTTGAGCCACGCTCCATAGTTGTGGAGACCGTGGCAGGAGAAGAACATCATGATGTAGTTAGTGAAGGCGATTAGGATGAGGAAAGCCAGAGCAGCAGGCATCAACCTGTGAAAGGCATGAAAAATATTAGAATATTATATTATATTTATATATTATATTTCAACCCAAAATCACACAGCACAAGTTTCCCTCACAGGGCTTTCTACAATCTGTACATCATATGAAAACTGTCTATCATTAAACCATTGGTTCAAATAAGGAAAATAGATGTTGTGTGTTCAGAATAGGCAGAAATACCAATAATAAAGTGGAGGCACAGAATGACACACATCTATTTGAACTAGCTCTATGTTTGAAATATACAGCTTCCTTCTTATATTCCGTATTCAGCCTGTGGGTTTCTTTCTGTTATGAAAAGAGATCTAGTCTAAGGTCTCGTTGACTAGAGACTCGAAAAAAAACTCTAAAACCCTTCAGTGTGTCAAAGTGTTTTCTTGCCTTTAACCCAATGCATGCTGGGATAGACTCAATCATTCCCTTGAGCCTAAACAGAAATTAGCATTTCTCATTAAAAATGTGCTACCACTGCACTTAAAGACATTTTTTTTGCCTGTAATAATTAAGTGAAGATGGTTTCTCAAATTCATTAAATATATTGCAGACTGATCTCAGTTGAAAAAGACATTTTGCATGAAGAAAGTCCAATCTAACCTTCTGTCCCACAGGAACAACCATGCAGTGTTGAGGCCCAGATTCAAGCACCAAGCCACAAAAAATCCATGTGGCAAAATAGCAGGGCTGCAGTAGACATAACCATAGGCATTCCTAAAGAAAAAATCACAAAGAGGAAAATGTGAACTTCAGAATGCCAGATACAGTCTAAGAGACAAATATGCCCTTTATTTATTAGTGCGACTGTATGAATATAGGAAAAATGTACATACTTCCTAAAGATGCCGGAGAAGATGTAGACCAACACTAAAGCCAGAAACATGTAGATGATGGACCAAATAGTAAAAGTCCATCCTGAGGGTGTGATCTGGGTTACAAACTCATCTGAAATGTTACCGGTGGACTCCAAAAATGGATCTGTGATATCAAATCAAATATCAAAATCAAAAAATCACAGAGCTGAACAGATACAGTGTGGAGCCAAAATCATTGTCAAGGTTATTAGAGGGTGTAACATTATTCCTGCAGTTTTATATTGAAAAACTAAATCTTATATTACAAAATAACGTGCATAAATAGAGCATGAAATCTTACATATTCCCGGCCCTGCCAGAGCAGTGAACACCATCGTGACGATGAAAAAAAGCAGTGCCAACACTATGGCAATCACAAGGCTCGTGCTGTGTTTTGCCATTTTACATAAGACAACTTATCTAAAAGCACAAGTAAAATACATTAAAAACACACATTATAAGATAAGAAACAAAAACATGGCAAGTTTGCTCAGCAGCTTTGGACGTATTGTGTTTACAATTTATTCTTGGCATCAATTTCAACATATATAAAGAAGCTTTTTTGACATACCGTTTATTGTGCATTCTTGGATGAAAGCAAACCAAAGACTGCTGTTGAAGAGGGGCTTTTATTGCATTGAAAGAGCTGGTTGTGCAACTGTGAGGCTTTTATGGACCCTCAGCACGTGGACATGTTTGTAACTTACATCGTCAACGTTTGCAGGCTTCCTCCTTCTGTCATTTATTTTCAAATGATGAATCTGTGAATCAACAAAAAGACAATATCCTACATGACCTGAGATGAGTGATTCTCTGCTTCATAACTGAGTTTCATAATTACAAACATGTATAAAAGCTGGACTTTGCCCCAGCAGTCATGTTCGGTAACAGGTCTTTATCACCCAGTGACATCAGTTTGTGGCCCAGCAGGTGTGACCAGAGATTGCTCTGTTGTGAATCACAACTTTGAACAACTTGATCTTCACAGAGTTTTATAAAATGTTGGTCCACTGCCAACACAGGAGATGAGATGTTACTATACTATAACTATTTGAACAGAGAGTGAACAAACCCTGAGGCCATACATTGTAAATTTCCCCACTGTGGGACGAATAAAGGTTTATCTTACATGGATTAGAAGACTATGGGCCCAAGCATGTAGAAGTAAAGTATTACAACTTTTAAGGATCTGAACAAATCATCCACTTCTCTTCTCTCTCTCTTCTCCTAAAACTTATCCTTGAAGGTGTCATTAATGATAATATAATAATGATAAGTGACAATCAAACAATCAATGAAAGATAAGTCCAACAACAATAAGTGGCATTTGGTATATGATCGTGGCTAATATGCTGCCGTAAAAAATATATTTACTACCATAGGAGCGGTGGCAACGCATTATATCCATCACTGCCTGCTGCTTTTGCAATTTAACATTATCAATCACCTAACTGTATTTATTACATCTTACTGATTACTTGTTGCTAAACTAAAATGCCTAAAATGAAAAAAAATTTGTTCAGGTATTTGAGACTAATAGTTACTTTGCAGATACTTTGCAACCACATAAAATAGCAGGATATGATGAATATGTAAAAAATGCAAATACAGAAATCTCAGCAGTAGCCAAGTGGTTGAAATTTTGATATGATCAAATTAATACATTATAGGATTAAAATTTGTATTAATATTGATAATCTGTATCTAACCCTAACATTTGCTGAATTTAATTTTTGAAAACATACATTATTTGTTAGTTTCTTGTCCTTCCACAAAATGAAATATTGCACAGCAAATGGAATCTGGAATAAATATAGGGGGAGACCGGGGATCATAGTAACACTTTTTGTTTGAGCAAGTGTAACTCAGTGGTTCTTTGTGCTAGAGATCTCAAATTTTGACATGTGGTACCCATATTTGTCTGCTATAAATGACATACACTTGGACTTCTACTACACCATCACAGATTATGTAAATTAATGTCAAATACAAAGAGGTATGTTGTTACAACCTACCTCAGTACCGGGGTGAGTTGTAACACTACTTGAGGATGGATGTAACAATCAAATTATTATGCTTAAAAAAGATCCACACTAATAAATATGTGGAAGCGCTCTAATGAATAATAAAGAAGGAACCATAAACTTGTAAGACTATAAAAATGAGAATAATAAAATAAATTGTAGAAAAGGCCCCAAAGTTTCAGAGTTAATGAGAACTGAGTTATGTTGCCACTGTTTAATGTGCTGTTCAGGGATCAGTTTATTCACCGCTGGTTATATGGGTAGCCACGCCCACCTGCCTTCGAGGGGTAGCTGATGTCACACGTCAGCATCTGCGTGCTTCAGAGCACTGTTTTTCAACCACTGTGCGTGCTGTGAGAGATCGTCAGGTGTGCCGTGAGAAATTATCCAATTTCACCTAATTAGTCTAAAAAACTTTTTTTTTTTTATCATAAGTAATATCATATTAGATCATAAAAGACCCTTTTCTTTGTGTTTATTTGATTCCTATTCAAGACACTTTGACAAGAATGACTTTATATTGTTAATATAGGCTACAGTTTCATTTTTTTTTTTTTACATTTTTGGTTGGTGGTGTGCCTTGTGATTTTTTCAATGAAAAAAATGTACCTTGGCTCAAAAAAGGTCGACAAACACTGCTTTAGAGAGTCAGTCAAGTGAGGGACGACGGGTTTGCCGTGCAGAACTTTATTACCTTTCCAAGTGATTGTGCGTGAACGAAAAAGTGAGTATTGTCCTTTATATTACTTGTGGTGTTATCTTTACTTGTGTCGATGCAGCTGTAGAGGACTTCTGATGGGAAATGCGGGTGATAATGTGGAGTTTAGGTGTGGGATGGATATGCTAATTAGATCCCGTTTCATGCTAGGTATGGCTCTCGGCCCACCTGATTCAGCATGTCAGAAATATGTCGACTTCAGCACATGTTCTTTCATTTATCACCTGTTGTCACTGCTGTCAAGAGGTCTGTGTTTGAGTCGAAATACGATGTGACTGTTGCAAAGTGTGATAATTATACTGCAAATTAAGGCTGTGCTAACTACATGACCGGACATAGCGCGCTTATCGGTTTTTCACAATAAAACATCCTGTCCGTTTAGTAGTGGGAGAATGCAAGGCCATTCCTAAGTGACAGGAAGGGCTATGTGAGCATTGGCAGTGACTTAACACAGTGCTGATAAGCATACAGATACACCGTAATAAGTGTTTGCAATGATGTGATAGATTAAATAGAATAGAAATGTAACTGTAGCAGTCCAATTATTCCCTTTGCTTTGCTTGTCATTTTCTTCTTTTGCCCCTGATACCTGATTTTCTTTTTTGCACTGCTTCTCTTCTTTTCTTCCTCTTCCCGTGCCTGTTTTACTGGTGTGTCTGTGAGGACTTCTGACTGTAATTTCTTTCTTTTGCCACCAGGATTCCTCCTGGCTCCTGCTTTAGGAAATGGATGGAGAGCAGATGGACTGAACCCTTGAGCTTCCAGGTTAGCTGAGGTTGAAGCTTCAGCTGCCAGGATAGTTGAGGTAGAGGCGTGTCCTGGTTGGGCTGAGGTAGAGGCTTGGCCTGGTTGGTGAGCTGAGGTGGCCGTTAGGGTTCCTCCTGTTCCTCACTGAAGACCTGGCTACTACGGTAGCCTACATGGGGCTTCTCACTGTTACCCTCTTCTCTTAGCTTACGGTAACGTGGCGGATGTTGTGGGCCTTGGTGACGTCTCACAGATGTTCCGTGGATGACTTCAGCTGCTGCCTTCTGGAGAACTTGTGCAAGGACACCCCTGTCTGTTTTACGCTTCCACTGCCTAGGCATGCTGTAAAAAGGAGACCAGTACAAAATGTCAACATAAGAGGAAGGTTGTAACACTTTTTAAGAACAGTTACAACCCTCCCCATGCCAGGCAGTCATTAAAAAGTTAACCGTTTTTAGCATTTAGCTTCAAGGCTAGCACTAATGCAACACATCAAATTAAACTAGAGAAACTACTACTTGAGCTTATGTAAGTGAAACAATTGTATCTACAACACAATGGACACAAAAATTATTTGTGATGAAAATTTTTACTTTCTTACCTGAAAAATCATTTTTTGGCTCCAGAACAGACAGTTTTCAACTCAGAGACATGAGGCTTCAGCAGTTTTGAACAGACAGTTTTGGTTGGTCACAGGTGGGACAGGTGTACTTCCAGAGGATGGCACACGTGACTTTCCTGTCGTCTGACTTCAGTTTGTGGGACTGGTACACTCTTGCAGACTCCCCATTCTGCTTGCAGAAGCAGCAACAGTCTGAGGACGCCCCGCTGGAGCTGGTGTCTGACAGGCCGCTGACTGAGCTGCTCTCTGTGGGGCTCCTGCAGGCCCCCAGCCCCGAGGTCTAGACCAGGTTCCACGGTCCTGATCCTCCTGCTGCTGGTGCGTCTTTCCTGGGCCTCTCCCTGTCTCTGTGGTTCTCCTGCCTGGTGCGCAGCCTCTGCAGCAGGCTGCCCAGGTTCATATAGTCATGCCACATGTCAAAGTCCCCATCAGAGAGCAGGGACCTCTGGACCTCCACCTGTCTTTGCATTGTTGTCATTGTTGGAGGTCAGGTCAGGTTGGAGGTGTGCCTCTCTCGAACACAAACTGAGCAGAGTTTGTGTTCGAGAGAGGCACATATTTATAGAAGTATGATCTGAAAATGGCTTTAAGGTGCAACAATGTTTGGATCCTGACTGGCTCCAGGTAGATTACTGGCAAGTGAATGACAACACAAATAAAGTATGTCACTGCCTTGGGTACACATGGTTTATAGATGATCAAGATTTAGGGGACGTTCTTGAAAGAGCTTAAATTATGACTTACAACATAATAAAATAAAGAAAAATTAGAAAAGTAAAGTAACTCTTTGAAATTGTGCTTATATGGTCTGTGTAGGTGACTGTGTGTGTGTGTATTTGCAAAGTGCACCAATAGGGTTTTACGTGCTGAAGAGTCAGATAGAGTTAATGCATTATTTGACTTTCGATTGTCAGCACCTGCACAAAAACCTGACCTGACCCTCCACAACACACACACACATACACACACAACCCAAACTTAAAACGTAAAAAGATATTGCATGTAGGAATTCATACGTATAAAATGAAGTAGAAATAGAGGTGATGAAAATAATTGAAAAGTTATAATTGCACAGACAGGAACAGGATGTTTTATGAATGACAGTTTTAATGTAAATTAATTGCATAATGTTTATTAGATTATTTTGTGTTCTTGGACTGCTGTTATCATCTCTTATATATGTTTATATATGTGTGTGTGTGTGAGTGTATGTGCTGTGAAAATGCTTGGATGTGAAAAAGGAGATTATATGATAATTATTAATATTGTTGTCATTACACTATAGTTCTTATTTTCTATCCTATTTTAAATTGCATATATAACATATACATATGTATATTACATATATTGTGAATTTCCCCACTGTGAGACGAATAAAGGTTTATCTTAACAACTTGAGCTTCCCCCAGTATAAACAATGAAATGTGCATAAATATCATCATATTATCTGTCTGTTGTGAATATGTTTGTAAAATATTTTCAAGATTATCTATAAGATGATGATAATGAATAAGTGGTGATACTATTATGATGATGAAATAAGATGATATATGACTATTATATAGGATTATTAGGATTCTTGTTGTGGTCCTGTGTGTCATCTCTGCTCATGTTTGTTGTCCGTGTAGCTGTACAGACTCATCCCCTAACGACTGCAGGAGCCGGATGGTCCAGTCCACTTTTAGAAAAGTATCACTGTTACAACTTTCACAACATGCAAACCTACACCTGATCTGCACACAGGCTTGTGCACAGGCCTGATGGGGTCCTTTCAGTGCTCTTTGAACTTGTCCTTGAATGCATGTCTCTAACTACATGTGACCCCCTGCACAGATCATCTACACTATATTGCCAAAAGTATTGGCTCACCCCTCCAAATAATTGAATTCAGGTTTTCGAATCATTTCCATGGCCACAGGTGTATAAAATCAAGCACCTAGGCATGCAGACTGCTTCTACAAACATTTGTGAAAGAATGGGTGGCTCTCAGGAGCTCAGTGAATTCAGGTGTGGTACCGTGATAGGTTGCCACCTGTACAATAAGTCCAGTCACGAAATTTCCTCGATACTAAATATTCCACGGTCAAGTGTTCGTGGTATTATAACAAAGTGGAAGCAATTGGGAACAACAGCAACTCAGCCACTAAGTGGTAGGCCACCTAAAATTACAGAGCTGGGTCAGTGGATGTGAGGCACACAGTGCGCAGAAATCACCAACTTTCTGCAGAGTCAATAACTACAGACCTCCAAACTTCGTGTGGCCTTCAGATTAGCTCAAGAACAGTGCGTAGAGAACTTCGTGGAATGGGTTTCCATGGCCAAGCAGCTGCATCCAAGCCTTACATCACCAAGTGCAATGCAAAGTGTCGGATGCAGTGGTGTAAAGGACGCCGCCACTGGACTCTAAAGCATTGGAGACGTGTTCTCTGGAGTGATGAATCACGCTTCTCTGTCTGGCAATCCGATGGACGAGTCTGGGTTTGGCGGTTGCCAGGAGAACAGCACTTGCCTGACTGCGTTGTGCCAAGTGTAAAGTTTGGTGGAGGGGGGATTATGGTGTGGGGTTGTTTTTCAGGGCCCCTTGGTTCCAGTGAAAGGAACTCTTAATGCTTCAGCATACCAAGATATTTTGGACAGTTTCATGCTCCCAACTTTGTGGGAACAGTTTGGGGATGGCCCCTTCCTCTTCCGACATGACTGTGCACCAGTGCACAAAGCAAGGTCAATACAGACATGGATGAGTGAGTTTGGTGTGGAGGAACTTGACTGGCCTGCACAGGATCCTGACCTCAACCCGATAGAACACCTTTGGGATGAATTAGAGCGGCGACTGAGAGCCAAGCCTTCTCGTCCAACATCAGTGCCTGACCTCACAAATGCACTTCTGGAAGAATGGTCAAAAATTCCCATAAACACGCTCCTAAACCTTGTGGAAAGCCTTCCCAGAAGAGTTGAGGCTGTAATCTGTAAAGACTGTTGTTCTAGTTATTTCCACAGTTGAGGCACTGCGTGGGGCGGAGTGTAAATAAGAGTGCGGGGGAAGTTGTGTATGCGGGGCGAGCGGGAGGGCGGGGGTGAGTTTCATATTGCGCATGCGCACTATTATACCGGCGACGGCTGTACAAACGGTGGGCTAACGAATAAGGGGATTAAGAGCCCGATTTGACAGGTCAGTTTACGATTACACGTATTTGGGAGTCTTTGTATACTAACGCTTTATAACCAGTAGCCAATTTACTCCTTAACGTCAGTCACGTTTGGGAAATATTGGGCTGTCGAGTGAGCTAACATTAAGGTTGCCTTTCAGAGCTAACGTTAGCTAAATCAGCTAGCCGCCGTTAGCGAGAGCTGGCCAGCTAGCTCTCGGCTGTATATTGTGCTAACAACGGCTATGACATTAGCTAGCTAGCTAACTGTAGCCTTCCCGTGGACCAGTGCTTTATGAATTTAATGTGGTTTTGGGCTTTGCTGATTTGTGAATCGATAAGGGGAAACAACACACCATATTATTAGATTATAATATATTTGGCTGCTTGTTAATCGCGCAGTGTTAAGATAAATCAAGCTAACAGCTGGCTAGTATCCTTAGATGCCCCCATTTGTTGAACTGTGACTGCTGAGAGGAACGATTCCATATTTAGTTATGTAAATTACAGCTGAAGTTTCGATATCAGTGTGGCTATCTTAGTCAGTGAAAATCTTAGTTATCGTTATATCTGACACATGCAGAAAACTGGCCCTGCTCACAGCTTACTCTCATGTACTTTGGCTAAAGACACATACATTCATGCATTGTTATACAGCTGGTGGTGTAAAATAGGATTTTTGCCATCTGTCAGTACAGTATTCAGTTCCAAATTGGGAAGATTAAAATGTTTTCTCTAAACCTTATGTAAGTATGTCTACAAAGCTTGTATTTGTGAATCTCCCTAGGCTACACAATGAGTCAGGGTAAGGACAATGCACGACTCAAGAGCTACAAGAACAAGTCCCTCAACACAGATGAAATGAGAAGAAGGAGGGAAGAGGAAGGATTACAGCTCCGCAAACAGAAGAAGGATGAACAGGTGAGCAAAGCGTGGAGGAAGTAATTTAGACCTCCTCAGTGGGACATGAGTTCTAGTATACACTATTGTGGAGGTAGAATTGTCCTTGAGATGAATTGTGACCACTCTTTACAGATCATTCTTAAATAAACAGTCTTAATAATTACAAAATTATGTCCTGCCAGTGTTGCTAATGTCAGGGTATAAACTTGAACCCCTGCTATGTTCCTAGCAATGCAATGGTCAAGAGGAAATATACCTAGAAAGACCATAATCATATATTTCAACATTATTCTATTGCAGCTTTTTAAGAGGAGGAATGTTGCCACAGTGGAGGATGATGGCATCCCAGAGGACGATGGGATGGCCGATAGCGGCTACCTGGAGTCCCAGGCTAACAATATGGACCCACTCATGGTAAGAAGAGAAACATTCAACAAACCAGTTGGTGATACTAAGAAGAATAATGCTGCTATTGCTGCTATCAGATGTGAAAGCATTTGGTCTGTGTTATCAAATCTGCATCTTTGTGCTGTACAGGGTGGGGTGATCTCTGAAGACATGACTCAAATGATCTTCTCAAGTTCTCCTGAGCAGCAACTAACAGGCACTCAGCGCTTTAGGAAACTCCTTTCTAAAGGTAAGGGTGCCATAGATGCCTGTTATTACACATGGATATTTTTTTCCTCTGTCACGACAGTGGCCCCTGCCTGTGTACTCAGCATGGGATATTATACATTGTTTCTTGCGTACATTGTATAAACAGAGTAAATTGGTTAAATAGGCTGTTTTCTTAAACAAAACTATTCTCAAAAACTGCCACTCCAATTTGTATTTTTTGCAGGAGTAAAAGGCTTATTTTCACCTCTATTAAAATTCAGTTTGCCCTATTTGAGTAAATATATCTTAGTCTATTGATAAGTACTGCTATATTATTTTTTGTCAAATTGTCCACCTCTACTGTATGTCTCACACAGAACCCAACCCACCCATTGATGAAGTCATTGCCACTGCAGGGGTGGTGGAGCGCTTTGTTGAGTTCCTGAAGAGGAGAGAAAACTGCACATTGCAGGTATGCTTCCTCAGTATGTCTTTCTGACGGTGCAGGTGTACACAAGCTGACTAAGCTGGGGAGAAGTGAGGCTGCTTTATTTTTCTTGCAGTGTTCTTGTTTGTTATGAAATTCCTGTTCAAATTATATCTTACCTGAGGGATCAGTATGTTATAACTGAATATGTTTTGGCTCTTGTTTTAGTTTGAGGCTGCATGGGTGCTGACCAACATTGCATCAGGTACATCCCACCAGACTCGGGTGGTGATCCAGGCAGGAGCTGTGCCTATTTTCATAGAGATGCTCAGCTCGGATTTTGAAGATGTACAGGAACAGGTAGGGAGGATTCAGGCATCACTACCCTCTGTTTGACAATTGTCTTCCCTCTGACAGTCACTTACACGTCTTTTATTATGTTCCCCCTTTATAATGTATGTGTAAATAACAAAAATATATGTAGTTAACTTAAATTGCTGAATATACGTAGTCCTTCATTCATTGGATATTGACTGACCTGAATAACTGCTTTGCCCCTTTAGGCAGTGTGGGCCTTGGGAAACATAGCAGGAGATAGCACAGAATGCAGAGACTTTGTCATAGACTGCAACATTCTGCCTTCCCTGGTGCAGTAAGTAGCAAATCAATGTCATATTGTCTTCCTCTTAAATGTTATTATTACATTTGAAAAAAAACAGCAAATTTGGTCCTGCATCCTTGGAAAAACATGCTTGGTGAAACTCCTTCTGCAGGTTGTTGGCCAAACAGAATCGTCTAACGATGATGAGGAATGCAGTGTGGGCGCTCTCAAACCTGTGCAGAGGAAAGAACCCACCTCCGGACTTCACTAAGGTAATTTGCCAAGATAAACATATCACTATGGCAACAGTACACCTCTCACATGGCTTAAGTACATCATATCTCACTTTTCAAGGTCACAAGCTGTATGAAGTTGCTTATAATTAACCTAGAAAACATTCACACTGAACTCAACACCAACATGTTCCCTCCCACCATGTCTCTGTCCATTTTTCCCCCAGGTGTCCCCGTGTCTCAGTGTGCTGTCTTGGCTGCTGTTTGTCAATGACACAGACATCCTGGCTGATGCATGCTGGGCACTCTCCTACCTATCTGATGGCCCCAATGACAAAATCCAGGCTGTTATTGACTCCGGAGTCTGTCGCAGGCTGGTGGAGTTGCTGATGTAAGGCTTTAAACACATACTGTAGACTTACAATGCTCAAAGATCACGCAACTAATATACTTATTGTTGGAGACTGTTTCCACGCTAACAGAATGTCCTTCCATTTATCACCACTACATTGAGTGTGACAATTCCCACACAGTATTTGAGTTTGACTTATGAATTACCACCTGTGACAAACTGCATCAATCAGGAAAGACATACATACTCCACACAAAAAGTCCCAATAGTATTTCCATGCAAAAAAAACCCCACTATAAACTGACTCTACAGCAGAAAGAACAATTTCACATCTGTTGCTCTTGTCTTGAAACTGAAGGGCAAACATTTTCGTTTTGTTTAGTCTGAATCTTTGGAAAAAACATGTGATTGATCATACATTACAACCCTGCTTTGTTCCAGGCACTCTGATTATAAGGTGGTATCCCCTGCACTGCGAGCTGTTGGTAACATAGTCACTGGAGATGATCTACAAACACAGGTAATGTCAGCATGTGCACGCACATTACATTTATCCAAGGTAATTTAATACTTACAGATTACAGAGTATTTATAACATTGTGTATAATTTGTGTGATTGCATAGGTGATTTTGAACTGTTCAGCACTGCAGTCCCTATTTCATCTGCTGAGTAGCCCCAAGGAGTCTATCAAGAAGGAAGCCTGCTGGACGATCTCCAACATCACTGCAGGGAACCGAGCACAAATACAGGTGTGTGTGTGTGTGTGTATGTCAGCGGCATCCAAAAGGATAACTTGGAAAGTGTTTTTTTTATAGTGGTTTGTTAAGTTGACGAGCATTTCTTCATCTGATCAAGTCTGTTTCACTTTTTGTAGATGGTGATAGATGCAGGTCTGCTGCCTCCTCTCATCACTATCCTGCAAGTAGCAGAGTTTCGCACAAGGAAGGAGGCGGCCTGGGCCATCACCAATGCCACTTCTGGGGGCTCTGCAGAGCAAATTAGGTAAGACCACTGATGCAGTTTGACATAGACAGCCAGTGTGAACTAGACAATAGGAAATGAGCTTTACTCTCTTTAATCCTATGAGGCAGCAGGGAAAGAATCTGTGGTGTATTTTTATCTTTTAATGCAGGTGTGGTTTAATGATTATGCTTTGTATCCACTGTTAAGCCAAAGACAATTATTTGCTTTGAATGAGTAATAAAAGTTCTGTCTCTGTGTATGTGTACTACACTGCAGGCACCTCGTGGAACTGGGCTGTATAAAACCTTTGTGTGATCTGCTCACACTTATGGACTCAAAAATAGTTCAGGTGGCCCTAAATGGCCTGGAGAACATCCTGCGGCTCGGAGAACTGGAGGCCAAGAGGGGAGGAGGCATCAACCCTTACTGTGCACTCATTGAAGAGGCCTATGGTACGTGCAGCCTCACATTTGAATGCTGGAATCAAACTTCAGACCACTTAATAAAAGAACTTTTAATCAGTTATTTTAATTGCTGGCAGTTAATTATCTGTCAATAGACTAATTGTTCCAGCACTAAATTCTTCCCTTCTTCTTAGGCCTGGACAAGTTGGAGTTCCTGCAGGGCCACGAGAACCAGGAAATCTACCAGAAAGCCTTCGACCTGATCGAGCGCTACTTCAACACTGAAGACGAGGACCCGTCTTTGGCTCCCGCTGTCGATCTGCAGCAGCAGCAGTTCCTCTTCCAGCAGTGCGAGGCCCCGATGGAAGGCTTCCAGCTATAATGCTAAATCCTCTCTCCCTCCCTCCGTGTTCCACCTTCATCCTCACCTCTGCTCATTTCTCTCACTCTCTGCCCACTGCCACGATCAAGGGTTACGACAACCCTCGGCTCCCCTCCTCCTTTCCCTTTTCATCGTCAGAGAGGTTGATTTAATCATTATCATGATTATGAAAAATATAACATTACAGGAGCACGTGTGTGTGCATACATCCAACGTGGGTCAAGTTCTGCAGTCTTGTCAGCCAGTTTGTGAAGGTTTCGCTCATCATTCTGTCTTGCGCTGAGCTCACCTCTGCGCCTGAACCCCACCTACCTGCCCAGGCCCCAGCATCTCCTACTAGCAGATTGTCCCCGTAACACCACCCCCGTCTTAATTTTTGGATTTCCTCTTTGGCTCATCCCAATCAAAGAGCACCTCTCCATGTTCCCTTAGGACTGGCGATCTCTATCTCTGATCAAGCGGGAGTTTGTAGGACTGCACTGCTTGTCTGATTGAAGCATTAATGACTCGCAAGACAGACAAACATGGACGTGATTTTTACCCCCCTTCCACACACACATAGAGAAGAATGATCTAACCTAAACACTGGACTGACTATAAGACTTTGACCGCATGTTTGACTGTGGTCTTTGGACTGAACTGCCCACAGCGGGGCCATGTGGCCAGTCCCAACCCAAGGACTCAACTGACCTCTACGAAAGGCACTTAATCGACTCAAAAATAGAGGTTGAATTCCCTCTCCAGCCATTGGATAAGTGACCACAGATGGACAAATTAAGAACTTGACTGTGTCGCTGAGGGGTGGAGCTTGTCAGCAACAAACCAGGCTGCTTTAGCTCCCTCCTGGATCTCATATCATGCATTCCTTTATCCAGCAACGGGACATTCCACCTGCACAGGCTCCATCCTGAAGAGCTTAGACTGCCTCCCGCCTCTGGTGTGATGTGAATAACCCCATGGAACCATGGGAATTGGAGTCTTCCCTCGCACTGAGACAATTGGACAGACTTGGACGAGACAAAACAGACTATTTAACTCTGGAATCTGTCCAGCAGCAGACCAGCGGGAATTTTTATTATCTTACCATAATTTCATTTCATTTGCAGCACTTTAGTTCAGGACTGACGCCTGCTCTTTGAGAATATACCGTAGTTTTTACATTAACTATTTAATTGGTTGATGATGTGGCTCTTCCCTCCTCAGGAAGCGAGGCGTTAAGAGATATGGTCTAAATCCTCAGTCCCCTTCGGTATGACAAGGATTACAATGTACTTTGCTGTTTACCCATCCCACAAAGGGACTCTAGCAGATTGTGGACTGAAACTGTTAGCACACTAATTACAATCAGTTGATCATGCCGCCTCAGCAAAGCTAGAAGAACTTGACAAAGTAAATGAGAGTCTTTTGGAAAATTGGCTGTGAGCAGTCTAAAACATGAGTTTCCCCACACATGTTCAGGTAGTATTTTCCAATTTGATCATGCCAAATCACTGACACAGATATCAGCTATTTGGGTCTTTTTTTTTAAAAAAAACAAAACAATGTTTTTTTTAGTTGGGGATTAGCATCTGTCATGTTGCTGATGGTGCCATAATCTTTATTCTACAGGAATCCTTCCAGATCATTTCAAGAAAAATCCAGATTAAAACTTGAAAATACTGGTGATCACCTTAGTTAGCAGAACTGAATGTTTGTTTACCAAGTCCTCTTAACATTGCTTACTTTTGTCAAAATCTCTGCAAGAGATGACCAGCTCTTCATGTTAATTACTGTTTGTTGTACTGAGTTTGTGCAGCTGTCCCGTTATGCCATTTGCATAAAAGCTGTTTCATGAACCAGAGTGCAAGTGAATCCATTTCATTGTAGTTAGTATACAGGGTGAATCTTTTTGGCAAGTATTTTCTTTGAGCAAATTACTGCCATACAATTAAAGAAATGTCAGTACTTCTGTGTAAGGCAGCAACTAATGCTTATTTTCATCATCAGTTAATCTACAGAGTATTTTCTCAATCATCGGTCTATGAACAGAGAAAAATGACTGACCTAAAACTTTGGCTTCAGACATTTTTTTTTTCACTTTACAAATGAAAACAGATCAGGCCATTAAATCATGCAGGGATTCTCAAGAAGCCTTACTTTATTGATTTGATATAATTTGTGCTCATATACAAACGTAGATGTCACATCAGTCATGAACAAACTAGCTTAATTACATGACTATCAGGACAGACCATTGTACAGATGGATGCTGCCTGATCCACTTCTTGATGTTCTCTTAAGAAAACTGGAGATCATTTGAAACCCAAGAGGGCTCGGCCGTCTTCACAAGGCGAATAAACACAGAAGATCATTGCCTCTGAGGCAAATTAAAAAAGGGAGGGTTACCTAAGGCATTTTTATGTTTGAGAGACTGAGAGGTATGTGCTAAAGGTTTACTAGAAGCATTGATTAAGAACTTTATTAATCCCAAGGTGAAATGGAAATTGATGCGTCTGTTCAACAAGTTCCTTATCTGAAAATCATTTAGCTGTGTAGTAAATACAAAGAATTTCTTAGGAAAATTCTAAAACGTCCATTACAGTACCAGGTCACACAATATTCTGGTTTCCACTCATCTGGTGACCAAATGCTCTCACCACAAACATTTTAAGTGAAATAGATGCCACTTTATAACCTCAATACATTCAACAAAAAGATAGAAACCTCCGGTGCAAATTTTTTCAAGTAATCCATACTTGGTGTGTTGTGAGGTTAAATACCCAGTTGCAAAAGTACTACTACATATCAACTGCACTGATATCATTGGGCGCTCAGTAGGATGGAAGTGGAGAGCACTTAAGTTGTCATACATACAGTATAGCATAGAGGGGGAGTTTATTGGCTCACTATATGGGCAAAATGACCTGGCTGTGTCGGGACTAGTCCTCTATCACTGAGTCTTCTCAGACAGGGCAGCAGCAGCTTCCTTCTCTCTCTGTAGTTCCTCCCTCCATCTAGCTTTCTTATCCATGTTATAACTTGTCAGGGACTCATGCCTGCCTGCAGCCTGCGACAAAATGAGAAAAAATACAGTTAGGATGTTCCACATAATTTACCTTGAAATACTTAAGAAAAAGCAGTAACATTTTTATGTTTAATATATCAAAATGTTAGATATTAATTTCTAAGACAACAAAGACAAAGCAACAAGTGAAAAATACAGAGACAAAAACTTCTCTGTCACATTGTTGTGAACCATTTAGCCCTGATTGCAAACAGATTCTGGAGGAAAACCATGCACGTAAACCTAATGTGGTCATCAACTGTCACTCACCCGCTTGCCCAAGAAGACCATCACCAGACAGGCCCCTATTGTGGCAGCCATCATCACATAGCAGGCTTTCACTCTGACTTTGTTTCTGGCAGCATCAATCATCTCATACCTGTGGCAAAGGCAAGTGTACAAACAAATATCAGTGGAGCCTGATATTCAAATACTTTAAAAATCAATATTATAACACACATGTAACAAGCTATGGTCATCAAAAACAATAGAAAACACATGAACCTGCAGGATTGTTGATATTTTGTTGGTACCTTCATATGATGCTCGTAATCCCAGCAATCACCTGCTATTCATGCTTTACTCAGTCTCTTATGTCAACATTAATTACATTTTTATACCGAGCCTTGGCTTATTGTGAGTGCAGGAGGTGGGAGGTCTGCCCTATGTACGTGTGGCTTTTATCACAGCAGCAGATCAGATATAATCTCTACCCTGATGTCAGGAACCACATTAATTATCTCCAGCCACAAACACACGCCTTGTTTGAACTGCAGCCGTCTTGGAACATTTCCATCAGCAGCACCAACGCTAATCCAGTTAGTTAGCTCTTTTCCTCTGATGTATCTTAACAAAATCACGCAAACTCAGATGTGAGAGCGCTGGAAGGTCTGGCATAAACAGGAACAGGCTACTTACGACACAAACTCTGGTATCTCATCTGCTGTCTTAAAGCGTCCCGACCATAACAAAAACTTCCTGTCCCGCGCTGAGGGTTTGAAGCCTGGTGTTCTAAAAGAGGCACGAGGGGCTGTATGAAAAAAAAGACAACAAACAAAACAAGAGTATTATTATTATTTCCATAAATCCACATCTTGAACAGAAAACAGGCAATGCAGAGGGGTTCCATTTCACAAGCCCGTCCTTAGCGCCATCACCCCAGACTGTGATCCCATTTCCTGTGTCCCTCCTCCCTGTGGGACTAAAGAAAACTTTCACACACTTGCTAAGAAGTGACGTAAAAATTCCTCATCTCTATGACTATTAAATACAACTAATCAAAAATAGTTAGAAACAAACAATCAATGTTGACGATCATTTATGTTATAATCTTAGACCAGATTGGTTTGAGCCAACACTTTTCCATTTAAAGCTATTATTGGTAAAGTTCAGACCTATAACAGTATTCTGGTTTACAGGTGAAAAGAGCAAATGAGTGATGGTAAATTTCTGTGGTTGAATTGTATCTTGGTTTATGGTGTCATAGAAGAGAATGATCCAGTGCCTATAATCCAAAACTCTACCCTGTGCTGGAGCTGCAGGCGGAGAAGGCTCCACTTTGGCCTCCTGTGGTTTACTGCACATCCCTCTGTGGCTCCATGTTTCAGTGACCTGTCTGCACCTCTGACCTGTTGAGATTTTTAAAAATATATAAAAAACACGAATGTATTGGACCTAGAAGGAATCATAATTATTTAAAATATTGGTCAACCTGCTGAGTATTTTCCTATTTAATTATTTGGTCTATAATATGTGAGAACATTGAGAGAGATGCCCATCTCGTTTTCTTCAAGCCTAAAATAACTTCCTTGTTTTTTCCAATCAAAAGTCCATATGATCCAAGAAAAGCTGCAAATCCTCACAACTGAGAGGCTGGAGCTGTGAAGTATTTGTCATTTTTGCTTGTAAAATGAATGAAACAATTATCAAAATAGTTGTTCATCAATCAACTAAATATTTCACAACACACTTGATATATTTCAAAATATAAAAACAAATTTTACATAAGTATATACTCAGAAGATGCAGCCTCACATATACAAGTACAATCATAAGAGCAGAGCCACTGTGCTGGTCACTTTCAAAACAAGAGGTTAGCAAAGCCTCTAATTATCATAGAATAATAAAACAAAAAAGTTCACTAGGTCAGAGTGTTTTAGTGATGCTTTTATATGGGATGATTCAACCTGAAGACGAAATATAAATTTCACAATACAGGAACTAAATTATCATCATAATCTGAAACACCTTTCATAGCCACGTAACAATCAAAGAACAAATGGTAAGAAAATATCAAATATATTAACCTAAGTTAGTAAATTAGTATTTAAGATTATCACAACTGCAGCTGCTAATTTAAAGATTAAGTTACAAACAGAAACGACGTCATTCAGTTTTTAATCAAAAACAAAGCAGAAATTAAAGAAATTAAACGATACGAACCTATAAAGTTGCCAATAGAAAGGCGAGATCTGACGAAATTCATGTTATCGGTTTAAGTAAATAAAGTATATTAAACTGCGCAGCAAGATTTCTGCTCCTCCGTCACATCAGCTGCTGAAAGTCAACGAACTGCGCCTCAGCCAAGTGCCCAACAGGACCTCGTCACGTGGGAGCGTGGGAGCCTGTGTTATATGCCTGAGCAAAAATAATATACGTAATTAGTTAAAATCATATAGGCTACATATCATATACAGTCTATGTTAAAATCTATTTTCTCAGTCAAGTAGTGTTTCCTCTCCATGGTTGGAGTTATAGTTTACGTTGGGTTATGGTTCTGTTATGTTCAGGAAAAAGAAAGATGACTGGGGGAATTAAGCTTAGATATTTTTTTTTTAATTACAAGTTATGTAACTGTTCTTTATATAATTAGCCGGGTGGCATGTTTATTTGAATACAGCTATTGAATTTTAAGTTATTCCGAGTTACTTATATCAGGAATGAATATGTGATATATAATATAATAACATGTTGTTATGTATTGAGATTGACCGAGGTGGTTTTCATTCAGGCACTCTCTTGAACAGTCGCCCCGCGCTGTCTCTGCAGAGGACCCATCAGTCCACTATGGCGGCGCCCGGTGGAACTTTAAACTGTGAGGACTTTTCAATGTTTCAGGTAATTTTAACGAAGGATTAATCGATCCTTGCTAACTTGTCACGGGATGCCAGCCATTTAAATCATAACATTTTGGTAGGTCACATGTCGTGTTGCTTATTTTCCGCGTAACTTGAGCCAGTGAATGAGTGACCCTCTTGATCACTGGTGCTCACACTTAATGTAACAGTTCACGGAGCCAGACTGGATCCGCAGGTCTGAAAACAGGCAGCATATGGTTTAAAAGTCACTGTCACAGGTCTCCAGATGAACAGACTCGGCCAGCGTGTGATACCAAACCTGTTAAAGTTTATTAAGAGTCTTCAGACAGTCATTCATCGTGACTTTAGATGCCTCAAACTTTGCTTACATTCCAGCGGAACTGGCCTACATTTATCATTTGCTCAACACTCTTGCAATGAGGGATCGCAAGTAGGTAGGAAATGCTTCATTTTAAGGGCCCACAAGCCAAAAAGTTTCCGAACCACTGTTTTAAGTCACCCTTATTATACACTTCAAGTTGCATATTCATTGGAAAAATGTGAAAAAATAGTTTAAAACATATTGCAGTTATCTGCATTTTTGCACAAGCCAATTTGTGTTCCCTTTGCTTTTTAGTGCTTGTATTTGTACATAAGTTTTGAATATTCCAGATTTTTTGTTACGCCTCTGCATGGCTCAGAGAGAGCAGGATCTTTGGCTTTAATTGAAATGAAGCTGCAGAATTCCTCTTTGTCCCACTGTGTGTTTCTCAGGAGGTGCTGAAGGTGATGCGCACCATAGATGACCGCATCGTCCATGCCCTGAACACCACCGTGCCCACAGTCTCCTTCTCAGGCAAAGTGGACGCCACACAAACATGCAAACAACTCTATGAATCTGTGAGTTTGACAGTCATGACTAAAACAAATGTCTCTGTGTGTTTTGGGCTGCGGTTAAACTCTTTCTTAAAGTGTTACCTCCTCTTTTTTTCATATCAGACTGTAGTAGTTGCTCTCCAGTCATAACCTATTGCATTCCACAGTTGATGGAGGCCCATCTGAGCAGAGACAAAGCTATTAAGTCCTGTATTGCCCAGACATCTGAGGTGGTGGGACAACTGCGTGAAGAAAGAGCAAAAGACAGCAATAACCTGGCACTTATCAAACAGCTCAGAAAGGAGCAGACCAAAGTAAGTCCTGGACCACTAGAGGGCTCTAAACACCACTAAACTGTATGATGTGAGCCAGCGAAGTAGGTCCCCCTGCAGCTGGAAGACTCACTGGAAGACAGTCCTCATTTGGAGAGGTTTAGAATCAGTTCTCCCAAATCACAAAACATTTGATCTCTTAACCCCAGCCATGTCGATAGTTGTTGTTTTACATGCCCAAGTTCTGAACTCTCTACCCCTGCACCTCTTCTGCCATATCAGTCAATAAGAGCAAATTAATTTTCATTCATGGTCCTCAAAGCATTGTACTTTTGTGGTGACAGAAATCTCAGACATGGGTAATTTAAGGGAACTGACCCCTTAAGTGGAGTTAAATAAACAATTCTCTAGGAGACAAAAATGGATGTTATTAAATATTTATATAACTATTCTGTTGTCATACTTGAAGTAATGCATTAACTAATGCATTATTTCCCTCTTTGTCTCCAGTTAAAGCTTATGCAATCCGAGCTGAATGTTGAAGAAGTTGTCAATGACAGAAGTCTGAAGGTATCATCACTATTATCAGTAAATTGCCCATAATGTCCTATAATCACACATAAATGATCAGTCATTATCCGATATGTTACTTATTCCTGCTTTCCTTTGTTCAGATTTTCAATGAAAGGTGCAGAATCCACTACACGCCTCCGAAGGTGAAGTGAAGCCCCACCTGATGAGAGGAGCTGCTTCACTCGAGGTTCGAATCCAAACTGGAGCTGAAACTATGACCTGCTGCTGAGTCCTGACTGCAGGCCGTTCACCATCCAGACCACTGTGACCTCTTGTCCAACCCATTATATTCCATTGTGATTCTTGTATTGCATTACCACAGCTGTAAAACAGTCATCCGTGTGCTTCTTTAATGAGAAATACTGTACAAAAAAAGTTTTTTAAAAAGACAATGAAATGTTTTCAAGCCACACATGTTGTCTATAATTTAAATCATTTGGAAGACTTTTGAGGAACTCCGTGTTTTTCTACGGGCAGTGAATCTAAGTGGTGCAGTTTAATCCACTCGTTTTCTTGAACATATTGGAAGCAAACATTTTAGGATGATAATGTCTGTATTTCAGTTGGTCCAGACTGAAATATGTCAACAACTGTCAGGTGGATTGGCATTAAATGTTGCACAGACATTCATGGCTCCCCTAATGAATTTTGGTGATCCTCTGACTTTTCCTGCAGCACCACCAACAGGTTGACATTTCTGGAGTGAAGACTAAATATTGGATGGATTGCCATGCCATTTGGTACAGATGTTCATTAGGTTTATTGTCCATATCATTTGAGTTCCACGTTGTAAACACTGTCATTCAGTAACTGCAGTGTAATTCTTTGGAAAGAGAAAAGCCTGACAGCCAAACCACAGATCCTTCGCCTGTGGAAGATTTTTGGTTAAAAACTGAACCTTTGACTCTTTTTGTCAAATAAATCTACTTGAACTTTGTTTTTTGTACGATGCAACAGAAGCTTCCTTGTTTCTGAGCTGTAGCAACGTTTTTAGGCCATAGAGTCATGCCTTAAAACATGTGGCATAGTTGTGACTCACAATTTGAGGGTTTTACAGACACAAGCTGTCAGCAAAACCCAACAGTGGGTTAGCGCAACTATCAGATTTTCCTTATTGCTGCTTTTGCTGTCTTTAAATTAGCAGACGTTGGATGAATTCAACACTTTCCATGAGGAAAATTATCCAAGATGGCCACTTTCATCCACTGTATGTTTCAAAATTCATTTATGGGCACTGTAGCTTTTTATATTTTTTTAGTAGCATTTTGTGAAAAACAACTTTGTTGAGCGACGCTCAAATTTGTCAGAATTTTAATCTAAGTATACTCAGCATTTTATTTAAATCATTATTTCCTTCTATAAGTCATTTGTCAGGATAGCATAGGGTAAACAGATGTCGCTTTATATAACAAGAGTTTAAAGAAATTGTGTCGCATATATAAACACTGCAACAAAAGCAACTATATGAGTTATCAAAGTTACCGTCAGAGAGCTAAGGTAGCAGTAAATGATTTCAGGGCCAAAATATCTGCACCTTGTTTCATCTATAAATGGGAACAAAAATCATGATGCATACGTTTAACAAAGAGGAACAGTAGTCACAAGAGAGAACTAACAGGGATGTGACTGGAATGTGAAGAGATTAACAACCACTGCTGACACACAACCTAATAATGTGGCTCAGCACAGCTGCAGTGTGATTTAGCTATTTCAAGTCCTGAAGTGTGGTCTGTGGTACAGTCAGTGTTTTCAACATTTCTGTGTGGTTTGCAGAATTTGGTCTGACTCGGGACAATTGCTTAAATCAGATGTTTCACAGACACGATTAATCAGATTATGAAGATTGAGTTGATTTCACTTTAAAGATTTCTAAAGAGGAATTATCTTAATTATTATAAGGATCACCAGAAAATAGAGGCACACAGCTGTAGAAACAGTGAGTCAGCTTGGTCGACAGTTTAGTTTATGTGAGAGCAGCTGAGTGCAGAATATAAATGTGACTGTATGTTTTTACCTGTGTGTTGACAGTACGCAGCCTGTGCTCTGTGCCAGAATAATTATAGACTCAAGCAAGGGTTAATTAAAGCAGTTGATTAAAACAAAAATAAATTTATAAATACATTGCTTAAAATGTATTTAGATTCCACAAAAATGTTTTATGAAATCATTGTAAGAGGTAATTAAATCATTGTGTAATGCATCAGTGGTTTCCTTGTGAACTGAACCTTCATGACATAAGCATGACTGTTTAGGTTGCACGTACAGGGAGTGTGCTTTCTTCCAGAGATGAATTGCATACTTGAACCTCTTCAACCCCACTGAGCTGCCAATGGGCGAGTCTTTACACACTCGTGCTGTGCATTTGAACATTACTCAAACCCACAGAACTTAATTTGAAATTCTAGTGGAGAAGGTAGAGTGCTATGATTTCATACATATAAGTTGCATTATAAACTGTAATGCTTCAGGCTTCACACATAAGTGAAACTGTATCTGAAACACCAGATGTATTTTTTGCATGTGCACTGAGCCGTGAAGCACATCCATCCTCGAAGACATTTGAGTGACATACAGTATATACATTCCTCTATTTTGTTTAAACAGTTACATAAGCTAAACACACACGTATGGATCACACCCACGGTTAAGAGGTGAACCATGGACTTTATGTGTCATCAGTGTGTAAAAGATAGCTGTTGGATTTTTATGGTATGAATGAAATAAATTACTTTACCGGGAGTAATAGTGAGTTTGTGACATTATAACACAAATCTATGTAAAATACTGTATTAGATTTTCTCCCTATAAGTAAGACTGAAACAGCACCAGGAGGGATTGTGCGTAATCTTAAGATCCATAAAATCAATCAAGAAGCTGCCACTTACAAAGAAGAGACTCCTGTTTGCCTTATTTGCTTCTGTGGATACATGTCTTTATCATCCCACTGTCTGTCAGCTGACGACAATATCACAAAAAGAAAAGCAACACTTAATCGACTCCCAACAAAAGATTCATTTATTAATTCATCTCGTACAAAATAGTTCCATTTTGACACACTCTAAACATCATGATGTACAGTGCAAATATAGTATGTTGTTACATGTTAGGAATGGCAATATTGTTTTATATAGTGGGCCAGGATAATTTGGTAATAACTGCTTATAATGAGTGCAGCATGTAGGCACTGGTGCTTTGCTTGGTTTGGGATCCCATTAGAAGTATTCAATAGGGTCCTGGTGGCTCTTGGACTGCTGCATATCACTCAGTGAACGCGCTCCACCATGACATGGGAGTTGTTCATGAATACGGAGGTGAATATGATCATCTCCTCCCAAAAAGACCTACAAGAAAGAAAAAGTTAAGTCAGGAGCCTCAGGAGTACCAACAAATCAAACTAGTTTCTTGCTTCAAAAATCTGTGATTCTTTACAATGTGAGGAAAATCTGTTAAGTTCTAAAACCACTTTTCAGAGATCACTCCGTGTTTACTTTAGACCAGACTCCTTAAAGAACATGTTCTTTAATAGAATAATGAGTAGTAGGGGAATACTGGTATGTTCATTCATACCAAACTGGTATTTGACTTCAGGTTATTCGGGTTAGCCAAGCTCAGCCTTCCAAATGATAAACACAAATGAGACAACAGAGCTGACCCCAAAAACCAAGGTAGGCACATACAGAACCATGATTCGTGTGTTCAGTTATACCCCTAATGAGTTGAGGCATATATTTCACAACATGCATTGCACTAGGATAAAATTCTCCAAACCTCCTGCTTCTTTCTAATATGAAGAAAGATACACGATGAAGACTGTCATGTGTCTATTTATGTGTCTCAGAGCAGTCACATGGTCACAGCAATGAAATCTGTACTTATGGTAAACTTCTGCTGACAAGGCATAAAAATAACAAAAATATACTAAAAACCAAGCTCACTCATAAACTGAAAAAAAGTGGCCACAACAAACACAGACTTGAGTAACAGCAGTAAAAAGTTAAATGAACTGACTCTTTATTGAAATTTTGTCAACTTTTTCTCAACTTGATCTTTTTTATTTTTTGAGTGCAACATTCACTCTCCTCTAGCTGTTTTGGTTTCCACCAACCTGACAGAAAACTATCTGACTCCTTAGCTGTTAAATGTTCACCAGTTGGGTTTTAATGTTGTCTGTCTGTTTGTCTTTTTTTTTTTTTTTTTGCCTAAATGATGCTTTGAGTCGAGAGCGGTGACAAAACTACATCATTAGTTGAGTAAGTATATATTGAGTATAATCTACATCATAAGTTGCATGTTGGCTAGAAAACCAAAACAACAGCTGAAAGTCTATAAACCTCCATAGAAATGACTGCAGAGTAAATGTGATCATTCCCTGTGGGTTCATCACTACAAGCAAACCCTTTCACATGCAAACAGCTGTATGATCCATTGTTTATATGCTGTATGTGCTTTAATCCATAACCCAGAGACTGATGGATCAAACCATCCTTTGCTAATGGTTTTCTATATCTAAAGATATTTACCTTAACGAAGTAGTTGGTCCCGGCCACAACCTGCTTCGTGTAGCTCTTGGCAATGAACACATCAAACGTCCTTCCTGCTTTTCCTTCTGCTTGAGCTTTTACCTGAGAAATGAGAGCGACATCAAAACAAACCCGGGCCTGTTTACTGTCAGACTGGTGCGATAATCGTCAGCTTTTTCTACTCACGCTATCACAGAGCTGCTGGATTTCCGGGGTGGCTTCAGCTGCTGGTGAAGGGCCGCCGCACATCCCCGACATGTTGAGTTTTTTTTGTGCTAAAAATTTACAAAAAGAAGACGAACGAGAGCGACTGAGCCGGTTTCAGTGTGGCGTTCAAGTTGAGTCAGGGAATTATATTACGCTACATTATGGGTCATACCATCAGGGTGGGGGTGCTTTTTTTACGACGTCACAAACTGATTAAAATAACAAATAAAGTCTCTGAGATGTAAGTAACTAAACAAAATACTTATCTATACTGTGATTTGTTTAAAGTATCAGGATTGAAGGTTCTTAAAATAGATTTCATTGTATTTCTTTGATTGTCCGCTTTAAAGACGATGGTTTAGTCCGAGGCGTGGTTGTGTTTAGTTGTGCTGGGACGTGACAAAACTGTGCCAACACACACTGGTGTGACTGGAAAATCACACAATAAAACCTAATAATGTGGGGTGATGAGCCTCAAAGATGACTCATGTAATAACTAAACAGTTTCACAAGCTTTTCTTTGTCTTCCTTTTATCCCCTCTTCTTTTCTGCCATGCAGCGGATTCAAAGCTTCAATAAATAAACAGCAGGCTTTACTGCACCAGTCATTTACAATTCAATTCACTTCAATTAAAAAAACGTTATTTGTCCCCAGGACGTAGAGCAGTAAAATAAACAGTACATTAAGTACAGTACAACAGTACAATGAGATTAAAAAAAAAGATAAGTTAAAAACCCTCTTTGAAGACCAGTTATGGCTTAAATATCAGTGTTCATTGAAAGAGATTTGTAACCCTGCATTACTAATATATTTATTTATTTAATTTTACTATTATTATTATTATTGTTATTATTATTATTATTATTATTATTATGTAGTATATTTGTTTGTTTGTTTGTTTGTTTCTATGCACTTAATGTCCTGTATTTGCAGTGATGGAAAGTAACTATATACATGTATTAAATCACTGTATTCAAGTACATTTTTTAGTTGCTTTGTACTTTACTTGAGGAGGTTGATTAAGTTGTGTCCCACTTTGAACTTCTGCTTGATATTGTACTCAGGCACATTTATTTGACAGCTGTGGTTACACTCAGGAGGTGTGGGTGGCTCGCCCACTAATCACAGGGTTGGCATTTCGAGAAGGCGTACATTACATACATCACCTTTGTGAAACCTGTCCAGTTCTGGAGGAGATTTGGAGACAAGCCTGTTTACTGCGCGCAAAATCACACAATCCAATTCAGCCTCAATTACACAAGCCAATAAATTCAGGAGGGATGACAACTCTGACAGTGCATGTTGAGGAGGCCATTGAGGACATCTGCTGGACAAGTGTGACAAACAGGATCAGTAAGAAATTCAACTGTGACAGGTAACCTAATCCTGAATCATTTGTAGACCCATCAGTGTGAAATAGAATAAAATAGCTCCAGTTAAATTCAGTCATCTGACCTAGTTTTACATTAACATTAACATTAGACTTTTGTGTAGACAACAAAGAATCCCTGTGAACCAACCAGTTTTTTAATAAATATGACTGGAAGAATTTTTGCAGGGAGCAGAAATGATTTTGTAAGTATGAAAGCGTATTTGTTGTTCTGGCTGGAGTCTAAAAGAAAGTCTGTCATAAGCAAAAAACAAAGATCTGAAAAAGGAAAAAAATACACAAAATTATCTTGCAACCCCTCAGTTTCATTTTGTAGTTTCTTGGGCTGTCCTGACTCCAGGTGTGAAACCAAAGTCAGCTTAGACTGTCCCTGGTGCATGGCTGCAAAGTAAGTCAGCTACAAGACTCTCGTGGGAAAATATGGTGGTTGTGGCATGTTTTCATGGAACCAGATACCAAAGACAGACATGTTTCAACAATAATTCATTGTGTGGCAGGGATATGATACTGATAGTACTGAGAAGCGAAAGTACTTAGGCAGTTAGAAACAAAACTGATCTGTCTGTGAAGGCTTTGCGGATTGTTGCTACAGAAAATATGAGGGTTGAGATTTCAACGGTCAGTGAAGAGATGCTTTAATGAGCACTGAGTAAGGTTCAGCAGTGATAATAAAGCTGCATTAAATAAAATCCCTCATATTGGCTGAGTTATGCCATCAGATTGGGCAGAACTCCCCAAAGAGCAGTAACTTAAGTTCTATGTGATGTTCCTCCATCTGGGGTTGGTGGGGAGACTAATCTAATGATAGTGAAAAAAGGGGGGAAGTCACACAGAGACTGTTTACTGCTCATGAAAAACAAATATTCTTTGTGTTAACAATTTAGAGGAGGCCAAAAGAATGGGACCTACACTGAGACAAGTAATTGATATTGGGAAGTACGTGCATCAGGATTTTTTACAAAGAACAAGCTCATTTCAAAACCTTCACTCCCTTAAGAAACTCATCAGGTGAGAGGAGTGAGGTTGACCGTGTCATAATACTCTGCAAGTAAAGACAGTGTGTGAAGATGTTAAAGCAGAAAAGTGGGATTGAAAACCTCTGTAGATAAACAATAGCATCTAAGGCCGGAAAGAGTTAAATCACCCAAAAGTCTATGTGATTTGAGACTTTGCACAGACAAACCTACACAAGCTGAAGCCCTGAAGCTGAAGTTTGTAGCTCAACTCCAATCCCAGCTGAAATGCACAAATCCACAGAGGTGTGGTTATTCAGTCTGGCTTTAAGTTATGAAACAAGACTCCTAGGACACATAGCCTCTCTTCCAGCAAATCTCAGGTTGGCATTACACTGGAAAACAGACTTTCGAAATAGTCAGAGTTTGCAAAAAAAAAAAAAAAAAATTGAACAGCTGTCTAACGCCACTTTCCAGCACCAGAATGTGGTATTATATTAGATCTTTACAAGGGCTTAAGACTGGAGAAACAATGTCTTACACTTCTTAACCTGATTTGCCCTCAATAGGGTTAGGGTTATGTGAAACAGGTTGGTGAGGTGCTTATTATCTTATTGGCAAAGTGACAGAAAGATATTTATATTTACACTGTTGATCATGAAAGTAAAGAGCAATCATAAAACAGACTCCATTGACCAAAAACAGGTGTTTGATTTTGTATCTACTTTAATAATAATGTTTAAATGTTGTATCTTCTTATTGAAAATATGCAGATACTGTGATAATTTTCATGCTAAAATCAACATAATGCATAGATCTTAGGATAACTGATTATACAGAATAAAAATGCAAAATTTAAAAGTGACCTACAAAGCACTAAAATATATAAATAAATAAAACAAACCACCACACAAATAAAGTGTAAAGAATTAAAGCATTTGATTTAATTGTATAAATGAAGACAGTGAAATTATCTCATACCAACTTTTATTAATGTATATGTAATTTCTGGCAAATTAAGTACTTTTTTCTTGGTTTATAAAAAAAAAATCTCGCAACCTTTTTGACTGAGTTCAGCATTTCTTAAAACATGTCATACCTCTTCCAGCCTGAGGAGGGCAGCAAATGCATCATGAGTCGTGGCTCACGTCTGAAGAAGAAGAAGAAGAAGACGACGAAAGACGCGTGATCAACCTGCAGGATGAGTTCAGCTCTCGTTAATGTGCACCTCGTCTCCATCATGTTGTCTTATGTCTTCTTCAGAAGTTCTTGCCTGCTCGCTGCGGAAGTGCAGCGCTGCTCTCGGCCGACCTTTACGTCAGTTTTGCGGGCTTTGACAACCTCGAGTCCTGAAGAAGCACCATCTGGTAAAAAACAAACATTTCCTGGCACTAAGTCAGCCTTGGACAGGAATCAACTTTTTATAATCCTGACGTGTACCTCAATGTCTGTGACTTTATACTGAGTTCTTATTATGTTTTTTCCATGTATTAAGTTTTTATTTACAGTGGTGAAATGTCCTTTTAAAGAGGTTAACATTGTGAAAATGCCATGTAGCTTTATTACTGTAGTCTTTTATAGCCTTAGAACAGGATGCTTGTGCTGCCAGAGGTGGAAGATAATCAAGTACTATACTTAAGTATAACTTTGAAGTACTTATACTCCACTTGAGTATTTTCATTTTTTGCTGCTTTCTCTTTTTATTTCTCTGCAAGTCAGAGTCAAATATTGTACTTTTATGACACTACATGTGTTTGATAACTGAAATTACTGAGATTAATTATACAAAATCTAATCAACAAATAAATAACGATGTAATATTACAGGTTGGGATAAGAGTTTATTGATCCCTGTGGGTATTAACCATAAAGTGCAGAGTATGAAATGATCTGCATCAACATTAAAGTCGTGTTCACTTGAATGCATCAGTAATTATAATCTAATAACATGTTGTCTGAAATGAGCCATTCTACATAATAAGTACTTATACTTTTGGTACTTCAAGTGCTAATGCTGTTCAGCAAAATTTTGAATGCATAACTTTCACTTAAGTAAAAGATCTGAGTATTTCTTCCACCCCTGCTGCCAGTATTGTCAAACTGAATGGACTAAAGAATGTGTATCCAGTGTTTTTCATGTGATGGTTTGAAACGAAGAGTTTGGTTGACTCTGGCGTTTTTGTTTCAACTGGACAACAATGGTCTATGAGTTGGGAAAGCTCTAGTTTATGGCAGAAGGAAACAGCAGCATTGACCAGTGCCAAATTATGACAGGTTATTAAATCAGGGGATGGTGAGTTTATTGGTTTTTACAGGCATCAGTAAAAAAAAAAAAAAATGGCAAAAATTTTAACTTCATGGGAAGATGTGTTGTCTTTAATGTGTCCACCTCAGATTCAGTGGTGACCTACTCGCAGCTGAAGACCATGCTCTTCAACCGTGACATTCAGCTGTTTGATGTGAGAAATCCCGATGAGTTCCAGGCTGGACGCCTTCCACATGCCGTCAACATCCCGTGTAAGCGTTAACACATGTACAAAGTGAGGAAAGAGTGGTTTTCTATGGGTTTTTGTTTTCATGTTGTTTGTGTGTGTATCAATATCAGTGAGCAACCTGGAGGAGTCTCTGAAGCTGTCTCCAGAGCACTTTCAGCAGAAATTTCACGTGAGGGCTCCTGGGAAAGATGACGACAACATTGTGTTTCAATGCAGAATTGGCAGAAGGAGCGCCGACGCTCTGAACATCGCCCGTCAGCTGGGATTTAAGAGGTAAATAACAGCAGATTCATCTGTATACATGCAAGAAACCTATCCATCAAATCATCCAATTATTACTGACCCATCACACGTGAGCTGTTAAAGATAGAGGACAGCTTTTACCTAAAGAGCAAATAAAAGTGAATCCACTGTTTTACTCTGAATGAAATTCCAGAATGAAATTTCAGTCATGTTAGATAATGTAGACCCTCGCCTGGAGTTACTATAAATGGCAAATTTTATGTGTTGCTATTTTAATTATTAATCAGCCCTGGTGCTGTGACTCCAAAGTCCTCGGATGCTACCTTGTTTTGTTCAACGCTGGATGACCAATTCATGGAAAAACAAACAACAGTGACTCGAGACTAAGGTTTTTATGCTTCTTTTTCTCAGGGCGAGACATTATAAAGGTGGCTACCTCGAGTGGGCAGAGCGAGAGGGAAAATGAATCCAGGCTGAATTCTGCACTTTAGTTGCATATCGTGATTAAAAAGAACAGTTATTTCAAAACGACTGAAAATAAATAAAAGACAACACATCTGGTATTCTCGTGCAGTTACAGGCTTATATCATGTTGACAGTTAATGAGTTACAGATTAGATTCATATTGACTCTTTCTTTATGGGTAAACACCACAATTGCCAGGTTACATTTTTAGCAACTGATTCCACCTGGTCATTAGGGTTTCACATATGCTGTGTATCCATTCTATTCTGTGTGAACACATACAGTATGAATCATGACTGATTAATGTGAAAGTGCCTATGTCAATTAAATCTTATCCACAATACATCATGGCTTTGTTCATCTTTTGTAGACAACGTCTAAAAAGAAATCAACATACTCACTACATACTTTTCATGTTTAATTGCTCATAGCTGTTTGCAAAAATGAACTTACAAATGCAGCTGCAAGAAAAGAAAAACTATCAAAAAACAACTCACTCAAAATCAAACATTTTTAGTGCACAAACTGACTTTTTCCATGTATTTTATTTCGTATACAGTATATTTTGTACTATATACTCTGCAAAGATCAATCAGTCAAACAATAATCAACAACTATTTTAATAATTCATTGTTTTAGTCACTTTTTAAGCAAAAAACCAAAGGTTATAGCTTCTGCACTGTGACAATTTACTGCTTTTTTCTTTGTCCTTTATGACAGTAAAACAAATATGTTTGGGTTTTCATGCATTTGGTCAGAAAAAAACCTCAGACCAGGACATCACCTCAGATCTGATACATTTTAAATGACATTTTTCAGTATTTTCTGACATTGAGAAAATAATTGACACATTAATCAATAATGAAAATAGTCATTTGTTGCAGCTCCACTACATACAGTATTAATCTCTGAGACTGTTGTAGCAGTGTGTATACAAGAGTTAAACATACTTAACTGATTTATACTAACAGGAAATAAGACCATCAGACACCAATCACAACATGACTTTAGAATGACACTGCCAGTTAAACTAAGTAAAGACACAGAAATATTACATTTTTCCAGAGAATTCCTATTATTTTTTTGTCCTCTGAGGTGTTCCTGGAGCTGTTTCATCTCCATTCACTATTCTCTTTATTTTCTTGACTCGTACCAGCTGCACACTCAAAATTCAAAAGTATAAAATATGCATGCAGACTGTTACTGTATACTTGATTTTGTCAGTGTGAACATACAAACTGACTCAAAACCTGCTTTGAATTTGTATGTAGTCTGGATTGGGGGCACAGCTTCTGTGTGGGTTAAAAGCAGTTCAATCTCTGGACCAGTAGATGGCAGCAAAATGTCAACCAACTCTGAAAACATTTATTTCTATTTTTCCTACTACTGTTCTTTATCATTATTGTAGCAATGTCCTATCAGGCCTGACCTTCACACCGGTATTGGTTCTCGACAGGTATAGATCCTGTGAGTAACAGCTGTGAGACCAGCTGCCAAGAACCCGTTCAGGACAAGGTCCATGCATCCCTCATTCAGAAGGAAAGCAGATCCCACTTCACCTTCCACCTCTCCATCCCATTATCAGGGCTATATTGCAAAACATCATCAGTGCAGCAGGTGTGTGTGTTTGTGTGTGCGTGTAGGAATCAATGCTCTGTTTCTGATCTTTTGGGGAGTGTAAGGGTTGTGATGGCTCCCTGAGGGTCTATACATGAGAGTTAATCCTCTCAGTGACCATGAAAAGGGAATTTGGAAACGCCTCTATTTATTTTTTTGCATGTTTAAACTGTCATCAATCACCAAGTCAGTGAGGAAATAGACTTTCCAGAAAAAAGCACACACTTCCAGTAGCTGCCATTCATGAGGGAGAGACTAAGATTGATTTCCTGAAAGTTGCACAATGTACATAAATGGACTGCAAGGGAAACTTAGATTTATTGGCCGTTTCGAATGAATGAAGGGAGAAATCACTGTGTGTTATCGTCCAAAGTCAGAATTCAGCATGTGTTACAGATGCCACACACACACACACACCATCAGTTTTGTCAGCTTTCAAATGTATGGATTCATGCCAGCCCCAGTGTGTATTAGGATTCTCTTCAGCTCTGCACTACACAGGAGATATTTGCCAGCATGCTGCTGTGGAGAAGAAGGATGGGTCAAATTTCCAATAAGCACCAAGGACATTTGGACGCTCTTGCGTTAGTTTAAACAAACTGACTGCAGGTTGGTGGTGAAAAATGATCAGTCAGGGCTGTTTGTCAGCTGCTGCGGTTACATCGAACATGCCATCAACCTCCTGCTGCTCACTGCTTTTATTTAAAAAAAAAAAAGCACTTTGTAATATGAGGCTGGATATCTGGAAACATGAGCTATGTGGTCTTCATTTGCCTCCCAGATTAATGTAGTGATTAAATGAAAGGCCTACTGAATTTTCTCTAGTTTTCAAATTAAAACTGGACTCTTTGCAAGTTGGACCTGGTTCATAGAAGAAAAAGAACAACAGCCTCCCTTGGTACACTTTACATTGGTTTGGTCCAGATCTCATTTGTTTAGTGTGCAGCTCCTCCTGCAGGGTTTATTAGTCTTATCTTAAAATGCCATGTTGGAGAAAGCACAACAAAGCACATTGGCTGGGAATGTCAGATATAAGACATGAGCTCTAGGTGTGTTTTATCTGCTTGTTTGATTTGTTTGGTTTCTTTGCATTTCGTCGTGTGAAAGAATTGGAAATGAACCCATAGGATGCCAGAGCCACAATGGTGTGTCTGTCCATGCATTTTTTTTTTCATGCATAGACCCAGAGTGACCTAATTTCGGCTCTTTAGATCTCACTGGTCTTGTTTTATGAGGCCAACATTAGGCTATTTTTATGTGAATGTCACTTCCAGCAAAGCACGACCCAGACTAGTTCAGGGTCATGCAGAGGACTAGAGCCATGGGGCAGCGCTGTGGCATAATTCAAGCACACACGATCACTTCTATCACATTTAAACTAACTATTAAATCAAATTAAATCAAAATAGATTTTGGTGTAATAAGTGGTCACCTTGATTGGCCACTGCGTCACCAAGCGCGTAAATGGAGACACCTGACGTCTCGACGCACGGGCGCGCGCTGGTGTGGCTGCAAAAATCAAAGTGTCCAACAGCACGTCGGGTGTTACCTGCAGCCACGGACACGCTGAGCTCCGAGGGGAAGTCAGAGAGTGCGGGTTCCTCCTCTGTGAGCTCTGTGAGAGCTTCCCACAGACACAGTCGCCCGTGCGTAATGGCACCGAGCGCGCCTCCCGCTCGCCTCAGACCTGGACGCGATGGCTGGATAACTTTTACCTCTGCACGGATGATGCTTTTCCTCCATGAATTCTTCACTGGGAAACAGTAACAGGTATGTACGTGTGTTTGCTCGGGGTGGAGGTTTATCAAAGCATCATTAAAGTCCCTTTGGAGATGTTGTTTTCTTGTTTCTGCTCCAGTGTTTTGTGCCATAAATTAAATTATTATCTGCTGCTTTGTTTCTTGATTGTTTCTTTCTGCATGTGCTCTGATATGTGACCATATGGGAAACTGTTTTTTTTTGGTGTAATTATTTCTTTGTGTCAGTGGACTATATTTGACCCCAATCTTTCTGGAAGATTTTGAAGCCTGATAAGAGGCACTATTACTGGGTTTAATTGAAGGTTTGACTCCTGCAAATTAAGATTCCCTGGCAGCTATAATAAATTTGCAGCAAAAAAAAAGAAATAAATCAGCTGTCAGTTAGGTCTTCTGTGGTTGCACAACCTCCAATTATTTTCCCAGCAGCTCATTTAGTATTCATCTTCTGATAATGTAACTAAGTTGGTGTGCAATTCAGGATCCAGTGATGCCCATTTCACACACACTTGCAGGAGGTCAGACCACCTGATCCTGCTCACTCAGTGTCAGCGTGCAGGATCAGGTGGTCGTTAATATGAGAGGGAGGTCTGGCAAACAAAAGAGTGAAGAGGGAAATCAGTTTCAATCAGCACTCGGTCTACAAGTGGAATCAAACCATCCACTGGAGCACTGTGCAGCCATGTATCACATAACCATTGCCCTCAGATTAAAAATTCATGTGTGTGTATGTGTATGTGTGCATTGATATGGCTTTTATTCCTCATAACCTCTCCCACCTAATTTTGTGATAAACTTAATGTTGCATTCCTATTAGGAGACTTCAAGGTGATTGGTATCAGTGCTGGTTTTTCTTCGCTTCTTCAGGTTCTCTTGTGGACCATCATATGATACTGGAGCCATTGAGGAACTGAATGGAATTAGAGACTGAGGAAATCTTTAAAAGCCTCCTGGATTTGAGCCAGATCTAAAAATGGTCCTAGTTTCTCTGTGTCCCTATTTCTGTCACAGAAAGCGAAGGGAGGGGGGGGGCTGGATAAGATGGATCAGTTTGTTTTAACATGGAGGCACAGGTGTGAGCGGCACCACAGCGCTGATATCTGGACTCGGGCCAGATGGGGAGGATTGGGAATAAATGAGAGGAAGGATGGAGTGCAAGGAGCAGAGCCCGGGACCAGAGCCAACCGGACCTCTCAGGGTGGCAGCGCTGCCTTATTACTCCTCCCTGATGAGCTAACCTCCCTGACACTGCTCAAAGGCACAATGCCAGCCCCTCATTAAAGATACCATCTCTGCTTTGAGGTTTCTGTCGGGTGTATGAAAAGCCATTTACAGGAAGGAAGGGGATTCATGCGAGAGGCTAACTGGAACTATAAATGAATTACACTATTGATGAAGTCTGCAGTTGAGAGCATGAATTTCTGCTGAGTCTTTATGGAGTTGATTGTCTATATTGGAGCCAGAGAGCATCGATATGTGCTTCCATTTTTCATTGAGGAAAAATAAAACACTCGTGCCAGTGCACAGCAAACCGCAGTGATGTACAGCAAAGAGCATCACAGCTGGGATGCATTTCAACTAGTTTATTTATCAGCTCATCTGACCACTGATGCCAGGACCCAGGAGATGTTTCCCGTTAGGCCTCTAACCTGAAATAATCCTGCCACCATTATCACAGTGCACCTTCATCTGTCTAATGAGATGTGAAATGATATGCTTAACACCAAACTTTACTCTTTTCTTTTTCAGGTCTGCCAAACATCTCCTCTCCCATGTCACCGGGACACGTCCATGACGATGTTTAGCAGCGCAGAGCGGCTCTGGAACGAATCAGACAGTCTCGGGTGGGACGAGAGGAACGAGAGCTCGGAGGCGTCGGGGCAGGATGAGAGGAACTACTACGCCATGCTGTACTCCCTGCTCATCCTGGCCATCGTGTTTGGAAACGTGCTGGTGTGTCTGGCCGTGCTGAGGGAGCGCTCCCTCCAAACCACCACCAACTACCTGGTGGTCAGCCTGGCCGTGGCCGACCTGCTGGTGGCGTCGCTGGTCATGCCCTGGGCTGTGTACCTGGAGGTGAGGAGGTCAGGAAGGAGGAGGATTTCAGTGTACAGGAGCATTGAGAGCAGGGGTCCCAACTGTTTCTGTCTGACGTACATGTCATTTCGGTGTATTTCAATTTATTTCAAAGTGGATGTCAAGTCACATGACATATCAACTTGATATTTTTTACAATTTTTTTTTTCGTACAGTTGAGTTGGTTTGGTCAAGTTTGCATTTTCCTTTATCACTTGAAGTAGCAGAAGTTGGACCTCAAGCCATTAATCCATGACATTAAGCAATTTCAATTATTTATATTTTCAGATATCTAATCTGTTTCAATGGTTTAGCCATTACTTTTAGACTTTTTCAACTGATTGCCATTAGTTTTTGATGATTTTTTTCAAAGCTTTACACATTAGTTACTTTACAAATTATTTTTACATTTCTGTTTGCTTACTAAATAGTTTCTCTTTGGCAAAACAAGGCCTTAAGGTATTACAATAGTCAGCTCACTGGTTATGAAGACTAATCATTAATCCTAATTGGATGCTTATTTTCATCCTTAAACACAAATATGAGAATATTTCTTTCTTAATCACATGATTTGTTTTAATTAGCTGAGCAACCCCACAGTGTTTCCACCTACAGCCTGGTGGCAACTTTAGAAATACCTATGGTGGTACAAGTACTCCTGGTTGGGAATGACTGAATGGATGGTAAGAAAGTGGAGAGGAGATACAGGAGAGGTGAAAGAGACTGAAATACAGATGCTTGGCAGTGAGTGAGGAGGCGACACTGGAGAGGAGAGGGAAAAGGACAGGAAGTCGCAGGAGAGACAAAGTGGACTTTTAAGACAAAAAAAGAGGGGGGCTACTGTCAGAGAGAAAAAGGATGAGGGTCATTTGGAGCTTATTACGTAGTGACAACTGTGTGGGTGATAGGGAGACAGTAATGATGATGAAACGAAGTTAGATAGTGCTTCGCTATTCATGCAGATTATACATAATTGCTGAAGGACATATTGAATATTAACAAATAATGACTTCATCTGCTTTGGGTAATTGGCTGAGCTCCAAATTACGAAGAAACCTGTGAATTTCATTTTTATCAAACCTCTTTTGATTCAAATTAATATTCATTTTTGCTTTTTCATTTTTATTTGCACTTCACAGATTCATCAAGTGTAACATGGTTTTTCTGCTAATTGTTAATTTCCTCCATCCTTGTGTGGCTTGTTGGTTAGTGAGTCCATTAACTGTGCTCTGACTGACTCTCAGGCATCCACTTTTCATCAAAGTGATACACTGCACATTGAAAATGCACTGTGTGTGCGTGTGGATTAGTATCCTTGAACCGTGTGGCTACCGAGTGTGTTGCTCAAGGGCAGGTGTTTGCCCACATGAGGTCTAAAAATCATCTGCTTGAAGTCCAGTTATGTTTAACAAGCAGCCACCCTGCTGCCCAGAGTTTGTTCACTGTCAGCAGAAAGCACTACTTCTCACAGTGTGCAGGAGATTCAACAGCAGGTCAACCAGAAAAAAAAAAAAATTAACACACCCAGTGAGCAGAAGCAGACAAATTAAAGATGATTGTATCGTATGAAAGGTAAATTAAGGTAGTCAGGAACCCCGACGGGATCCAGTCATGAGTTTAACTTCCGTGCGTGCAGTCACGCTGTAAGAGCATGTGCTACATTTTTCATTTCACATTCAAAGGGGAGACCTACAATCCCATAAGGAAGGGGTCATTAAAAGATAGTATGACACAAATTCTGCAATATTCATTAATTTAGCACGAATGTAAAAGTCATTAATATCTTGGATAAGGCTGGAAAAAGCATGTTAGTTCAGAGTCAGGGGCAAAGAGTTTCAGTTCCCAGCTCTGCACTGTGAGCACCATTACCCTGCGAGCTCTGATCCGAAGGACAGGGGGATTAACTTGTTGTGACCAGGGGGTCGCTGGTTTGCTTCTGCAGGCGTGTCTTGGCAGGAAAAGTGACTGCCCACCCCTCAGAAGGTACTAATCATGTGCCCTTGAGCAAGCCACCTTCTCCCCGGATGCTACAGCTGATGTACGGCTTGTACTTGAAGGAAGTGGTTGTATCGGCAGCAGTGACAGAGTGCTCGCTTTCCACAGTTCATCCTGAATGATGTCGCTCTCCCTGAGCAAATGTATGACCGGACTATGCAAACAGTAGTGCAGAGGTGTCTCCTCTTTCAAGTCCATGTTTCATCGGTGGTGTTTTATTGTGTGGGATACAGTGAGATCTGATGCAAAATATAAGATTACATGATTTACTCTTTGGTCAAGATTTCATTCCTTCCTAACTGCACCTGTTTCCTCATAATTCTTCCCCCAAAATCCTGTTATTTTTATTTATGGAAAACTCAACCTCTAACTCTATCTCTTGCCCCAGTGTCCTAACAACTGCTGTCCCTGCTGTGTCTTTTTACTGAGACCCTTAGCACAATTCACTGCTGTGAAAATACATCTCACATACGTATGTTCAAACACAGTCGATGCGACGTGTCCGCAGAGCCCCACTGAGTCATCATCATATTCCCACACCGTGCACACACAATTCAATACGTCCCCACGTGTTTGCATCAGTCTTTTTGTGTGCGAGGGTGACTGAGTACAAACTGTGTACATGCAGTGTATAATCTATTAGTGTTATTTCTATACTTGAGAAGACCAAATGTCCTTGCAAACATCAGAAAGGTGGCACAGAGCAAAAGACATTCTTTCTTGGCCCTCACTTCTTTCAATACCTGGTTTTGGGTTAGAAATTTGGTTTAGGATTGAAATTAAAGAAGCACTGCAGCACTTTTGTGTTAAGCTTCTATAAAGTTGGAGGTTTGCAAGAAAGAAAATGATCACACTTGATGCAGCAGCAGCATCTTGATCATTATTCAGACACAGTGTCCCAGTTCCATACTAGAATATAATTGTATACAGTATGTAATATACAGGTATCATAGGATACTATTTTTTGCAGTTATGCAGCGCATAAAATAATCAACATACTTTACCATTTTGTGGTTTTTCTGTCTAAAATCTTTCAATCTCACCACCACAATGTTTTTTTTTTTTTTTTTTCAGCTGTGAGCAGCTCCTTCATTCCCTTTTGTGCAATGCATTGTGGATCAACAGCATAAATCCACAGAACACTTAATCCAGTGTTTGACTTTATTCATACTGACGTTTTTGAGTATATGTGAAAACACCATATTCTCAAAACCTGCTCAGAAATAGTATGGAATTGGGACACAATGCTACTATGGGTCCAAACATGCTGGATCCTGCGGAAAATGCAGTTGAATAGTGTCTTTGATTACACCCTCCCTGCCTCCTAAACATCCACATCTTTCAGGCTGAATGCCCCCAGTTTGTGTCGGGCAAAATGAAATAACGCTGATGACGTGTGACTGGTTTATTTCCTCAGACTTTACAAAACGCCTCCTGAGCCACAGAAGACATTATGCAGCTGTTTCCACAGGCTGGGTGGCACTAACCATGACAAGTAAACAGATTTTTATGTGTAAAATTGGTGGAGTGCTCCTTTAAAAATGGAATTACTGTCCTGCATATGGATATGGGCTGAGGTTAGGTTAAGACTGGGATCTGTGTCGAGGCTGCGGGAAGTTAAGCTTAAGTTTGGAAATGAACATTAGTCGTGAATGTTTCCACATTAGTATGTACGAGAAAACAAATGTGTTTGTCTCTTTCTGCAGAGACATTGCTGTCTATTTGCGTCTTGGTACATGTGTGTGTGCCTGAGCGTATTCCCGTGTGTGCTTGCCGCCTCTCTGCGTAGGTAGGCGTATGTTCCCATCTCGGCCTTAAGAGATTCAGACGATGGTAGTTGGATCCCATTTATCTTTGTCAGACAGTTATTACCAGGCATTATGGAGTCGAAGTGAAGTGTTGGTCCTGGGGTGGGGGGGTATGGTTCGGAGTGTTATTGTTTCTAGCTTGGGGTTAATGTCCTTTCTGAAAGTTGGAAACTCCCTCGAGAACAATTAAACACTGTGTTTGACACGTTCCCTCGATTCAGCTTTCCTGTTAACAACATTATATACGTTGTCCATCACAAAACATTAGCACTTACTCATTTCAGATCACCTTGCAGCTTGTGTTATCTGAAGACTGTATGCTGACTTAAACATATTTTCTAATTCATGCATCCATTTCGCCTAATGATTGTCCCCATTAGCATAAATGCTTCAGTTCAACAAAACAGGGTGAGTGTGGTGGTATTTTCAGCAGCCCATGTATTTCTATAACCTTCATGTAGCCAAACTGTCTCCATGTGCACATTTTTCCTCCTTCCTTCTGTCACATGTTCGAGTGTGTGCATTCATGTGTGCACTCAATAGGTTCTTCACACCTCACGGTGAAGAAGGGGAAGGGAAACGTGTGCATTGTTAATATGCCTGTCTGTCCTGTGCAGGTGGTCGGCGGTGCCTGGCTTTTCAGCCGGCTCTACTGTAACATCTTTGTCACGCTAGATGTGATGATGTGCACCGCCAGTATCCTCAACCTGTGTGCTATCAGCATTGACAGGTGAGTGTGCACTATGTGTGTGTGTGCGTGAGCATGAGAGTGTGTGTTTACCTTCTTGCTAGTTTATGTGTATGACTACAGATGTTGTGATTTCCATATTTCAAGGTTTTATTCTTTTGTTCACCTCAACTCATAGAAATGTAAAAACTTCCTGTAGAGAGACACAGATCCCATCTTGTTCATATCCTGATAGATGTGTGTATATCTGTGTGAGTGACAGAATGAGGGACAGTGATGGAAGAGACAGAAAAGAGCAGATTTTGTTTACAATGCATTTTTGATTTGATGTTCCAGGTTCTCGGGTGTGTTTACATCTAATTGCTGCGCATTTGTCTGCATTAATGCAGGAGAAACTGTGCCGTGCCGTCGGTTTGAGCTGCAAATGTGCATCTAGTGTTTACATTATTTATTTACATTATACTTCATGTGTGATGGTTAATATTTCATTCTTCTCTAGGGGCTTTGAACTTACAACCCGCAGGCATCAAGAGTTCAAATGTATAGAATGAATAAAGTACTACAGAAGGACTGGAGGTGTCAGGGGGATGTATTTGCGTAGCATGTATGGCAGAGGGAGTCCTCTGCGCCGAGTAAGATTTTCCATTGGGTGCTTTCACAAGATACTAGTGTCGCCATGCACAAAGCTGGATTACCAACATGGAAAGCAACAGCTGCCCAGGGGCCCCAAAAGTCCCAGATTCACTGTGCGTCTGTTTTGGGGTTTTTTTGGTAATTTGATTCATTGCAAATTTGCAAAGTACAAGAACAAATAAGTTGGTCCTGCATTATGAGCTAATTATGAAACTCTGTCTTGTACAGTGTCAAAATGTAGGTTGAATTATTCCAAGTCATCAAATGATAGTGTTAAAAACAATGTGACAATATGTGAAACAAGTTGTTCATAGAGACGAGTCAACAGAGAATTATCACCTGATTTGCAGCTCTCCTGGGCTTTACAGAGTTTTATAGCAACTTTTAGTTTACCTGTCCTGCTCATAACTTTACTGTTTGGTTCACTGTCACTGCTCTCATAATGCAGTTTTTGGTGGAAAACATCAAAACCCTCATGACCTGCTCAGCACCGAGCAACAAACAGACATAGTTAGAGACTTGCTGGTCAACGTAGTGGCGCATTTAGCCGCTAAAGAGCCAAATGTTTCCCTCTGGAGTTGGTGCAGACCAAAAACAGAGCTAAAAGAATCTTAATATTGGACAGGTGGTCTGAATGAAAATGAATGAATGGTGTTTCATAAATGTGTAAATGAGCAACTGTTAGCTAAGGTTTACAATATCAACTTAAAAGGTGACGATAAGTCAATGATGTGTTTTACAGGTTTAAATTACCTCAAATTAATTAATACACAAAACAAAACCCTGCAGCCAGAACTGGGTCTTAATGTGAACTTAAAGGCAACACGGTACAGACACAATGCAGGAACCTTTACCCCAGGGCCCCTAACAGGTAAAACAAGCCATAGTCATGTACAATAAAAAATTGTTTACTCTCACAAGCCTGCATTTTTGCATATATGTTCCTCCTCCAGTGTTGTTTTGGTGTACAATACATAACCTGCTTGTGAGGGATGAAGTTCTTTGGAGCCCTTCGGTTCTCTGTGATTGATTATCAGACAAGTCGACAACGCCGCTACAGTATCACACGCTTTGTGAGGTGCTAAATTAATGAGAGGCACCGGGGGCATTCTGTGTCATTGATAGTGTATAACACACCCGCATTACCTTTGTCAAAGCATTGTTTATTTATAAGTGGTTGTTGCTGTGATATCGGGGAAGATTTGTCGCCCGTTACAGGAAGAGTCAAACCAGGATACAGCAGAAATACAACGGAAAGGAAGGGGTTTTTTTGCATCAAACTTCAAGGTGAAGCGTCTTTGTGAAAGTGTTTACAGCGCGGGTCATATTTTCAGGGGCCACTCAGAGAGCGGAGGAGCCTCGTTTTCATCCTCAACTAAAAGCAGCACTTGATCAATAAATCATGTACATTATTTTTCACCACTCCACTTTTTCCTCCCTGCTTATATTTAAGCAGACAGCAACATGGCAGGAGGGTAAAGACAGAGTAAAACAGGGAGGGAAGAGTATTTTTAGTCAACGTCTGTGCTCGGGGTTTCGCCCTGCATTTTGCCCAGAGAGGAACCAGTGTAATTAGTCTGATGAGGATAAACAATCATGGCAGTTATCTGGCTCTAAACAACATAACATCACATCCATTTTGGGTCGGGGTCCAGCATAATTGCTGCTTCTTCTAAGCCGATGCTGAACCCAGTTTTCCTGGGCTCATTATACACTCTTGGCATATAGTGTGCTGATTAACTCTTAAATCAAAGCTCCACTAGGTTTATTGCTGAATACCCAAATTGTTTCTAAATAGAAATGCCCGGTTTGCTGCTCCATTGTTGGTCTTTATATTATCCACGGCCTCTCAGCAGTGCATTTCTTGGCATCCCCATAGACCAGTTCTCAACGAGGCTCTTTTTCTCCCTCTAATTATTCCCATTTACTATACTATATCAGCACTTTTCTCTTCATTCAAATGTCACCACCAATCCCCTGCGCACACACATTTCCAAGGCTTGACAGACTCTAATGTGTGTGTGTGTGTGTGTGTGTGTGTGTGTGTGTGTGTGCAGGTACACAGCAGTGGTGATGCCCGTCTTGTACAACACCACACATCGCTCCAGGAAGAGAGTTTTTGTGATGATAGCCACCGTGTGGGTCCTGGCCTTCGCCGTCTCCTGTCCCCTGCTGTTTGGTTTCAACACTACAGGTCAGGTCAACAACATTTTGACTTCCTGTTTAGAAGCATCGTAGCTAAGAGTCAAGGATAGAGTGCCATGCATGATGGCACCATGTTATTGTGAATTTCAGGGTCTAAATTCAGTCCACCTGATGTTTGGGGTCAGCGGCAGGACATGTAATGCATGAGTCTTGAGTTTTGTCAAGTCTGAAAAAATAACCAGAGATGATGAGACGTGAGACTCTGGTACAAACTGGAGTATGTTAAGTGAGTAAGACATCGGTATGTAACACAACCAATTAGTATATTTGTACAATATAAAACTATTTAAATGCTTTGATGCTGCAAGGTTATAAATGCAATGTAAATTTTTAATTCTTGAATATTGCACGCATTCAGTTCTGGATAAACTAGGTCACTGTAGGTGGAGAGAGGGTTTCATCTTCTACAAGTGTCTCTTTGAAGACTCTGAAGGATTATTCATGTTCAGCATAGCTGGAGATTTGCTGTGCCGACGAAATCCCGTCTTCCGCATTTGGCCAGTGTGATGTGGGAACAAGAAGAATCAACCACCACACAATAAAACGGACTGAGAAATGCTGGACACATCACCAGTAGCTATTTTAATTTCAATAGCCAGCAGCACAGACGCATGACTGCACGCTAACAATGAAGAGCATTAGTCAGACACAATGTAAAGCTACTCACAGAGACACAGGCATTTGGTTGAGTCCACTTACAATCGATGCATAACAATGGCTTGTGATTGCAGGAGTCCCACTGTTTTGTCAGTATGCAACCACGCATTAGCTTTGGCAAGAGGGACCAATGGGTTCACATTAGATCCAGGATGCTTCTTCATCCTTCAAAAGAAATGCATTGAAACAGAGCAGCTTGACAAGACAAATACTGTAAAAGTGCCAAGCAAAATGGCTAAATAATATGAAAATCTAGAAACTGAAGGTGGTTTGGAGTGTGGCTAAAAATAGATTGTGTCTGTCTGTCCTTGTTTCCATCTCTCTGTTTATTGAGGTATGTGGTATTGATCCAGGGGAACATCCAGGGAGAGGCCAATCACTTCAGTTTGTTCATGCCACTGACATGCAATATGCATGTCACAGCTGTGGTCAGGGCCTGTTTCATTTTTTTCCAACTTCAATTTCAATTTAAAGAGCCGTTAGCTCACTTGATAGATATTCAATTCTTGAATTTTGATTGAATAATTAGTCTATACGCCATTATTATCATGTCAAATGTTCTCTTGTCATGAATTTATGGCGCAATTATTGTCAAATCGATCATTTCTCCATCTCACAGTCATGTCGCTGAGTGTATGTGTGCTGCAGTGTGCAAATCAGTTTGTATGCAGAATATGAAAGAGGACAAGCCATCGAGGTCATTTTCAAAATGAAGAGCGTGCACCAGGGTCGGAGGTCGGCTGTAAATTACACCGACTGTCTCTTTTATTATCCTGTGATTTTGAGGCTGTTTTGCATAATGATATTTTCTTTTTGACTCAGATGACCCCATGGTGTGCTCCATCTCCAACCCCGACTTTGTTATCTACTCCTCTGTGGTGTCCTTCTACCTGCCGTTTATCGTCACCCTGCTGGTCTACATCCGCATCTACATCTTCCTCAGGATGAGGCGGAAGAGGATCACCTTCGGCCAGGCCAGCGGAAAGGTGCAGCCGGGGTCAACCCCACCGTCTGTGGTGAGACAGTTATCTTACTTCTGTTTCCCTCTATTTCTTTTGTTGGTGTTTGTACTGAATTATGGAGTTAATATGAACTCTTGGGCGTTTGTTTTTTCACATTGTTGGATAGAGCTGCAAGACGTCTGAACCAAAGCTTATTTATAAATAACCTGTATTAATGACCTTTACTAATATTTACAAATGCAGACTTGGTGATTATTCTTTATCAATGATTTTATAATTAACAGTCTTTTCATCGTTTATTATGACCACTGCTTAAAACTGCAGACTTGATGGTTCATTATTATCTATCAATGACTTGCTAACATTTATCACTTCAGGTTTGTTGGTTTATTAGAAACTCTTGACCTGTCCTTGTTGACTTATTATTGACTATACTATTGATCACTCGATCAATCAATGATTTTTCACAACCTGGCAACATAAAATGCATCATATATACACAGTTTATAACTGATCTGCAAAGCATTAGTAAAAGATTTATTAACCAATAGTACAGCCATTAGTTATAACTTATAAACCCTTCATATTAGAACGTGGTACCTGACTTTTTAATCTCGTGAATGAGAATAATACCATTGCCCACCAACCATATATTTCTCATGTAGACACAGTCTCTCTCCCTCATTCACATTCACAGACATTATGCATACTCATAACAACTTGCAAATTACATTTCACCTTTATATTGCACATTTTCTGCTGGAGGCATTCACCTTTTCTTTTCCTTTTATGTGCACATACCTCACTAGCAAAACCTCCTCCGAAGCTGCATTAACTGGTTCCATTACAGTATAAAAATACCCTGCTGCTGTCAGAAACGCTGCGTAAATCTGTCCCAGTAAAAACAGTTTTTCCCATATGCATGAATTTTTATAAGTTGCAGGTAAAAGTGTTCGGAGGAGATGTCAGAATAATCTCGGGAATATTACTTTGTCCTGATAGAGGAGAAAATCTGTGTGATTTTGTGTGAAGCTGCTCTGTAAATGTGGGGTGAGAGCAAAAGGCCTTTCAGATGATCACAGGTCAAAGATGAAACGTGAACATGTTGCTGGGTTCAGAGGCAGCTGACACGGCCATCGCTGTAAAACTGCAGCTGTTCTTAATTAAAATGGCTTTTCAGGAGGAGCTTCGACCTCATTTACATAACACCATATCAGTTTTGAAGGAAAAAGAATGAAGCACAAAAGACCACAAACAATACATTCGTATTCATATATGATATAATTTTTTTTTTTCAATTTTAATTATCAGTGATTTGGGGACATGAGTGACTCTGTTCTTTAAATGCTGGACAGCTCATTTCATTACAAATCTGAATTTAGTTTTCAACCAGCTGTCAGTTCTTTGATCACATCCATCACTCTATCATTTGCCCCAGTTAGATCTGTCACACAAATGATGCCTTTATCCTTTTAACCGCCGGCAAGGAGACGCCAGGTCATTTTCTGTGCATCTGTATCTACTCTATTTTTAAAACACTGGTTATAAAAAGACATTATTAGATAATTAAAGCCACTAACTTGACCAGTGTTGGCACATCCAGGACCTTCCTGTGTAATGTGGTTGGGTTCATTCCACTTTTATTCCTCTTCATTGCACACAAATTTGCAGTCAAGTCCTCTATTTAAACAGCAGGTTACAGATAATTGGTTGTGGTTGAGCCTCAGTTTGGGATCTCATCCATGAGTGGAGACACCCGGTGTAAGATCCAAGGCCTGGAGGAGTTCAGGCTGAGAGAGTTATAATGGAAAAGTGTTTTGATATAACATAATAGGACTCTGACTCACTCAACTGAAAGAACATTTGATATGACGAAGGAGGCTATCAGTTTTTTTTTTTCTTGTTTCAAGTGCGGCTATCTTTATTTCTGAGCTTTAATTGAGTCGTGCAGTGTTTGGCTCGGTCTTGAAAGCGACTGAAAATATAACTGACGTGAATCCTAAGTCTCTTGATTTATTTTCTCTGTGACGCTCAACGAGATTTGTTTGAAGTTTAATAAATACATCCTCTGAGGTGAACGGAGATGAATCGATGAAGTGAGGCCAATGCCAAAAACATTCTGAAGCTGTAGATTGATGGGGTAGAGGTGTTGAGATAAGGGGGGAAATGCTGAGTATTTCTCAAATATTTTCTATGTTGAACTTCCCTTTGCTCCCTTAGGAGACCTGTCTACAAGAGGAGACTCCCAAGGCGAAGCAAGACCTGTCACCTATAAGGATTAAAGTGGTAGGTGTTATTTTAAAGTAGACATCCAACACGAGTGTGAGATTTCTTGAATTGATTTCTCACAGTGCTCTAGTTTTGCTGAACGCAGCGCGGCCTAATGCCTGACTAACTCTCATATTGACTGTGTTGGCGTATTGTGACACGGTGGCACGCAAGGCTGTTCTGTTTTTAGCTTTTCATGTGTCTGTCAGTGTGTACGTTCATGCACGCTTTTTTGTTCCGCTGTGTGGTCGCAGCTCTGGGGTCTGAGAAGGAGCTGAAAATTGTGATTCTGAAGCGTGGCTCGTCGCCTTGTGTCACCTGGTCACTAGTCAGCTGAGCAAGGTCTGTGGGTGACGCACTGCAGCACCTGCATAATCCACAGACTGTTCAAAGGTGGAGGGAATAACAATCTGTAATTCCCCCCGCCCCCGAGGAAAATGTGATGAGATGAGTGTGTGAGCAAGAGAAGAGCAAGGAGAAATGACTCATTGAAGCTGTATTTGTTGAATTTGTTGATGTTTTAGAAATTGGAAGTATTTGCAGGTAGAAAAGGTCAATAAACAGGCTATAGAAATGAAATATTGCTTTTACAGACAATATACAGACACTGTAGTCACATCGATGTGGGTTGAATACTAACTGTGCATCTGTGGTTTAAAAACTTGGAGCGACGGTGCAGGAAGAACTTTACCACCACTTTAAGTCTATCTAAGCAACACTTCTAAGACATATTTCCTCCAACTTTCTGACTTATTCTCACGACTTTGTCAGCTCACTAAAGTACCACTCTGCTTCTATTATTCTCCATGTGCAATCAAACATTAAAGTTGCGACTATTAATTTGTTTGTCATAACATAAACATAACATTGACACAGAATCACCTCATCAAGTTGTGGCAAACAAGTCAGCAAATAATTGACTATACACGGTGCAACATCTAGACTTATGCTTCTTTACACCTGACTAAGTTCAATATTCACTCATTTGAACTCTTTTCTTGTCTTCAGGAAAATATCTAGTTCTTTAGAGAGTTAAATGCTCCATTATGTTCAGGAAGCTTTGTCTGCTTTTTGATGCTTGGTAGGTAGAATACAGCGCTGTAGGTTTATCACAGCTTTATTCACTGAAAATGCTGCCTGTCGATTTTGGTGAGTGTAAATGAAAAAAATTAAAGGTGCAGGCCAGAAAACAAAAGAGCTCAAAACACTGATGATGTTGACACTGGTTCATCCCTACAACCACATTTTTCATATAGCACGTAATCATTTGATCCTTTGTTTATATTAAAATAGTTGTTAGTGCAGCTTTAATGACATGCCAATTTTATGACAACAAATGTGATTGCATGTGATGAATTACATGTGGTGATTGAACAACATCGTTTTCACTGTATAATTTGTTGATAGTCGTGTATCAATTGTCCCGACAGCAGAGCGTAGAGCCGTCAGGTCCCTCCAAACCCGGCCTGCTGTCAGGATGTCTGTGGCGCAAACGGCCAAAGACGGGGCCTGTGGAGAACTCTATGCTGCCTCCGGTGGACACGCACAACTGCTGCAGCATCAGCCACGCCTCCTGCGGCCGCACCGAGCTGGATCTGGAGCAGGAGCAAGGGGAGGAGGAGGCAAAGGGGAGCAGCCAACACGAACAGCCTCCCATCAGGATGAGCTGCGAGGTGAAGGATCTGTCCAATGGACGAACGCACACGTCGCTGCGGCCGTTGTCTCATTCTCACACCAACAATCCACGATTCAGGAGCATGCACGCACGGGAGAAAAAGGCCACTCAGATGCTGGCTATTGTGCTTGGTGAGTGGAGACTTAAGTGTCTTAAGTGGGTTAAGCTGAGGAAATGTCATGGTAACCTTTACAACATGCAATTTTACAGATGCAATGCATGACTCAGTTGCTTATTCCACTTCAACTCCTTTAACTTTTTTTTATGGACTTTTCTGCCATATGTCCCTGCTCACCTGTACTGCGCTCTCACCTGGTCGTGATGGCACCGGCACATTTGCTTACTCCTTGTGCATTTGCATATTTTGCAGAGCCACAATAAATCAAGCTGAAATGTCTGAAAAGTCAGTCTGACTTCGGGTTCACAGCGTGTGTCCAGACGCACGCTGGAGCTCCTGACACAGCTTCCACACGCTCCAATTATCAGCCAGGTTGCTAGAAGCCTGCCCAGGTTAGCTCTGGCACAGCATAGATCTTGCTGACAAAAATGTAATCAGAGGTGTCTGATTACATTACAGTGGTGTCAGTGAAAACTGTGGCGCACACATAGCTCACGTCCCACCTGCTTTTCAGCCAAATGACCACTGCTCTGCCGCGATGTTACGACCCCAATTATAGTGCTTCAGTTTAATGAGTGTTTCAACTCTGCAGCAGCTTTTATAGTTGTTTAAATAAACTATGTCCTGTTTGCCTGCTGCTGAGAATATTAGAGGCTTCAAGTCTTGCACCACAGGTTAACTTGGAACCAAAAGGGTTTTAATTGACCTTTTGCTCAGACTGTGGTTATGCCTGTCAAGCTGTTTATTCTAGCACATTACACAGGCAGTTTTTAAAGATAACAGCAGATTTACCACGCGAAAGATTTTGGAATTTTTTGAAGCAAACAGCTGTAGCACCAACTGCATATCTTATGGCTGTAGTTAACCAGTGTCACCTCATTAGTTAATACTAAATTTATGAGTTTGACATGTGCTGTGTGTGTGTGTGTGTGTGTGTGTGTGTGTGTGTGTGTGGGCGATGGGGGTGAAATTTTATAAATTTGGTTTTGGGTTAGTGGCAATCACATCTCACTCCAAGCTGAAGTCAAAAGTTGGCTTCTATCTGACTCTGAGCTTGAACGTAACCCCACATTGAAATTAATATTCTTATTCAATGACCACAGTAATTATCATACATTATTAGCCAATTTTAGTACGTGCAGCTTATGCTACAGCAGACAAACTGTTTAATCCTCTCTCTCTCTTGTGTTTTTGGTTTCGTCCTTCCTCCACACCTCTCTGCTCTCTGGCTGCTCCAGGGGTGTTTCTCATCTGCTGGCTGCCTTTCTTTGTGACTCACATTCTGAACACCCACTGCAGGACATGCTACGTGCCTCCTGGGCTTTACAGTGCTTTCACCTGGCTGGGGTATGTCAACAGTGCCCTCAACCCTGTTATCTACACCACCTTCAACATCGAGTTCAGACGGGCCTTCATCAAGATCCTCAGCTGCTGAGGGAGACACCGCGCCAGGATATTAAAATGGAAATGGCTGCGCGCTCATGCGACAACTCGGCCGTGGCGCATTTAGTAAACAGAGGCCACAGCTGTACACTGGTCATGGTCAAGGGAGGCAAACCTGCTTTGTGTCCTGCAGGATTTATACAGTAGCAGCAAGGTGAAGCGAGAGAAAGATGCTGTGGTGTGCAATGAATGCAAACACGAGAGGATTTTTACTTCATAAAAGACTCGAAGGTTTGTTTCTCAACAGGGCTGGGACTCCATCTGAACAGTATTATTCCTCAAATAAGACTCACATTTCCACATGCATACAGTCTTATTGATAGCACAAGGTGTTGGACTTGGATATGTCTTGTACAGTATGTGTACTGCTCATTGGCACAGTTCCTCAGTGCAGGACTTTCCAGTCGATCTAAGCTTGGAAGCTGTTTGGAGCCACGATGGAGCTTTAAAGCAGCTACAAGAAGTTTTTAACTGGTTATGAAACTGTCTCAGTTTAATACTGATGCCTCTATGTGACCTACATAAGCAAATGAGACCGCCAGTGAGAAGACTGTTTCTATAGTTATACTTGATACCTGGGTCCAATTCCCTGCAAAATCAGATGAAATGATTTACAGTACAAAGACTGAATGTTTATTTTTTCAAAGCAAAGTTTTGCATTAGCCAAGTAAAAGGAAGCAGGGGGAGATTTTCTTATAGAGAATTTTATTTTTGACGTCATGTTTTGTGATTATGGCTGATGCTGGGGCAAGATCAGCAAAGAGAAAAAGAAAACTGAGCAAAGAAAAAAAGCAATAGACCACGACAGAAAACACACAACTTTGATCAGTCATTCAATAGATGGAGAGAATTTGAATTGATTCAAAACCAATCGTGGATGGACCCTCTGTCCTCCTAGAGAGGTAGGTCTATTTTATTCATAAAATACGTTGCAAGACGTGGTTTTACAGCAATATGTGAATTTATGTTGGCAGCTAAAACAAAGTGATTGTTAGTTGAGTGTAGCCGCATTTGTCGAGCAACATGCACCAGGCAATCGAAAGACGTTTGTATAAGGTGGAGAGGTATAACATTACTGGGGAATGTTGATAACTTGAAGTTTATTTTGTTTCACCATCGTCATATTGGAGATATTAATCTTATGTAGCCATAAATAAATGAAAACCATCATTATGCATCCTTCAAACAGCTGAGTACAAAAAAATTTCACTCACCTCCAAAACCAATATTAGCCAGATGAAGATCTTAACAACACAAGGCGATGGTGCTAATAATAAATACAGTCTTCGTTCTGGGAAGTACTACCACTTTTGTCCATAGGGGGTGCCAAAATCAAGACAGAATGAAAGTTCCTTGTAGTTGCTTTAAGGCTGGTGAATCGATGGTACAGCTTCGGGCCACTTGGTCCTGAGGCGCGCTGCCACCGCACTGCGTGGATTAACTGATGTTACTCACCTCCCCCACTCGCCCGCTCCCTCATCACCACCATCAGTTACTCGCCAGTGCATGCACAAATCAAATTTCAAGGGCGTCCACTTGAATGGTGCTGGAGGGGTCGTATTGGTCCCTGCCAAGACTCACATCATGTTGAAGATTGTCATATATGTTGATGTGGAGGCATTGTGCTCAGTGTGGAGTCATTAGAATTAAAAATGTGAGATTATGATGAAATGCACAGTGGAAACATTTTCAGTGTTTTTTTAAAGGGACTGTCTGTTTATTGGCAAACCTCCCTGAGATTGAGAGCTGCCTGCTCTGATGTGCTGATGACGGCAGAACCTTTGTGATCTTAACCAATGAAGCAGGATTGTAAACCATGTGGTGGGCAGGTCTGTTATGGGCAGAGCATTTACTGCAATGTGTTGTAAATAATAAAAAAAAAAATGAAATGTTTTCCAGGCTTGCAATCATCTATATATACACATACAGTATAACAATATTTTAATGTTGCTGACGATGGGAAACACCAACAGATATGGTGAATAAAAACGTCAGTGGGGAGGAAGTGAAGAGGATATTGGGAAGAGGGAGATTTAGAGACATAAAAAGAGGAACAACAATGACACACAAGGAGGATGAATCTGGAGAGAAAATCACAGAAGGAGATAAGGGACGATGGGAGAGCTGAGCAGGATGGAATAAAGCCAAAAAGGAAAGACATGAACTGAAAGAACAAGGATCAAAGATGACTGCAGGACGAAAAAAACTGTAGATGGATTGAGGATAGCTGCGGGAGGAAAAAGAAGGGGAGGGGGGGGGGTCAGTCTTTCTCAACCTACATCTCAAGCACTCCCATTTCTCTGAGAGGAATAAACACCTGCTCCCCTGACACTTTGTGCCATTGCGTCGACTCAGCCTGGTTTCCATTGAGACTACTTATGATACTGACACACCAGGGGCGTGTGCATGTGTGTGTGTGTGCGTGTGTGCACGTCTGTATTGAGCCCGATTTCAGTGTTATCAGGATATTATATAGATGTTACCATGACACATCTGTCCCAACTATATCGGCTATCCCTATTACGGCTGAACCTATTTGACGGCCACAAACAAAAAGGAAACTACAGAAAATCTACAACTAAAGAAGATGTGGGGCTTATACATTTGTCAAGGAAGCTAGGTAAGTATTCTATTACCTATTCTGTGGGAAATAATAGTTACTTGTTTGCAGTTTTGTTATGGACAGTTGCATGCAAATGTGACCGTTTTTAATTTAAAGTTTGCATGTCGACTAGTCAGTACGATAATGTTAAATAATCTAGCTCACCAAGTGGTATTTTAATGTCTTAACTATAAGACTATATTATTGACATCGTACAAACGTGTATCATAAATACATAATCTGCCATTGAGACAGTGTGTTAAATATAAATAAAACATAATGTGATCATTTGCTAATCCTTTCTGACATATACTCAATTGAAAACAGCACAAAGACAATATATTTAATGTTTGACCTCATCAACTTCATTGATTTTTGTAAATATCTGCTTATTCTGAATTTGATGGCAACAACATGTGTCAAACAAGTTGGGACAGGAGCAACAAAAGACTGTGAAAGTTGTGGACTGATCCAAAAACACCTGTTTGGATCAGTCCACAGGTAAACAGGTTCATTGGTAACAGGTGATAGCATCGTGGTTGGGTATGAAAGGTTCATCCTGGAACACACCTGATCACAGTATTTAGTTAAAGTCTCTTAAATTCTTTTGACATTCTGACTGTACAATGTTTCTTTGATACCATTAAGCTGAAGTGGACTGAAATGGCACGCCAATTTTTATTGCCATTTATCATTCAGGCTGAAGATGGCTGAGACTCCTAGAGGTAAGATATTCATTTGCAAATCTAAAGATGAGATGGTCGCAGGAATAGTAATGAGATAGCACTGAGAGAAATGCGAGTTCACTCTTATTAATGAAAGACCAGGATTACTGTCTCATTCTACCGTGACCCCTTATGTGTTGTTGTAAACAGTTTTGTTTAATGCACGGCTGAGCTCGATATCACCCTTTCATTGACATAAAATTAATTATAATCCTGATATATGGAGCAATGATTTACATTCGTAACAAACTTCTTTTTATTGCTGTCTGCTGTGACGTGAGAGGAACCTCCAGGTCGTGATCATCATAATGCAAACATCAATAATCCATAGCATTAATTTATGTTTTCCTTCTCTAAAAAAAATCTATGCGACTGAAATAAATGTTTAATATGATGTAGAGACGTAAATAAGAGCATATTTATAGGGGTGTAATTGGGACATAAACAAACTGGGGTTGAGATTTCACGCTGATCAGAGGAGATGTTTGCTCCACTGTTCTTTAATTGAATTTGAATATGAATTTATTTAATTAAAGATGCATTTTGCACATGTGCCTCTAGATTACATCCAGTCATTCAGAGACAATAATTACATCCAGGTCTTACTGTGAATGAAGTGCATACACGCTTAAAGCCCCAAAGGCCTGAAGGGGCTCTATAGACCCCCAGAGGCTCCAGTGTTCATTACATTCAATGATATGAAGCTGCTCAGTGGATCAAACAAACTGATGATATTGCTGCGCATTATTATGAGCCGTGAGGCTAAAAACATGTCTCATTTGTCCTTAGATACTGCCAGAGGAAAGGTTATGGGGTCATTAAAACAAAAGAGTTTGTCCCTTTGGGAGCAGGTACATATGTATGTGCTCAACCAATTTCATGCCAATCTGCTTTTTTGCATTAACAGACATCTTGTGTGCTAAGTTGACATTTTAACCTGAGGGCGATGGTCTGAGCTCCACGAGCTTATTAAGCATCTAAAATTGTGTGGAAGAGGTTTATCCTGACAGTATCGTCACATTTGATTGCAATGCAAGATTTTTCACGTAATGACTGAATGAGGCTGATTGCTGGAGTTGACTGGACCCTAAGAGAAAGTACCGGTAACACTTTGTTGTATGAGTCCATGATTTCAGTATAATATGGAAAAAATGTCCAAGATGTTTCCTGGGAAAAGCTAAATAATTTGATAATAATTATAGAGAAAATACACGGTCAGTCAGTGAACAGGAGGCAGCTGAATTTGCATGAATGGGAAATTTGTGAAGTTTTCCAATGGTAAATAAATAATGAGTTTGTGCCGTTTCCCCCTATAATTAGTAATAAATCACAGGGTTTTCCATGATAGTATAGGAAATTATTAGGAATTACAGACCTGCAGAATAAAGTTTGATATTATCTTTTTCACAGTACATGTCAGGCACACACCTGCCATCATAGAGTTCAGTCCTGGGTACTGATAATGTTCAAAGTCCTTATTGCTGCACTCCTGCTGGTTTGTTCGAACGCCGACACATCGCTGCTGGGCTCTGCAGCTCTAACATCTTTAGTGTGAACTTTACACCCTCCTGGCAAAGCTCCATGTCATCTAATGTAAAGAATTTTCCTTCAGATTTCTTGCAAGGCTAAACCCAAAGGAGTCACACTGAAGATTAATAATCCTGCTTGAAACATACATTATACAACATACAGTTTCATTCCTTGAATAAAGCTAAAAAGTCAAATGTATTTTTTTTTTATACTAGTTTTAAGGTCAAAGATCAGGTAGACTATGTTTCAATGTCTTTTCAGTGTTTCAAATCCCGCTCGATTAAAAATTATTTTGCTCATTTCTAGTGCCGAATTTTGCAGTGTTGTAAATTTGATAGCAACTAACACATGAGATTTCCATATATTTCATCTTCAGAGGACTACGAACATATATCAATTTAATTTCATTTAAATTTCAAGCTCAGTGGATCTCAAACAGCTGGATGGGCCACCGCAGGGGGTGATTGGTGGCGTTGCAGGGGGTCATGTGAATGACGAGGGGGCGGGGGTGGTAAATATGGAGCAGAACTAAAGCTGAAGGAATCTGATTAATGTGTGAGTGACAAAAAAAAATAATAGTAATTTTTTTGACAAGCAGGAAATGGAAAATGGGTAATGCCAATGAAGAAAATGTGTCAGTCAAGACCGAAAATAGAAAAAGACACGACCCCTCGCAAAGCTTCTATACCCCTGTGTATTTTTATCAGGATAAAACGCTGTGCAAACTAATTGTAACTCCATTTGCCCTCCACTTCGTCCCACCCATCTTTGTATGTATAAACTGTACTTACTGTCAGTGTGCATGCTGTGCAGCTACACATATATATGCCTGGATGGATGCATACAGGAGCTTTGGGAATTGCATTAGTTGCTGCATGACATGCGTGAGTCTGATGAGTGCATGGCTGTGCAAGCACAAACAGGTGCTTTTCCTTCTTTGTGTCTGTTCGCATTTATGAGGAGCGCGTGATGGAACATGTGTAATCAGATCGAAGTGAGCTGGGAGGTTGGAAAATGAACGAGCCCATCCACGAGTGAACGGCGGAGGGAGGGTTTGGCCGCCCTGCTCACCCTGCCAGTTGGGGATGACACGTCTGAGGAAAGAAACGATGAATGTGATGGCTACTCTTTGTTCAATTACTCAGACGTGGTCGGACTCCTGTGTATTTTTACACATCATCTTCTAGTTTCTAATTTCTCTGCTGCTTGACATGCACATGACCGAGGAGGCAAAACCACTCCAGTTCCTGCACAAATGTCTTCCTGCTTCTTCCCTTTTGTCTTCAAGGATATGAGAGGCTTTGTGCATTTCTGTGGGTAGACGAACAGATGCGATGGGCACTTGCAGTGTTTAGCAGCGACTAATGATGATGGATAAAGATGTTGATTACAGACAGGGGTGGCTACATGCCTTGACTGACATTCAGCTTGTCCCTCTCTTCTTCCACCAGTGCCTCCCCCTTTTTTTTCCTCCCACCAGTATGTCAAAGCAGCACAATAATCATCCTCCCCTCTCTGTCGCTCCCTGTCGTTTACACACACTCACTGTTAATTTGATGCCATTTTGAGGTTCAGGGGTCATGTGTTAGGAGGGAACTAATCTGAAGTCTGGTCATTTGACTGCACAAGATATAAGACATGAAGTTCCATCTGTGGTGAGACTCTATTTTAAAAATATGTCCACACACATTATGGGGCTCACTTTTGTCACGTTTGTGGACAAAAAGTCACCGCAAGGTTAATAGTTTGACATTTTGGGAAATATGCTTATTTGCTTTCTTTCACAGACTGACATGAGATCAATAGTCTGACCGCTCTCATATCTGTATAAAAAATCCATATACCAGCATCCCAGAACTATTTCATTTGTATTGCAAAAACCAAAGTGTAAAAGATATGACAGAGAGAGATATAACAGGTTAATTATCATGCCTTCACACGATGTTTGCAGTTCAGGAAAAAAAGGAAAACCTCCTGTTATTCTGATTTTTTTGTCTGTTCACACAATGTTCACACTTTACTATGTTAAACGAGCAGCTTTTGTTGTGTCATGTATTTGTGTCCATGACTGCTAACAAGCGAAAGAAAATAAATATAAGGAAAATTGCTAAATTGATTGTAGCGTTAATACTGAATTTTATATGATGATGATGTGATGGTGACCAGCCATGTTGGCCGGCACTCTATTTACTCTTTTGTAGTTTTGTTCATTACAACTCAGAAGCTGATGTGAAAGTTTTTTTCTGATTCACTTCCTACTATGTATCTGAACTAAAGGTCTTCATGGGTTTACGTGAACCCTAGGACCTGAGACCCGACCTGGGACCCGTTCAGGTTCAGATTTTCTATGGTCAGTCAGACTGGGTCAGGTCCCAGGTCAGGTCGGTTTAACATTATGTGTAATACCCGAGTGGATCCGGCCATGACCAGACAGTGCTGATCATGATGGAGGTGCTGTGTGTGTGTGGGGTCAGAGAGGTCAGACTCATCTCAGCACAGATTAATTTTAAATTAGCAATGCTAATGTTTCAAAAGGGCAAACAGTCAGTTATCTTTATTGTGCTGGATGCTACAAAACCGCTCTGTCAGCTGAAATAGCAAGTGGCTACTAATGTTACATTAGGTGAGAGTAGCCACTTGCTGTTTCTGCCTGTTTCCAGTATTTATGCTGAGCTATCCTAATATTTAATAGACAGAAGAGTGGTGCCGATCATCTCATTTAACTCTCAGAAAAAAATCGTATTTCCTGAAATGTGGAGGTATTCCTTCAACAACAAAATTTTAGGATTAAGACTTGTAGTGGTTCTGGTTGAGGTTAGGATAAGTCTCCAGCAAATGAATGTCAGTCAATGCAACGCACTCCTGCTGTAAATGACACAAACAAGTGTGTGTGTGTGTGTGTGTAAAGGTTCTCCTGGTGACAGGTAAATACAGATTGCTAATGAATGCATAATGTGGCCAGGATGGAAGTAAAAGCCCTTTAAACATGTCAACCAATTTTAGAGCTCAAAACAAGTGATGGATCACATCCCACGCATTCATACAAATGAAAACACTTGAATACATAATGTGACACACACATATAATCGCATTAAAGTTGACAGTTTCAAGCATTGGAAGGTTTCACTCAGACATAATCCCTTTATTTTATGAAGATTTGTTTGTTTAGGTTTTAAACAGGCTGAATTCTGGGAGAAAAGGACGACAGGTGATCTCTCATAATCATTATACCGTTTATATTCTGTCACATTTTCATTATCTGGTTTGCAAATACAGTTGTTTAGAGTTGATTTAGATGTCAGATGTTGCAGGATGTTACCTATAACTAAAAAAAAAACAAGAAATAACTTTATTGTAAAATCAACATGTTAATACCAAGGCTTAAACCAGGACTTTCTGACCAGATACCAAAAATAAAATCTCAATATATACTGGCTCTGTCAACTTAGTTGCAGCTGTCTTACATACTTTTATGTATGTGTATATAATTTAAAACTTTATCTATGATGTACTGCTGGAGGTGTCTTTAACTCAGGTTTCTTTCATGGTTATTCTGCATTGATTGGCCAGTTCACTTGCCGTAGTTTGAGTGTTAAAACAAAACATGACCATCCCTGAAGATTCATCCAGTTCACAGTTATCCAACGTGGATGAGAGGCGAAACGTTTTCAAGTGTCAACAAGTCCAGTTGCCCTAGATTAACCCTCCTTGGAAAACATGACTGGACTTTGTATTTTTTTTATCTTCCACAGCACACTGCTCATTCAGATAGGATGCAAATCTCTACACACTCCTGTACGTGTGATGCCTGAACGCTCTAATGAATGAAAGGTGTGGCCCTGCCCCCTGCTCCCTCACATCTCCTTCAGGTATCCCCCCGCTGTACTTATCTCACTCCTGTGATGAAGTGTTAACAAGAGGAGGAATGGAGGCCTCAAGAGGAGACTGTTCTGCATGTGTTTCATGACTAACATTCCTAAGTAGCACTGAGGATTTGAGGTAACTGTTCAGCATGATTAGATATAATTAGTCAAGGTTGGTTAGTGAAGCAGAGTGTCGGTAAATAAGACGGGAAAACGGGATGTTTCAAAGGACTTTTCAAAGTGAATTACTTCAGCAAGACACCTTTAAAATGAAGAAGGTTGCACCTCCTTCTGAGGTTCTGAGATTTGTGTGCTAAATAGAAGTCGAGATGCAGCATGAAGACCTCCATCTACAGTTCACTGCACATGTTGTGTGGGCAGTAGGAACCTTGCACTGAGGGATCACCTGATACGCCCTCGAGAAACCTTCACACCCAGCCTGCACAATCGCATGCACACGCTCATTCAAACGCCGGCGCACAAAACTAGTGCACACCCAATCGCACTCAAAGGTTGGCAGAGTAGCCGGTGCAGTCCACCTCTTCAGGGTGAGCGCCTCGTCTGGATGGTTCTTTAGATCCTCTCCTGTGGAAGAGATTAAAGGGCAAATGCTGCGCCCTTGAGAATTACCATCACAATACAGCAATGTGATTATTATCTGCAAGCCAGGTCTTGAAGAGCTGCTTTTGGAGTTAATGAGCAGGGGGGAAGTGGGAGACAAAGATAGAGGCTGAACAATCCCGCTCCACCTATCGGGATTCATCTGAGGAACAATCCGCTCTCTAACTGGGAGACAGCTGGACAAGTCAAACTCCCTCAATACACAAGCTCCTGCATTTCCCCTGATAAACTTAATTCTGGTGGAAATTATGCCGATGAAATGATTATTTTACCCAAGCGTTAGGACGTACTGTATCTCGCAAATTGCGCTAAGTAGTTGCAGATAAGCTGCGCTCTTTAAATAGAGGCACACATTCAATAATGTATCAGGAGTTGGTATGCATAAGTAATGCTTTCTATGCACAGTCACACCTTTCTCACTCTGGACCCTCAGCACCTGGGCTCCCCTTATTCTGTCAATCTGTTGAGCAATTAAAGCAAGACCTCGCTACCACCTTGGCAGGACTGACGGGGAGTGACTTGCTGCGCGAGTGCTTTATGAGCAAAATGTACATTTGTGTGACGGGTGCTTGGGTGTGTTTGCATGTGAGGCAAGAGACAGGAGGGATGGTCACATACAGGCTTGATTATGTTTTCATCCTACAGGGGTCAAAGTACACGCAGCATTAAATATTGTATAATTGCATGCGTTTAGACCTGTGCTGCCATAATTGCTACTAATTACACTCTTGGCTCGTTGTCCATTTTAAGCAGGCTGCAGATGCTTTGACAAAGAATCACCAGAGTTTCCTCTTTCCTCTTTCGCGCTTATTCAGAAACTTGCTTCTAGTTTTTTTTTTTTTATCACACCCTCACAAGCACCTGGATGCAACCGGTTACCTTAATCAGCACATAGACACACACTCCATCTCTGTGTTTGCTGGTGGACCTCTCCTGCTATCTACCCTGCTTGCTCTCAGTTTCAATTTCCCCCTGCTCCCTGTTTGCTCTCTCTGCTGGATGAGATACTCTGCACATGTGACTCTAGCCACACAGTCTGAGAGCCACATTCAACTGGTCCCACCTTATTTTCTTCCTTGTGTCTTGTGTCGACACTAATTGTTCCACCTACAGCTCATTAGTGCAATCACATGTGTGCTTTGTCCATGTGTGTCAGGCTCTCGTGTATTGATTGTTTGGCGATGATGCACAGGTGGCTGTTACTGCGAAGGCGATATTGACCATGCTTCCCCTGCAGTCACCATGTGGTTGGAACTCATTTTGGAGTTCATTCTGAGAAACACGCTGAATTGTTACACAAATCCACAACTTTCACAGTCTTTTGTTGCTCCTGTCCAAACTTATTTGAAACGTGTTGCTGCCATCAAATTCAGAATAAGCAGATATTTACAAAAATCAATGAAGTTGATGAGGTCAGACAATAAATATGTTGTGCTGTTTTCAATTGAGTGTATGTCATAAAGGATTAGAAAATTATTACATTCCGTTTTATTTATGTTTTACGCAGCTTGTCTGAAATGGTGGTTGTAAATGGAGTATGTGGCTGGTGTCCAATGTTGAAATTGTAAAGACCTCTAAAGCAAATTAGAGGGTAGCAGATCAAAACACACAATACAAAAAATGTAAAACCACCTCTACATCTCCAGTTTCTAGAGACAGTCTGTTTTACCTTATTTAAACATTCAGGCTTCAACATTAATTTAAGGGAAGGTTTTGTTCTTATAAATGGGTGATTTTGTTCTGCAGTGAGGTTTTAATGGTTCTGGATGTACACGTGACACACCGACACAGTCTGAGGACGATTTCTACCTCAAAGTTCTTTAATTAGATATGAAATTCACAGTGCTAAAGACAAAAATGATCTTTTTTTGAGGGAAGTCATTTTCATTAAATTCAGCCTCCTACAAATATGTTTCTCTCATGCAGTTATGCCTTAAATTCAAAATCTCTTGATGTTACTTTCCCATCAGAACCCTTTAATTAAACATGTGACCCATTTAAATGTTGCTTTATTTCCTCTCTGAGTTGGTTCATAAATAAACATAAATATACATTTTATAAATTTAATCCGCCGCCTTAGAATTTGTAAACGACAATGTTTCTCTCAAAGAAAAAAAATTGCTGTATGATTGAATTAAATAGTCATGTACTAATTCTTATAATTATCTTCGAAATAAGCTTTAAACATTCTTAAAGAAGCCAAGAGGACAGACACAAACAGCGGCTGCAATAACACCGCGTTTGCAATCTGTTTAAATGATTTATCAGAGCTGTGATGTGGGAGACGTAAACATTATTTCAAGTTGAGCTTATAAAGACAAGTGGGAAGCAATTTGGCATCCGTGTCTGTGATATTGATTTTATAAAATAACTCATGGAAAAAAATGGCAAATAAGCAAAGTGTAAACTGAAGTGTAAAAATGGCAAGTTGTGGTTGAACAAATCCAGCTCTTTCTCTCTGTTTCCAGTCTTTATGTTAAGCTAATGAGCTCCTGGCTGTAGCTTCATGCACTGAACAGTAGAACTGCTCATTTTAGAGTGGCCTTTTATTGTGGCCAGCCAAAGGCACACCTGTGCAGTAATCATGCTGTCTAATCAGCATCTTGATATGTCACACCTGTGAGGTGGATGGAGGATCTCAGCAAAGGAGAAGTGCTCACTAACACAGATTTAGACAGATTTGTGAACAATATTTGAGAGAAATTGGCCTTTTGTGTACATAGAAAAAGTCTTAGATCTTTGAGTTCAGTGTTGCATTTATATTTTTGTTCAGTGTAGATAACATGCAGATAAAGTGGTGTTGATCTTCTCATCTAACTCTCGGCAACAATGTGAATAATATATAATGTATTTCCTATGATGATTAACATTTAATAAGTGTACAACTGTTGTGTGCTAATGATCGTTTTTTTTCCCATTTTAATCTATCAACTTCTTTAACTCGGCGTCCTTTCTTTTCCATCTCCCAAGACCTCGTCCAGTTCTCATACCAGCAGCTTTTTTTTGTCTCTCATACCTTCCCTTTCCTTTCATATTCTGCTTTTCCTCTCCACTATAACCCACTCTCGCTCTCCCAGCTGCAGGCCCCTGCTGCCTGTTAGTCCTGTGAAACTTGTTAATTAAATCTGCAGATTGAAAGACCCCGGGGAACAATGTTTAATCGATGAGCACAAATACATGACTTTCATTCCACGATGCTCACCCAATCCGTGGCCCGATTGAGAGAAGTGTGTTTGTGCGCTCGTACAATTACAAAGAGGCCGTCTACAAATGTGCAAGAGCGATCTCAATCAATCACTAAAAGCTAACAATCTCCCTCGGTCACAAAAAGTAAATTGTTTCTCCACTGAACAACACCTCTCTTTTTATCTTTTTTTTCTCCACACCGCCCTCTCCTCTTTTGCCGTTGATCTGCCAGCTGAATCAGGAAAGATGGTGCTTCTGCTGGAGACTTAATGAGTACCTGATGTGTAGCGGAGGAGGTTTCCACTAACCAGCGGCTGCCATCTCATTCCCAAAGCCAGGCCGACGTCACTGGCAATTCACAAGGAACAGAGCAGAGGTTACATGCAAATTAGGCTAAAACTGTGTCTAACCATGTACAAATGAAGACAAATACTCATGCATGAGCCGCGGCACGATCGCATGTGCACACACACACACACACACACACACACAGTAAGTCAGACAGAGGGGCGCCTGGCCTTTCTTCAGCTGCAGGCGGTTTCCCGTTTCGCCCAGCTGTTCTTTTGGCCCCGCAGCTAACTCTGCGTCTGACCTCCCCATCTCCACAAACAACAAGCCGACCCAGCTGGCTCCAACATCAGCAGCAACCACAACAATGCAAAGTCACAGAGAACACATGGCCGTGAATCATCACAGACACAACAGTCTCTCTTAAAATAACCAAAATAGTCCTAAAGCGCCCACAAAGATGTCATCAGTGACCCACCGCGAGTTCTACGCTTCCATAGGTGAACTTCAGCGGCTGTTTCATAAAAACATGTTAGACAGGTCGTAGTTTTATTCTTAGATTTAGCTGTGTGAGTTAGAAAGCTGCACAAAAGGATAAGACATTAGCCAAGCAGGCTGAACTACAGCTAAGAGCTGTGGTAGCTCTAAGTGACACCTGATGACAGGTGACAATCAGCGTCACCTGCTGACAAAAAGCGTGAAAATATGGTTCAACATACGGTTTTGATCGGTGATGTGAAGCGGGAGATGAGAAGGCAAAGCGGTGTCATATCCACAGGAAACCCTTGAAAAACTATCGACTTTATTTTTTCACTACAGCTCCACTTGCTCCCATAAAATCTCTTTCATTGTGGGAATTTGTGTTTTTTATAAAAGGCACACATTTTTTGCTTCTGTGCTTATGTAATGTAGCTGAGCTCAATGAAACCGCAGCTCAGCCGGAAAGAGTCATTTCCAGAATAGCGAATTTGTCCTATTTAAAATTATTGAGAATCAGATATCTTTGTGCAGCTCATGAACTTAGACCTCTGTTAGATTTAAGTCATATTCAGGTGCTGTTCAATAATATCAGTCTCAGGTGAGATGCAAAAATAAAATCAAATTTCATTTTTCACTTTCCAAAATCACCAAAAATCATTTCACCTCAGGATCAGGGAATAAAATTAGGAGCATCATTTTCACCCACTTTTTATGGTTGTTTGTTTATATATGTGTGTGTATGAAAAGTCAGTGATCATCAAAGTCACTAGTAGAGCCACATCATGAACATGGCTGAAAAAATAAAATACTGTAATAATAATAACAATACAAAGAAATTGAAAAACTATTGAGAATGCAAACACCTGCAGTCGAACTCTCAGAAGACACCGTGGAGAGCTGACGTGTGAGATTTCGTGCGTTATATCAGAACGCCACACCTGCTTTGATCAGACTTTGATTAGGATTGTGTCATCATCTCAGGATGTTTCATTTGGTGGGTTTGACTGAAAATGTACCAATGCAACTACTCCCGAATAGAAAATGCAAATCCAGGCTCTCTTGTGTGTTTGTGCTGAAGAGACATAAGATGTTGTGACAGCAACGAAGGCTAAGGCCACCGGTATCCAAGAGGCACACGGCCTTAGGGACCAACAGGCTGAAATAATAATATTCTGCTCCTGTTTCAGCTTCTGTACTTTGAGCTGCTATTAGAACCTTTTCTTGATTTTTTTTCTTTGTGATGAGAGGTGCATTTCTTTATGCACTTATTACACTTGTTTTCTTTTTCAGCAATCCAAACTGATGTCTCATTTCATTTTATAGGTGGATTAATGTATCTGGAGCTAAATCATTACAGCTATTAAAAAGCTTTCTGTGGATAACGTTTCTGTAAAACATTATAGACATAACTACGATATGAATGTAGGTCACGCAGATTTTCAGCAAACCATCATTTATCCAGAAACATCAATAACCTTGGAAGTAAACAATTTATCAAACAGCAATGGAAATGTTTCTTGAATCACCACCATACACCTGCATGTATACAGTAAATTACATAGTGTCACAAGCATCTCCTCAGTGGTGCAATGATACTTGAAGCAGGTGGAATACTGCTGATTGGACATGGGTATACCATGGCCCCATCTTATGCATTTCAAATGACTTTGGCTGTATAGATGGATGTAGTTGGAAAAACAGATGCAAATTTACATTTGTACGCTCTCATCTGCCCTACTGATCACCCTGCTGGCGTAATCTCTCAGCTAAATGTCCCAAGTGAGGGTGAGCAACTGAGGCGTGCGCTGGACTTGTGGTGTGAAGAAGTGGACAACTGCACAGATTTGTGTCCACACGTGGCTGCCCGACAGCCTTTTCATCAACCATGTCGAAACACTGGACCGATGCCAGGGTGTAGATGAGAGTTTCGGCTCCATCATTCACAAAAGCACACAGTCGCTTCAGCCTGGAGCAGTGAGGCGAAGGACTCTTCTCTCAGACTGTGTGGAGCAAAGAGAGTGGAGGAGGATTAGGGGGAGAGAGGGGATGACTTTTGACACTATGGTTCTATAGGCTGAATGCATAGGATCCACAACTGAGCCATCAGGATGTCCATCTCTTGATTTAATCAAGACAAGGAAATTGCCTTCAAACTCAATGAATGTCAGTGTGTATATCACAGTCGCAGCACAAATCACACTCCTGGTTTCCAAGCTAAAAACCCATAGACCATATTGAGAAATGCCTGGAAGACACATCCATTTAAAATGTGTTTTGTTAGTGCTACTTCTTTCATAATTTGACTGCAAACTGATTGATGTTTATACCAAGTTTGCCACCAGAAGGTTTTTTTTTTTTCCTCTCCTGAAATCTCAGCAGGAGATTTACAAACATGATTTGTGACATCACAAGTCATGGCAACCAATCATGGTCCAAAAAAGGATTTATGAGAGAAGCTGAAGACCATTTGTGTCAAGTGGTTAATCGTTTGAAATTAACATGACAGATTGACGACCCAGAGCTGAGAATTTCCTTTCATTAAAAATCCAAGGAATAACATACTGAGACAGAGACGATTAGATTTTATTTGCTATCAGGTTGATTCTGAAGCCTGATGCCGGCCTGCGGGCTGCTTATCCTCAGGCAACAACTGCAAGTGGAAGTCAGTATATAAGTGTTTATTTTATTAAGCAAACCCTCAAAAGAAATCTTTCACCACTGAACATATTTCCCAGGTGACTTTCATATTGTTAGTTTACCCCTCGGAGCTGTTGCCGATTGAATCAGTGTGTGTTTACAGTATCCATATGAACAAAGTGGCCAGACGTTGGTCTTGTGGAATTTAGGTGGAAGTGACTGTGGCACCAGTATTTTCTTGATGTCAGCTACAATTTAAAAAACTGTGAACCCCTTTGAATCCCACAGACACAGTTATGGTTCATGTCAGTCTAACAATTCCTTCTTCTGTATGATCACAAAAAAAAAGTCATTTCTGAGCCTACAGACATAAAGCACAAATGAGAATCAGCTCAACTTCTTTTGAATGACATGAAGTGATAAGGACTGCTTGTTATCCACTTCAGAAGAGAGTAATCTGACCAGCGGTGGTGGTGGGTGGAGCGTGAGGCCTGAGGAAGCTGCAACATTTGCATATTCATAGACTGGAATTCTCAGTGAGGGTGCAGATGTGCTTTCAAGTATTTTTCAGTTTTATTTGTGGAAAATCCTTCATAAAGAAAATATTACTTGGCGCATATTATGTATTCTATATTGTATCCAGAGGAGATGTTTAAAGGGAAATTCCGCTCTAAACACATTTCTGCAGCGAGTCCCCGCAGAGCAATGGACATGTGATGTGGCTTAGAGCTTGACAAGCAAATCTGCTTTTGGTATTCCTTCAAATCCAGATCAACTTATAAGTCTCAGCTGAGTGCCATCTCAAACAGAAAGAAAACCTTGTCTTTAAGAGCATAGATTTCTCTCCACGGTCTTCATTTCTCCCACTTAAAAATTCACTTTCTATACCAGTTGCCTGCTTTCTCAAAGGCTGCTGTCGACTGTCATTTCTCTATCATCCCCTCACCCCCACTCATGCTTCTTTTTATATCCCATCCTATGCTTTATGAATACCCAGCCAGTCCTGCAAAGAGAGAAAAAATGAGATATTTCACAGCTTTTCAGAGGAAATAAAAATACTAATATACTGTATCTTAATGTTTACACCATAAAAAAATGCCACAAAGAAGCTATAGCAGCATCGGGCAATCCTCGCCGTTCGTGCCGTGGAGGCGATGCCTCATTTCATCACAACAAGGAACAACCAAACCCCTCTGAGAATGTGCTCACTATTTAATCAAGTCTCTGCGTGTAGGCCCATCAAGATGTTGAGTCACGCTCTTGCGAACGAAACCCTCTAAGCTGTCATTACAATCAAATTCTATTGATTTGGGCCTGATTGGCGGTGATGTCTGTGCTGATGTTCCTCCTCCTGCCAGTGTTGATGTATGTGTGAATACAAAAAAAAAAGGTAAAACACCAAATCATGTGGACGTTTGTTTACAAAAGTAAGTAAGACACACATGATGTACATGACTTCAATGTGTCTCTGATGAAGGCTGCACACTTTAAATGTGTCATTTCTCGTAGCCTCATTTTTCCTCATCCACCCACTCAGAATTTGCAATAAACAAATGAGACCATATTGCTTTTTTAATTCATAAATAATGACTTTAAAAATAACAGTAAACCATCCTGAGCTAAGGGTGCCGCGTATATGAACAGATCATTAGCAGCTGGAAATCAATGTGAGCGGTTTGACTGATGGCCGGGCCTTCACATAAATCCGCCATCGTTAAAGCTTCCTCTACCGCACGTCGTTATTTTCCTCCCAACAAACGACGGATAAGCTATAAACAACAGTGGCAATCAAATATAATTGGTTTGAAGATGCATCACATATCACCCAGCAGGATCCTTAAGGAAATCTCATAAACAACTCCCTCAAGGTTATATTTCACGTGCGTCTATTATGAAGATGAATTCCTCAATCACCACTCATTGTGTAAGAGGGTTATCAAACACTGCTTATCTAGAAATCCTTGGAGGGATGTTTGGCTGTAAACACTTCAAGTACAGAAAATCACTTCAGGCAAATTCCTTCTAATGTAAAACTGAAATTTTCTGCTCCTCAACAGAAAATGTATGTTAATGTGTTACCTAATGCACTTTTCCTTTATGTTTCTCTCCCTCCTTCCATCTCAGCAGCCCAGACCTCAAATTACCCTGAATGAGGCGTTCATCGCCCGTTTTCCAGCACCAACCAATGGTGCTCATCAGTAAAGGTCAAATCCTACGTGACCTTTTCATACGTCTGCTGTCCTACAAAACCGAACACCGCTGACCTTTCGTTCAACTTCCTGTGACCTCTAGGGCAGCGGAGCAACGTAAAAATGAAAAGCCTTCTTTAGTGAAACACAGAAGCAAGAGCTCATCTGACCTTCTGTAACATTTGGTGTCCTTTGAATTAAAATCTTAATGAACTTAAAATTTTCCAAACTACTTTTATCCAGAAAAAGACTCAGGAATGATGTCGTGTCAGGATTTCCTGGACGGCAACAGCTGCATGACACAGTAATCAAGCATTTAAGAAGTGAATCACTGTACAGAGGGATCATCACTCTCATAATTTAAAGGTGACAAAAATGAAAAATGCTTGTTGGCCTTGTGTCCCTGGGTGTATTGTTCTGCTATCGATCGGTGAGACGAATGTACGTCAGGAAAGCAGTTTTTAATATTGCCTTAAAATTCCAACCATTTTTCTTACTGGAGCATCTTTTTGCTGACTAGAAGGGAAAAAAAACACTTCCTATAAAATATGATCTTGGGGCAACTTCTTCACTCAAGTGAAACCTGCAGCTCTTTTTCCTCAGTATGGCAGTATATCTTATTGAATTTGTGTGTGCGCAGGGGAAATGGGGGATTTGTGCGTCAACAAGAAGAGTCAATGCAATCGGTGAAGCTGAAAGTATTAGTGGAATAATCAAATTTTCACTGGTTATAAAGATTTTGTTTTTTATGATAGCATATCAAATACTTTCCCTTTTTTATTTTCATCTATGCTACTCATGTAATGTGATGGATGTCAGTGTCCAACTCTATATATAGTTGTATATATAACCATGGGATGGACTGTCTGGAAATAGGATAAAGCTGTTCATGTGCCCCTCAAGATGGATTTTAATAACTTGAGGGTGATCCCTTAACTTTTCCTCTGGTGCCATCTAGGTTCAAACTTCCATTTCTCCAATACTTATGACATGTTGGCACATTGGCCTAAGATTGTGAACTTGGTAAATATGTTCTAAACGTGCAGCTCAAACACATTTCTCTGTTATGTTTTGTTCATGCAACAATTCAATTTTTTGACAAATTATCAAAGTGTCTTATTGAAAGTCTTATCTTTTTCTTGTTTTTGTTTTCATTTTTGACCATGTGAATCAATGTTGACGTCAATAAATCCAATAACCAATAGAGTCGAAACATTTCCTCTTCCAGTCCAATTAAATTCAGGAGCCATAATCCAATATAAACTCACATCTCATCCTCACAAGCTTATCTGGTGTGTTCACAAATAAACAAACACACACAGTTATCATTATAAACACATTATGATACTGTCTGGGTGATTACAAGCTGGACATAAACGAGTTACAGACGTGGACAGATCCAGAAAACTGATGTATTCTGCACACATTCGCAAAAGGAAAACTAGTCTGCCTTTACTGGCATTATATCACACCCCATTAAATTCACACATAACACCAGGGCAGAAGGTCAAGAGGTATGTTGACCACTAAGTCTGGAGCATTAATGTATTAACCTACACTTATACATTATGATGCGCAGAGTCGCTGTCCTGATAAAATATTCATTTTGGGGCGTTCGAAGGAGGCAGCAGGTCCCCGCTGATTTAGAACATTGTCAGCTGATGATTTATGTGTATAAATGAATCATGAAATACATGAGGGCTGTAATAATAAGACGTTTGGCCTCCCATTTAGGGAGTGATAATTTATAGCCAGCAGTGTGGTGAGAATCGCGGCTGCTGCTCGCTGGTGGTCAAGAGGTATCATGAGGATGGATGAGAGGGTCAGGAGCTACAGAGGGACTCGCTGCATTCTGGGTCTATGGTGTCATGACTGTCTGTATAAATGAAGGAGAATAAGATAAAGGAAGGAAAATAAAAATTGTGCCTGAGTATAGGTAAGACCACCACCACCACACACACACACACACACACACACACATCCTACATAGGAGGAACAGACTGAAAGAGAGACCAAGTGACTACAAAGAGACACAATTTTCTTTTCATTGTCTGTCTCTTACTTGACACTTTTTGTATCTCTTTGCAATTGTTTTTTGTCTCTTTGTATACATTTTGTGTGTGTGCATTTTGTATTTTGTGTCCTATTGTAATATTTTGTTACCTCTTTGTAGTCAATTTGTGACTGTTTGTAGTCATTTTGTGTCACTTTGTGCTCATTTGATTGGATTTCCATGTAAGATTGTTAACAATCACAAACAGAAGCCTCCCACGGGCCCAGCTGGTCCCCCAGGTCTGTCTAGTAAGCCTGTTAAGTAATCGATCCGTGGCTGTGGCTACTGTGACACCTTGTCAAATCACCGATTTGAGCTTTTAACGCATCACGGACACTTGCCTCTCAAAGTGACAAATACTGGCACTTTTTCACTCCCGGAAAGACTCTGGATGCTCCGTTCTGACACACAATCCCTCACTGATAAAAATCCAGGCCATCATTTCCTCCATGATAACACCCACTGCACCTCACACCGCTGGCTTTATGAGGATGTCTGTTGTTTCGGGAGAGCAGCTGAGCTCTTTTTTTTTTTAATGTTGTGCTGCAAAGGACAGCAGATGACAATGTGGTCGCCATGTGAGGTGTGAGATAAATGTGAAGCTCAGCTCATGATGCAAACTTGTCCAGGAGAGTGGAGGGACAGAAGAGAAACTTGTAGTGATCCAGTCTGAATAGCGCTCTCAATCTGTATAATTGGTTGAAATGAGCAATGAGGGCCACCTGCTGACTGTGTCATTCAGAGCTCTTTTACATGGAAATTGTGCCCAAAGTCACTCAGCAGAGAAAGAGGCACACAGAGAATGAACATGGGCATAACCATCAGCTCCACTCTCTCAGAAATGCTAAACTCCTAGATGGATGAATGAACGCAGACTCAGACAAAAGGCTTAGACTTAAACTTAATTGGTGTTATGAACTTGTCTTATTATATACAGTGAGATTTGCTTTTAGCTTACCCAGCAATCAAAGTATCGTTGTATAGTAGTATGGAGCTTATTCCCCACAATAAGGTTATAATCTATACATAGCTTTGAGATAATAGCTGCATTATATCCATTTGGCAAAAGGACAAAACAACATTAAGTGGTTTAGTGTGGTGGTGTTCGTCCACCATTTCCCACCAGAAGAGCTTCAATGCACCTTGGCTTCAATTTTCCAAGTGTCTTGAACTCTACTGGAGGGATGAAACACCTTTCTTCCAAAAGATATTCCCTCATTCGGTGTTTTGATGATAGTGGTGGAGAGCGCCCAGTAGAAAAGTTTCCCAATTTGTATTTTTATCAGTATTTTCTGATTCACAAAAGCGAGGTTATTTGGTTGATTTATGTGTCTGTCGAGTTTATTTTCTTAAGGATTTGTTTTGTTGGTTAGACAGTACTGAATTCCTGCTGAATCATGGAGGAGAAGTAGATTCAACTAAGAGTTTAGAGCAGATGCATTTGTTGTGATCTTTAAATGTGTATTCAAAGTATTCAGTGGATTCCTGGAAGAGACCACTCTTATCAGGATAGAAATGTTTCATCATAGGACAAAGGTGATCACTCAGAACGACTTTGTATTGATTTACAGTGACCCTCCCTTCTAAGAGGACAAGTGGGTCCAAGCCATGCAGATAAAATGCCCCCACACCATAACAGACCCCCCCTCACTGTAGGGGTCAAGCATCCAGGTCAGTACTGGTCTCTTAGTGTATTCCACACACGCCACATGTTGAAGGGTGACTCATATGATCATATCACTTATTTCCATATCTCTCTATGGCGCCTATGGTGGTATAAGTGTGTATTCATCTTTGTAATGAGGGATTTATGTGCTGCAGCCCTACTATAATATCCCTCTATGTAATTGTCAGCAGACTGTTAACATAGTCTCATCACGTCCTGCATTGACATTCTCAGTCACTGGAGTTGCTCTTCTGATGTCACTTTAGTCAGTGTATGCAAGTTTTGGCATATTTTCCCACATTAATAGTTCTAATATTGCATTCTGTGTAAAATGTGAATGTGTAAACCATATGAACTCTTTTGAATCCAATATGCTCTAAATTCACATATTGTTCACATTCTCACTGCTTTATTTTTCTACTTAAAACACACTAGCAATAAACTGTCAGCAGGGGTGTGTTTGAACACCCCCACAGCAGCTTTATGCTTATTTATATTCTATCTCATTGTGCTATACGTATCTCATTATTATTGCAATCACTTATCCGCTTTATCTTACAGTTGAAGGTCACAAGCTTGATAAATATATGTCAAAATGAATAATCGGCTGTAGTCCAGTAGTCTAGACTTATTAGAAGTAGGTTCGTTTTACAGTCATTGGCAACAGCTTCCAGGCTGAAACCTTGTTTTTAAAACCAGTCTGTATATACCAAGGGCAGATTTACTGAACATGCTTTTATACTAATTTCCACATCACACAAGGATTTTTTTGTTCGTTGCTTAACATCTTCAATGAAACCGTTTCTGAATAAAATATCAACAGCAGTTGGAAAAGCAGGACAATCCCTAACTATTCTATTTTCACCAACTAATCAGGGGGATTGACCTTACAACCTTCTCCACGCTAACTTCCGTCCACTGCCATCCCATCACACCTTAAAATAAACATAGTCTAGAGGTCGCTGCTTGTTTTAGCTTTGTCCATTATCCCCACAGGCATTAATAGACTTCCATCTCTCCCAACCCATTTTATGCACAGCGCCCACCTATTGACGACAGCAAATCCTCCAACCTACTTCTTTATAACGCTCGGTGTGGTTAAGGAAACCCACAAGTACAACAGAAATCCTCATTGCTGTTTCGTAAATCTGTCACATTCCCGTCTCTCTCGGCCTGTCCCCTGTCCCCCACAGGCATCTGCACGGTCTGGCAGTCAATTATATCTCATCACCTTCAAAAAGCCTGCATGGGAGGCAGTAGAGACCCATCTCTTTATCTGATCTTTATCCTTCCTCGGCAGCAGGCATGATGGAACTGTCAGCTCAAACCTTGAGTTAACCTCCCAAAAACCCACGAGAGACAACAACCATCACATCTGTGTGTTGAGAAGCGACGTGTTTAATGCAAACACTGTCTCATCATACATGCTGGTTAGTCAGTGGGTTTGAAAGCTACATGAAGTCAATCTTCATGTGTGAGAGAAGCTCATCTTATTAAAATATTCATGGAGCGCATAAACAAATGACAAATGTTTGATGAAGACAGACCGGTAAGGTATGTATGACAAAGAGCACAACAAAGCCTTGAGGAAATCATGACTTTTTAATGTATGACAGGAGAAAAGCAGGATCTGTTTTCAGTTTTTTTCATCTAATAACTGGTCACCCAGTTTAGTTCTCCCTCTGCCCTGTGCTGCTGTTTCCAGGGGTCCAGAGGATATTAGTCAACGTGCAATCAGACCACAACAGGAGGCACACAGGGATTCGGTCAGAGTCGATAGTCCACCGCCATCCATCCTCACATTTCTTTCTTTATGCAGATTCCTCCTGACCTCCTGTCTACCTCCGTTCCCTCTTGAGCCACCAAAACCCTGACTCCTTCCCCTTGCTACCAGTTCTGATCAATACACAAGCTTAAGGGAGCGGTCGTTCTGATTCTGACCAGGACAAAAAACCCAAGGGACGTCCTTTTCTGCTCTGTTCTCTTTTCATCTCCCCTTTTTAAATGTGCTTGAGAGACATGACTTATGCAACATAATGACTGACTCAGTCTCAAGGTCTCTGCAGTATCACAGTTCATCCTCTGACCAAACTGGTAAGAGTAAGATCTTTGCTGAGCCTTGCTTGCCTCTGGCCAAGTCGGTCCAGGGGAAAGGAAAGATCAATCCCTCTCCTATCTCTTCAATCTATCCATCTTAGTCCTTTCTTTCCGTCTGGCCGCCTCTCTGCCTAAGTACCCGTCTTTTGAGGAGGTCCAGTTTATCATTGGCCAGAGCTTCTCTCAGGGCGCCAAAGAAGCTGTGGTAGTGGGCCGTGTTGTGGATCATGAGCAGGACTCCAGCCAGCAGTTCATTGGTCACCAGCAGGTGGTGCAGGTACGCCCTCTGGTGGTTCTTACAGCAGTAGCAGCCACACCCCTCCACCAGGGGTCTGAAGTCATCTTGGTACCTGGATAGAAGTTCACAAAAAGTTTAAGCAGAATTCATGAACCGGCAACCTAAATATAAAGTGTTCAACAGATACATGAAAGCAAAGATTGTGCAAGCACTCCTGGTTATGAAGCCCTTTGGGGTTTTATCATATAGCTGCCACAAACCTCTTGTCTTTGAGATTGATCTCAAAGGCTGTCATCTGCGTTTGATCATCCTGATCAAATTCTCCATTCGGTTGCTTCTCCCCTGCCGCCTCCCTCTCTTCGTCCAGCTCCAGCACTGTCGAAATATACACACACACACACACACACACACATATTCACGCCGTGATCTCATCTCATTTAGCAGGAAATACATCCCTACATACAAAACCATGCCCCCTATATCCAGAACCACTGTGCTCCATTAGCCCAACGGCAAAAATGAAACGGGAACACATACTATAGCTTGACCCCTTTTAAACACTGCTGTGTCCTATATTCTCTCTGCCATTATAACACAATTATTAACTGGCTATGTTCTACTACCAACGTCCGTCTCACACAGATGGGTGTTAACTGCAAGGCCACTTCATTTAATTTAATGAGAATGGAGAAAAGTAACCAGAGCTGACCAAGAGCAGTCTTTTATCAAGAGGGCTGATGCTGGTCCCCCCAAGTATCTGGTTGGTTACAGACACAAGAGAAGACGATAAAGACGAGGTGGAGGGAAAGAGAAGGTCCACAGCAATGCATATGATTGAAGAAAGAGATTAAATGGTCAACAATAGAGCTAAAGGGGTTCAGCACAAACTGAAACCGGTGACGCAGAGAGCAGGAACTTTGTAAACAAAGCATAAAAAGGACATTTTTATAAGTCCGTGTGTAGCTTAAGGAAGGGTTGATAATCATAAGAACAAAAAGGCACAAAGTGAGGTTTGACTAAGATGTAAAGGAGGGAGAAGTAACTTGCACTGAAGAGCAATTCTGCCATACGAATGCAGAGAGTAGAAACTACAGACACAGGGTTTGAAAAAAAAAAAAAAAGTGTAAAGGCTACAGATAGTTGTAAAACCTAATTTTATGCATTTTAGACTGATTATAAAATCATACTGCACTTGACATTTGGACATCTAAATCTTTATATTTTTGAGCTGTAAACTACATTATATGACAGTACTGTGATGTTTAAATATTTACAACTCGTAAGAAATTCGTAAAAATCTGCATTTCATGGGTTGAAAAGGGCTCAACGCACCATCTCCTGTTTCAAAACATCAATAACCTTGCGAGGCTAATGCTGATGAGAGAGTCAACCATTTGGGACTAATTTACATCATGAAATTTAAAACCATGTTAACACCCTCTAATGACAGTAATCACAGTACACAAACCCTCAGTGGAAGAACATGTGAGAGCAGCAGCCCAGTAGAAACCAGTAGAACAAAGCACACCGGGTTGGGTAGCCGTGCAGTGACAGACTGAAAGTTATGTTTGTGACAGCTTTTATATGACTGCAGCATTCAAGAGAGTTGTTGATTTATAAGACTTAAATTATGAGAGCTTGAGGAATGTAGTGACGTCTCCCAGCTGGAGCTACGTCTCCAATTTTCTCTGGCCAGAGGATGTCACTGAGCAAGTCCTGCCTCACACATCCATGCTCCCCTTCAGCCCCTTGCTCACTTTTTAGCATTTTCAACATTATGCAGTGGGTGGAGTTCAGTTCAGACCTGGGGGTGAAGTTACTCTTTAACCAAATGTGTAGTTTCTGCCTTTTTGGCTTCATAGAGCAGAACAGGTGGACGAAGTGCATTAATGGGAGAAAGAAAGATTGGATGATGAAGACAGGAAGTTCTTCAGATAGAGAAAGGGAATGGCAAACTTTGACAGGGTGAGAATGAAGGAAGGAAGGAAGGAAAGAAGCAAGGGAGGAAGGGGGTGAATTAGCATATGGTCTGCCGTGTGAAAAAGGACCTTAACTGGGAAGGCGTCCCCATGAGTCCCTGTAACTGGCTGAGAGGGGGAATTAGAATTTCTCTTCAGGTTTGACACCATCACTGCTCTCACCTCCACTGAACTCCATTATGCTCCCTGTGCAGAATCGATTAGCACTGTCTGACACCAGATGCTGCCTGATACCAAACTTCGCTCTGTGTGTGATACGAGTTTAACGCAATTTTTTAATGAAGCACAAAGTCCTCAGCGAGTTGACTTGGTGCATTTCCCACAGCTCTTGTCATAACATTTCTTCAGCTTTTCACTCGGGACAACAATCAGAACAACCGGCCTGAAATTAATTGTTACCTTACTGGACTTGCTGTGAGATACACCATTGATTTCATTTCATTCGCTGAATTTCTTCCTACCCAATTATTTCAACTGACCTAGAGCTAGAAAATACACACCAGCCGCTACACAAACAAACAAGCACATACACACATAATTTAAATGGCCATTAGATCCACATCTGACTTTAATGCAAAATAAATCCCTCATCTGCAGGGTAGCATAATACATGCATCCATAGAGACACACACTTTTTTCCTATTCATTATGTGAAACCTGGCTTAAAGAGCAGTCAGACTTTGTCTCGTTGCTCACCAAACTAAAAGAAGATGAAGGATGTGCAGCTATTAAAGACACTCTGCAAGGTCTTTACACAAAGCCATTTAAGTCTGGTTGAAGATGGTGTGATGAGAGAAAATTGTCTGTGCCCTTTACATTTGTATAACAGCATCTGTAAGTATTTTCAAGTCGACATCATAGTCTCCTTCTATAGAAATGAATATAATCCTGCTGAGGCCGATTATTGGGCATCTTTAATCACCACTTCAGTGATTTTCTCAGTTCGCTGTGACTCTGTACCATTAATAACGTCACAGTGCTGCCTCTTCTTTGCTTTCTAACATTAATACTCTCACTGTTCATGACGTGATATCTTTTCTCTACATCTTTTTTATGCACAGAAATGATGCTAAGCAAACTATTATGGTAGGAGGAATCATATTTCCCACCACAATCACACTTCATTCTCATCCAAACGCATGTAGTGAGACAGACCCCCTACCCAAACTCCCAAATTACAATGTGACATGTCAGTTTGCTCGAGGCATATATTGCACTTGCTATTGAAGAGAAGCGGCGGTGTTTTCCATCTTTTTGGGGTAATTTCCTTCATCACACCTGCATCTAAAAAAGTCATTTTATGGCTTTTGGCAAGGTTGCTTTAACTAAAAGGTCATTTTGGTTTGACAAGAGCACAATTATTAAAATAAATGATGAAGTGATGCCAAATTCCAGAATGTCTCATTTTAACCCTTCCCCCCAATTATCCCCTTTTAAATTCAGAATTAAAACCTTTGTGTGCTTTGATTTAAATGCTACATGTCTAAAAACACAGACAGTTAAATAAGTTACTGTCTGAGAAGAAGAAGAAAGCCTTTATCTCAGAAAAGAACACGAGCACTGCAGAGTATGAGACGATGCATTTGTAATAGGAATCCTTCAGCAGTATAAAGGGGCGGTTGTGCAATTTAAACGAGAATGATAGAGCAGCTGAACAAGATTGAGCTACATTTCCCGAAATATTCAATGCATGTTACAATATCAAAATGAGGCTAGAGTACAGAGAAAGATAAAGTAATTCATTAATTTGTGAATTGTGAATTTCCCCACTGTGGGACGAATAAAGGTTTATCTTATCTTATCTTATCTTAATAGTAAAATAGACTGCACGGCCATATGATGCTTCTTCAAACTTGTTGTTCTGCCATTTTTTAATGTTGTTCTACTGTTTATTTTGTAGGTTGACCTGTTTAATGTGCTGTTAGCATGTTGCTCAGGTAAAATGGCTCCTCCCACAGACTGGAAGTGATATTGGACCGATGTTGTAATACTGAGGGACCGTCAGGAGAAACTGTGTGAAGCCTCATTTGAAGCCAATTAAATAACAACAGCAGTAAGTTGGATGCTGGTAACTGTTTTTTCTTTTTGCTTTTTGTGTGTTTATACTGCAGTATGAACCTGAAAAGCTTGCTTCAGCTTTGTCTGAGATATTGATTTACCCTCTAAATGGTGTAAAGTTGTAACAAAACTATTCTTCAGCACAGCTATTCACCACACCTGCAGGGGGCGCTCTACCTGCGCGCTCCGGGTCCGGGGAGATGTCAAAGTCGAAGTACAGAGCACAGCCTCGCTCCGTCACCTGGAAGGGGAAGAAACTCTCGAACAGGTCCACGCCGGCCTCCACGCACGCCAGCACCTCGTCAGGTCGTCCTACACCCTGCAGCAGTCTGAGAGTCACGCACAAACACACAAGAACAGCAGACAGCAGAGAACTGAATTAAAAATTAAATTAAGATTAATGTAACACATACACACAAATATCTGCAACATATTACTGCTAGAGGAGGCACCAGCAGCATTTCTCTACCCTCCAACAACATGTGCACCCTGTGTTTGTGCTTTCAGTTAACTGGCTCCCTCTGACTCCTCTCTGCCTGCAGGTGTCAAGGTCAAGCCCAATTTAGCATTTGATAATGACTCCACTCCACTTTCCAGTAGGAAGCAGCTTCTCCTAACAGCCAGAACTACCAGCAGGGAGTGTCCCATGGTATTCAAGATGAGCCCGTTCACAAGCGAACACTGTGAAGCTCACAGGGAGCTCTGGGAGACAGTCTGCTGCTCCTCACAGGTCCTCTCTTTCAAAATCAGATGCATTGCCAGAGCTCCTCCATCACCTCCAGGAGAGGAGAACTCATGACGGACAGTCTCGAGTGAAAAGCCTCAGAAAGGCTACAGGCTTATGTAATTTGGAGAACCGGCAACTTCGAGAGAAAGTTTAAATGGGGAACTCTGTCAATGCAGTCAGTCTTGTTGGAGACATTAGGGCTCTTTTAATACCTTCAAAAGAAGCTATTTCTCATACAATATTTCTTCTACCCGACTAAAAACTAGCTTGATAATCTTTTGGTCAAAGTTTCTGTTTTATCATTATGCCCATATGTCTGAGTTGAGTGTTTTAATCTTAATGTAATAAACATTTTAAACTGCAACTAACAATCATTTTCATTAAATTAGTCAATAATTAGATTGTTTTGTTTGGATTAAATGACAAACAAAAGTCCTGCAGTTCAAACCCCAAAGATTTTCAATTTAAAATGACATAAAACAAAGAAGCAAATTTTAACATTAAAGAGTTTTTCTTGAGAAAATTACAAATGATTAACTGGTAATCAAAATATGATAATCAACTACTCCTTTCAGCTCTAATTTAATTAATGATGTAAAAAAGCAACCAACTTTACATACACAGCGTGTCAGATTTTACAAAATTCTTCTGACACTATCACAGGGAAAAAACTGCACTCCACCATGAAAAACCTTTAAACTAAAATGAAGGTCACTTATTATAAAAATATTTGTATTTGTATGTGTTAGCAAGGAGAGTTGTTAGTTTCAACTCAAGTGTGACATTATAAATTTTGTATTTTAAAAGTCACAAAATGTGAGTAAATTTGACAATAATTTCAACAATGCTAAATTACTGACACTGGTACTATCCTTGAAGGTCGAGCTGAGATAATGGCTGCTGACAGAGTGTGGATTGGTTGGGGGAGCACAGCAGAGCTGCTGGGTTTTCACTTGTAATCAGTCAAGCACGATAATTAACTGATTGAGCAGGACCCACCAACTGGGTCTACTCAGTCTCTGAATCATATTGTTTGGCACACAGATGGTATCAGTCACTGCACTTTAAACTACACCACTGCACTGGTTTGTTAATTTACTGAAAATGAAAAGAAATCAAATGAATGGAATAGAATGAATCTATTGATTGTCATAACATATAAATCCTTTTGGTAATTAGCCAAAAATACTGAGCATCTCCTTGTTAGACCTTCACAAATACAAAGAGAAGGTTGCTTTCTTCCAATTTAGATTATTCACTTAATTACAGTTGAAGGAATTAGTCAATAATTGATTCTGTAATCAACAGAAAATTGATCAGTGACAATTGTTCTAATCATTCAAGTTACTCCTCCAGCAAAAAACTCTAACACGACAGTCTGCTGCTTTTCTCTCTCTAATATTGTAAATTGAATATATTTATTTTTTATGAATTTAGCTGCACAAAACAAGACATTTGAAGATGCCACATTTTCACCATTTGATGTATTATACCAAGTAATTAATCAAGAAAATAATTCTCATTATAATAACTAAAATTCTTATATATAGCACCTTTAATGTCTTCAGTGGCCACTTTTCAATTAAACACTGGAGAAGAGTGTATGACTACTAGCAGTTAGCAGTGCTGACCTGGGTTTGTCCTCAGGCAGCTCTTTGGTCACAGCAGTGATGAGCTGGGTCCTCAGGGTCTGAGCCATGGAGCCCGTCTGGAGGCTGTCTAGGCAGAACCCTGCCACAGGCCTCTTGGCTGTCTCCCTGGCTGAGCGTACCCTCTCTTCCAGGATGTCTCCTCCCTCCACCACCCCGAACACCTCCACTCCCTCCAACTCCTGGAAATGACAGACAGTGTGAATAAACAGCTGACAGAAAGAATTAGATAGAATGAAGAGGAAGAAACTGAAGGGGAAAAAATCATTTTGAGACCTGACAGAGCAGAAGAGATCGGAGCTCTTTTTAAAAAAAAAAAAAAACCACATACGGTGCGTGATCAAGGTTGCAAGGACAAATTGAAATTTTCCTCAAGTGCAAAAAAAAATTGGATTTATTCTTGCCAGAACCCATCCGGTTTCTGATGACTTGACGTGAAGTTGACTGCACATCACAAGGAGGAAAGATGCAGTGGGGCGTTGGGGAGTGGAGCTAGATAGCAATCAAGCAGCTCACTCAGTACAATGTTGATGTCAAGGATTACCTGCAGCATGCTGTCAGATCTGTTTGGCTCTTTGCTCAACATCACTCTACAATTAACTTTTATAGTCCAGAGGGACACTTGGTTTGCAGCCAGACAATAAAATAATCAAAAGAGGACATATATGGAAAATTTAGCAAAGACATACATGTAAAGTACCAGGCAGTGAAATGCACACATAATACAAAGCAATGTTAAAAAGACACACAAAATCTCTGACACTTTAGGATTAATGCAACCAAAAAAAAAAAAAAAATACAATAAACTAGGACTACAGCAATACAGTCAAAAATATCTCTTCTGAAACATTTTGGTGTTTGGTGTCATATGTATAACTCATGAAAGCAGCTTCATTCTGTTCTCTCTATCATGAAATGAGGTAGTGTTTCACTGCTTTAAAAAAAAAAATAAAAAACTTGATTTCATTAGACATGCTTGATGCTGAGCCCGTACACACCTACTGATAATGTATGTACCCACTGATAATGTATTCCTCCTAATCTCAATGTGTTTTCAGCCGTATCACAGCTGCACAGCGGCTCCCTTGTGACAACAAATACACCAAACATCAATCCTTGTCCCGTGTACTTGTGCCGTGCATGACTGATTCACAATTGTATAAGAGGAGAATGCTGGTTGTGTGTGTACCTGTGTTTTTTGGTGCACCTGCAGACACTCATCCAAGTGGGCAAGAGTTCGATCCACCGACTTTCGGACCCTTTTGCGAGAGGTGTTGTTCTGCCACGTCTCTCCGTCTGCCATGCTCTGGTACCAGTCTGGCTGCACGGCCCTCTGGAGAGCCATGAACTTTGCCACCGTCAGCTCTATCCGCCCACCGCTGCCCCACACTGACACCGTCTAATGACAACCCAGGGGCGAAATTTTCATGTCAAAAGATGCTTGAGATGAAACAATAGATTTAGTGATGCTAGAACTTTCCTTAAAAGGAATAGATTGGCATTTTTGGAAACATGCATATTTGTTTTCTTCCAAGAGTTGGTTGAGAAGATCGATACCGCATCATAACCAGCTACATAATCTCACAGTAGCTGGTTAGTTTAGCTTAGCATAAAGACTGGAAACAGGGGCAAGCGGCTACCTTGGCTCTATCTCAAGGTTAGGGTTAGGGTTGAAGTTAACAAAATCCATCTACCAGCATCTCACCAGTTCACTGATTAACAAAAATAAATTGTTAAAAAGACAAAGTGTGGTTTAGGGAATGAGTGTATTTCACAACATGTGGGACTCCTCCATAAAGCAGAAGATTTATCTCACCTTGTTAGTGGTATAACCCGTGGGGCAGGGGGTCGCAGGGTCGTGAAGTGAGCAGTACAACACAGTATCATGAAGACCTGCACGAAGCACCAAACAAAAATCAATGCACAACACTCACAGAGAATAAAGCCAGACAAAGGGTTACAGTCAGCGAAGGCCGAGCACGAAGCAAGGTGACGGAGTGAGACGCTTCATTACTGAATGTTAATGTGACGACGAGAGGAACAAGGTATGGCCTTATCAGCAAACCCAGCTGCAGCAGACGATCAAAAGGTGAGAAAACAAAAAGGCTTAATGGCGGCTGTTATTACTTCTAATTATTCAATCACTGCTATTCCCTTCTGGGACTTGAGAGACAGCGCTGCAGTAATCCCCTGACGGTTTACAACAAGTGGAGCCACAGTGATTACATTTGTAATTTCAAATTTGGTTGCTTGAGGGCAGGTAAAGCTTTGTACCACAACTACTGTTGTACAGCAAAGCTGAATGAGGTCATTTTTCTGGGGCATTTATTTAAATATTACTCAGAACAGCACTACTTTTTAGTCAGGCTCATGGAGCTAATCAGCTTTCCAAGACTGAACTCAACACACCGTATATTTAGAAGCAATTTGCTCTATCTTTCCAATTTAGCCAGCGGTAATAATGTTCATATATCCTAAGCTTTTTAGAGTGAATTTGTGCATGTGTGACATTTACACCAATCAACGAGTCACACCAGCACAGCCTGGCAGAGGTTCCTCTAATGTGGTTGTTATTTAAAAACATGATGCAGAAGGTATAAGAACAATCACAGTGGAGCACAACACCAACAAGGTTATTTCAAAATAGTTCAACAAATAGTCCTCTTCCTCCTCTACAGCTTCCTAAACTTTGACATGGAGATGAGGATTCAGATCCGATTGTGTTTGTTGTTTTTTGACATTGTGAGAGACAAATGTGTTTTAGAAGGCTGCCAAAGCTACTTCAGTAAAAGAACAGACAGAGTGTAAACACAGCACAATTCAAATGCTACGTCTCAGCAGAAGCACTGACCACTCCCTTAAAGGATTAAAGGGGAGGAAATGTGGACGTTTAGAAACAAAATAAAATTTAAATTTTAAATCTAACTATGTAATGCATGTGGATATATTCACAAACTGCTGTGAAGGATTTTTCCAGTATCAGAACCTGATGCATCTGCTAACACAGAGACAAATCCAAAACTATTTTCTCTCTTAAACACATAAAAAGCTGCTGACAAAAATACTCCACAACATCCACACATCCATCCAATGTATTGAAAATATATTGAGTATCTGCCTTTACCTGCTCATATTAAGGTGATTCCCACAATAACAGACAAATGTAAGAAAAGGTTTAAACACTGTTGCAAGCTTAGTTTGGTGCCTTTATTAAGATTTAAATAAAGTTATACTGCATTAATATGAACACAACATTCCATGATTTTTGGTTTCTTAAAAAGCTGATGATTAACTTTTCATAAGTACTGATTAAATCTGAATTAGGGAGGCAACCAATGATTATTTTCACAATTAATCGTCAATTAAATGTCAAAAAACTGTGAAACCAAAGTGATGTCTTCAAATCTTCTTTTGTCCAACCAACAGTTCAAAACCTTCATTAACTATCATAAATGACAGAGAAAAACAAATCCTTACACTTAAGAAGCTGGATTTTTGCAATAAAATTTTCTGAAACGATTACTCAATTACCAAAATAGTCGGCGATTAATTTTCTTTCAATAAATTAATCAACTACATTGTGTGTCATCATTATTTAGCCTTATCAAAGTTGTTTGGTCTGCTACAACGTCCCAACTTATCTCTTCATTCCTGTCTTCTCCTGATTGCTCTCTGGTAGTGTGGTAAGTGGTATGAAGAGATGAGAGAGGAGGAAGAAAAAATGTGATTGAACAAAAGTACCTGCAAACTTCCTGAATCCACCTTTGAACTCCTCCAACACTTCTTGGTGCTCTGCTCTAGAGGGGAAAGGTGATGGAGGTGGGGGTTAGATTTCAGAGAGTTAAAAGTTGGGGTGTGTGTGTGTGTGATGAGTTTAGCTTACATATTGGACAGGGTGACCTGAGTGACAGAGGGGAGGTTGCTCAGGGTGTGCAGTGTGTCCTGGGTGAGGTGGGGCACTGTGCCAAAGTGTGTGTACAGCAGACACCCAGGGACTTCCAGGGAGTGCTGCCCGGTCCTGCCGAGCCCCTTCAGTACACCCAGCCGACTTGTTCCCTGAATCACACGGGACAGCTCCAGCTTCATCCTGCTGCCAGCCACACGAGCAGCCGCAGTCGATGTGCTTGAAAACAGATTCACCGAGCTAACACAACGAGAATAAATGGCAGTCAGCTAACGTTAGCAAAAGAGCATGTGATTTAGCCACGTAGCTAACTACCCTCAGCAGTCACGTGTCACCGCAGGTCAGCTTTCATCGAGTTTAGATGTTTAATGATTTACGTTGAGAAGACCTACGCAGTCACAGTTGTGCTAATTTGAATTATATAAGTATATAATTTAAGCACACGTTTAATTCGCTTACCTACAAAACTCACTGCCTGACAGGAACTACAAGTCGCGGAAACATGTCGTCATCACCGGCCGCGGCGGCACACAAAAACTACACATATCGACGCGCCTTCTTTTTTATTAAAAGACCAAGTTTTTGTGTTGTCCTTTTACAGACACTTGATATACGTAGTGCTATCTACTATTTCTTTAATTTTAATTTTAAGTTTTAGTACATTGCATAAACGCAATTTTGGCTCATTTAGAGAATACCGTTGCTATGGTTACCAGAGAGACGCCAAACAAAGCCTAGTGGGACTTGTAGTCTCAAAATGCTTCCTAGACGAGACAATTAGTCTAGAAAAATAGTTAAATTACTACATTACCCAGAATCCCATGTGATCCAACTTGATGGCAGTTATGTGTAGAGGTCTTGTGTTTTGTGAAGACTCTTTGTTTTGACTTTTTGCTGATATAAACTTGAAATAGTTCGCCTTTGTGACAGCATATGTTGTTGGTAGAAGAGGAGTCTGTAATGATAGTTAGGATTATATTATAGTAGCAGGAAGTCTCTAACTAAAGAGATGATCCCAGGTCACAATCCTCACTTGTTCAGGTGGAAGGGACTCGGCAGGAGTAAAACATCTGCAGACAAGGTAAATGTAGTTTTCAGATAAATGTTGAATTGAGAAATATGCTCCTTGTATAATAATTGATTTTGGGGGGAAAGGAAGTAAACTGTGGCTGCCTGTTCTAGATAATAAATCCAAGGTGCTCACCTCAACACTTCCTCTTATCTATAGGGAAAACATTAAATATTTTCAAGTCATTTTTCACTTCTCAGACCTCAGGATTATCAAATCCCCTGGAGAGGTAAAACATAATTGTAAAAAGGTCCCCTATTGGATTTCTGCATGAAGGAGCAGCACATCAGTGTTAATACTCTATATGAAGGCATGGCTCATGTCAGGGGACGATTTAGAAATGTCATGCAGATAGATGGCCTTCCTCAGACATATGCCAGCTGCCTGAGACAGAGATAGCTGAATCGCTGCAAGTAAAGCAGCGACTTTTGGACGTCTGGGAAATGATTTTGAAGTAATCTGCTGATTTAAGGCTAAGCTTTCCTGTGAAATAATCCGCAGACATCAGGCGCTGGCTCAGCCCCTTCAATTTGCACAATGTGCCCACAGCTCAAGGTGTCTGTGAGCTCTGCTGGGCATTTTCAAGCAGCCAAAGGTGACCATGACTCCAGCATTTTTGAGGCCCCTGTGGTCTCTCTTGCAAACAGTATCAGCTTACACTTGAAATTGTTTTTCTTTCATAAACAGATGAATGTGAAGAAGGGTGATATCGACCAGTGGAGGAAGGTGAGAAGAACTTGTGCGTTGGTGCACCTGTGTATTTTCATGACCTTAAACTGAAGGGCATTTTCAGTATTTTCTGTCATTTACAGTCTAACCAATCCTCAGCAGATTATTTGATAATGAAAATAATTGCTAGTTTCAGCTCTACATCTCTTTCATTTCCCCGTCCTCAGCGAGTGGAGATGGCTTCAGAGTTTGCTGTATCCGAAGTGTTCTCCCACAAGAAACCTCATCCAGGAACCACCAGCCTGGCTGTACAATTGCAAAGCTCTGACCAGCTAAGAGATCATGATGACGCTTACAGTGAAGGTAGGTCAGCTCATGAAAAAAAAATAACAAGAGTTGTCTCTAGAGAAGTGTTACCTATATAATAGAGTGTCCGCGCAGCAGCAGGCTGAACAATGATACTTGTGTGGTGTGTGGTTGTAGCTCAGGCTCTTCTTGGTGATTGGCTGAGCAGTAAGTTGCGGCTGGAGCTGGAGATGGAGGAAGAAGATGACCTGATGTGCTCAGCTGAGAAGAAAAGCCCTGGTGCGTTGGCTCATGCTCAGCCTGCCGCAGTGAACCACACCAACTTTGATGGTACAAAGCAAGGAGGAAAAACTGTTACCTGTCCAACTGTCCTTTAAATTGATTATTTTATTGAATCAAAACCAGTCCAAATTTTCGAAACTGCAATGCTTGAAAGCAAAAGGCTACTAAATGTCCTGTCTTTGGGCGTCTCATGTTGAATATTCCTACAACTTCACTTGTGAATGCAATGGTTTTCAAGTGACTTACAAAGTCAGGAGTTTTCAGAACAAATTGATATTTTTAACTGTACTACTATAGAGTTGGAAATATAATATATAATCGTCATGGTTACCTAAATGCCTTTTATGATAGATTATCAATTTCAAGCAAGTGTTGAGTCTCAGCACATTGATTTTCACACCGTGGTGAAATGAATCAAAACCAGCAGCTGCCTAAAGGGAAGGAAATCAATCTAAAAATGTATTGTATGCTCAGCAGTAATTTAAAGTACAATTGAGTTTGAGTTAAAGGAATAAAACATATCCAATCAGTCATTTAAAAAAACTCCTCAGTTGTGATATAATACTTCTCTTTCAAATACTTAGATCTGTACAACTGCCTGGCTGAGGAGGATGAGCACAGCGCTGTTAACAGCTTCCTGCAAGACCTGATGGAGCGAGAAGTGTTGGACTGTGGGGAGATGGAGGAACTGGCGCTGGATGTTGGACAGACAAGGAGGAAGTTCAGGAACCCGATTGTCACCATGGAAGCACGACACCTGCAGGTATGTGATCAAAGTGAGTCTCAGATTCCTCAACTTGTATAAGAGTTATGAATGCTGTGGTTAGCGAAACTGTCACAGTGACTGAATCATCTGGAAGGATGGGCGCCCAAGTTGCGTTCTCAATTACACTAATTGCTACTGATTGCCACTGAAGGTGCGGGAGAACAGGGCCCGGCGGGAGGCTGAGAGGCAGAGGCAACAGAGAGAGAGGGAGGCTCAGCGGGGCGCCAGGGAGGAGGCAAAGAGGAGGGAGCAAAGGGAGGAGACGAGGAAGAAGCAGGAGGCACGGAGGCAGGAGGAGATGGTGCAACAGGAGATGGTGAGACTGCGACATCAGATGGAGGAGAGGAGAGGCCTGGAACAGCTGGTTCGACAGAGGTATAGTGCAACCAGTCACCTCTGCAGAAGTGGTCACAACAATCATCTATATATCTGAAATGACCCTGAGGTCTGATTGCATCTAATGTGATCTCACCTGCTCCACCTTCCTATGGTGGACTGAATGGATTAATGGTGACCTATAGAGAAATAAGCCTGTGATGAGTCAGCTCCTTGACCCGAACACCTATTGTGGAAGTGTCCCTGTGGAGGATACATAAGCCCTTGGCCAGCACAGTGAGGCTGTTGTGTAATCTCTCATAATGTGTGCACTAGCCACACTGTGTCCAATATATAAGGGAACTTTGATCATGAACATCCTTTAATAAAAGCAATTAACTGTTGAGATGTTGAGAAAATGATACCATTAGATTCATAATGTTGCCCCAAAAGAATATTAATAATGATAAACTCTAAATCTAACAAGACTGAATAGGAAATCCTTAAATTATTACTCAGATGAATAATGAGAGAGGTGGAGTAAGTACTTAGATAAAATGGATTATGTGGGAAGTGTTTAAAAAGACGCTGTAAACGCAGAAATATTCTCCCTGCAACACAACCTGACATGAATATGTTATACTATGAAAAAGATTCTCAAATTTGATTAAAAAATATCACTGAAAGTCTGAAGCCATGCCAGCAGCTCTGTGAGGGTGAGGCACAGCAATGGCTTGATCTTAATGTTAATCAGGGGAGGGGTGGGAGATCGAACACCCAACCGACATTGTCATCCTTCGAGCCATATGCTGCTAACATGGCAAAAATATTTTTTTTCAGGACATTAGTTTTGTCATTAAGGTGTTCTTGTTGATGAGTTTTACATTCTGAAAATCTCAAAAATACAGTATTGGTGGGAATGAAAATTTAACAAGCAAGAGAAAAATAACCAGTTGGGTCAATTCCAGGAAATATGGTGTACAATTATGAAAAAACCTGAATGTGTATTAGATACATTTTTTAGCTTGTGTGTTCAATTTATTTCATGTAGGAATTAGTGTGATGGTGTATTATTTTATTTTATATACTGTGTTGATATAGATCCATTATAATTTCCATTAATACAAAAAAGATTTATTTCCTGCAACTTTTGGGGATGACTGCAATTGTTTATGTTGCTCTGGTAGAAGTGATGTATGTATGTTTATTCCACAGGGAAAGGGAGAGAGTGGAAGGTCAGAGGGCAGCCAGAAGCCTTCAGACAGCTCCTCTGCTTTCCACAAAACAGCAGCAGGACACAGAACAACTATATAAAGCACAGAGAATTCAGACCACCATACACATGCGTAATCTCAAGGTTGGTACCTATACTGTGTATTTGCAGGTTCGTGCAGTAAAAGTATCAACTCTAGAACTTGTGGGCCTGTGTGTTTGCATGCATTTATGTGCATGTTTTAGTGTCTGCAGAGGCATTTCTCTGGATGGTATTCAGTGGTGTTGGGCCACAGGCTACGTTTGGGTAAGGCCATGGCCCTCTGTGACTGGAGGAGGAAGCTGAGAGCATGGCGAGCGTGGCGGGCGGTGGTGTGGGCAGAACAAAAGCAGCGAGAGGTGGCGAGAACAGAGCAGGAGCTACGAGCTGAAAACAGGTGAGATCCAAAAAGAAATTATATTAAAATGTCATGTTAACTTGTCATTATATAAATCCTGCCTTTTTACCACAAAATGACATAAAGTAAATTGCTACTTATATTCAAAAATAGACTATGAATTATTTCCTGCTACCCTGACCAAGCAGTAATTGCCAGTTAAAAATATGATCACATCTGTTACATCCTCCAGACAATGCCAGCTGGCTGTGGTGAGTGACCGAAGGCGATTGCTACAGCGATGTCTGAACGAGTGGCAGATATGGTGTCGGACGGAGAAGGAACAACGAGAGCTTTTGGCTCAGCAGCAGGAGACCCGGCGCAAGATGGCTGCCTTAATCAACGCAGCGTCGACAGGCAAACTCAAGTCCACAGAAACCCCAATTTATCAGCCAGTAATGGCTCCACCTGAGGCATCTGACCAACAAGAGACCACAGAGAAGGTGAGAGCTACACTCACAAATCCTCATATCATAACAATCCACTGAAAACAACCTGACAAAACACATTTTTAAGCGACATCATGACTAAAACATCAGCCCTAACCCTGTCAGGTATTGCTAAGGGCTGCATTACTGAGGCAATAAATAAATTTGGAACTAAACTGAATAAAACTTTTGCTTTCCAAACCATCTCTGTGCGTGGGACAACCAGAACTCAGCACGTCAACGAAGGAGAAAAAATTTTCCTGTTGAAATATTCACAACTCTGGAGATTGTGAGAGCAGAGGAGAAGGAGATATGTACATATAGAGGACAGGAAGGTATAGGGCAGATGGAAAGAATGCTGGAGAGAAATAAGAGGTGTAGGATAGTGGAACAGAGCTCGAGGGACAGAAGAAATGGAACAAGAGATGAAGTTGCAGGAGTTCATGGTGGAGGGTTCAGTAAAGAGGCCATACTCCCATCAGGCCCCTCGTCGGGCCCCTACTGCTTACAGAGCAGGATTCCTGGAGCTCAGTAAAGATTAAGGAGCTTTATACTGTATCTGTTATGCCCCTTAAGCTTTTTGTAGACATAGGGCCTAAGGGAGGATCTGATTTTATTATCAAATAATCTTCATAACTGTTTTCTTCTCTGTAGAAAGATCACCCTAGATCAGGCTCTTTAGCCCCCAATGCCTCCGCAGTACATCAGAACAAGACCCCCGTGGGTACTGTGACACAGCCAACTCAGCCATGGCAGGTCACCCGACATCACGCAGCACCGACTGCCGCTGAACTCCACGAGGCGCGGCAAAGAGGCGAGGGCGGCGGCTTCACCTGTCCGAAGAGGGCAGCGTCGCCGGGCAGCAGGTTTGAGAACAGACACGCCGTCCAGCAGCAGATCATCACACAGCAGAGGAAGCTGTTGAAAGAGCAGCAAGAGCAAATTGCACGGCTGAGGGAGGAACAGAGCATAAAGGATCTGGAGCTGGAAATGAAGAAAACCGCACAGCTCACTCAGATATCAAAGCTGGGAGGTGCAAGACCAAGGAGCCACAACTTTGACCCTACAGTGCAGAGGTAGGCCCACTGCACTTCACCAAAATGTAAAGCACCCAAGCTTCACAAAGCACACATTTAAATTGACTGATCAACAACTTTTGGGTTTTTTGGGTTTCCAGAATTGTAGAAACAAAAAATTTGTTCATAAATCATGAAAAGAGTTAATGCAGTTCTCCATGTTAATGAAGTTATTAGTATTATTACTAAGAAAGCTACTTACAACTTATATAAATAGAAAACAGAAAATACTACATTAGAAGTTGGTTCACTGGGTTTGGGAGTAGATCCTTGTACAGTATGTTTCTGTTCCACTAAAATAATTTATTTTAAATGATTTATTATGGGCTCAGATAGTAAAGATAGTGTAGAAAAGACCAAATAACATGAAAAGGTTAGAAATTAATGTAGTAATATGTAAAATGGACGGACTATGGAGGCTTTGATGGTGATTAGTTACACTACACTATGTCTTTATATATAGTACACAGTGTCTGTAGCCAGGCTCATATTCAGCCTTCTCACTGCAACCCCCTTACAATACATTGAAAGTAAGGCTGTGCCAATTAGCTTTAAACTTTTCTTTAGATGATGACTAATCACTTAGGTTAGCTCACCTCTCTTTGTACAATGCAGACTAATGGCAGAAGAAGCTGGCAGGTCATTGTCTGTGGACACCTCGGTGGCTCATCATGGGTTGAAAAGATTTTTAAGGAAATAATAACCTTTTAAACTAATGTTTCATATAGTGCAGACACTTATTGTTGTCAGGAGCTACACCGAGGTGAATTGGGGTAAAAGTCATTATCCGTTAATAGCTTTCTGAATTAAATACAAATCTCATAGGAGCAGATACATAGAAAGCGATCGTCTACAGAAGGATTTCGAAGGTTAGAGAGAACAGAGGAACAGGAGGGTGTGCAAAAGTTAATATTGTGAATATTCATGGCTCATAAAATTATATAAAAATGTGATTACAGATGAAATAGCTTTCCAAGAAGGCCATATAACCTTGAAGATAGTTTGTAACTGTTTTCACAAATAAGACATTATCATATATCGACAGAGTTATGTGTCAGGCATGCTGGTTGAGTTTGCCTTCAGTCTATACCTGTCTGAGTAAAATTTAGCAGATAAGGATCAGGAAGATGTGAATGTGCAGAGTTGTGACGGTGTTTCTGTGCTTCTGGCTGTGATTGTTGCTGTTGCAGGGCACCGAGAGTTACTGGAGAATCTGACAATCTCTGTACACCTCAGAGGAAAGCAGTCACACGGCAGACGTGCCCCCATCCAATCATCACGGGTCAGTGTGCAAGTTCAGCAAGCACAACAGCAGAGGACAACATACTCAAATTTACATATACATATAAAGAAAGATAGCAGGTTCATATCTTATTCCAAACATGTGGCAACAGAATACTGTAGCTCTTTTGTCAAGAAAATTGTATGACCCTAAGTCACACATATGGAGACTTAATTTCTGTATATATAAAAGCCCACACGTCTACAACAGTAGCTACCTCTATTCACATGTTCACAATATGAAACATGCATAAACATCCACATATACACCCCTGCGACTCTGTTTGTACCACAGAATACCTTGTGCTCAACTCACCCCTCTTCCTCTCTCTAAAGCCATGGAGGCACGCGCACATCAACGCGCAGAGAGGAGGAAGGAAATCGAGGAACTCAAGAGAAAGAAGGAAGAGGAAAAACTGGTAAGAGATCCAGGAGTTGTTTTCTGGACCACCACACTTTTTTTGCAGGATGAGTAGGAAGTTGTAATTGTCCGAAACAGTAAAAAAAAATCCAACTTTCCAGGCTGAGATGAAAGCCGCTGAGGAGCAGAGGCAGAGGGAGGAGGAGGAGGAGAAACGCAAGGCAGCAGAAAAGAAGAAGGAGGAGAAAAGGCAGGAAAGAGAGGTGAGATGTGTTTCATATTTCATGGATATTCACAAAGATATGAGTCAGAACACAAGACACAGTCCTCTCCTGTGAGTAACACTGAGCGACATGTAGCAGGACTCCTCTCAGGTGACACATTGCACAATATTAAAATAATGTCACTTTCTGTGTGTGTGGAAGAGGGAGGAGGAAAAACAGAGGCAGCTGAAAAGGCGACAGGAGCTCCTGAAGCTGGCCCGTCAACACTACCACAGAAACCTGCTCCTACGGCGAGGCCTGGGGCCGTGGAAATGCCTCATTCAGCTCAGACAAGCCAACATGCAGGTAAATCACCTGTCGTGTCCATTTCAGCTGCCGTCAACACACAGATTGTTTCAGCTCAGTTCAGCCTGCCCTCAGTCCGCCAGCTCCACATTTTAAGAACTCAGGAGGTGGTCTTGATTCTGGCCTTAACTTTGATGAGCATACTAAAAATCCTATTTGAACAGGAAACTGTGCTGCGCTTTAGGCTTTCCATTATCACACATGCTCCTACAACAGAATTATAATAGGCAAGAGCGAAGAATTTTGACCTTCAAGGGTAAATCCAGGTCCTGGTACACGCCACGGATTAGAATAACAAAAAGCCTCCCTGGTTATAGACTAGCTCCAACATTAAAAAGAGTACACCCAGTCCTGCATGTGCATCTGCTATCTGGTTTAAAGGTAGTGTGTCTGTTAAAGGCTTTTCATAATTCAATTCTTTACAAGCGACTGGACCTTGGTGGACATAATGCTTTCCAATTTTCACGGCTACAAAGAAGTGTATTTAGTTATTTCTTCTCCATCTGAAGAAAAGTTACAAATCTGACATGTCTCAAATACATTTATATGTTTTATATTTTTATAAAATAGCAATGCAATTGACTAGTGCATTGCAATTGCCTGATTTGAAAAGGTATGAAGACCAGTTCACAAGCCTTTTGATCAATAGTATTTTAAATAACCTCCAACAACCTTCCATTTTAATAATATCTGTTCATTGGTACTGTTTTTTTTAACTGCTTGTGAAACACTTTGTTGTGCTATATGAAGTTAATTATTAATATTGTAAAAAGTACCAGAAACCACACGCTGTGTATCCACAGGCAACCCAATCTAACACATTTAATAGACTGATAATTGTGAGCCACGAACAAACTGTTCTGGTAAAAATACTCAGGCAAAATTAAACACCCACAGCCAAAGGTAAACATAAGAAAAACACATATACCCACCACCCAACAACACGATTCTACTCTTAGACACACACATTTAAACAAGGCAGATGGAAAGCATCCAAACAAAAGCATGTGACACAACTTTATAGAGCCATTCCTTTGACAGCATCGTCATTTAATCTTCCATATGTTCCTGCCTTTGCACACATTAACACAAAACACAAAAACTCTTGTGCATACATGTTTCACAGCTCGATATAAATCCTCTTTGTTAAATGTGAGATTCAGTGGATGGCAGGCGCTTCATCATTTGACACCACTCTGTTGTTTCAACCTGGAACGTACGACTGAGTTTGGATGCATTCATCAGCGCGCATCGCCGCTTTTCTTTTCAATCCCCGCCAGCTGGCCGAGAGTCACCACAATCTCTTCCTCCTGAGGCGGTGCACACTAAGCTGGCAGCAATCAGCAAGAGAGTCCCTGTCTGAGAAAGAAGCTTCTGCGGACCAACTGTACCAGCACTTTTTGCTTCGCAGGAGCTTAAGCTGTTGGAAAAGAGTGTGTATACACAAGCACACACAAACACGGTTATTCACTGAGAAATGCAGTCTCCCCATCCTCTGTCAGTGACTTAAAGCAGCACCTTTTCCTAATCTCTTCTACCTGCACCCAATTACATTTAAGGTTCCCAGTCTTTGAGTTAAAGAGTTTAGACCGTTTTCTACCTCTTTCTTCTTTAAGCTTGCAAATATGGCTTTGTTGTGGATTTTACTTCTAAAATATTGGTTGAATACCATAAAGTAGCCTTTCCCAGCTTTAAAAGAAGTATAAGTTTTCAAAGCAACATAAATCACATGTTTTACTGCAGGTCAGCGATACACTTTTCAAATGTCCTTATCTCTGAGTGAGTGTTGTCTCTCTCAGCTAAAGGACTGGCGGATGATTCAGGAGGAGAGAGCGGAGCGTTTCTATCGCACTCGCACTCTGAGGAGGTTTCTGCTGGGACTGCTGGACCATGTGACCCAGGAGAGGCTGGTGGATTGGGAGCGTCAGGATCTGGCTCAGGAACACAATAACAGGTCTGCTACCTGTGACTTTACCATATGTTCCCTTTATGGATGTTGCAGTGTGTTCCCCCCAGTGTCAAATTAAATTTAACAGCTTGTAAAACTTTAATTACTGAAAATGTAATATCGGAGCAGTTTAGTTACAGTCTGGCAAAAAACCACAATGCCTTGAATTCCTATAAAACACCACATTAATTTTAACTGTATAGACATTTTAAGGCCTAATCTATAAAGAAAGTTAAGACTTTCAATATTCATTTGCAACAAGGATGAATTCATGATGATGGGTTAAACACAGCAGAAGCAGTTGCAATACAAGATGTGAGAACTTTTGTCTTTTCCACTGCAACTGCCTCATACAGTATCTACTGTAAATGTCTCTTCATATTATGATTAATGGAGTGAAATTAAAAATTTGACCTACTGGTGGCACAAGATGAAAAGTCAGGGAATTACCAAAGTTACAATTCATCCTGAGGGGTACATGAATGTCAATATTTCATGGCAATCCATCCAATAGTTGTGGAGACATTTTACCTTAAATCCAGAAATGGCGCCAGAGGAAAAGTCAGGGGATCATCCAAGTCACTAGGATACATCCTCTCAGACCATTAATGTCTGTCCACAATGTTGTGCTAATCCACCTTGTAGATGTTGAGATGATTCACTGGTGAAAACTTGACCTCCTGGTGGCACGAGAAGAAAAGACTGAGGATCACCAAAGTTACTAGGATTCATCCTGTGGGTACTATTGACCCAAATGTAAAGGCAGTGAGACATATTTCAGTTTGGACCAAAGTGATGGACAGACAGACTGACATCCCTAGAACCACACCACTATCATGACTCTTTGATAACTTTTCTAATTTGCATCTGTAACACACTTCTAGTTTTGATTATGATTCATTTTCTGAGCATTGCTCTAACTTAATGATGTCACTGCCATTGCCATAAAATATTAGTCTTTATAAACTTCAGCCTCTCAGGAGAAGTCAGCTAAGTGACCGCAGCCTGCAGGTGAATTCCCACCGGCTGCCCAGCTGCCATTGTCAATGAGCCCCCAGTAACGTCATGTGAAAACTCATTAGGTGCTGTCAGCCCACAGGTTCCTATAATTCACTTTCTTATTGCTCACTTGCTCTGTTGCCGTCTGTCCCTTCATCTGCCTGCACTTCAGACGGGTGCTGCGGCGATGTTTCCTGGCCTGGGGGCAGCTTCCATGTCTGCTGCGCAAAGAAAGAGAGAAAGAGGAGCGGCGGGAGAGGCTGGGGCGCAAAGTGACTGAGGTTCTGCCTGATTTCTGCTCCTATCCACTGTAAAGCCTCTGGGAGACACTGTCACTGCAGGAGACAAACTGCATATCCATACAGACCACACACAAACATGTCAGTCACTCTGGAGAGGATACATCCAAACACAAATGCACAATTCTCACATTTATTTAATATAAATAAATGAATGCATTTAATACAAACACACAATTGGACCCATACAATTTTTAGGATACCAAAAAAAAAAAAAAAAAGCTTTCAATCTCTTTGTGAACCAATAAAAGCAGCAGTAGTGGAAAGCACTGACAACTTCTAAAGCTGACATTGACTATTGATTTATTTTCTTTTTTCATATCTCCAGAGCTGTGGAAATTCAGCAGTCAGTTTGAAAAGTAGTTACTCATATATTTGTCACTATCCAATCATGCATTATGTTGAACGTGATGACACACTGTAGAACCTCAGTCAGCCTATACGTGGCTGGTGCTGAGATGTTTCATTTATCTGTGATAAATATCCACGACACATTTTTACAAGAGCAACACTGCAGATCAGATAAGTGTTTGCGGAGGACAAAGGAGGTGTATTGTGCAAAGAGACCATCCTTGAAATGATCAGGTTCAACCAAGTGCTTTGTGCAGGACTGACCTGAACTCCCTCATTCGGGTCTATGTGCCCTCCCACTCACTACGCTCGGCCAATGAAAGGCACCTGATACAACCACCACAACAGGGCCCTAGGTTGATATCTAGACTCTTCTCTTCTGGGGTTCCCCGGTGGTGGAACGAGTTACCAAACTCTGTTCGAGCTGCAGAGTCCCGCTCAGTCTTTAAGAAAAGACTGAAGACCCAGCTCTTTACTGTCTCCCAGCAAGGCACTAGAATGTAGAGGAGATATAAAGACAATGTTCAAGTCCAGGGTAGACAGTCAGTGGAAACAGTTATACTTGTTTGGTCGAGCGACTGATGAGAAGGGGAGTGAGGCAGCAGTGGAAGGAGATTACAGATCAGTGAGTAGATAAAGCTGCATAGAGGAGATTGGGCTGTCAGTGACATTAATGGCAGTGAATGTATTTTATTGGGGTTTGTTGTGGTTATTGCTATGTGTCAAAGTCAGGGCAACTCAAAATCTGCAGTAACCCAGTGATACCAGTCCTGGCAGCTCTAAGGTTTTCTGCAAAGCTGAAGACCACCAGCAAAGTTGAAAAAAAAAAAAAAAATCAGTGAAAGGAGCCATGCTGCCATCTGGTGGACATAAACAGGACAGCAGCCATAAGCTTAAAACTCATTTTTTAAAATCAGAGTTGTGTAACAGTCTCTTACACCAGGTCTGTTGGAGGAGAGGGAGGATTGAGTTTGTCCCCCATGGTCATGAACTCTGCCCAGTTGCCACGAAAACCTCGAGAGTAGACACCGGTGTCCACGACCAGTCCCAAGTAGGCACTGCGGGCGGTTTTCTCTCGCAGGGCGACGCGTGCCTCACGCTCGGTCACATTGTAGCTGATGTTGATCACCTGCACCACCAACAAGTGTAACAGCCCACCGGTCACAATGCCGCTGTACCACGCACAGGTGAAGCAAAGTGCAGTGCTGTAACACAGACGATGAGAAAAGATGGTGAAACAATAAAACAGAGCACAGACAGAATGTACTGTACCTAACATATAAATGCATGCAAGGTTATTACTGTGCATAAATCATAAGTAAGACTCTAATTAAGTCTTTTTTGGCACTAGAGGTGTAAAATATTCCCATCACTTGATTAAAACCACTAATAATTCAGTGTAAATGGGACACTGAAAAAGTACTCTGAAACCATTTCTGTCTATTTTTATATAAAACTGTACACAGTTATAAAACATTCTGTTTAACCAGTTTAAAAGATGTTAGATCACAATTAAAAGAACTACTATTTTCATATATTCAGCACATAATGGCAATTCAGACAAGTTGTGTGTTCGGTAGTCTGAGATTCAGAAGTTGTTCTAAAGGCCTATTTTAAGTGTGCGGCGCCTACAGGAGTGCCAGAAGATCATTTACACCATCTTACAACCAATCTCTCATTGCTCTGTGCAGAAACTGAGTCTTTCTCCAACAGCTCAATAGGAAACACTCAAGGGTGCTCTGTGAAACTGATTCAACACTACACTGAAAGAAGCCTTATGTCCGATATGCAGTAGCCTCATGCAAACTCTTTGCTTTATGATCAAATCAAAAATGGAAAAATGTCAAAATGCTGCACAGTGTTTCAGTTAAATGAAGGCAGTTCTCATTATTGCTGTTAAAAGGCCATCTGCCATTTTCTGTTTCCATGGGTTCCATCTGAACTGTGGATGAACACATATGCAAAGTTGTTAACTTTGGACATTTAGTGTTCATTATTGAGTTTGTCTCTGTGCAGTGTCGCAGATGTTTGTGCTGGCAGAAAGGCTTGGTAGAAAATCCAAGATTATAGTTACATTTCTAATAAATGCATTCTGAATACAGATACTCATTACAACAAGCAACCAAACAAGCCATTTTAAGTTTGTGGTGGTTGTTGGACATCATTATACAATGAAAGGAAGCTTGTGATGACAGGATTTTTAAAGCCAATTTCAATTTTAGTTTGACATTTTGGAACATATACTTGTCGCTTTCTTGCCAAGAGTCAGATGAGAAGATCGATACCACTCACTTAACTAACACATAATATCTCGTTTGTGCACAAACCAAAGTGTGAAAAAGACGTTATGGTTTTACAGGAGAATATGTTTATGTTCAATTTACAGTCTTCATATTTATCACAAGAGTCGTCATCTTCTCGTCTAATTCTTAGCGCAAAGAATGTAAATATGCATATTTCCCAAACTGTCAAACGATTACTTAAAGAGAAAAAACTGTGATAACAAAACAGTATATTGGCTGATGTGTAACAGTTTCGTAATTATTGCGAATACACTGTATGTTTGCCATTTTTGTACTGCAATTTCTTGTTACTTGTTGGCTGACGTGTTCACTGATATTGATATATCTGTGATCAATTTAATAAATATAAGTGTAGATTTATAAGTCAGACTCATAATCTTTACAATAGTACTTTGAAGATTCTGTGTGTAGGATTTGAAAACATCTGATTTCCTGGCCTGGGAACACTGGGAATGAATGGGGTGAAATCAACGCACGGACACCAATTTCGCACCACAGACACGCACTATTTGTTACCTGTACTGGTTATAGACCCCCGGGCAGTAGAGCAGGGCAGTGAAGAGGTGCTGTTTTGGACAGACACTCTGCAGCACCAGGCTGATCCCGTACAGGGACGTCAACAGGAAGAGGACGAGTGTGAGCAGGAAGCTGCGGTGATTGGCCTGCCCCACACAGCTGTTTATCCTACCGGGGCACCGACAGAGGGGGACGCACAAACATACAAGTACACACACAGGCAGACAAAACATTGTACTGAGACCCCAGGGTTACACTACACTACACACATGCAGGACCACACACGAGTGGATGACAGCAAGGAACTTTGAGCTGTAATTAATATGAATGTGAGATGTTCACTCGACACAATATGGTCAATAAAGACACAGCAGGTGTGAACAGGACAAACACTCATATCCTGGAAAGAAAGACAGGCCCTTAAGTGCATTGTTTTGAAAATTAAAATGATGTTTTTTTAGATTTATTGAAAAGTTTCTGTAGAAAAGACAAGCAGATGACCAACAAGACAACTTCAGTGTTTGAGATGTGAGATAAAGTGGAAGAAACAGTGATGACAGACCGAGTGAGAGGCATTTTAATGGGACCCACCAGACACAGTGGTGGTCGAGACGCAGCACGCAGACACCACAGATCCGACAATGTCCCGCCCTCGGGGGCCGCACCACCCTGCACACCGGACACCAGTTCCTCCGGCTGCTTTCCTTCAGCTCCACCCCCGCATGCTCCGACGATACCGCTCGGTTGGAGACTGTCATCGTCACATCCTGCCTCCCCCCGTTGATGGCAGGGTCTCTGTCTGGCAGAGGACTGTAATACGTCACCGTGCTGTGGACGGACTCTTGGTTCGGCTGCACAAGGCCAGGTTCTCTCTTGGTGTGGAAAAGGGCAGCCAGGGTGAGTATGACCCCTACAGTAACCACTGCTACCTGGACCAGGCCAACATCACCACTGGGAAGCACCTCTGTGATGAACAAGTAGTACATGTAGCCCAAGGAGAAGAGGGCCAGGCTGAGGAAGAAGAGCGTCCGTCCCTTCTTGCGGTGGGTGAAATAGTAGTACCACAACACCAGGCCGGGCAGAGCTGTCAGAACCACCATGCCGAGCACAAAGTGGAGAGCAGCGAGGTGCAGAAGGACAGGAAGGAGGATAAGAGGAGGGATGATTGACAGGTCCACTTTTCGGGCTCCACCCCAGAACCAGGGCACACGAATCCGGTCTGTGAAAACTTCAGACAGCTTTGATAAGGATTCTGGTTTCTGAGGCTCCCTTTTCAAAAACCTGACAAAAGTTTGAAAAAAGTGAAATATTTTTACATCAGGTTATCAACAATTTCTTCATAAGCTGGCAAAGGTGGCAAATGGGCCAACCAAAAGTTTGGTTTCCTTTAATATCACAGTGCTGATTGTAGCACCATAACAATTAAACTGTCACTGTCAATACTATAGTTTCAGTTAATCAGCAAATTCATTCTATACAATATAAATGTACATGTATATAAATGTAAATGTATATAAATGTAAATTTCCCCACTGTGGGACGAATAAAGGTTTATCTTATCTTATCTTATCTTATAAAACACAGTGACAAATACCTGTCATAAATCACCACAGTTACAAGTTTTATCTCACTCTCATCAAATACACCACCGAAACTTATATATCAGACACAAAGATGCCTATTTTGAAACTTAATCAGAATAATTCATATTCTAACCAATTAATCGACTAATGGTTTCATATTTAGTTTGTGTGGGCACAAAGGCAGGTGTGTGCTGATGCTGAAACGATTGGTCAGCAGGTGATTCACAGGAAATTAATTAACAACAATAGTAATTTATCAGTTAATCAAAGTAATTTATCAAACAAGACTAAGAGTTTGCAGACGTGCTGGCAGCTCTGTGAGGCTGTACTTTGGCACAGCAGTACTTTGAGCTAAATGCTAATGTCAGCATGCTGTAACCATGCCTGTAACCTGCTGTTGGTGCTGGAGGAAAAGTGAGAATCAAGGTAGGATTCATCCTCTGGGGACCATGAATGTACAAAATGTGCTTGTTCCATTTTCACATAGGATTTCATGTTTCTGCTGTGAACTGTAAATTGAATATCTATATTTTTTTGGACAGTTGATTTGAAGGTGCCTCTAAATGAACTTCTAATGGGCATTTTTTTTTCACTGTTTTCTGACATTTATAGACTGTCAATTGATCAATTCAAATACCAACAGATCAACTGCCATTTAAAATAATCAGGAGTTGCAGCCCCGGTTATTCAGTTTAATGTCTCTCACCTGTCGCAGACATCATCCAGGTCCTCGCAGTCACAGCAGCAGGCTGCCACATGGCTGCGCTCTCCAAGCCTGTTCACATACTCGCAGCAGCACAAGATCTCCTCCTCCTGCGGCACCTTTTTGGCTTGCTTCTTCATGACGGACAGCCTGACAGCCTATCAGATGATTAAAGCACAGCATGATTAACTGTAGCTTATAAATGAGATGAAGTTCAGAGACAAGAAAAGTGGAAGATAAGAGTCAGGAAGTGAAAGATTGTAAATATTTCTAAAAGCCCACTTTGCTGAAACATCGTTTGCATACAGCAGCTTACCAACTATTTGGATGTGCTTCAGATGGCAGAGTGGTTCCAAACAGATTGTCGCCACATAGCACTGCAAAGCAGACCCTGCTCGTTTGACCCTACCCAGTCCACCTCCTGCCCTCACATCTGTCACACAGCTGTCATCCTTTAATGATTTACAGCCACTGAACATTCCCACCACTGCAGCCTGCTGGCCCGTTCAGACTGCACAGATGGATTTGGGCTGAGGTGAGGCAATGGCGGCATTTATAACAATCGCAGGTCTTGACTGCCCTTTCAATCTCAGACAGCAACACTGACGACACCCTGGTAAATGGGATAAATCCTTCAGCTCAGTTAAATCTCTCTCTGGGAGATCTGGCTCTGTTGGCCTGAATAAGGCTCTGATTAGCAACAAATCAAAACATGACATGTGTTATTGGTCAGCCACTGATCAAACTAACACGGGACATCAGGGTCAGGAAAGGTCACCCATTATGTAACTGGTGAGTCCTTCCAGGCAGCGGAGGAGCAAAGTCTGTAAAGGACCTAAAGAGAAGACAGATTGGGCTACATGTGCTGATTAATGGGTGTGTGGGTGTGAGATGGCACCAACTGGCACATCTGCTCCCTGACTAAAAAAACTAATACTGCTGCAAGGATTCATAGCGTGACTGTGTTGCTCAGCAGTTTTATGTCCTGATGTAGCACTGAGAGATTTTCTGTGGTATTCAGTACTTTTGACTTGCAGTGGCTGCAGGACATTAAAAAGCCTGTAAAATATAATGCAGGATGGCTGTAGCTGCTTTAGCACAAGCTTTTTTTTTTAGGTGGGATTAAGGATGCGGACATAAAGTATTCCTTAGTGGTCAAATCATTAGTTGATTAATGGATTAGATGGAAGAAATTATTCAACTGCTACAGCTACTTTCAACTATTATAAATAAGGAGGATTTGCTCCTTGTCTTTATCTGTTATGACAGTAAACCTTAGCTTTCAAAACCATTGGTTGGACAAAATAAGTGATTTGAATATGTTGCCAGGGGCTTTAGGAAATTTCTGAATGTTAAAAAAAGGGATTATTTTTACTACTTTATGAGATGAATCACCATAATCTGTTTCAGTCATTTTTCAAGCATAAATATCATAAATAACATTTGCTGGTTCCAGCCTATTAAATGTGAGGATTTGATTCTTTTCCTTTTCTTTAAATGAAGGTTTTGGACTCCTGGTTTGAAAAAACAAGCAAGATGCAACAATGTTTGGACATTTTATAGACTAAATGATTAGTTGATTAATAGTGAAAATAATCAGCAGATTAGTTGCTAAAGAAGCTAATTGTTGCAGTTGCAGCCCTAATGATCTTTATGTGCCAGAACCAGAACAATTGAAAGAGAAAAACTGCATCAAAGTCACAACAAATGCGGATGAGGTCGAAACAGCTGAAGTTGAAGAAGAAATGATTTTTGAGAAACACACTAATTTACTTTCAACTTTCAATACTTTTAAATAAAACATTATATCCATCTCGCTTGGTAAATCCGTACAAAAACCTTGTGACAAAACTAGTTGTGGTTTTACTGGGGGTTACGTGCTGGACTATTTCTTGGCCGGACACGTGACTTCCTGAAGTCGTGATGTCACTGTGAAGACTGTAGTGCTAAGCTAAGCTAACCAATTCATACTTAACAGACAGGCTTGAGAGTGGCATCAATCTTCTCATCTAATGCTCAGTAAGAATGTCAATAAGTATATTCTGCAAAATGTGGAACTATTCTTTCGAGTCGGATTACAAAAATAACTAAAATCTGACATGAAAAATGGCAAAACCTTGATGGAAGAAAAAAGTTTATTTTGCTTTATCTTTATCTTTAATCTCCTCTAGGACCAGTTATTTAGACAGATAAAGGCACCAAAAAACAGATATGAAATGTTTTCTGAAAGCTGACAACTTTATTTAATAAAAAATAAGGAGGACATTTCCTGTTCTTCAACCAGTGAGTAAACAAATGAAATAAATGTTGGAGAGTATTTGGAAACAAAACATGCTTGGATGTCTTGTTAGTTTATGGCTCTTTAAGGTTGAATACAGCTCAGCCATGTATTTGAATGAGGTTTCTTACATTAGAAATAAAGTCTGTCTCTCATATACTTGTGTTTTTCTGGAGTTAATGTTCATTTCCGTGGGTTGTTGTTTGTCTCATGACAGTCAGACAAACAGCGACTGCAGGTCAGATTTTCATTTATCATATCCGCCAACAACACTGCGCCAAACAAAGCTTAAATAAAGGATAAAACACGGGTTGATCATACCTGAACATTGAGTCTCTACATGCCGATGCTTTCGAGTAAATATCGACGGGAACGAGTCAGCCCCGCCGGAAGTCTTGATTCAGCCGTATCCGGTGTCTCTCCGCACTATTTAACGTCGCGGAAGTCGCCTCGATAACACTAAACCAGTCCGGGTTCAGGTCTACAGGGATCTTGTCTCCGGGTTCAGTCCGGGTTCGGGTCTGGCTGTTGAGTCTGTGTCCTGCGTCTCCAAACTGAGCAGACAGTTTCCCTCCTGACGTCAAACGAGGTGGTCTGGCCCCGCCCACACCTACAGGACCGCAGCCACATGTACACACCAGACCTCATGCTCATTTCAGCTAATTATACCCTCTGTATACACAGCTGGGCAGTTCAGTTTCCAGCTGTGCAAAATATGAAAGATATTAAATCAATCAACAATTAAGGTAAATTCTGGCGACCTAAAAGTTGCATTTTCTTAAAACAAGTGAAAAAAATTATTCATTTTAATTAAAATAAATCTGATTTTATCTTGAAACAAAAATATATGAATTGCATCAGACTGCACTAGAATAATGAAATACGAATGACTTGATTTTAGAAACAAAGTGATTTGCATTGAAAAATGTTGCTGCACTGGTGGATTCTTTTCACATTTTGAGAATTATGACTCAATTACAGACTAAAATGACTTGAAGGAACAAATGCATCATAATTTCCAAATTTAAAAGGTAATCATATGTTTTTGTATGAATAATCTTAATCACTAAAGTAAGCTGTTGTTAAGTAAAAGTTCAAGTGCCTTGAGTCATTGTACTTAGTTACTTTACAGCACTGGATATTATACTAAATCTATAGTTCCCATAGGGATATACAGTATACAACCAAAGACTGTGTAATATCAATACAAACTAATCTTGCACTATACACTATATTTTCCACTATCATAGATCATAAGGATACCATAGAAGAAATCTCATATTTCCTCTAGGAGTAAATAGGGACAGACCAGGTCAATAATTAAAGACAGTCTCAGCAGTCTTGTATTTCACCAGTGACAAAGCAACAAAGACACATTTGGCTTTACTCCCAATTAGTTTTCCGCTTTCCAGCAGCAGTGTACAGTACACGGTGTACTGTTCCCACCAGCCGTATCTACAACAATACATTTTGGTACTTTTTGTCCAGTCAGAGTGCTCTGGTAAACCATGATGGACAATTTTTACTCATTTAGAGACTAATATTTTATTGACATTTTAAAAATATCTGACATTCTTCAGAAAATAATCAATAAAAGAATTGACAGATTAATTCATAGTGAAAACAATCGTAAAACAGTGCATTGCGATATGGCAAAGAAAATATGTAAAATAGCAACCAAAAGTCCACCACAACATTTGCAGAAGTGGTTTAAAGTAGGAACAGCTCAACAAAGTCAGTTGTGGTGGAAACACTGTAAACAATATTAAACAAGGCTCAAGACAATCACAGTGGTGTGTCACCAACAACTGATAAAAAAAATGACTTAAGTGTTCATGTCAATTTGAAAATCACAGAACAAACTTGCATCTAGTATAGAGTGCACAGTACTAAGATAACCTGAGATAGTCTCACTGACCCAACACCTTTATTGAAATAACATCAGAGTGAATAAGTACTTAAAATTAGACCAAATCATCCTTCTTTTTTTAAACTTGGTTCAGGGCAGAAAAGGAAGGTACATAAAACTGATTACAGATGTACAGGTGATGAGGATAAATGAGGCATATCACCATTGTTTTGGCCGGCAGGGCAGCCCTTTAAATCAGTCCAGGAAGTAGAAGATAATGAATCAAATGTGCGGTTTGAAAAAAACAAAAAAAACAGACTTGGCTCATATACAGCAATATAAAATTCAGGTTATTTTTCTATTTGCAATTTAATGTACATTTAATTCTGCAGCCATTACTGCAGTTTACACATACAAAAAGATGATTTATCATGATTATGAAAAAGAGGACTAACTTTAAAATGTGACTTCCTGATTCTACAATTTTTATTCAAAAAATTAAAAAAAACAAAGAACTTCTCTAAAACACAACCTAATCTACAAGGCACTTGTGCAAAAATTATGTGTGCAAACATGTAAATAGAGAAAATAGTTTAAATAATATTGATTCACTTTAATAAAACAAAAATAAAAGTATATACAATAGCTCATCTGGTGATGGCATGAGGCTCATCTGGATATAGAAAGGCACATCAAGAAAGAAATCTAATGCCACTCTTTAAGAAAACAGTGAAAAAGAAGCCAGCTAAAGGAGCTGACAATAGCACCCTGCAGAAATCTAAACCTGCTGCTCCGTGTGCGGCTGACGCAGATTTAACTTTGTCCTCGCAGCAGTCTGTCCACAGCTTTAAAAACATCCTGACACCTGATGCCCCGCCACAGGCTTTGGGACGTGTGACCCCGGGCAACACACAACATGTCAGGGGTCTGGGGATGTCTGCACGGCAACGTCACTGGATACCAGAAATTTCCTCAGAGGCTGTTCACTGCTGTGGTTTCCTCCTTACAGGGCCGGAGGGACGTGGAAGTCTGCGGTCGCCAGGTGTGGAGCATCACTGCGGTGCTGCTGTGTGATTGGCCAAAGCAAAGTTCTGCTGCAGCACCACTAGAGAGCTGCGGAGCTGTGAGGAGAAAAAGAACTGACTCAGCAGCTAGAACACCTGCTTCTGCTATTTAAAAAGAAAGTGTTAGAAGACAGCCATGAATTTATGTGATGGACTCCTGCTGGTTGCAAAATAGAAAAATATCAGCTGCATGTCTGCTTTCTTTGAAGGAGAATTATTATTACCTCATTTATCAAACTCATTATTCAACACATGGAAATTGCTTCCATCTCTTTATGTTTTATGCATCCTGACTGATTTTTAAGAAAATCTGCAGTTGACCTCAACATCTATCAAAAAGTAGTTTGACATTTTGGAAACATACTTATTTGCTTTCTGGTTAATAGTTAGGTGAGAAACTTTTACCACTTTCATTTCTGTTCATTAAATATGAACTCTGAGCAGTTTGCAGAAAATCAGTGGAGATTCCAGGAAGTAACTGGTCCCACAGCCAAGACCAGCAACTTCCTGGAAAAAAAAAAACGGCACAGCCACCATAAAACAAATCTGGCACAGCAAATTGTTTTGTGAAAGATTTATATCCCAAACTCAGACACACTACAAGTCGTGTCAAATGACCGTGATGAACGACGCCATTTTGCACCAAGCAGTGCAGAACCAAATCAGAGCTACAATCACAGTTTTTATTTACGTCGTGCAGTTGTAGCAGACCATCCTACCTGTTCTAAAAGGTTGATGGAGTCCTGCAGTACAGTTTTTAGCAGCTGCATATCCTCTCTCGCTCTATACACTGGTCCCTGTCTGGGACCATATTCAGAGGCCAAGCTGCCAAAAAAACAGAGAGAAGCTGATTAATCTTATGTGCAAAATATGATATTCACATTTGCTACATGAAGGCAGCAGAAGACAGCAGAAAATGAAGGATATGTAAGAACAGGGCTGAGAGTGGAGCAGCACTGATGTAAGACTATGTCACTTACATAACCACATTCACTGACACTGACAAACTGGTACTTTCAACACAGTGAGTCATTAGAACAAGAGCTCTCTTATATGTGGGCTGCTTAAACGACACAGACAAAAAGGTGGAGGAAAAGTAACCCCTTTTCTCTCTCCACCCACGCCAAGATGTCTGCTTTCTGAGTGATCGTGGCAGCTACTGAAAGATTCAAATATATCAAGATGCAAAGGGACAGGAAGTTATCCCACCTGGCCTCACTCCTCTCCCTCAGCCGATACTTTGTGCTCAGGTACATGCGGTGGGCTACGTCCTCCATGGCCCACAGCTTGAAAAACAGACCCAGATTCATCACTGTCAAAATCAGCAGACTGAAAGAGACAGAAAGCCCCAGGTTTAATCTGACCACTGGTGTGTGCAATGACATAAAATGCAACAAAATGTTGGATTAGAAGACGTCCATATTCTGCATCTATATAAAATAAATTCTAAATAAAATTCTTAGTAGTTTAAAAATACAGGCACAATTTGCATTCCTTACACACAGTACAAACCAGTGTGTTTCCATGTTAACTTACATCACACTCATCCCAGCCACTATTGTTGTGGTGCTCCATCTGTGGGAACCTTTCATTTCTATTGGGCCTGAAATACAGACAGATCAATCAATCATTTGATTAGAAAACACATGCTGGCTTGGTTTAAAAACAAAACGCAGGTTGCGGTCATTATGAGAAAGTTTGGCAGTGGTCTACAACATTTTTCCAGTTGCACATTTCCTTCCAGTGGCATGCAACCCTCTGCCACACCTCGAGACAATAACATACTACATTGTTACCTCTGATTTTCAGCAGTTGTAGCAGTGGCTGTCTGGTATGCAGATTGCACAATAAACATTGGATTGCAAGCCTTTGTCAATGCTTTGAGAAATTCTTGCTGAGGTAATAGCAACTGTGTTGAGCAACTGGATGTTTGACGCACCACAGTCTCCATTTGAACATTTTGATCGAAGGCAGCTATGTGTCATGTCAGTCAGGTTAAGGAAATCTGTTCCAAGGCTAAATATGTTTGCTATGTTAAAATGAAAACTGTAAACAAACCGCCCGTTTAAACAGTTTTGGCATCACTAAATATAAAAAATTATTAGAACCATTTAATAATGAAAATATCACAACTAAAGATCAACTCAACTAAGCATCCTTAAATGGTAAAGTTTGACTTTTCATTTCAAAATATACCCTTTTTTGGTGAAAGTTAAATAAGATTATCTAATAAAGAGACATGAGAGAGGTATCCATCTTCTCAACAAACTCTCAGCAAGGATGCGAATACACGCATTTCTCAAAACACGTCAAACCATTGCTTATGGTCATAGGCAGTATAACATCATGTACCCATGTTGCCATCTCTGTGCTGCTCGGGGGCCTGCCCGTACTGCTTGTTGGGCTTCACATGTTCCGGCAGCGTCCGACTATAAGTCCGCCTCCTCCTGCGAAGCCCACTCATCTTCCCAGAGTCTCCACCTCCTTGGTTCATCTCTGCTTCCTCCTCCAGCAGTTCTGCCTCTGTACAGTGTCCACACAGTTAAAGGGCAGACAATTAAAACACTATATTGTGCAAGTGTCCATACATGTTATTAGTAATAGTATTACAGAGAAAAGCATGTCCGCTTAATAAATGACTGAAAAAAAACAAGAAACCTGTACATAATTAATGAAGGTTTCCTCCTCACATAACTCAGGTCATATTGCAAATTACATTTCTTTTGTCTCCTTCCTTGCAAACGCAGCTGTAAAGTGATTCAGTGCTTCAGAGCCTGACGCGTGTTGGAGGAAACTATTCATATCAGATCAGGGATAAAATAAACCACAGGCTGAGGACAGAAGACAGGGAAGTGCTCTTTTCTGTCTCCACGGTGTGTGAAATGGGCTTTATACTCACCCAGCTGTCTGAAATAATCTTCTATGCCGCTCCAGGAGTTTTTGGTGATAAAGGACTTGACCAGGCCCCATGGCTGCTTCTTGTATTTCACGTCGGTACAGATCCTGGCAGCACAACACACACTTTTAATGGCAGTCACTTCAAAAATAGAAAAAGAAAAATTGATATAATCATACTACGTTACCTCAGTCGACACTTCCTCTTCGAGTTGCGTATGATGTAGTACCGATTTTGAGTGTAGAAGTAATCGTGATAGGGAACGTCATGCGTGTACACCTCCGAGTCCACGACGTAATACTGACCGTCCCTGGATTCTTTGTACAGCGTCTGAGAGGTGATTAGAGTACAAATACGCAGTGAGCCACAATTCATCCACTGAAGCGTGCACACACACCATTCACACGGATGTAAACACACCTGGTGCTCTGTGGCGGTGGAGAATTTGCCGATCAGAGGGTTGCTGATGGTTATTGTGTAGTTCAGACTCCTCTTCATGTTTCCTGTGGCGTCTTTTTGCCAGGCATTAGAGCTGGCATCTTAAAATACAAAGGACAACATGATTATACATGAAAGGTTTTATTGACAGGAACTGATGGATAAGTTTTTTAGGAGTGGCTGACAATAATTTGTTGTTTTTTTTAACAGGGTCCATAAAGATAATTATTGTTACATACAGATAAGCAATGCAATAGATGACCTTTGTTACATTTTGGAATTTAGATTAAGAAAGGTTTAATACTTACTGGTTATCTTCCTGACTTTCATGAACCTGCGGAGGAAGCTGGAATCGGTGAAGAGCAGCTCAAACATCTTGCTGGCGCTGATGTGGAAGACCTTGTTTAGATAAAGTCGACCCTGCACCTCAGACGAACCCACTCGCTCCTCTACTGATGGAGCGAATATAAGGGTGGAGGAAGAGAGAAATATTAAAACAACGAAATTAAACAAAATAAAAAACACATGAGCTCAAATATTCAGTTCTTGGGTCGTGTCCTCTTACCATCCTCGACGCTCTCTGAACCGCTCTGCTCGGACACTCCGTTCTCGTTGGCGTTGAGGTCAAGAGAGAGGTTGGAGCGCTTGGACACCCGTTCTGGGGTGAAGCGGTCGAGCGAGGGAACAGGGCTGTGGCGCTGAGACGGGGTGTTTCGAGAGTCATCCTGCTGGAGGGTGATGCAAAAAATGATATGTAAAAAGATTTTGACAAGCACAGAGCATGAGGCAAAGAGAAAAATACAATTTGTAATACCAGGTTGGCAGAGTTCTGCGAGCCAACAGGGGAAGGCAAGTCTTCCCCTTGAGGCGTGGAGGCCTCTAAGGGCCCGTGCTCCAACCCAGGGAGGCGAATGGAGGGGGTCCGCTCCAGCCTCGCTAGACCATCATCACCACCAGGCCTCACAGTCAGGCTGCAGACAAACAAAACAGGTGGTATCAGATGATAGTTCACTGTGATTGTGTGTGAGGACGGGCGCACAGGCGTGTGTTTACCTGGTCTGCATGCTCGATTCTGCTGATATCTGTAAGCTCTCCATCTCTTCATGGCTCAGGCCCAGGTCATAGCCATAGTGCTGTTTCACCATCTGCCACAACTCTGAGCTGGTCAAAGGCTGAAAGTGGAAAAAGAAACAAAAAGGAGGAGAGGTCACGAGGAAGCACCAACCACAAGGCTTGTTTGGAGACATCGCTTCCTCTTGTCTATTTAGGCTTTGACAGATAGAAACCACGATGTGAACAATAAATTTTGACTCAGAATCTGAAGCAGTTGCAGGTAACCTGGAAACCTGTAGTCTTATCTCCTCGGGTGATAATCAGTCTACAAACCTGACTGTCTCTCTCCACTGTGGGGATATTCATCTTACATGTTTGTGTTAACCCTTGACAGCCCAGAAAAGCTCAATCTTAGAAATATCACCAAAAAATAAAGACTATGTGAAAAAAAAATTGACCTAAGAAGAAAATTAACACATGTAGACATAAGTGCTTAGAAGAAATAAAAAACATGACTTTGATATAAAGTTGAGGGGGAAAAAAATAGAACAACATGAACTCATCTGTAGACACATGCAGATCATGTGCACAATATGTGTCACATGTGTCTACTGAGGAACAGGAGTCAGTTTTGATATAAAACAAGATGAGCTCCTTTGACAGACTAGAGAGAATCAATCTTAGAAATACCACCAAAAAAAAATATGAATATGTGAGACTTAAAAACAAAATGAACACACAGGTGCTCAAATGAAATAAAGAAGACGGTTATTATCTATATAAAACAAGTTCAGAAAAACAAGGTGAGCTGAAAGTGCTGCTGATCAAACCGGCCTGTATTATCACAGGCCTGGAGATCAGAGAGGACCTTTCTGCCATATGGAAGCGAACACGGCGCTCAGACGCGTCTAAAACCCAGAGAAAGTTCCGGATCCGTCCACAGAGACTTGACCTACCTGTGGGAGGACATGTCCCCGCAGGTGTGAGCTCTACCTGTCCGTCACACACCGGTCTGGGACCTGGACGCGGCGCGCGCTCGCAACGAGGAAGTCCTGGATTTGGAGCTGGAGCTGAAAGACGCGCCGCCCAGATTTACACCGAGATAAAGGTAAATAAAAACTCGCTCGACCTGTCGAAAGTCCGGTTCACTAAAGATTCTCACGTCCAGAGAAACCACTCCTGTGTTGTGGTGTGAGCTCGGTCACAGATTTCGCCGTGCGTCAGGTGCGCGCTGTGCGTCTGAGTGAGCCCTGGTGGCCACTCCCGGAGAGGTCAGTGAACTCTGGGAGCTGGTGTTTTTATACCTGCTGTTCCCTGCACACTGTCCCCATGAGACAGTGTCTGTCTGTGCCAGTCTACTGTCATCATTAGTGACAGGGAAGAAGAGCTTTGCTGCCTGGTTTCTCCTCTTCAAATCTATTTGCACAGATTTTGGAGTGTAACTAAGTACATTTACTCAAGAACTGTCCTCAAGTACAAATTTGAGGTACTTGCACTTTGAGTATTTCAATTGTTAAAAAAAAAACTTATGCTACTAACTATATTTCTACTTCACTACATCTCACGGTAAATATTCTACTTTGCAGCTGGAGCTTTAGTTACTAGTTACTTTTCAGATTACAGCTGTTCACATCCTTCCTGCATCTCGCTGGTAAATATTCTGCTTTACAGCTACGGCTTTAGTTACTTTGTTCAAATCCTTCCTGTCCACAAAAAAAACTGTGTATCTCCAGATTTGGTGATTTTGAAAGTGAAAGTTTTCTGATAAGTAATAAGTATATGATAAGTAACAAGTATTTTTTGTGGGTTGAGACTAAATGAGCTATTTAAAAAACAGGGTTGTTTATCTTCATAAACCGTTCGACATTTTAGAGATAGAAAATCTAAAGATTAAACTAACCAACAGTATATAAAGTAGTTTAGTAGTAGTAATCCAAAACATCATATATAATAGTAAAACACTATCAGAGACTATTTTAATGAAAAATTAGTACTTTTACTTCTGAAACTTTAAATACATTAAGCTCATAATACTTACATACATTTCCTTAAATAAGGTTTTGAATGGCTTTTGATTGTAGTGGAGTATTTTCACAGTGTGGTATTAGTACTTTTACCACCACTGTACATAGTACCTGTACTCTGGGTTAATTTAATATTTTCTGTATTGTTATAGCTTACTGTCTATTTACCTTCACAGCATAGAGTTGGGTAATCACAGTTCTCCAAATAAAGATAGCTGAGCTGAGCTGGAGGTTTCATTTTTAACTACATTCCAAACACACTGGAGGTTAATATTTACAGCATATGAATATAATAGGGAAAATCTCTGCTGCTTCAAGTTCACTGGAAGATTCAAGTGCTTTCATCTCTTAGCTGACTCTTCATCTCAACTGCTTTTAACCTCTGCACATTAACTTTTTTTACCAAATATTTGAAATTATAATTTTCAAGATTTTCCTGAAATCAAAGCCTGTTTTTGATGCGATTCTCTCTAAATAGTAGTTTTCATTGTCAGCCGCCTACAAGGCTTAAAATTGCAATTACACCACAAGTTTTGAGCAATTACACTTCAACTGATCTCAGCTCTTACACTTCAAGAGGCTTTGAACCTTTTTCAGTGTTTCAACTACAACTCCTGTACAACATCTCATATGCGAACATTTTATTTAAGACATATTTTTCTATTTACAGCAATTATCATCATAAGCATAAGAACACAATCCTCCAACTTTCCAAGCCGACATCTAGTGGGTTTATCTTTAACGACATCCCTGATGTGTGTGTAGGTAAATGATTCCAAACACTGTACCTCAGTGTGTGGAACAATAAAAGCTTGTGTCTGGTGGACTCATGAGCAAAGCTGCAGTGCTGCTCAGATCTTTACCCTGCATGCAATAGCAGAGCAACACTGATAACCTCAAAGGAAGAGAGACTGTGGCCGGGGCGGATTGATATGTACTCTGGACCGATTAGATAAGTGCTGCAAAATGGGGTAAAGTCACAAACCTGCTGGCCTTCTTGGGAGGCATTTAGTCCCAGCTGTCAGGTATTGGACTAAAGCCAAGTCAGTGTGTTGACAGTTGTTTGTGATACATGTGATTTGGAGTTTTTCTTGACACATGTGACTGAGGTATGAAACATTGTTGAGCCTGCTTGAACAATGGTTACTCCCACATGAAGTTTGTACTGATGAGTGTGTGAGGAGGCTGTGCTGTGTAAGGTGACATCAGGTAAGTGGAGCAGGGCCTTACCTTCTTCAACAGTGTGTTTTGCCACATGCGGAAAACACCCTGGTAGCTTTTCTCTCTTGCCGAGAAGGAAGTGAAGAAGAACTGGGGGCGAAGACGTAAAGAGACACACGGTAAACGATTTTGTGTTTATGAAACGTGACATAAACTCTGAATTCCTGTTGTGTTCTAACCCAATATACCTTCTCTGTGCTCGTGCACACCTGGATGGCGTTGGGAATCAGCCGAGCTGTTTTCTCTCTGGTCATAGTCTTGACATCTTTAAGCGTCAGTGTAATCTATAAAAAAGGTGAAAGGTCGCAGTAGCACACATGCCGATCAAAGAATGCTATAAAGAGAAAAAAAAATCAACCCTTGGATACCATTGGAGTTATTTGGTGATGACATCCTATAATGACTTTAAGCAACTCCCAAGAAGAGGCGTGAACTCAGTGCTCAGAGCAGTGAGTTAATCAGACAGCGTTGCATTATCACACAGTCCACTGAGGCCGCGTAAGTTGAGCAATTAGTGCATCGTCCTGGTTATTTTTCCTGTTGTAGCTCGGCTGTTTTCTCTGTAATTGTTGCATATGATTGCAAACAAAGGATTTCTTGTCACTATTTTAGGAAGTGACACAAAAATCTGATATTTATTTATTACAATGAATGTTTCTGCCTCTCATAACAGGTGTAAAGTCTGAGCACAAATGCACCTAAATGTATGACTGTTTTTGTGAAATAGCTAAGTAATTTAATTAAGATAATAAACCATTAAAGAGGAATAATGCTGATGTTTTAGCTGTAGGAAACTACAATCTCGCACTGTGTTTTGCAGTTACATGAGTGTGTATTCAGTGTGCTTCTAAACTCTACACCTTTCACCTTCCCTCCATCCTCCTCCACTTTCTCATTACCTTCGTCCCCCGAAACACATTGCTGTAGAAACAGAGCCAGTTCTCGGAGAGGTAGAGGCGTCCCTGAAGGAGAATGTCCCGCTGGAGGGCACACGGGTAGTCTGAGGGAAAACCGTCCATACAAATGAGTGTGCCCGAGGTGTTCTTTGACACACTGTGTCTATAAAACAGGTCATTGTGACGGCTGTAGTGTGATTTAACTCGTTTCAGTTGGTTTTAGATACAGACAAATGTGACCACATATAAATCAGTTTCAGTTTGACTATCAGCAAAATTTTTATCTCTAATTTTCCATTCAGTGTAACAGTGAAGCTTAAATATTTTACTTTAATGTGTGAGTTTATTATATCGTTAATTAAATACAATCAACATAGCATCAACATAGATGATGAAATAAATATCTAGATCATGGTCCCATTCAATCTTTTACTATGAGGAGCTGTGTTTGTAACTCACCCACTAGGAGTCTCTCTGACTCTGGCAGGTCTTTGAAAACCTTCTTAAATTCATCGAACCTCTGTTTGTAGGTCGTCACAGGGGTTTGAGGTGCAGCAAGACACTGTCCCTGAGGGTCAGAGCTCTGATGGAGGAGGACATTACTGATTTAATAAGAGACATTAATACAGATTTATTTGTAAAGTTAGAGTGGATTTGTTATGTCTTTGTGCAAAAAACAAGAAAAATAGTAAGCTGCTTTTAATTGGCATACAGAATAAGTAAGATGAATTAGTGAGAAACATCTGTGAGTTTGAGAAGATGATAAACAGCATTTTAAGCCTTCTGGGTTTTGTATCATAGGGGCAATCCCACCTGTGTGAGGTGAAACATAGTGTAATGAGTCTGACCCACAAGAGGGCTGTTATAAAGATTTTCCATTTCATAGTTTATTTAAACGATACTAGAGCATAATCTGGGCATCCATTAATCTAAATGTCATGTACAGGCAGCAGCAGTACCTGTAGTAGTACTTTATGTTGATTGGGACAGAGTAGTTTAAGTTTGATTTTTACCTCGTCTTCATCAGAGCTCCACCTGACATCCACCAGGGATGTTGACTCATCTGTAATATCATCACTGCCCACTCCTGACCGGGTGGATACCTGGTCCATCTGCTCTGCTGCAGGGCTCAAAGAAAAAGACATGCTCCTTAAACCCTGCTGAAAAAAAAATTAAACTTGTCTTTTGAGAGTTGAACTGTAAGAGCATGATCTGAACCTCAGCAGTGAATGCAATGAAACAGGGACATCCAGCAGTGCCACAGGGGGAGTCACTATCACTGCAACAGAACTGGTTTGACTACGAGAGTTAAGCCGGAGGAAGTGTAGTCATGCCAATGAACCGAAACTTAAGACTCTTTCTTTTGTTAAGTGGAAAAGTGTCGTGAAAAGAACAGATTTGTCACAAAGTTAAAACATTTATAGGCATTTTAAGAAATTTACACATGACAGCAACCTAATGCCACCGCACGGTTCACACTCCCAAACCCTTTCTGGGTGCTGTTAGATTGAATTGGCCGATAGACACTATCAGCCAAAATGGATGTCAAGTCTTCTCAAACAAAACAAACATGATAAAAGATTATTATCAGATTTGTAATGCAGACAAATGTGCCTTAACACTTTTCAGTGCCATGAGCGCACAGGCGTGTCTGCACATGCTGGTTACCTGAGACAAAGCTGTTGTTGGCAGTCACTTACCTGGCACGGAGAGGACCCAGGGTCTCTGTTGTCACTGAACTCTGAGATTGAATTAAAAAAAACAACAACAAGAAAACACCAGTTTGTCCCACTGAGCTCTGAAGCTCTGCTGAGGAGTGAAACGTTCTGCTTGTGCGTCTTGTTGCAGGTGTAGCTCATTCAACCAGGGGAACATACCTAAAGGGATCTGTCATCTCATTGGTGATTGGTCTTCACAGAACTAGTTAAGGGCTCAAAATAACCTCTCCCTTCATTTACGTAGTCACCACTTACTCACGTTGATCCCTGTTAGTCATTAATTTTTATACTCCAAGTATTCAGGTGAGCTAAATGTGTTTTCTTTTATGGAATAAAGGTTGTTTTTTAACAAATACAAAATATTTTTTAAATCACACCTGTTCATTGCCACTTTTATTAATTGCAATCACTAAATGAAACCATTTAAACAAATTATAATTAGAGTAGTTAAAATGATTTCTATGCACAAGGCATCCTAAAGGGCATGGTGCTGGAGAGTGTGAGTGAAAATGCAGAGAGACCAGTTCTGCAGCTCTAAAGGCATCATCAGAAAGTATGAGGCCAAACAGGCAAACACACACAAAAGACATCATTCTTTTTTTCCTCATGTTTTAATTCTTTGGGAGTAACATGATGAAAGTATTGGACAGCAGAGCGTCACAGAGTCCGACTCTTACACATTCACACAGCAAAGTACACAACACTGCACAGCGTGAAACACAACCATAAAAACAAAAAGAAAGAACAACAAAGCCTTCACGTCAAAAATGCTGGCAATAAATAGACTGATCTTATTAAATTTATATTCAATACTCTTCTGTACAGATGGTTTATGAATTACAATACATCAACCGAACAATCCCCTTCAGGAAGAGCAACACGGCTACACACAGAAATCATGTAAACAGAGAAAGGAAGAAATGGGGTGGAGAGATCCCCCCCTTTCATACACACATTGAATCCACGCACGCATGCACGATCAGCGACCACGCAGAGGATCCAGAGTAGGCCGATATGAGGCAACAAAAAAAATAATGAATACAGTACATCTTTCTCTTTTCCCTCCACATGAAAATGTGCACACACACACACTCACACAATCACTCACAAAAAAGGAGCACAGGGGAGCACGTGGGTTTTGGGAATACGAGGAGGTGGAATGTGATTCTGCAGTGGAGGGCTCAGAGATGAAAACTGGAAAGGTTGCGAGAGGTGGGAGCCTACTCTTCCAATGTACGGAAGCCGTTCTGCATGTCCTCCAATAGCTGAGCATATTCGGCCTTGATCTTAGCCTCGCCGTCCTTCACTGGGTCCTGTACCAACAAAGAAATACGGTTTTACAAACGTGAGCAGAAAACAAGAGGCCTGTGCAGGATCTGTGGTGCTTGAGCGACATCCATCATTCTCATTCTCAAAAGCTTCTCTCAATGCTTTTAAATATCCTGCATAAATGCACTCAGTGTACCGCAGCAAACAATACCTCAACAAGCTCAAAATGATCCCTTCAAGATGCAGCACAAAGACAAAGAAGAAAAAGAAAGAAAAAAAACGATACACACCTTGAATTTCATTGAGCTGATCCTGTAGAGGATTTCTCCCATGTGCTCCTTGATCATGGCCCAGGTGATCTTGTTGTCGCTCTGAGCTGTGGTCTCCACCGCATGCCGTGCCATGTCGTAGAAAGAAATCATGTTGGAGAGAATGCCCACGGTCTTATAGAAAGGACAGAACCTGAGGAGAAAAGTCACATAAATACATAAGTTATCAGTAATCAGCGGATTCCATCAGTAATTTTCAGTAATTTTACGGCAAGTTTACATGCACAGAAAAATGATCTTTCAACTTCACTTTCTCTCCCAAAAAATGTTGAACATCTATTTGAACTCTGGTCAGTGATTGAGTGAGGCTTAAAGTGAGTGAGGACCTGCTGCGTTGGGTTTGATGTTACCTGTCATAAGGAGTGTAACCGTTCTGCTGCAGGAAGTCGTCTTTGATCAATTTGGCCACTTCCAGGGTGATTTTATCTGATTCTGCCAGCGATGCCTTTTAAAAAATAAAACTGCTTTAAAAAATGTGTTGCAACAAGCAGATATAGATTTTTTTTACAGTGTGCCCCCAACTTTGAAGCTACATACAGAAAAAGACGGAAATGAGATCAAAGGTTATAAGTTGCTGTCACCGACTTTATGCTGAATTACCTTTCCGACCAGCTGCACAATCTCAGCCAGGTCCTCCTCCTCCTGCAGGATCTCCTTGGCCTTGGTACGCAGGGGCACAAACTCTGGGAAGTGTTTGTCGTAATACTCATCCAGAGCACGAGTGTATTTGCTGTAGCTGATCAGCCAGTTCACGGAGGGAAAGTGTTTCCTCTGAGCCAGCTTCTTATCCAGACCCCAGAACACCTGAGAGAGGAGCATAATGAAGTAAAGAACTGAGCACCTTTAATCCATGAAGATTCATTAGAACAACAGTGAGATCTGAATTCGATCATTTACCTGTACAATACCAAGGGTAGCTGAGGTCACAGGGTCAGAGAAGTCACCACCAGGAGGCGATACACTGAGAAAAAGAACAGTTTCATTTAACTGTTACAGTCAAATTAAGAGTCCAGACAAGATGTGCAGGGTAATGTCTCCCTCTAGTGGACAAAGCTGTACTCACGCTCCAACGATACTGACGCTGCCCTCCCTCTCAGGGTTGCCCAGACACTTCACCCTTCCAGCACGCTCATAGAAGGAGGCGAGACGGGCACCCAGGTAGGCGGGATAACCACTGTCTATTGACAGATACAGAAAACACTTATTGTACACAGGCAGACTCGATTTTTGCCTCCTACTAGGTTAACATGATGACACAAGGGAGGTAAGAGAATTGCACCATCGTACTGCATTTCTCTTTCAAATTGGGAAGAGCAGATTGTACAACCTTGTGCCATTGGATGGTTTACTTAAAAGGTTTAAGCTGTAAGAAATCAGCAACAAATACAAAAGATGGTAAAGCTATGACCAAAACTTTCTTCTTTGGTTAATAGGATCTTCCTGTAATTTACTAAATCAAGAATTGTTTCTCCTGACACTGAAATGAGAAGTCAAAGGCAGAATAGAGGGCGTTTTTTTTTTTTTTGGTTTTTTATTGCACAAGCAGGAGATTGTGTTAGTATGTGAAATTCACAGATTCACTCCTACTTCCTCTTATAAACTAGATACTGATCACTACAAAGAAACTGATTTATAGAAAATTCTTTTTTAATTTCCTGTAAATCCAGACTCTGATGCCTGACCTGAATTTAACTCCTGATACTCAAACACCTGCAGTTTTTCATTACCTAATACCAGAAATACCAGAGCCTGAATCTGCCTTTAGCTCTTATTATAATCTCTATAATCTCTGGGAGGCTCTAGACTTACCAGCAGGCATCTCAGCCAGACGGCCTGAAATCTCCCTGAGAGCCTCGGCCCAACGGGAAGTGGAGTCGGCCATCATACTCACATTGTACCCCATGTCTCTGAAGTACTCAGACAGCGTGATTCCTGTCAAAACAAACTGGGTCAGTATGCACTACTCATGTGTGTTAATCTACATTAGAATATATTCTAGCATATATGATTGATCAAAGAGCATCTCTGAGGTATTGTTGACAGACACCTGTGTAGATGGAGGCTTCTCTGGCAGCTACAGGCATGTTGGAGGTGTTGGCCACCAGTGCTGTTCTCTTCATGATGCTCTCCGTCTTCCCATCTACCTCCATGGTCAGCTGTTAGTCAGACAACACTGTTAGAACACCGATCCAAGTCACTCTAGTTGGGATACAACGCTGCCGCTCCTGCCACTCACCTCGGGGAAGTCTCGCAGTACTTCTGACATCTCGTTACCACGCTCCCCACAGCCTACATAGATGATGACGTCACTGTTGGAGTACTTGGACAGGGACTGAGAGATGACAGTCTTTCCACAACCAAAGGCTCCGGGGATGGCTGTGGTTCCTCCCTGTACACATCTGCACACAGAGAAGAGAGAGTCAAAAAGAAAGTCCAGTACAGGAAAAGTGCTGCTGGGGTGAAAGTTTTCAACATGTCTTTTGTGAGAAGGTTAAAAAGAGGATGGGAAACTCACGGGAAAAGGGCGTCCAGCACTCTCTGTCCGGTCAGCAGCGGGTGATTGGCGGGCAGCTTCTCTGTGACGGGACGCACTTGTCTGACGGGCCACACCTGCACCATGGTGAACTTCTCCTTCACCCCCTCAAACTCCAGCTCCATGACCACATCCTAACACAGAGACACACGCCATCAACACAACGCAGCATCTAACAACTACGTCGCAGCTGTAGCTGGAGGTGTGGCGCACTCACGTTGACAGTGTAGCTTCCTGGTGGAGCCACGTAAGTTACAGTGCCTCTGTTTTTGGGAGGCAGCATGATTTTGTGCTTGATGAGGGAGTTCTCGTACACCATGCCATAGATGTCTCCTCCTGTGATGTGACTGCCAACCTAATGGGGATTAAAAAAGGGGTTAACTCACTGATAATTCAAATACGTCAGGTTAAAGGCTAAAAGTCACATACCCGCAGGCTCTTGCTGGGATTAAAGTCCCACTTGAGTTCTCGATTAAGGGCTCCGATGTTTACACCTCTGGGGATGTAGATGCTTTGTGTGAGGTCATTGATGTCCTTCAGTGGTCGCTGGATACCATCAAAAATGGATCCCATGATTCCTGGACCCAACTCTACAGAGAGAGGTTTCCCTGTCCGCAGCACAGGATCTCCAACAGACACACCGGCTGGATTCAAGCTCAGGAAAGAAGTTTGGACGCGAATGTGGGACTATTACTAGTATTAACTTTTACATATGCAAGATACTACTATGCAACATTTGAAACATAAAGAAGTAGAATCAGGGGTAGAGATTTTAGAAAGGCACATCCATTCTTTGCTGGCATGCTTTAAAGATGTTAAATAGATTCCACCAGTCCAAACAAAAGCTTAACAAAATATTCCCAAATACCTTTCAAGAGCTGTCATAATCTGTTCATTATTCAGGAAGTATTTTTTCAAACTTGGTCAAAGTTATTGAAGTTTCTGTCTTTCTGTGCCCGACTTGTTAAAACCAATAAAATTTGTGTTCATGAATATATTTCAGAATACAGGTCAGAATTCCAGGTATCACTAAACATACACTTAGCTTGTGTTAAATCACTCTTTCCTCTCTCATACCTCTTTCAGCCCCTGATTGAATCAAACTGATGATCTTAAAAGAAACTACACCTTTACAGCAGACACACAATGGATCAATGAGAGCTGTATAGGCAGGGACAGTCACATGGTCAAAAGGATACATGTCTCCTCGTAGACCTGGATGGTGGCCATGTCCCCCTCGAGCCTGATGATCTCTCCCACCAACTCACTATGGCCGACACGCACCAGCTCGTACATGGCTGCTCCCGCCATGGCCGTAGCTGTCACCACTGCATAAAACAAACAAGGTAAAACAAACAAACTGAATGAAGCTAAACAATCACCCCAGACAGACAAAAAGCAGTAGCTGAACAAGTCTGTCCTCTTTTATTTCTGGTCTCAGTGCAGATATTGTTGTAAAGACATGCAGACTGCTTTTGATTTAAAGGCTCCTATAGTAATTCTGTTATTAGTTTGATATATGATGGTGCTTATGCATGTGTGCCAACCTGGTCCGGAGACTCCATGAACGTATCCAAACTGGCTCTCTCTCTCCTCATCTCTGATCTTGGGCAGCTTGGACATGTCCATCTTCACAGGTTTATTAGTCTGACTGGAAGGAGAGCAGAGAAGAGACGACTAATGTGAGGGAGACATCAGACAACAGAGAATGAAAGGAAAGAAAAATGAATCAGAGGTCGGCAGAGGAGGCCGTCCTCTGCTCTGGTCACTTTCAACAACATAACTTCTGTGTCTACATTTTAATTATTGAGAGCTTTTATTAGCAGCCATAAAGCAGCTGTGGGTAAGAGTGCTTTGATTACTGCTGTTGCAGTTAATTGCACTTGAGACCACTGAGTGTAACCAATCTGCTTCAGAACTGGAGCCAACATTGACCACCTGGTTATTATGAAGAGAATAACATCTACTTAGTTCACAACATGACCATACAGAATAATTACTGTATGCAGCAGGATGCGTCACTTTAAATACTGATGCCGACTCAAATATAAAACATTTTGGTAATAGATTTCTCTGTGTAAAAACATTAAATTCATCACCTGCATCTGCAAAATGAATTGAAAAAATAAAGATATCATTGTCTGGCTCTTTGCTGGTACTTTGGTAGTGGCACCTCCTACTGTAAGCATGGAAACTGCCAGGGACACACAGCAACATCACTGCTCACGACTCTACATTTCTCAGCATTACAGAGCCTGATCTAGGCCACCCCCCCCCACCTCCCTCTCCTCCTTGGCAGCACATTTTAGGTCCAGTAGTACAGTCAGTGTGACGCGTCAGGCTAACATTAGAGGGAATCCCACAGAGCAGCACATTCCTCTGTTTGCCCTTCACATACTGTATGTACACAGGGATAGATGTCTCCCATAGGTGCATCTCTGCATTTTCACATCACATATCTGCTAATTACAATCCTAACGCCTTTCAGCTACGAGCAGGACTAACACAAACACAAGCTGTCTTCAGTCGTGACATGAACCCATCCCCACAGAGAGCTGACTGCAGATGTTCTGCACACATTAAAGAGCAGTTATATACTGTATGAATCAGACATCAGTCAACATGCTCATGCTATTTAATGTGGCATTCCTCATTTCTCATTCTCTATCTGACAATCATATCACACATACAGTACTCTGCATCTATGCCCTTTTCTTGTCCTTCCCACTGATGCACAGATCTTCCTGTTTATGCTAGGCTGCTTAGCCCATCTGTGCAGGAATATAGTAGCTCCACCAATGGGTCAATGCAGGAATTACAAGAATGACAGCTTGGATTGCTTGGCTTCATTCTGTTCTTTGAGCAAAGATCACAGACAAGTGACCAAATTCCTTTACTTTCAATGTTAATCAGGTCAATTCACAGGCATACCTGAAAAACTGAAGGAACAATGTGTACCTGATGAAGAACCTCCAAAGGGCAGCAATCAGTGGGAAGATAAGGTCTATTGTTATAATGATTAATTCACATGAGATCACACACAACTCTCTATCACCTTGATTAAATCTAATTCTTCAAATCAAACTAGGTTTACAATGTGAATTGTAACAATGTGACAAAAAGAACCTTTGTAACAGTTATATTACAACAGTTACTACAAGTCTCTTTACAAGTGGTTAAGATCAAGTTCTCTTGTAATAATCCTGACTACAATAACAGACATGACACTTGATCATATGATCCTGGCACATGACTGGTCTGGCAGCTGTATGAGTCTCTTTAAGGAAGTGGAAAACTAGCATGGTGCAAAACTGGGAAGTACAAATCATGACTGACCGTGGAAACGCTGCAGAAATGATCCCTCCTGACTACATTCCTCCACAGAAAATGGACATACTAAAGATAAATTTACCCTTTATTATTATATTTCTGACCTTAGATGTTATGTTGGCTGATTCGTGAAGGATTGTAAAGAAAGTTGGGACTGATCAACTGTTGTCACCATATGTCAAATTAAAAGTGTCAGATAAGAAATATAGCTTTTAAACCAGGCAAAAAAAAGCATGTTGATCCTTTATTTTCTATAATGTATGGCTCTAAGTCTGTCTATGTTCATTACTGGATACCTGAGCTAAAGGAAAACAGTGAAACAACACTGGGAAGATGCATATAAATGAAGGTGCTGGTGCAAAAATAGGCTCAGAAATGTTACATGTAAGTGGGATGACTGAATAACATCCTGACACACTGATGTTAATTGCCTTGAATGCAGGTAGCTGATGACATGAAACTCGGATAAATGATGCTGTTTTAATGGATCAACTCATACAAATAGTGGAGATTTAATGTCATAAGCGTGACCTGGCAGCCTGTATGTGGTCTGTGATGACTGTGGCTTTGAAACTGATATAAATGAAGGATATTCAGTTTGATAGCTTTCCTCGACTCTGTACACTAACGTTAGCTAAATTAGCTGACACAGCAAGGAGAGTCAATAATAGACATGTCTGTAATATGTAAATATATATATAATGAATCCCACTTTGTTTTAACAGTTAAACAACGTTAGCTAGCTCCGTATGTTATTCAGTATTATGGAAAACGAGAGCTGGTTTCTCGGCCTGGATGAAATTTGCTGGCTCTTCCATTTTGGCGCAACGAGCTAGCTAAATTATTTCATTGCTAACACACAACAAAGTCAGTTTATAATATCAAAATCGTGCAGCACAGTGAAACAAGAATATGATAGTTACCGTCTGGTTGTGAAGTGGTGGTTTGCTGTCTTGCCTCGAAGGAGAAACGATGGGAGCTGCGATGCGTGACAGCAGACCGAGATCAGCTGACTTCATTCACTCGCCGCTCGATTTTACTGCTGGGCCCCTGCAACCGCCGCCATTTTGGATCCGCCCAGGAAGGACCGAAAAGATTTTTCAAAGCGGAGATCGATCACTGTGGATCAGCGTTAGTCTACAGCAAGCGCCACAAAGAACATGAGCAAGAATAAAAGTTTCAAATTTCAATTATTTTATTATCATATGCTCAAGAATTACAGTGAAGCATTATTATATTATTATCAATATTATTATTATTATTATTAGTAGTAGTAGTGGTGGTAGTAGTAGTAGTAGTAGTAGTAGTGGTAGTACTATATGATATTAGCCTCAGCCTATGCAAGTGGCTCCTGCATTTTTAACTAATCTTGAGGACGTTATTAGGATCTGAGGATCTTATAAAAGGGAGCCCTTGTCAAAATGGACTTTTAATAATATTACCCCTTGTAGTATGCTTAGATAGTACACAGTAGTCTTAGATAATTTAATCTACATAAAGCAACTATAGAGAACAGGGGACAGTAGCTACATTTTACCCCCTAACAGAATAATGTGGGCCTCCTGGAAGGCTTTAATTATGACTGTTGACCTAATATTACTTGATTTACTGTCATTCAGGGTGAGAGACCACTAAAGCCACGAGCAGTCTATCTCTTACAAGCTCAATATCTTTACAGTAACATTTGAGCCAAAATGGAGGCGCTATCGCAAATTGCTGTAATTTATTATTTACTCCATCTAAGTCGCTCTTTCTTAGAAGACAGTATAAAATTTGGTGATATTAAAGACAAGAAATTTTCACAACCCAAGAATATATAATTCATTGATATCTCTAAAGTTCACTGATTATGTAGGTAAGACATTTTTTTGTGTTTTAAACTTTGTTTTCGTAATAGTGCATCAAAAAACATTTGACTGTCTTTTTCTATGTATTTTGCAAAACTACAAAAACATTTTAAAAAATGAAAGCAGTGCATGTATATTCAAGAGAGTAAATACACCCTAAGTTTACCTTCACAGGCTCTGCTTCCTCTCCGTAAAACACATGTATAACACAAACACAGGATATTAGATGTATCCTAAATTGATATTTTAACTGTCTGTGATATAAATAAACACAGCTATCCTTTTGCATTTAATTAGTGGCTCTTCCTTGACGGCCACAGTATTTATCCTGACAGACTGAACTCAGGGTGTTCTTATTCCTAAACGGCTGCAGCAGTGCTTGTGCGCATGCGGGGGTCAGGGTTGACAGTCCGCACACAGTCGTGGAAGGAGTGTGGCGGCTAAGCTAACAGCAATCACCGCAACTAGCTACATGTGGAGGGTAAAACGGGAGCCATCCCCGACCCTAACTCTGTCAAAATTCCTCCTTTTTACCCAAAACAACTCCAAAGTTCAGCCTCATCGAAAATAAGGGATAATATCTGTTTGCAATGAAAGGGTGAGTGTAAGCTTTTGAGCCACGAATAAGTAGCTTAGCACGAGTAAAGTTTTTCATGTCTGTTTTTTTTCTACAAGGGGAGGCGGGGAGGAGACGGCGAGGCTAGCTAGCCCGCTAAGCTACTTTTATTTAGGTGTAAGACGAAAAAAATACACCAGACAGCACAGTTAGTCCAACAGTTCTGGCACGGATATTCTCGTTGACTTAAGCCGCTTGTCGATACGTTTAGGTGGCGCACAAGCAAAGCTAACTAGCTAGCTGCTAGTGGGAAGCTGAGTCAGTAAACCCACTTTAGCTAAGCTACATATTCGGATCCTGAGTCGGATAATTTGTGTTCGCGTCAGAACAGCTCAACTGAACTGCAGGTGCAGAAAGGTGGACAAGTCTGTTAACTAAGCAAGCTACTTGACAAGTTACTGGCACAGAGAGCTAATGTTGGTCAGCTCTGTGTCAGTCACCGTATTAACGTTGCAGCCGACATCAACTTCAGAGTTTCTGTCAGCTTGTGTAACTTGACATGTCAAAGTTGCACACTAGCAGTGATGCCCTACGTTGTAACACATGTTTGGCTAATGTCTTCATTCTCATATTACCTGAGGGCGATTAAGGCTGTAATGTATTAGTTCAGATTGGATTTCATAGATGTTACTGTTTGAAGTATGGACGGATGCTCTGTATATCCTGATGAACAACACACGTGACCAACAGCTGTTTTGGCTGTGTAGTCTCCTATAAATACCACAATGAACCCCCCCAATCATACAAGCTGGAGAGTTATGTATGGGTCACTTACTCAGACACTGTAACACACATCTTCCTAGGTCATCTAAGAATTAACTCTTGATATTAGTAGGTGCCATATTATTTTTCTCAGTGAATATATTTTCTTAATAAAGATAATATCTAAAATCATTAGCTCCAGGTGTCTGTTTCATTGACAGAGTGATTTAGGTGGATTGTGTCTGGCAAAGGAAATACTGTGTGGCATTCCATTGTGCTCTGTGACATTTGTGGGTCAGTGGCACAACTTCAACCACATATTGATTGACTCCCATTTGATTTTTCTAAGGGGATTAATTTTATTTAGGAACTGCAATTTTACCTGTGTACCCATTGCCAGTCATTTGACCATTTTGCTCTTGTTCCAGTAGCCGGATCGAGCTGGGGGATGTTACGCCCCACAACATTAAGCAGCTGAAACGCCTGAACCAGGTCATCTTCCCCGTCAGCTACAATGACAAGTTTTACAAAGATGTACTGGAAGTTGGAGAGCTTGCAAAGCTAGGTAAGAAACAGCTGTTAGAAGGGGCAGGATTCAGTCAGTGAAATGTTGGGGTTTTAACAACCACATGGATGTAAAGTACTCTTCCTTAACTGCTTGATTTCCATACATGAGGTAGAAATAGTACTCCATGGACACAACCAATTATAGACTTAGTCAAATTGCATTGTCATTAAAACCTTCAACCTTTCCTCACCTTCTGCAATCATTGCTCCTAGAGTTAAAAGGAGGTGAGGATTCCTGTCTGTTGGTGATGTTTCAGTCGTACCTCTTCCTTGTCTTGCAGCATACTTCAATGACATTGCAGTGGGTGCTGTGTGCTGCAGAGTGGACCACTCTCAGAACCAGAAGAGACTGTACATCATGACACTCGGTTGTCTAGCACCCTACCGTAGACTTGGAATTGGTAAGGAACTCTGCATCTCTAGAAGTTGCTGCAGTGCATCTTGCAATCTTGTGTGTTGTTTTTCCAACCTTACCTTTGTGTTTTTCTCCAGGTACAAAGATGCTGAATCATGTGCTAAACATCTGTGAGAAGGATGGCACTTTTGACAACATTTACCTGTGAGTGTCTAATTGCAGAAGGTATTCCATTGTAACCTTTTGAGCAATTGTTCTGTTAAACCACTAACCAAATTTCTTCTTTCTCTTCCCACTCCCACAGTCATGTGCAGATCAGCAATGAGTCAGCCATTCACTTTTACCAGAAGTTTGGCTTTGAGATCATCGAAACAAAAAAGAATTACTACAAGAGGATAGAGCCCGCAGATGCCCATGTGTTGCAGAAGAGCCTGCGCAGCCCATGCGCACAGCCCACCGGAGAGCTTCAGAAGACAGAGTAGGGGCACAGCGTTGGGAAAGAGCACAAATGTGCCCGCCTCCACAGAAACAGAACTGTGACAAATGCCCCAGGGTCGACACATTCAACACTTTCTTCAAAGGACGCTAAAAAGAGAAAACAAATTTAAAGTACAAAAAATGCTGCATTTATTTTGCAAAGGGGTCCCCTTTGATTTTTGCATATTTTATTCCTCCCCTTTCCTCATACAGATAATTGAAAATGACAAAAAGCTCAGTATCCAAAAGTGCTCCTATTGACAAAGTTGCCAACTTCAGACAGTTTTAGACTTGGTGAAGGGGGAGGGTGTGGTGTTGCAAATCATACTGTTTGTGTTTGAGTTGTTTTTATGCGGTTGCTAATGGGGACATATCTATACTGTTGAGCGAAGAAAACAGTTGGTTTGAAGCTGTGTAAAAGTGTTTGAAAGACCATCACTGACACACACAAGTCCCAGCTGGTCAGCTTGGAGTGATGCTTTGAGTTGTTACATGGAACAGACACAACTCTATTCCCTCGCCACCTGAACCCTGGGATTAGTGGGAACTGTGTCTGACCAGTTTGTTGATATGTCATGTTCAGAGGGGAAAAGCAGAAATGTATTCCCTAGGTACAGGCACGAGGAAGGCTGAACGGTTTTGAGGTGGTGGGAAGACGTGGTCACCACTCATAATTTCTGAATAACTTTATTTTCCAGCCTCTTAATTTAATTCCCCTTCAACTGTTATTTTTATTTTTTACATCAAGATGGCAAATGGTTCAGAGGTTCTCCTGGGTTTACTACTAAGAGTGAAAATATTAAGTAATAAGAGAAACAAAATATCATTGCATTGAATGTGTTTCTGAGAAGGGCGCTCCACAATGTCGTGTGAGGGATGTTCAAATAACAACACATTGGCTGTTTGGGATCAGATTCGGGCATTATTTTTAGTAGTAAAATGAAGGTGTGCAAGGATGCATGTCTCTAAACGCGTGGAAGCGTTTTGAGACATCTTACCTTAAACACCTTTGGCACCTTATGTAGCCACCTTGCAGAAATGGTCTTCTCAAACTTCCTGCCTCAGTCAGCTTCTGTTGTTACACACACCTTCATTGGGTTTTGAAGCTCTGCAGATAGTTTGGAATTTTTGGTATGATCTTTTGAACAGTGTTTTACCCCGAGGAAGCTCTGACCCCTCTGCATGCAAGGAGAGATGTGTCCTCTCCACTGTAGTATAAGCATGTTTTTCCTTTCTTTGAAGAATTTTATCTTTTCTGGAGCTCTATATTGTAAGACTTTTTAACGTCTAAATAAAGGAATTACTATTTGCAGTAAAAGTTTTGCTGATTGTCTTATTGTGGTAGATGTACATGGTGATTTATTAGATCAATGCAGATATATGGTTGAAAATTCATTAAAAATATGAACTGCATATAATGATGTACAGCCGTCCCTGGATGCCCTTTTGCAAGTCGTGATTGGCTGTGACCTCCCACATCTGTAATACTATTGGCTGTCAGCTCCCCCAGAACCCTCCCCTTTCTGCACTCTGTTAGGTGTATCTAGATTGTTTTGAGAGATGAGTTGAGTTGAATGCTTTGCTAGCTAACAGTTAGCCTCCAATCTCAAAGTTCTTGCAGGGACAGACAGTCTCCAAAATGCCGAGACTAGAGGTCAGTGCAAACTATCATCCAACTGCAGCCTTTAATCAGCAGGGACGCGAAAAAATGCGCTATTAATTTGCTTGATATTTTTGTCGGTAACGATAAGCTAAGCTAGCTATTAGCCAGCTAGCTAACAGAAAGCTAGCTGAAAAGGTAATTGCTCAGGTTGCTAATTTCTTGCTAGTTTAGTGACGAGGTATTTGTCTGAATATCAATTACTGACAACGTAAATCAGGGCTCACACCTATTCGTGCCATTCGTTGAACAGTCTAGTTATGCTGTAATATGCAGGTAAATTAGTTTAGGTTAGCTGTAAAGCTAGGTTAATCTATACCAGTTTGTTAGCATCTAGTAGTTGTAGTAGAGTCTCAGTGTAGCTTAACAAGGTCTTTTGACTGTCTGATATCTACTGTTGTACCTGATTATATGACATTATTGCTGGCTTATTGCATCCGAAATCATCTTTGGTCTAATACAGTTGTCTGGTGCTTATTTTAAATTCATATTGTGTCCGAATGCTTTATGTTTTCTTTGCAGGACGTGCACGGAAGAGATTTAAGGACCAGCTGTTAAATGTGTTGACTGGTACCTTATCATACGGGCAACTGTTAGTACAGGATGCCAGAGATGACTGAAACTCAGACACCTGGTCGTAAACCCAAGTAAGGATGTTTGTTTTAACCTAATTATCAACACAGGCACTTGGATTATGTGCATAGTTGGAATAAAAAAATGTGATCTGTTTTTTTTTCTGCAGAAAGAAGAAAAACAAAGAATCTCACAATGCAGGTAAAATATCTCTTATGCTTCCCTTCAAACATTGCTGGTTTGTGTACAAAGTATAGATTTATTGTACTGTATACTTTTAAATATAACTGGATGTTAAAGTTTAGTCTCTTCTTTATACAGTTGAGAGACACAGAAAAGAGAAGATTAATGCTGGGATTAACCGCATTGGTAATCTTCTGCCCTGTTCCCAGGCGCTTAAACAGGTAAAAGACTGGCATTACTTGTCTTGCCTTATCAGCAACACCTTATGATCAGATTAGTGAGTGTAAAGGCTAGTTAACTGTTGTGTGACTTGTTTAATATCAGACCTTTATCCTCTTATCTATAGAGTAAAAACATGATCTTGGACCAGGCTTTTCGCTACATCACTGAACTCAAGAAACAAAATGACACAATGCTTCTGGAAGGAGGAGATAAAGTCCAAGGTGAAGTTTAACAAGTGTACACCTCAGACATTGTTTTTGCAGTAGTGCACACCTTGAGTTTCTCATTGTTTATTTATACTTGAATTTATGAAAGTGTGTCTATACAGTATGTGTGCTTGGAATCATTAATGTATGACTAAGTACACTTGGTTGATTATATGTGTGATTGGTCTCTGTGCAGCTGAGGAGATCCGTCGGCTGCGGCGTCAGTTGGAAGAGCTGAGGAGGGAGAGCGCTCACTACATCGAGCTACTCAAAGCCCATGATATTAACCTTCTGGAAGACCCCACCATTCACTGGAAAGGCAAACAGCGCTGTGCCAAGGTGGCAAAGGTGACCCCCACTCACCAACTACCAAAGGGGATCATTGTCTATTCCAACGGCAATGTGATGTGTCCAGCAGGGAAGGAGACTAGCCCAGCGAAACAGCCTTCTGAAACATTAATTCTTCAGCCACCTACTGAGGTCAGTACTAGGTTGAGGGTTAATGGAGCCCTGCTGCAAGTTAATACCTCTTCTTCCACCCCTGCACTTCTCCCTGGATCGACCGCCACTCCCACCCAGTCTACACCAGGCCTGAGAATGATAGAGCAGTGTGTGGTGGAAACACCGGCAGCAGCACCCACTCTACCACCCTCTGTGTCTTACATCACCCTTCAGATCCCCGCGGCCACCTCAGCCCTGCCCCAGCAACCGCAGCCTGCCGCTCCAGTCCCGACCCTCACCATAGCAGCCACTTCATCCTCACAGCTCCCCAGCGAAAGCCCTGCTCAGCCCGTGTCCAATCTCACCACGCTTACCCAGGCTATAACCACATCCAGAGCAGGAGCCTCAGAGATTTACTCTTGTGTCACACAGGACACTGCCTTGAGGACTGTAAGTTACACTGCTATCCCTAACAGCCAAGCCCTTCTTAGGGCTGGGGCAGCAGGCAGCACACAGACTACCTGGACAACACTGCAGATGGCAGGGAACACAGTGCAACCAGTCTGCCAGAGTCTCCCCACCCCAGAGGTCATCAATACCACCCAGACTGTCCAACAGGTGACTGTGTGTCCCATGGGCAACAAACCTTCTGTTCAGCCCATTCAAATACAGATGCAACCACATGTGCCTGTACAACAAGCACCTATTACTGCCCACATTCAAGCACAGCCCTTTCAGAGACCACCCCAGCTACGGCCAGCAATCCTAAATCAGGCACAGCCTCAGTCTGTCCTAGGCCCCCAACCTCAGTGTGCTGTTCTCCCCCAGGCAGCAATAGTACCCCAGCCAGCTGTCGTGGCCCACCCTGCTGTTGTGTCACAGCCCCAGCCTGCTGTACTTCAACCAGCATCATTGGTTCCCCATCCACCAACAGCCCTCATACCTCAGCCTCAGCCCACCCTGGTTCCACAGCCACAGGCCACCATGCTGCCCCTCCTCCAGACCATGCAGGTGCTGCAAGTCAACCCAACCGGAGGGACAGCCTCAGGTGTAACAGCCCCACAGAACACTAACAACCCAAGTGTGGTCATCCTTCAGCAGGCTAGTACTTGCCCAACCCAGTCAGTTGTAAGGGAGGAAATAACCAATCAAACACCCTGTCAGCATATTGTAATCATCCAGGCACCCAATCAGGCTGCACCTGCCCCTCAGACTCCTCAGGTTGGCATGGTGCCTGCGGCTGTGCCTGCTGCAGTACCTGTTGTGTCCACTCAAATACAAACAACCAGCAGTTCAACATCTGCCACATCCGTACAGAGTGTTGGGGGAAAGCAGCTGGTGCACATACTCCCACGTCCTGTTCAGCCTCAAATTAACCATCCCCTTCAGGTCAGCCAGGCTTCCTCTTCCCCATCGGTTCCTCCAACCCCACAGACTATCACTGTGAATGGTCAGGTGTTTGCCTTGCAGCCCATGAAGACTTCTGACAAACCCAGTTTGCAGGGTGGCCAGAGTACACTCCAGCTGGTCCAGCCCACCACAACTGAGGAACCAACTACTAATGTGGCTCTCAACAGTTTAGGGGCACTCAGCAGTCTGAATCAGAGCATCTCTCAGGGCCTTCCACTTACCATTTCAGGCCAGAACAATGGCCAGGCTCCAGCTGCTCCATCATCATTAGTCCAGCAGAAGCAGCCTCCTGCTCCAGCATCCGTCCCTGGAACCACACTTGCTCTACCTGCTCGGCAGCTGCAGGTCCCTTGTTTGAATCCAGTCAAATCAGGGCTGGTGGTTAATGCCTCTAAGCCAACAGGAAAGAGGCTTCGCATAACTTTGAATACAAAGAGGGCAACAGCTAAAAGGACTAAACCAACCAAGAAAAAAGAGCTCAGTCAGGCACAGCCTGCTGTTGTTATTTCAGCCAAGCCAGTGGCTGCTGCAGGAGAAAGTCAGACAGTTCAAGTTACAGTATCACAAGTTTTACAGTCCTCAACTGTAAAAGTCACAGACATTCCCCCGACTTGTACTACAGCTGTCACAACTACAGATAGTAGCGAAGCTATAGCAAATGTCACCTCTGCACAAAACACTCAGATAATGATTGCGTGTACTTCATCTAATGGGTCAACTCTACTTAGTCAGTCCAATCCACAGAGCAAAAGCTCTGTTAGTGCAACTCAGTCTGATGTTATATTCAGTCATACTAACACTAGTGGTGTGGCAACTGCAGTTACAACTGTAAGTACCACATCGGTCAAGCCATCAGTTAGTGCAGCTGTGGCAATTGAGACTAAACCAGCTGTAGTTTCTGGCAACACCTCAACTGTAGCCAAACACTCAGTTCCAGAGGTTAAACAGGCAACCACCATTTCAGCAACTGGCACAACACAAAGTAAGTCAGCTACCACTACTGCTGTTTCTAGACAAAGCAGATCTGTGGTCAGTTCTGCAGGTGCCACTGAGACTCGGCACACTTCCACCACTGTTTCTACAGCATGTCTGACTCCAGTCTGCACCAGTAGTATCACAGCAACTGCACCAGTATCTTTAAATCAGGCTACCCAACCAACTTCAGTATGTCATCCCCAGGCATCTCATACCCAGAGTCCTCTGCTCTGTAATAAACCTATGTCTCAGACCACCACTTCACCCTTAGTATCCACAACTGTGGTACCTTCATCACCTGCTGCAACTTTTTCTGCAGCCCATAGCTCTGTTTCAGCCCCTACAACAAGTTCAGAGTTTAGGAAAAAGGTCACTGCCAGTAGAGCTCCAACACAGCAGACTGGCGTGAATATGCCCAACCCTTCCCCCTGCCATCCCGCTGAAGTCAAACTGCACCAGCCCCCCAGAGGAGACAGGGAGGCTCAGGTCGAGAGACACTCCACAGCAGCAGAGAAAGAGAGCTTGGTGGCAGTGACTTCTGACACTCCCTCCAGAAAGGATTTTGCCCTGTCTCAACAGGTGTACACTAACCTTGATGATCAAACTATAGAGCACCCAATGACATCTATCAGACAGACAGATTCTCCTATGTCGACAGGGGCTGGGGGAGGCAGAGGGTTCTCTGTGGCATCCATGCTTCCCCAGGGCCACAGTATTAGTGCATCATCTGGCTCCTTTGGAACATTTACATTCACCTCTGAGCAGGCAGAAATGCTGGCCTTTGCCATGCTTGAACAAGACAGTCCAGGAAGGCGGAGTGGAGGCTGCTCTGGAGACAACACTGCTTCGACAAACCCCACCACAGCCACATGGGAGCCCCCAAAAACTCCACCAGTGTGTAGCAGTAAAGAAAGGGGCTCAACTGGACAGCAGACAAAAGTGACTAAACCCATGGACACAGTAACAGTTAAACCTATTGTCCAGGTATCCATTAGAGGACAGCCTGGGGAGGGGTCAGTCAGTGGGCCCAATGGAAGCAGACATCCACAAAACATCTCATACTCCCAGTCTCAGTCACTCCCCCAAGTCCAGTCTCAAAGCTCTTCCCAGAGTGGCACTGTGGCTAGCCTCAGTGTCAACAACCTGATCAGGCCCAGCTCCAGTCAACAACCCTACCCTGGCTCTCCCAGTCTGGCGGGCCAACAGGGCTCAGTTCCCTCACCTGTGGGGACCTCAGCCCACATATCCCAACCCTCAAACACCGCCCTCTCACCCTGCTCAGGTGCAGCCCAGCTGAATGAGTACACCCCCTTAAAGACTGCATTAATGAGGGCTCAGACTGGAGTTGGTGGGGGTGAGCGACAAGTTAAGATCATCTCCAAGCGGCCGGCCCAGGAGGAGGTGATGCTAAACACTGGAAAACGACCCAAGCCTTGTCCCCCATCAGCTACCACTGTTAGCCATATGGATGTGAAAGCACCTGACCACAGCCAGATGATGGTGGGACAGCTGCCCCCCACATCTGCAGCTGTTATGACAAGGATTAATTCAGAAAATGCAGGCCCTCTCTTCTCTACAAACTCATTCATGAGCCCGGTGGTTCGGCCCACTGATGGCCACTGCCCTCCTCAAGGACCCCCCGAGCAGAACCAGCCAGGTGTGCTTCATCTGCCCCAGGGTCATCCACAGCATGCTGCAACCCAGCCTGGCCAGCACCTGGGAGGCAACCTTTACATGAAACAACAGCAGCAAGAGCAACAGAGACATCATCTGTATCATTTGCAACACCACCTAACACAACCTGACCCTGCACAGCGTCACTCACTCCACCAGAGGGTGCTTGAGCAGCAGCAGCAACATGTGCAGAAGAAGCGGGGACTTGTCAGAGGCAGTCAAACTGGTTCACCTGCTGGCCTGCAACAGAAGCAGCATCACCTGGAAAAGTCTGGAGTTCAGCAGCAGCCACACTCGCATCAACAGCAACAGACACAGCATCAACAGCACACACAGCAGCAGCAGTCACAGCAGCATCAACAACAGTCACACCAACAGTCACAGCAGCATCAGCCGCCAACACAACACCAACAGTCTCATCACCAACAGCAGCCACATCAACAGCAGCCACAGACGCAACATCAACAACACCAACAACAGCAGCAGCAGCAGTTACAGCAGCAGCAGAGCTCTCACTCCAGACACCAGCAGCATCTGCAGCAGCAGATCCAGCAGCAGCAACAACAGCACTTTAGACACCAGGAGAAGAGCTGTGAAGCCCAGGCAGCAGGATCCAGGGCCCACCACAGCAGCCACCTGGCCCAGCAGGAGCACCTCAAGGTCAGTGCTACATGGTAGATAATTTGACAGTGTAATTTAATAAGACTGGAAACAAAGTACAGTGGCACCTACTTAGGTTGATCTCCTCTTTGTATCTTTCACTGAACTGTCATTTTCAGTTCTAGAATAAGTTGATACATTTGATAAACAAGTAACTGTGAAACCAAGTAATCAACAGAAAGTTCAGCTATGGTACATTTGAAATCAATCACTTCATTTTCAATACGATTTAAACCATTTTAACTGGCTTGATTTTTCTGTGTGTATACACAAATACTAAATACTAGAACCATGTGAAGGCCATTTCTAATCACTTTAGGTATTTGATTATAACACGATTCAAAGGAAAATAATCACTACCTCAGGTGTGATACTTCTGTTGGTGCAGTCAAATGGATTAAAACTAGTTAAAACTGGTGTGCTGATATTGTTGTGTCACTGGTTGGTAAATCTGTCCAACTTGTGTGGCCAAAACCGTGTTCCCCTTACAAAAACCTAGCTTTAGTAATCCACTGCAGCAGACCATATTTATACAGCCACAGCAAAAAAAAGATCATATAAACAAAAACAAAATGCTTGCCTAGGATCTTTTTCTGTCCTGGTCCTCCAGTAAAAAATAAGCAGCCCTGCCCCTTAGCCACAGTTAAGACAGAGGAATGAAAATTAGTAAGTTCAAGTTCAACACAATTATATTATTGTAATATCTTGCCAGCTGTTTGTATTTTCATTTTATACCATGTCTATACACATCTGTGAGCTGTCAGGAAAAACGTGCGGTTTTGGAAGGGTGCAGCATTATTCACGGTCTGATGACCTTTTACACCCTGTCTGACTTTACTGCTGTCATTGTTTTATGGTAATCCAGCTAAAAGCATAGATTGATGTGGAATAATTTACAAGATTGTTTTTAGAGAATAACATTGTGACTTTCTCTCCCTCAGCCTGGTCAGGACCATAACGCTATGCAGAGGATGATGAGCTCTAGGACTCTGGAGCAGCAGCTCATCTCTCCTCCCAGCAATCCTGTGTCCCGGTCGTCTGACCTGACCTGTGCTCCGTCACGTCAGGAACGTCACCGTGTTTCCAACTACTCTGCAGAGGCGCTCATCGGTAAAAGTTCCACCAGTGGTGAACAGCAACAGCGCATGGGTCTCCACCTTCAGCCTGGCCGTGGTGCCACACAGGAGCAGCCAGACCTCCGCGGTTACCTGGACACATCACGAGGAAAGGCCAACATTGCACACAACCCACAGAATCGCCTGCCGTCTGACCATCCAGTGTCTGCTGATGTTCAGCGGGTCTCTGAGTGTCCGCCATTCAAGGCCATGGGAGGAGCAGCAGGAGGAGGAGGAGCACATCAACTCAGTGGCTTTGAGGCTCAGGTGTCTCGTGGCAGTGACATGACACCTAAGTCAGTGCCGCCCTCCCAGAGGGGCCCTCAGGGGCAGCAGCAGGGAGGGTTCAGGATGGGTGTCGGCCCTCCAGCAGACGGCAGGAACCGTGGCGGCTACAGTACAGCACATCCCGGCTCACAGGGGGTACAGGTTGGACCGGCACTGCCCCGGGAGCAGGACGGTTGTCACCAGAGTTTCATGCAAAGCCTCCTGTCCCCCCACCTGCCTGAGCAGAGCAACCATCAGCGTGTGCAGTGCTGCCCTCCAGTCAGCATGGAGTACAGCTGTGTGCCTGGAAGCTCTTCAGGAGACATACAGGCCAAGGCCTCTAGTCCCAGTGTGCCCCAGACACAGAAGGCCCCAGCTATGCGGCTTGGAGAGGGCAACAAGGGCCATATTTCTCAGGTCAGCAGTAATATGCATGGAGGTCCAGGTGTGCGCACAGGTCTCCCCCACCCTCCAACCCCACACAGCAGCTCTGAGCCAGGCCGCTCCTCTGCACCCTCCAGACCACCCACTGCTGTTAGCCAGCACTCTCGCCACATTGCCCGAGATAGCCAGCCCACCAAGCTGAGACCTGGTGACCGGGCTCGATCAGGGACTCTCAGACACAGTAACCCCTTTGAGCCTGAGGGCCACCTGCCTCTGCCATCAGGAGGTGGAGTGCTGCTGAGCAGGCCGCAGTCTGGAGGAGAGGCACGACGCAGCACTATCGTTCGCTTTATGGCTGATAGTGCTCAGGTTCCGAGTGACAACAACCTGGTTCCTGACCAACACCTAACACAAAACTTTGGTTTTCCCTTTATTCCTGAGGGAGGGATGAATCCTCCACCTCCCATCAATGCTAACTCCACTTTCATCCCTCCAGTCAGCCAGCCCAATGCCTCCCGTACTCCATCCCTTCTGCCTGTGGAGCCCCAGAACACTTTACCCTCCTTCTACCCTTCTTATTCTCCAGCTGCTCACCCCAGCCTTCCCAGCGATGTCACCCTCCAGTACTTTCCCAACCAAATGTTTACCAGCCCGAGTGCCGACAAGGGCAGCGCTCCTCCACTCAATAACCGCTTTGGCTCTATCCTCTCCCCTCCTCGCCCTGTGGGTTTTGGACAGGCCAGCTTCCCCTTGCTTCCAGACATGCCCCCTATGCCTATTGCCAACTCGTCTGGAATCACCCCTCACATATCTAACTTCAGCCTCACGTCACTGTTCCCTGAGATCGCCACAGGTATGCCCACTGATGGTTCGGCCATGCCAATGTCTCCCCTGCTGTCTCTCTCCAACACCTCATCTGCCGACTCTGGCAAGCAGCCCAATCGTCCTGCCCACAACATCAGCCACATTCTCGGTCATGACGGCAGTTCAGCTGTGTAAGATCTCCTGCTGCATTCTGATGAACTGGTGTTCTGAAGCAAAGAGTTTCATTTTAAATTTGAGACGTGCTGTTATTTTAAATGTCCAAGTTCAGGACATGGTGAAGCACCTGATGAACGGTTTCTTTGTTGAAATGACACCATGTCTGTCTGGTGGTTGTGTTGATTTTTTTGTTTACACAGTTTCTCTCAAAATGGTTCCTTCTGGCATTCGTATGATGTCAAACTTATAATTTGTAATATTTCAAAAATCTTTTCATTTTATGGTGACAGGAAATGTGGTCATTTAATGCTCTTAGTTTGAAATGTTGGTTAAACCGACTGATTGGTCGTAAAACAAAATCAAATTTAGGTTTAGAACTTGAATTCAGTATATTCTGGGTCATTAAGAAACCTGCACAGTTACCTACCAATGTAATTTACTAACTTATATCAGGTTGTACTGTACAGAATCTGTTTTTTTTCCAAGAGCTATTTTGTAAATACCAATGTTTCATATCAGAATTGTTAGATTATGTATGTATTTGTAAATACAAAATTGATTAATAAAGTTTATAAGGAGACATTTGTATTTGCTGCCAACTGAAGAAACGTGTGTTTCTTGCTCCACTAGGTGGCACTGCAACTCATCACTAACTTTTGTTTTTCACAGCTCTGGGGGTGTTAAAGAATCCAGCAGTGGGAGAAACAATGAAAATTAGTGGTGGTGGCGGTGTCTTTACTCCAACAAGAATGGATTTCAAACTAAGTTGACACATCTGTAGAAGGAAATTACACAGGAAATTGTTTGTTTTTACAGTAAAACATAGCAAAACATAAAATGAAAGCGTTTCAACCGTCGCCTGCAGACTGTCGCTACTGCACAAATGTCTCAAGATTGAAAAAATGCACCAGACACCAGTCAAATTTCATAAGCTTTTATTTACATGCAATAGTGCTCCAGCGTGTGCAGCCACAGATTGGCTACACTCATAAAGGGGAGTGTAGATTCGGGATCTCCTTCATTTTGATTGCAGATGTCTCTGGCAAAGACTAATACTTAGGCACCAACCTGTGAGGGAGGAATAATACTGACACACCTGTCACAGCGCCCTCACCTGGCAGTCATTTGGTAACCAGCAAATGAGTAAACACAGAAGTGGTTGCAGTATAAAGTTCAGCTTATCAATGACTGAGTTTTCGATATTTTCCAGAATCTCTCCCATTCAGTGATTTAAAAAAATAACGTAAAATCAAAAAAAATAAATAACTATACAATATATAATCTCTTGTACACTACTGAAACAGAATGATTTATGTTGCATACACTTGTTAATAGTTTGTTAATGATGAACAATGCATAATACATTTGTGTTACTGCTATACAAAATGACAGACGGTTGTATTTTGAAAACACGACAAAGCAACAGAACTAAACAGCAATGAAGCACCTCATAATTACAGCATCTGACTGGTTTGAATGGTCCCTTTGTTTCTGTTGTACATAAAGCTAAGTACCTAAGGTCCAAACAATTAGGATGGAGGGTATCTGTGAGGAATGACTCGAGGAGTGAGGAGGGTTTAAACATGAAGTGCTGGACTGAGAGGAATCCTCTGCAGATATAAAGGTCCCCTGACTGATCTTCTTCGCGTGAGGAGTAACGTCTCTTATTTCCCTCCACTGGAAAAGCAGACAGCATCACAACATGGTACTCCCTTTCTCCATGACATAGCGAGGGGTGGGGACATATGAATAAAGTCTTTTTCAATATGAAAATAACCATATATACAGTATAATCAGACACTTATGTACAAAAGCATAAATATATAAATATCTGATACAAAAATAAATATTTTCTCTTATTTTCTTCTGTTTGTTTAACAGTCTCTTATGCATCTGTTGTGTTGGCTGTCCCTTCGTCCTCAGGGGATGCTTCATTCGGGAGGATGTTCACTTCCTGTATTGTTGTGTCTTGGGATTGTGGCGTCGTGGCTGCTGAAGATGATGTGGTGAAAATGCCTTCGTCTTCCAGAGGGAGAAGAGGAAAGGACGCTGGCTCTGCAGAAAAAAAAAAAAAAGAAGAGAACTGGTCAGAAGTTAATCACTCACACCGAGTTCACAATAAACACGAAAACCTTGATCTTTGAATGTCTGCATTACAGGATCATCACAGAAGAGAAAATCTATGTTCCTAACGTGTTAAAGGATGAAAGACAATATTTCAGTCAAAATAGACGTACTGTGAGTGATGCCATCCTCTGCTCTATCTCCTCTACAGAAGTTGCCATCGCCTCCTAGTTCCTGTGAACTGAGGTGCTGATGGGAAGAGTTGAGGAGCTGAAGAGTGGAGTCATCAGGAGGACAGCAACTCTGTTCATGATGATCTGAACCACTGAGGAAGACGAGAAAAAATAGTTTATATTAGGACTTGTGATTATTTATATACCATTAAAGTTTTGGTTAATTGATTAGCTGACTGATTGTTTCTGCACCAGTTTAGGTACAGATTCTTAATTCAGTCAAAATTCTACAAAATTTAATATGAAAATTACTTTAATGCAGAGCAACAAAGTTTAAAAAATTACTACAATTTAGACGATTCCCTGATTCCCTGTTTCCCTGTTTTGCCATTCGTCTATTATTTATATGTAAATGTACCTGGTGGAGTAGTGGTAAACAGGCAGATGTCCATTTGACATCGTCTGTGGCAACAACGTGTCACACTCCATGTCACAATCCACCTCCTCCTGCAAAACACAAGCTCATATAGGTCATATATTCAACACAAATTTCATAACATGGACAGCTTATTAACAACCTATATTGAGCTGTTTTGTACCTGCTGCAGCCCTGGCAGGCAGTGTGTGGGGTGGTGAGGTTTGCCGTTCGGAGTGTATTCTCCATTAGAAGGGTAGATGCCATGTGGAGCAGTCATGTGGCCGTCCAGCGGGCAGTGGCCGACCAGGGCAAGTCCCTGAAGGGGAACCATGGTGTACTGGCATGACGACACAGGGGCGGCCACGGCAGGAAAACACAAGTCAGATGTTTGCTCTGAAAGACGCACAAAAAGAGAATTAGACAGATGTAGAGCCAGTAATACTTTTAATGGCTACAAAGACTTGAGGAACTGTGAATGGCACTCACTCTGTTTGGCCCAAGCTCTCCAAAGGCAGAAGGGGATGAAGGCAACAATGATGAAGACAAAGGCTCCCAGGACGATACCAACTATGAGGTAGGGGAGGTCGCCGGGCCGAGGCACGAGTCCGTTGGAGTGTCCTAACTCCTGCTCTGGGCTATCTGATGGAACAGGCCGCGGGGGATTAGGACGAGCTGAGGAGACAGAAAGTGGAAATAAGTGTTAAGAAGACACCTCAGATCCTCGAGATACATCTACATCAGCCAGAAAGGTGAGCGTGAGCGTGTGTCACAGCTAAAAAGTGACCTCACCTTTCGTTTCAAGGATCACCACATTGCCAAATTCACTCTCGCCCTTCTCATTGAAGCTCTGCATCTTGATGTCGTAGGCGGTCTCGGGCTGGAGGTCAGTGATTGAATGCCAGTATCTGTCTCCCTCCACCACATCCTTCTTATAGTCACTGTCATTATCGCTGTCTGTTGGCCGGTAGTAGATGTAGAAACCATAGATGGGTGTGTTGTTTACAGGAGTGTACTGTTGAGAGGGAAATAAATCATGTTACAATAACAATGCAAAATGTATTGTGTTGCAAAAGACTAAATTTAGTAGACGAAAACACAATCCTTCATTTTTCCTCTGAGTCACTCACTGTCCACTTGAGAATGATGGTAGTCTCATTGATAGCTTCATTGTAGGTGATGTAGGGTCCATCAACAGGGCGCTCATGGGTTCTCCCACCCACCACTGTGTATGCCTTCGAAGGCGCGCTGGGAGGACTGGAACCGATTACGTTCACCGCCACGACACGAAACTTATAGGACGTACCTACAGGGAGAGGGATTAACATTACTGATCTTTGTCTTGGAGCTACAAGCCTAGAAAGAAGCTCTGCCAGTATATTGTGTTGACTAATGATGTTTTTTTTTTCACATTACTTTTATGTTTTCCTTTTAAGAGCAAATGCAATGTTGATTGCGTTTCGGTTATGGCTTTGATTGATGGCAGCAATTACCGAAATGACTGTTAACAACACACATTATGCTGATGAATTTTCAGCCCGTGGGACTGTAATTATGCAGGACATCATCATTCTAATTATATGGTTGGACGTCCTACTTCTACCCCAACTCCACAAAGTCAGAATAAAACTGCTGTGAATAACAACAACACTGTTGTGAAGATGGCCGACCTTTCTCCAGGCCTGTGATCTCCACAGAGAGCCGCGATGGGGGGATGTTTTCCACCGCCGTCACCCAGTCCTCTCCTGCCTTCTTCACCTTCTTGTACTCCACCCGAAATGACTGGATGGGGAAGCCGCGATTACCGCGAGGAATCCAAGTCACGTACGCTGACGTCTCCGTGGCCGTGGAGACCGTGGGCTTGTCGGGGGCTTCGGGAGCTGCAGAAGAAGAAGACGGTGTCAGACAGAGGACAAGAAAAGACACACACTCCCATACAACACTCTATAATTATGACAGTGAAGGCAAAACACATTACATTCAGCACTTACTGAGGGCTCATCCTTCAGAGACAGAAAGGAAAAAGAGATTGAGAAATGTCCATGTTAGTCAAAAGTCGGAAGTTTAGGGTCTTGCTGTAAAACAGTATCTGGTTATTTTGGTTAGTATTGTTAATAGGAGGTGAGTTTGCAAAGGGGCATAGTGAGGTACAGGACTGGAGGGATACTTACGAGAGAGGCTTGGTGAAGGAACAGCAGGAGTTTTTGGTGGGTCGATTTGTCTACTGCGACCTGAAGACACAGAAACACAAACAGATGAGACTTTAAATTAAGGAACTGTTTTTTGAGCAACAATAAATTTCTCCTCTAAGGCAGAAATAACATTTGAAAGAGATTAAGTCTACAGCCATGTTTGCAGCTAGTAGCTGTACTTGGGCACACACACAAATGATTCCCATCGCTAGTCATTAGTTTTGCAGGTATTTGGTCATAAATCAAAGTACAAAACAAAAAATTTCAAACTGGTGCTAGATGAAATGTTAAGGAATCCCCACATGATTATTTCATCCAGAGAGGGACATGAATGTATGGACAAAATGTATGGCAATTCACCCAAAAGTTGTTGAGATATTGAACTCAAACACACAAATGTGAACTTTATACTGATGCTAGAGGAAAATTCAGGGGATCATTAAAGTCAGTTTCATCCAATACAGTTGACCAACCCACGTTGCCATGCTGCTAACATGACAAAAAGCAGCGACATGTGCATCTTTAAAAATGCTCCACGACTGTTTTGTTATACCTTTGCCCGTTCTGAAGGTCATCATTGCAGGTTGTCCCAGGCCTGCACAGTTTTTGGCAGCCATCTCCACCTCATACAGGCTGTCTGGCTGCAGCTTGGCCAGAGTCAGCTTGTGGAGTGAGCCTGAGATACTGCTGGAGGTCCACTCTGCTAGAGGGTCTCCCACCTGAGACAGAGTCAGAGGGATGAGTTACTGACAAAGAAAGTGTGTATGTTTGAGGTGATATAATGTTGCTTCATACATTTTAACCGAGAATGCAGTGAATGGATTGCAGTACCTTTCTGTATTTGACCATGTACTCCAGCACAGGGACTCCTCTCTCATGCCGTGGCCTCCAGGTGAGTTCATAGTAGTCAGCCTTGCCTGTGCGTGGCTGGCTGAGGATGATGGGGGCTTCTGCAGGCAGGATCTGTCCTGGCAGCTCAGAGCAGTCAAGAGGCAACATGGCGCCCGTGGCTCCAGGTCTCACAGGCGGCTGCTCTCTCAGCACCTTGTCTGGGCTGAGCGGCCGATAGATGGAGGGCAGCTTCCCTCTGGATGAAATCCCTAGAAAGAAGAGACATACATCATGAAATCTAAAGGCTTTGAAATAAAAGAATCAAATCTCTTACAAATTATCAACTACCTGACTTACCGGTTGATACTGTGATGAGGCGAGCCGAGGCCTGTGAGCTGCCCACCCCGTTCTCAGCCATGCATTGGTATAGTCCGTCATCCTGAGGGCCCACGTTGGAGACTCGCAGCACGCGGGACGTCAGGCGGTGGCGAGGAGACGGAGCCAGGGGACGGGCGTTGTGAAGCCACATCACTGAGGGAGTTGGTTTACCGCGGGCCTGGCAGGTGAAGCGCACCGTCTCTCCATACACGACCTCCTGCTGCTGCAGCTCCACCGTCACCTGAGGAGGCTCTGCAGGGACAAAAAGTCGAGAGGCGGGTTTGTAAGAATTTTTATGTGCATATATAGTGCAGAGTGTCTAAAGCTGCAAATGATGATTATTTTCATTGTGGCATTTTTCCCTATTTTCTGACAATTTACATGCTACGGACCAAATGATGTATTAATTAATACAGAAACTAATCTGCAGATTAATCAATACTGAAAATAATCTTCAGTTGTAGCCCTAATTTCATATTCATTCATCTGCAAATTACTTTTTCCATTAATCATTTAGTCTACAAAAGCACTAATAAGAGCGGAAAAAGACAATCACAATTTCCCAATGCCCAAGGTGAAATCTTCAAATTACTTTTTTTTCATCCAACTGAAAGTAAAAAAATACTCCAAAATATGAAATGATGGAAAACACAGATAAAGCTGCTGGAACCAATGAATGTTTGGTGTGTTTTGCTGGATAAATGACTAAACAAATAAGCGATTATTAAAATTGTTTAAGCTCTAATAATGTCACATATGTATGAGTAAAATCACGATCACGCATGTGTGTGTGTATGTATGTAGGCTATATGACAGGGGGGTGTATAAAGACAGGCAGGCGGGGCCAGGCCAGCTAGTTGATGGTTGGCTGCTTGTGAATCAGGGAAAGACAGAGCTCATTACAGTCACAGCAGCTCTTTGGCTTTAATTAGAGCCAGCTGCAGAGAGAGAAGCCCACAACACACACACACACAAACGCGCGCACACACAGAAAATCACTGTAAAAACAGTCATCCATAACCTAGACACACTCAATCAAGTCCTGCTGCAGAACAGAGAGCTCTGTCTCCAAACTCTTACACATACACACACACCCGTCTTCTCTGTCCGTCCACGACAAATCCACGACACAGACAAAACTCTAGTCATAAAAATCTGCATTGAACAAATAGTTTTTGTAAAAGACCGTAAAGGCAACACACAACATAAAAAACACATTTCCTTTACTCCACTCTTTCACTTTACTCACCAAACACTTGGACATCATAAAGCACCGTTGCAGAGCTGGCCGAGCCGATTCCATTGTCCGCTCGGCAAACGTAAGTGCCCGAGTCGGCTTCGCCCACTGCGTCGATCAGCAGGTTGCTGAGCAGGAAGCGGGTGTTATTAAGGGAACGTAGGTCCTGCCCATCCTTTGCCCATATGACCTGTGGAGTGGGGATGCCACTGGCCACACACTCCAACACCAGCCTCTGGCCTTTGGTCACCATGATGGAGCGAGACGCCGGCGGGTAAATTATCCGAGCTGCCTCTGAGGTGGAGCCTGGAAAAGATGAGGACCGTCAGGGTACGAATACTTTGCTAATAAGATGTGAAAAAGTCGTATTCCCACCCTTCTCCATTTCTTTAAATTGCTTGTATATGTGTTGTGGCTGAAATTACACCCAGAATACAAAGGGTTTAAATCACACTGTGCCATTTAAGGACTTTCATCTCTGCCTTTGAAGATGCGAAAGCATGAACTGTGCACGTCGTCACCTGCGACTAATGTGTCCTGGCAAGATCGGATGATAAAAGTCACACTGAGCTGGCGACGCCTCCACATGTGCACCACATGTGGTCACACTAACCGTTACCAGCTCTCCAATAATGTCTTTTCTGATCCTAGTTACTTAATGAATGATCAGATAATATGTCGGTATAACCCTTGACTTCAGAATTAAATCATGTTTTCATTAGCAGCAGCAATGCCAATAAAAAACCTTCTGTCTCAGTTTCAGAGTGTTGGACATGATGACTCACGTCGTATGCGCAGCCGGTCGGCAGAGATGGATGTTTTGACCTCCTGAGTGACGGGGTTGTAGGCAGCACACTTGTATGGCCCCTCATCGTCCTGCGTGGCATTGGCTATCTGCAGGTTCCCTGACGGCATGATGAGGTAGTTCCCTGCAGGAAAAAGAAACAAACAGATGTCAGAGTGTGCTCTTAAGACATGACAAACCCTTCAATGAATCAGAGTGTACACTTGGCCAACATCTGTGGGGGCAATTATTGCTTTTGATGGGCTGAAGACAAAAATTCAAAAGGTTTTATTTGTCTTTGCTCATAGAACATGTGCAGTGAAACGCAGGGTGGCATACTTTTGAGGCTGTGCTACAAAGGCTAATGTGCAATAAAGAAAAATGTTGTTCAAAAAACATTAAAACAAGAATTATAAAGGACAGAAAAGATTGGAATTACAAGTATGTGTGAGATGTTGGGTAATTTTTCCAGAACATAAAATGCAGATATGTCACAATTGTAAAGAAAACTATGAAATACATTTTTTCCATGCCTGCGTGCAAATATGCAAATGTGTGTAAGTTGAGAGCTATGTGCCATTCCAATACTTGTTTGCACTACCAGCAGAGACCACAAGGTGGCGCACCACAATCTGACCGAGAGTCGGTGAATGCCTGTCAATGTGGTATTCATTTCCTCAGGGATAAGCTGCAGATATCAGTACCTACAGCTCCCAGGCATCATCAGCATACCAGCCACAAACCACTGGAGCTTTTCTTCTCTTCCAGGCAACTTAGAAGTAAATAGTTTGAAAAATAAACAACTGCATTCCCATGTTTCAACATTCTCGAGATAATACCCTTATCACCGGTTTTATGATGGGTTAGATAGCTGGATTATAGCATTCCGGTAAATTATGAAGATAGCATGGGAATGAAAAGGGAAGTAGAGAGAGAGATTACGTGAGATCCTAATGAAGTGAAGCAGATCAGTACCTTTGGATGTTTCCAGCCACTCCTGTTTGACGCTGTAGCGGACCTGCGCCTTGGGCTGGCTCTCGGGGAGGTGACATTCAATAACAGCAGTGTTGCCTTCGTCGACCTCGATCTCCTGCTGGTCATCTGGCTCAAAGTCCCGCAGCTCTGCAAAACACACGGGCGAAGGGAAAAGTCAGCGCTGTCACATCGCTGCAGCACGGTTCAGCATTCTTTCATCATCCTGATACACAGTGTAAATCCCATCAAACTGCACATGTATACAGTCAGTCCTCGGCTTTAGAAGTAGAAAACCACACTATTCTCAGCAATAATAAACTGTATAATAACCATGCTGTTTCCATATTGGGTGTCTCTCATATCATCCTGTCCCCATTGTATCGTCACCACATTCCCACAGCATCTCTAATGCACCCTCTCTTTGAAAGAGAAACCTCTTCTACCTCCATTTAGTAATGTCTGTCCAAACTTCTTGTCTTAACATGATCTGACTTAAGTCACAGGAATTTTATAAAAGGCACTCTAGCTAATTTTTTCTCATTTCACATCACTTTGGATAAGTCCAAAGCCTAAAAGTGGTGTCTGTAACATTCGAGTAGGTGTCATTAATCCCGTCAAACATTATACTGAGACTGGAGCCGGTTCATGTTCTGTGGGAAATAGGGGGAGTGGGATTACCGGGGCCATGTGCTGCGACTGTGTCCCGCAGACACACAGTCTGCACAGCACAGACACTCATGTGACCTCTGACCTCCTAAACCCCCCCGCCAGAGCGACCCAGGGGCCTGGCCACAGGGTCAAAGGTGAGAGGTGTCCATCCTATAGAGTTTCAAAGAAAGATATCCAGTTTGGTTTTGGGAGGAAACAGCAGAACTTGCTCTTAAGAAGCCGGAAGAAAAAAGAAAAACCCACAAATTTTAGTGGGGGGATGCTGCTGCCATTTTATAGATTTGAAGCAAAAAGAGACTAAAATAAGAAAAGAAAAAGGGGAAAAAGAAAGTAACAACGGGAGGAGTCCAGGAGTGAAATGAAAGATAAATAAAACTTCTCCAGGAACGTAATTAAAAGTCTACCAGCCTTTGTTGATTTATTCTTAACAAATACGGCCTCCCTCCATTCTTTCCAGAGGCGCTATAACTGGTGTGTTTTTCTTGGAGCAGCCGCTCTTTCAGGCAGGAGGACCAAGCTGCTGGTATATACAGTCAGCTGATGGGACTTTGTATACAGCTCTAATTCAATAAGTAAAGTTTAGTTAAGGCCAGGCTATCTACTGATAGGGACATCACAGTGATTTACTCAAGGCACTGAACAATAACCTTCACTGCAGGGAGCTGATTTATTCACCATGCATGTTGGATCTGTCCCCCTGTCTGTGTCTGAGGGAGCTTTTAATGGGAGAAATGGGGGATATCAGGGCACACACACACACACACACACACACACACACACACACACACACACAAAACTCCAACTCTGACTCTCTTCTCTTATTCTGAAAGATGAGAATCCCAGCCAGGACATGTCAACCTAAGTGTGTGTGTGTGTGTGTGTGTGTGTGTGTGTGTGTGTGTTGGGGGGGAAAAGCCCTTAAAGAGAGACCGTGTGGCGCTCCATTTGCTAAATCAATCAGGTGCTGTTTTTACAGCCACCCCCGCCTCCCTCTTGCCTCCCTCATATCTACCCATCCCACCTTCCTCCTCCTACCTGCTTCTCCCAAATTCCTCCAGTTACACCTTTTAACCCCCTCCAAAGCTACACCGCCCCGCATTCTTCACAGGAAGAACCCCGCATAGGTGTGTGTACGTGCGTGTGAGCATGCGTGTGTGTTCTTCTGCTTGTGTGTGTGTGTGTGTGTGTGTGTGCATCCTGTAGGGATGGAGGATTGATGGTATTCATAAAGTGAAGCAGACCTCCCGCACCAGGGCCGCTTGGCAAGGCAGACTTAAATATTTCTAGAGAGACAGTGCATTCATCATCTTTATGTGTAGCAGTCGGAGGCCTGTGTGCGTCTGAAATATAACATGTTTGTGCAACGTGTTGTGCGTTCACGTTGTGCAGATACATGTCTGTTTTCTGCAGTCGAAAAGGGAGGATGATTGTCTGCACAAGAATTCAAGCGAGGAGCTTTTAACTTATGCCAAAAAAGCACAGATTCTTCAGAGTCGGATAGCGAGGAGGGTCTGGAATCAACCTATCCTGATCACAAAAAACATGTGCGTACAACTAAGAGGGCTCACATGGAAAGGCAGGCACGTACACACTCCCAGTGGAGCAATTCCTTAGGCGGTTTCGGGGTGGCCGAGAAGAGACCGTTATTAAATTAGAGAAGTTTTTGAGGGGAGGCGGGGCGAAGTCTGGCTCCACATGTGGTTATCTCAACACGATTCATCCACTATTAAATCTATCAATAACTTTTACTGCCTTTGTATGCACGCAGAAGCAGGAGGAAAAATAAAAAACATGAGAGGCGAAGATGACAAAGAGAGGAGGGAAAAGTGAAAGATAATGAAAGGAAGGGAAGAGGAGCGAAAGTGACAGGGCGAAGAGTGAAAAATGTGCAGAGGAAGAGAAATGTGCGTGTGTGTGTGTGTTAATGTGTGTAAGGTTATGGAGGGCTTTAAGGAGACAGAGAATGTGACATCACGTCTCATCTTGTGTGAGGATCTTGTCTCAACTGGCCTGAAACACCTCCAGTTTCTCCAGCTATGGCAGCCTCATACATCACATCACCACATGTAAAACAATACAGTTAACAGCTCCCTTTTTTTTTTTACCTAATGGCGTGTTCTAGTGAGGCATACACCCATATCCTCTATCCACACACACACACACACACACACACACCCTTATCTCCCCCCCAGCTCTCTAACCAATTATGGGGCCATAATTTCTGGCGAGCCCTGCTGTCAGGCCCTGTGGAGAGGAATGTGGTGTTGTGGGGAGTTGAGGGGCCAGTGGAAGCAGGGGGCCCCCAGGCTGAGTCCTGGTCCCTGCTTCCCCGCTCTGACCGGCCCCTGGCCCCTGGGTCCCCTCCATTCCTTACGGCTCAGGTTACACAGCTTCAGGCCCCCCTCTCAGTCCCATGATGCATATCAAATATAACACCGCACACTCAGACCAGCACCGCACTAAAAATGTCAGCAGTGAGAATAATTCAATTTAACTCCATTAGATCAATATGAAACTGAATATAAGTAGCTGTTACCCAACTACACAGAATAAATACTGCCTAATTATCTAGAGTTAATATCACTAATGAATAATGTGCATTAGTTTCTCACCATGATCACTATTATACCTTAGTAAGGATCAGACTCACCAGTGGAAAAGTACAAGGTTTACAGTGTTGTATTGGTGAGGGTTTTAAGCAAACAAATATAGCCCCTTCGCTGTTTTGGTTCTTCTAGAAGAAAATTAAGTCAAAGGCGTTCTTTGGATAGTTTGACAAACCAAAAAGGGGCCTAGAAGGGGGCCCGTGTGTTTGTGTTTATTTGTCTCAGCTTTGTGTGGGTGTCTACTCACTGGCAGCAGTGACGTTAGCAGGCACACTAGCCAGGGCTCCTGCGCCGGTGCTGGCCACACACTGGTATCTGCCCACAGTCAGGTTGGACAGTGCGGGGATGTACAGGCTGTTGGGCCCCAGCACAACACCCAAATCTCCATCCAAGAACTCCTGGCCGTTGAGACGCCAGCTGATGTTGGCGGTGGCGGGCCGGGCACTGCAGCGCAGATTCACGCTGCCTCCCAGCTTCTGCACCACGGACATGGGCTCCTCAGTGAACACTGGCACCTCGTCTGAAGAAGAGATTGCACAAAGCATTGAGCAAAACATTGAGACACTTTTTTTTGACTTCATACAGTGCATAAAGACATTTCTCACTGATTTACATGTCAGTGTGACCAACAGAGCAAATTCATTAAATTTCCTGCCACTTATTTTCTTGATTAAAGATTTGGTTTACAAAAATATCATAAATATTAAACTCTAAAGCACAATGCAAGCATAAAATGTCTCATTTTGCAGACCGGTGCAAAACTCAAACAGATGATGCAATGTCAGACTAAGAATGGATTTTCTTAACATTTTTGCTTTAAAAATTATTAATTTTTGTCAAAATAGTTGCTGATTAATTGCCTTTCAATCAACTAATCAATTCAGGGTCTAGTCGTTGCAGCTGCACGTACAATACTTCTCTTCTTTTTCAGTTCACTCGTGGTGGCTCGTACGGCTCATCCAAACTCCACCACTTCTTCAGCTCATTTCAAATAAACTGCTGCTGCAGCTGCCAAACACGTACAACACCTCCCTCTCTATGACTGAGCCAGAATATTTTGTCCCTGGCAAGACTTATCCTGCACCAGGTGTTTGGAAAAACGAATGTAAAGGCATTCATAGCGCAAGCATGGATCAAGTCAGTAGTGTGCATTTTGAAACCGTGAAGAGGAAGGTACAAAATTTAAACATTTTCATTTTATTACTGCAGTTTGTTCCATAAAGATCCAGTTTTTCACCATCTCATTTTGTCTACTCACCGGGGAGAGAGGCGCCGCACTGCAGGCAGCATAGCAGTACTGCACCCAGAGCGCACAACACTGGAGCCCTTCTCTTTTTCATCCACGGAGTCCAGTCTCGCTTTCCAGACATCTTCCATACACTACCCCCTGAAACACACACACATACAGAGGAAGGTCAGAGGGTCATTTACAGATTTGACTCAAAACAAACAGCATACACCATACACAGACAGAACTGCACAGAAAACAAAGACGCCAAAATTCAACTTGGAAACATGTCATCCATCTAAACAGTCGATCTTGACTCATACATAAGCTGCTCTATCTTACTTGCGCACACACACACACGTACACAAGCGGGCTGCCATTAAGGAAACACAGCCCGGGCGAGGTGGTGCACTCTGCAGAACCCTCAGCAGCCAAACTCCAGACACAAATAGAGCCTTTCTTTTCTTTCAGCCCCCATCTCACCACTGACCCCATCTCCTCCGCCTGTACCCGCACCCATCCAGCCTGCGCTCATCAAAGGGGCGCCCTCATTCTGCGGGCCGTAACCCGACCCCTCCACCTTCCCGCTCAGGTGTAACCGATACAGGTAGAGAGTCCAGGAGGAGGGAAGAGGGGGAAGGAGAGGAGAAGGGAAAACACACAGGCTGCATTCAGAGGTTGGGACAAAGAACAACTAATGAGAGGCAGGATGGGGAGGGGGGGTGGAAATATATATCACAGCAGTGTGGAGTGTGTGTGAGATGGAGGAGAGGAGGGGTCTTTTATACTTCAGCACAGTATGTATCAGGAGGAAAATGGAGAAGACGACGGTAATGGTCAGTCTATTAACAGTTAATGCAGAGAGGGGAGCTTTTCTCTCTCCCTTGTCGCCTGCTGCCAAGTTTCCCGAATTCTTTCCTGTCAGGTTAAACTAACAACTTCCCGTCAGGATGAGGAGGGTGGTCCTGCAAAACTGAATCTCTATTACTCCTTCTCTCTCTCTCATATACATGCATGTCGCTGAACATGCACATTCTCGAGAGCATAAACTGTCCTGCGTCGATATAGCAAAAAATGGAAGCGTGCTGCTTTCTCATACATATTTGTCCTGATCTTATTATGGCAAGGGGATGATAAATGAAGCTCGGAGATTAGGGACTACACACACACGCACATAAGAGGCCAAAGCAGGACAGTAAGAGAATGGAAACTCTTACAGTGCACCTTCATCATCTAATGGCGGCGCTGAAAATGTTTGGCTGCCTGGCACATTTATTGAAAATGAGCAAAGCAGCAGGCTGACGGAAAAACAGCTGTTAACTTCACCATCTGTCACACGAGGCCACACATTACACTGCTGCATTTTTAATTGCTTATTATGAATGTGTGTAAACAATTTTAGATTGTTAATTCTCACGACATGAACAGCCACGGGGAGGGCTGCTCACCAACTCGCAAAAAAAAAAAAAGTGAAACTGTGACGATGTGCTGATTGATCACTTTGGGAATCAACAGTTCATTTATTAAAACCTGTAATAACTGGGGGTTTTTTTAAGTTTTAAACTGTTTTTGGTCTTGACCAACTCCTGAGGGAAATATCTGGCTCTTTAGTGATGAAATGTTGAGTCTGCTCTTTGGCGCTGAACAGTTGGTTCGCTGGAAAAAGCTGCCTGCTGTGGCCCAACAAAGCTGATGAGAGCTGTGAGAATGGGTCAAAACAATAAAGTTGCTGACCAAAAAATAAAACACTGAGCTTAAAGACAATAAAACAACCAGCAGAGTTGAGTGATAATTCTCTCACTACCTCACTATGAGCATCCCCTTTCATACACAATAGTCATGTGGTTCATTGCAAATCTAAAATTATATTAAAAAAATGATCACAGCTACTTAAAGAAACATTTTCGGTATTTTCAATATTGAAAACAGTCCTTAGTTGCAGCCCTACATACATGTTTCACTTCCTCACTCGTCCACTCAAACTAGCCCATCAGTAGTGGGCTCGCTCAGTAAACAAACAGCAAGCTACTGTGGAACCAGGAGCGAGCAAAGCTGAAGGCCTGTGGCTTCTGTGGCCGGTCGCCGTATGGACACAACCCGGGACAGCTGCCCATAAAAGACACATACATCTGTATCGAGCACCTGTCCCAACTGTGAGGGGCACTAACCGTAAACCACAGCAGTCAATCTGCCAACTGGACGCACAGCAGGATACACTACCTCACCAATGAAAGCCTCTTACCTGTCCAATATACGTCTTTCACTTGTAAATTAGAGTGAGACAGGAGGAGAGACAGAAACAGAGATAGAGTTTTGTTATAATAGTGGTATGAGAAGGCCGTACATCTCACTCCCTAAAAACAGCCTCACTCCTCTGAGCCCGTCTGTCCGTCTGATTCATTAGTCAGCTGGGTCCCGTGTTTGTTTAGCGGATACCCTGCCTCAAGATGAAAAGTTGGCCTGACATCTATGTCCAACTTTTTCCATCCATCCTTCCCAGAGAAGTCGCAGACAGAGAGAGGCAGAAGAGCCTCCTACGCGTCAGCGAGGCTGATAAAAACCAGAGCATACACACAGACAGCTCCCCTAAATCACAAGAGAAGTTGTGCATTAACGTGCGCCTGTGACCGTTTTGTTTCAGCCTCACCCGTGAGGAACAAACGCTGCATGGCAAACACTCTGTGGGAGCAGCTTTGTGGTATTAAAACATACTTCGGTGACAGTGCAGTGAGGAGAACTGTGTGAACGGCCCAAATCTGCCAGATCCAGTGGAGAAGTATGATTACAGGAGAGTAAAGCTATTTCTGTAATCATGCTGAGCAGCTGATACATGACTACTGTGAGACCTGATTTGACTCCCAAGACTTGCCTTTTGGGAACAAGACTTAGATTTTGACTTCGTAAAATCCTGGTATGATAAAAAAAAATATATAGATGAACCAGCTGCAGATAGGGCTGTGTGTAGAACCTCAATACTGTTATGGTACCAATCGAAATGTGTGTGTTGCAGCAGAAAGTTGGAGATGAACATCTGGTCTAAGTTATAGGCTTGTTTACTTATTCTTTAATCTGATACTTACTAATTTATGTTGTATTTTTTTCCAATTTCAGACTGTATTTTCTGAGTTATGGTCTTGTAAAACTACTTTAACATTTAACATATGAGAGGTTTTGCATAGTCCTAATAGTACTGCAAAACTGTTACAGGTGGTCTTTGTATGGTCACACACGTTATGCATTCATTCATTAGATACGTGGATTGAGCAAAAAAGTGAAATAACACTTTTACTTTTGGGACATTAGTGCAGATATTGGCTATGTTAAGTGCATCAGATGTTGGCCATGATGTTACCTTACCTTACATATTCCAATGAGTTCAGTGTGTTGCAGTATGCAGTTTTTAAATTGGGAAAAGAGAGCACTGGTGTTGGATCAGCAGTTGGATTAGCAGCTAAAGTTGAGGCTTTGAAATCAGTGTCAGTAAAAGTTGGATTAATGCCTGAAAATATTCAAACCATGTGTCTTTTTAATGGTCAACATTCAAAGACGTGATTTGACTTGTATTTCAGTTATAAAGACTTGTGATATGACTTGGACTTGTCTTGGATTTGTATAACCTGTGACTTGACTTGGACCCAACTCGAAAGACTTGGAAACAGTTCTGAATACAGGTGTGTGTGTCCATGTTTGGTGGAGAGGACTCGGCGAGAGCACGACCAGTCGCAGGTTGCTGGCGGTGGTGTGCAGGCATGCATCATGAGTGTAGGTATGCGAGTGCCTTATATGTCATTGTGGGAGAGAGTCACTTGACAGAAGTTCATTGTGAGCGTGCTAAGTAAAGACACCGGGGCCCCTGTTCTCCCGGGCCACTGCCAGTCCCATTGTCCCCCTGCCTCCGTGGATAAATTCATTTTGACAACCCTGCTAATTGGATAAAACCAGACTGGAGCCTCCTCCCTGAGCGCTCACATTCCATCTGCTTTCTGGCATGAAGAGGACACACAGAGGGGGAGGTGGTGGTGGTGGAGGGGTAGCAGGGTAGTAACTCCTTCTGAGGAGCTGAGCTGTTGAATATTTATCACCTCCCCAAAACTCCCCTCTTGCCCTCCCTCCTCCCCCGGTTTTACGTCTTTTTACACCCAGTGCTTCCCCCCCCCTCCTCTCGAGGTTCTCCAAACACCACAAAGCCCCCCCTTTAGATAAACACATGCGGTGTCAAGTGTGAGGAGTGCCGGGGGTTCAACTGCCCCGCTCGGGCCCGCAGCCCACAATGCCATGCTGCATAGCTGCCATGCGGGAGGCCGGTTGCCCCTCGCGACGCTAACAGGCAGAACGCACCTTAATAGAGTGGAGAGTCATTGTAAAGCAGTGAGCCGGTGCACGGACAAAGACCCTGTGGACCCCTGGAGAAAGGGGAGACGCTACTCTGAAGGGCCCGGGGAAGAGCTGATGGGCCCTGCTCAATGACCAAAGAGAAGGGAGGGGGGGGCTCAATGACCAAGAGGTTTGAGAGTAGTGTGTAGAGAGTTTGGGGAGGCAAGAGGAGGAGGGGGGTTCAATGCCTTTATGGATTGATGTGAGATGGGTGAAGGGGGTTTATGGAGACAGTGGGGGGGTGGAGAGGTTGACTGAGAAAGCAGAACGGCTACTCAAATTAATAGAGAGGATGTCAACTGGCGGGCGAGCAGGAGGAGAGAGCAGGGCCTCGTCAATGAGAGGGTGTGTTTGAGAGAGCGTGTGTGAGAGCGTCGCTGAATGTCCCAACATATTTTCCCCTCACTCTGTCAATGTGTTTGCTGGTCTCTGGGCCTGGCCCCGGTGTGTGCCGAGTGGAGGAGGATGAGGAGGGTCCAGAGGTTGCTTAACAAACCGACAACACACCCGGTTTGCCATCAGACCATCAAACAGGAAAAGAGCAACAAGATGGGAACAAGGAGGGGGGAGATTTTAAGGAGGTAATCACAGATAAGGTTGCAACTAATGATTTTTTTTACATTATTGATTCATTTATAAGGCTGCCCCTGACTACAGATTTTTCTAGTTGACTAGTAGTTGTTACTTCAAGCCACTAGTTGACTTGTCAGCGCACGATTATGATATTAATTTTATCATTTATACATATACATTTTTTGGAGCACGCCTGAAGCAAGTCGCCTATTAATGACAATGATAAGAACAAAAGTTGTTCTGACACATTTCATTATCACTAAACAGCACGATGTGTGACGGATACTCACCTAACTGACCTAACAGCAACTACAGTTCGACTTCCGTGTTACAAGAGAAAAGGTCCATGTTGCAACCAACTAAGACTCTTCTCATCAACTAACTGTTTGACCTGCAAACCAATGATTTTCATTATCAATTATTTTCCTGATTGACAGATCAATTCTTAGGTGCATAAAATTTGAGAAAAATCAAAATACCCAAAGCTCAAGTGGACATATTCAAATGTGTTGTTTAGTTCAACCAATAGTTGAAAGCCAGAAGAGATTCAGTTTGATCATAGAAGACCAAGAAAACAAGCGGCATAACATTTGAGATCCTGGAACAAAGAATTTTAGGCATTTTTACTTTAGCAAGTAGTGGATATCAAAATTTTCTGTCATTGGACTAAATCGATTAATCAACTCAACAAACTCAACTGGAACTAAAGCCATCCAATGTATGGCTTGGTAAATGATTTCAAAAAGTTTTTTTGCTCTACAAACTGATTAATCACCCAATCATGTCAGCATTTGATCACAGACCATTAAGTCACCCAGTTCAGTCTGTGTTGTGAACCTTTATCAGTACACAAACATATCCAACAGGCAGTTAATTGCCATAGTTATCAATACATTATTGACTTTTACAAGATAGATGGAGGAAAAAAGTTATTAAAAGTTAGAATAGAGGGGATGAAACTGGTAACAGTCTGGCCAAGTATTTTTCTGCAGCTATCAGCCCTGTGTCAAAAATGAGAACAATATGTAGAAGTATAGTGAGATCATGTTTCTGGTTGCGGTCTCGACTTCACAGCACCGTGGATAATGCCAACCGAAGTGAAGGATCTCTGTTCTTCTCTGTTGTACTTCACATAAGCAAAAAACTTGGCAGAGAACAAATGTTAAATCTATTCCCATCTATCTTCTCAGACACAAGAGAACCTTGTGGAGTTTTATCTTGGCATGGAAAATCAGCCCAACAGGTGGAGAGGGGGCCAGTCCAAATCCTCTACTCGAGACATCACTCGTTCTCATGCCATAAAATTACACATCAAAAGCATCTAAGCATCCCTAACGAGGTTGAGAATTTACCCCCCCTCCTCCTTCATAACACACACACACACACATATGCACACGCTTCACAAAGTATTAACGAGCTATATGCCCGTCCAACCCCTCCTTCAACCCCCCGAACCGACACTAACGAGCTACAGAGCGTCTCGAGGATTAACGAGAGGGATCTGGACAGGCCTGCCATGTAGAGGAGGGGGGCGTTCTAATCAATTAGGCACCGAAGCATTTGCATAATTTAGATAACGAAGCTGAATTAACCACGGAGAGCTAATTACTGTGCCATGGCGAACACACCCACCCACATTCCTCGGCCTGGTGTGGGATGCCAGCGTGCCCACCGGGGCCATGGGAACAGGATCGGATCATCGGTGCTGCTGGGGGAGTTTGAGCCGAGTGGATGGACCAGATTGGGATGTAGGTAGCGTTAGCCAATCAAATCAGAGGGAGGGATGGATGAAAAGGAAGAATAAAAGAAAGAAAGGTAGATGGGTAGAAAGAAGGAAGGAGAGACACTGCAATGCATGGAAAGTCTGGATTTGGGAAAAAAGGAAAGATGGATGGATGAAAGGGAAGAAGAAAAGATAGGCAGATGGATATAAGGACAGAAGGATAGAGTAAAGAAGTATTGATAGATGCATGGATGACAGAAGGATGGAAAAAAAAGAAAGAAGGATGACAGAGAGATGGGTGGTGGAAGCAAAGAAGGAGAGGTAGATGAAAGAAGGAAAGAAGAAAGATGTATAAGGGATGGATGTTGGAAGGAAAGATATATGGTTGAAAGAAAAGAAGGAGAGGTGGATGAATAAATAGAGGGAAAGCAGCAAAGAAGGAAAAAGGGCAATAGGAAAGAAAATGAAATAAAATCTAAGAGGATTTAAACTAAAACCTTTATAGATTAAACAAACTCTGAAACTGTATTCAAGACATGCTGTATACATTTGGTATCATCACACATGAAACATCTTGTTGAATCATTTAATCAGGAAAAAAATACAAAAAGTTCTCTCTTTACAGCTTCTAAAGTCAAACTGAATGACAAAGCATGATGTCAAGCTGCAAAAAATGTGGAGCATGAGTGTGTCTTCAAACTTGTTGAAAGGTGAAAGGTGGAGCATTTCTGAGCAGCTTTAACTAAACACCAAGAGTCTCAGTACATGGATCACACACACAATCAGCCTCATACAGTACTGGGAAAACTAACTAATACCCAGGATTTCACAGTGCTCATCACACAAACACACACACACGCCCATGCAGTTACATATTTCATTTACCCACAACCATTCTTTCCCTGCCTGTGTTCTCTCCCCGCGCACACACACACACACACACACACAATTGATGACACATAAGCAAGCAATCACACAAACTCTATTACATGGTAAAAGTATACTCACAGAGGCACATAAATATGTAGACCTCAGGAAGTTTTTCCAACACCAAATGTCAACAGGCAAAAAAACAGGCTACCACTTATCCCCGGCCCGAGAGATAAACTACATACACGCCACGGCATTCATGCATGCTAATATAGACTTTCATAGCTGTACATATGCGCAGCCTGCCTCCTTGTGTGTTCCTGCATCATAGGGAGGGAAGGAGGGAGGGAAGGAGGGACGTGATGGGGTGAAAGGGGCCCCCAACTCCTTTGGCAGCTCATGCATCAGAGTGAATGGAACCAATTATAAATCAAGAGCAATTTCTCCCCATTATTCAGCAGGAACCGGGAGGGGGAAAAAAAGAGAGAGGGAGACTGGCCCTAGAAGTCTCAGTGGGAGACGAAGGAAGGAAGAGAAAAGCAGGGAGAGTGAAATATTATATGAAAAACAGATATGAGGAGGCATTAGGAAATTGAGATAAGGCAAAAAAAAAAGGAGGGGGAGAAAGGGGGGGACGGAAAGAGAGAGGAGGGAATGGAGAAAAGGCTGTAAAGTTACATGAAAATGACCGAGTTATAGGAAAAACAGACATGATGAGGAATTAGAAAACGGAGAAGAGGCAGGAAATTAAACAGAAAGCGAGGGTGTTGGGCGTCAACTGCATTGGAGATGGTGCAACCGACTTTGCCTGCCCGCTCCACGGCTTTAGAGTGAAAGCTGCGGGTCTGAAAGAGTTTCTTAAGAGGAGAAACAGCTGGAGGAGGCTCGTTTCAAAGAGAGCTCTCAGTGTCAGAAGCTGGATTTGTGTGTGAGAGAGAGACGCGGTAAAGCAGAGCTGCCATTTGTCCTGTCACTCAGAGCTCACGGATGTGCATTATCCTAAGCTCTGAAATATAAAATAAAACCTCTCACACACACACACACACATATACACACACACACACAGAAGACAAGAGGAGCGCTGTCGATGGAAAATTCCAGTTGTGATAACCTCAGGGGCCCAATAACTAACTAATCTGGTGCCCAGTGATTTATTCTGTTGAATCATGTCTTCTCCTGCCAGTTTGACATTCTTCAATGATGAGTTTTTTCTCTCTGGGGCAACAATTTAAATCTTATTATTGGTTAAAGCCCTGGAACACGACCCAGATTCCTTGACGTTTTTGTCTTTCTGGTGCTTTTATTGTTTCGTTCACACTTGCTCGAGACAGAAATGCAGAACGCAGTTAATATTACTGCATGTGAAAGGAATTCTTGTGTAGAAGAACTAACTAATAGACCTTGAACTGGTCTGACAAAGTTAACCAAAATGACACAAATGTGTGTAACTGTGAGTGGCCAAGGCTTAATTCAGTCCCAGTCAGAGAGCAATCTTGTGCCTGTGTGTGAATGATCTATTAGAGTGTCTGAGTTGCTTTTGGCTCGTAATAACACCCCTAATCTTTGTCCAAATATCTGCTTTGCACACACAGGGGTATTTGTCTACACACACACTGCTTTCTTACCCGAGTCTGGAGTTGATCAATGATCTAAGAGCACTCACACCAGCCTCACAATGTGTGTATTTGTGTGTGTGTGTGTGAGAGAGAGAGAGAGTGAGAGCATGGCCTTGGTAACTTCATTATCCAATCAAGGGCTTTTTGACTTTTACTTTAAGTAGTGGAACAAATCAACTGAGTTGGTTTAAAGGCTTTGGATAATCCCCATTAGGCTGTTAAAACAACTGCAAGCATGATTATAATTTATGATATAGCTATAAACTCAATGGACATCCATATATGGTTTCTGAATATTATCTGAAACCTAAAAAAGGTGTTTTGCTTAGGAACAGTTGCTCACGAATCTCTTTTCTCTTGCAACAGACTTTCTTTCTCATTTCTCTCTTCTTTCCTTCCGTCCAAGTTATTGTCATCTATGCCTCAAAAATCTCCCCTGTTTGATCATGGCCTATTTAATTAGCCTCTCCAACTCCCTGTCAGAACTTTCTCCTTCACTTTTCCCCTTTTTTTTGAACTCACATTCCTCCTTCTCTCTCTCTCGCTCACTCTGTGGTCCTGGCTGACAGGGAGGATCAGGAGGAGAGAGGTATGCAACCCCAGGGGAGGGGCCTGGACCCCGGCCACCTGCCGGTCCAGGTGTCCCTCTCTGGTTATCCGATGTCTGACTGGACACAGAAAACCTCCCGGGGGCACGAGGCCCGAGCCCCGAGCCTCCAATCTGTCAGTGCTGGAGGACTAATGCACCGTATGTCAACAGGCCAGTAATTGTCCGGCTCTGGGAAATGAAACAGCCTTATTTGGCTTTGAGTGTGTTCCTTGCTAGTTTATGAAAAGTACATTAACCCACAAAACCCTCACTGAAATTATGTGTAAACTACTCTCTTCTTTCTCATACACACGCTCTTTTCTCCTTCTTCTAACGCAGTAATCTCCAGACAACCCTGCAGGTGAGGCCGGTTCGAGGACCACAACGACGAGCAATGCATTCCAATGCAGAGAGTGCACACGCTCACATATGTGCAGCAAAGGCCCACAGATTGTACCTGCAGGCTGTTATGACTGCATGAGTGTACCCGCTGTCACCGAGATGAAAGCGTGCCCTCAGGAAGGATTTTTTTCTCCTTTGTCAATTAACGCCAATGTTACACCCTCTACAATAACAGTGCAGCTTTCCAGCAGCACAGTCAAAACTCCGGAACTTCAGCTCACAAACACGAGATCACGGCGGCGAGAGCAGTCTTGATGTAACCGCTGGCTGTTTGTAATCTCGAAAATGCATCTCGAAATCCATCTCCATCTAAAGACTTTGATTTACATCCAGATGTAAAAACACACCAGGCTGCACAAGGCGAGAGTCAAACAAGTTAAATCCTATCCTTCCACTCGTATCTTACATCATAGTTCAATATGACACTAAGATATGAGCGAGAAACTTTGCTTCTATTGGCCACATACCTAAATCCACACTGTAACTTTTCTTTACAGGCTATAAACGCATGTGAAAACTCAGCTCCTATAGACTGGCTGAAAAACTATGCACCAGATTTGGATAAATGGTGGAAACCTGGCAGCGTTCGACTCAGCTACATGTCCGTTTGGCAGGTAACCAAGTTCAATCAAATATAATTTCAAGTTCCAGCTTCATTGTAAAAACTGGGAACAGTCAGACAAAAATGGCTCCTACATTCTGACAAATGCAACCAAAAGACAATAAAGTCAGTTTCCTGCAGGCCTGTTTCGTCTACAAGTACATACAATTTTAGTCAACAGCGTGAAGGATTTTAGTCACCTTTGAGGGTAATTTTCCTCGACTTCCAGGCCATAGCTGTTGTTTTGGCCTGGAACTGCAGCCTGAAAGACTGTCATTCATCACAACGCCCTCTATAGAAAAAACATGATATTATAAAACTCCTATAGAGACTTGAAGCGTGCCTGCGGTATTCAACAATGGATTGAGGTCTACTTTTAGGCAATCTACGGCTTCATCCGACAATTACTTTCATTAGAAATCAGTCTGATGATATCTCAGTTTCTCAGAGCCCAAGGTGACATCTTCAAATTGTGTATGTGGTTCGAGCTACAGTCCGAAATCCAAATACATTCAAGTCAAAGAAGACAAAGATTTGAGAAGCTAGATGTTTTGGAACTTTCTGTTCAATTGTCGTATTTCTATATCAAATGAAAACTAGTGTACTTCCAGGCAATAGCTGTTGTTTTGGCCTCGGACTGCATGAACGCATTCGGCATCATATCCTGAACAAAAAAGATATCATTATAATCCTTATATAAGGATTAGAAGTGCGGCTGTTGTGTCCAGCTATGAAATCTACTGTACTGTAGTTTTTATTGTTTTATCCCCAATAGTGTGATGTTATAATATAAAATACCATAGTTACAACTTACGGTCGCTGGAAATATTCTGTGATACTTATAAGATTTTGTCAGATTGATCCTGTAATTGTGTTTTTCCAGGCTCCACATGACCAATCAAAAGGGACAAACAGTGTGAGAAACAGGCAGATAATCAGACTGGAATCAATTAGTCCAACTTTGATCCACCCGGCTGCCAGAGATGATCAACAACAACAACGAACCCTGCAACCAAAAAACAAGAGCCTCCTTTTTACTGAGACCAATTAATTCCCCTATAAGCTGTGCGCCTAATTGGACGAGGCCAGTCCATTCGTTGCGACTTTTAATCCAAATGACATTGATTCAGCGGGAACAATCAGGCCCTCTTGTCTGATGCCATGTCTGTCACTGAATCGCAGAGGTTCCTCCATGCGAGGCGGCCGAGGCTAAATGTAATCTCAAACAACAAAACGACACCTGGGGTTGGAAACTTGAGCCCCTGCGGCTGTTCCTGCAGGCCATGTCCCTGGACCCCCCTCCTCTGGCTCTGTACCCGGCCCCCACAGTGAGTGACACTCCGGCCAACACTCATTAGCAGCCCAGGGGGATTAAGACAAACATTTTCTCATTAAATCAGACCTTGAATGAGAGGTTGATATCAGGAGAGAGTCTCCTGACAGAGAGGCAGGATGCTGCATTCCTGGCTGCACTGAGCAGCTGTCAGTTTATTGGAGGCTTTAATTAGGTTATTCTGACACCAGACTTTGGTTTGGGGGGGGTGAAGGGGGGAGAGGGGCTATAGAAATGCACTCAGGTAGGGTTATTACGGTTTTCTCTATGCCAACAATAAAACTTTGGCAGGGCATTTTGTGCATGAAGAAGAAGGTGCAAAAAAATGGGAAATATTGCAAAAAAATATATAATTCATCAGAAGCATCATTAAGAAATTGCATGATGCTTCTCTGAGGACATCCATCATCTTTATTGCTTTGCACATGATGCTCACTGTTCCCTATCTTACGACCACACTGCTGCACTCCTAGATGATAATATGGGGGTAAATCTGGCACAAGCTCACCATGTCTGTTTTCTGTTACCCTATGGGAGCGACTATAGGCTGCGGCCTTCAAAACGCACACGCAGTTTTACCCCCCAAAAACTCACCTATGTCCAAAAACACAACCGAGATTTTCTGCAACGTGTCACACTAGTTTGATTCCTCTCCTCTTACAACTATTGTGCTGAAATAGTCGGCAGAAAACAGAGGAAAACTTTGGAAAAGACGGAGGCAGCTCATCCAATCAACAACAGGCTAAAGTCCGGAGGAGAAAAGTGACTATTTCTTATTAAAAGCACCGAGAAAACTGCGCGTAAAAGCGCACGGATGCATCCAAACAGAGGGGAAATGAGAGTTTGTAGCAAAGTTAATGCGGATGAATAAGAAGATAAAACAAAACAAATGCGGCTATCAAAGTAGTCTCCAGCACTAAGTAGCAATCTGACACCAAAAATCACAACTTTCTCTGGACACAAAGTAACACATGAGTTGGTAAAAACTTCCCTCGAGTCGCAAACGCGCACCAAAACCGACACATTTATCCGTAAGTTTGTGAAACATGTTGATAGAAAGCGTGAAAACATGGACCGCATGAAGGGATCAAACTCACCCAAACTGCTGGATCTGGAGCTCACAGACGACCTCCTCTCTTCCTCTCTTCTCCTGTGAGTTTTAGTCCCCAAAAAACAACAACTTTTTGCTTCTCTTTTCCCTCTAAAGCCTCGCTGCTTTAGTAATTTACTGCGATGCCACCGACATTTTCTTCGGCTCCCCAAGTTCTCACACTGAAAGGCCGTTTTTGGATGACTGAGCTCTCAAACAATTCTCCCTTTTGCGACGCCTTTTCGGGTCCTCCCACTTCCCAAGCAGGAGGAGGGATCTGAACAATAGGGACTGGCTCCCAAAATCCCAGAGCTGGGTCCTGCACCGCCGGTTCTCCAGATCCCTGCTCACAACCTCTGCACAGCTTGTGCGTAAAAGTACAACCTGGATCTCTTTTTTTTATAAACTACACAGAGACTTGCATGATGAGAAAAAAAACTCCTAGAAGCTTAATTCTTATAGAAGTAGCCCTGGAGGAGAAAAGTGCGCCCCCTCCCCCTCCTCCTGCTCTGCTCCCCCTGATTTGGTATGCGTTGGTCCCCACAGAGTTTGTATTGACCCCCGTCCATTGAGGCCTGCAGGCCCTCCAGTGCAGCTGTGCAGTGCTGGTGCTGTGTTGTGCTGTTGTGAACTGGACGGACCCAGTCAGGACTGTGCAACACACACACACACTCACACTCACACACACACACTCTCATACCACAGTGATCACAGCTCGAACCCCTCCACCCCTCCCTCTGGAATTCTCTTCTCCACTTCAATCAGCACACTTTGAGACGAGGGGAGCCGCTCCTGTCCACTTCATTAATAACTGACTATTCCCAGATCACAGGGTGTGATAGTGGGGTGTGTTGGTGGGAAGCTCGTCTCGCCCCTGTGAGCGCAGGAACTCCCACCATGATGTACCTGGGGGATTATTGCACCCCAGCAGGGCTCTATTCACTCACAAGCTGGGGCATTCGATGACACCTGTTGCTCTTGTTCAGGTGAAAGCTTGTTCCCGTGCAGACTGACGCCCACTTGGTGCATATTTTGGGCTTTTTTCTGCTGTTTCAGTTAATTAAAAACCCACTCCACATTAATTTATCCACATCCCAGACTTTGCACGTCATACCCAGCGAGTTATTCCAGCTTCAAGTTGTTTCTGAGGAGTCATTAATCGTGGGTGTTTTCCAGTGTTGTGCTGCAGTTTGCCAGCTCTTTGCGAGTTGTGCCAATGTTTTGGTGTTGTTGCTACCGAGCAGGGCTCTGTTTGTATGTGGCTCCCTCACACTAGCGCCACCCTGCTCTGAGCAGAGAGCAGAGAAAGAGGGAGAGAGAGGAGAAAAAATGGGGACTCCCAACCCCAAAAAACCCTCCATGGTGCCCCTCCCCCCTCTCCATCTCTCCATGCAGGGCTGGATGAATTAGCTCGGGACAAAAGGCTTTGTGGGCCGGCCATGAAAGGCCTATTAACCATACTGCATCCCCCAGAGGCCCTGCCCGCAGGACACCGCCTCCCAGAATGCCACTCTCTCAGCAGGCCGCAATCCCAGCATGCACCGCTTCCCTTCAGCGCTAACCCCTGTCACCCCCGAGCCTCACTATAGAGCCCCACACAGATTGTCATGTAGATGATTATAAATGTTGTTATGAAAGTAATGGAGAGTGAGAAGGAGAGACGGGGGTGTGTTGGTGTGGTGTGATTTGTGAGTTTTACCAACAAAGACTCTGAGTTGGATGTGCAGGGTGAGTTTTGGGGTGTTTGCTGTCAGGTGTGAATTTGTCCAGTGTGTGTAATTACTGGAGGGTGTATTGTTCATCAGTGTGTGTGTAACGTATGAGGCGATTTTTTTCCTCAAGGGTCTCAACCGTGCAGTGCCGTCTCCTCTCCGACCTCCTCACTCCATTGTTTAGCTGTGCACCATGACAACGACCCGCTCTCTCCTTCCCTCTCTGTATCCTGCTGACCTTAGCAGCTGTGTCACTTCCTCAGCGTGACAAAACCAGATTGAATCACACACACACACACACACACACACTTGTGCTTTGTGGTGCATACGTACCACATAGGAACACGAAACCAGCACACTTTCACTCTCACATTCAGAAAAGGAGAACAGAAGAGGAATCTTGTCCTCTCTCTCTCTATTCCACCTGTAGACTGTTTAATTACTATTTGACTTCCGGGGTCGTATTGTATCGTCGCAGAAATGCATTCTAAGATCCCACAGTAAGCCAATACAAGTGGGTGTCCATCAAAGTTTCAATCTTTTCTTGTACAAAATTCCCTCTTGAGCTTCCTCACCACTTGATTCGAATATATTTGATTACTGCTGAAGTCTCATGCTAGCTTCAGCTGAACTTGTAGATGACAACCTTTGCTTTGTTGACTTATGAAGACCTTTGGCAACCAAAGACTAGAGCTCGATAAAGGTGTTCGAAATTAAGTTATCGTACAACCGTGTCGCCCGCCCACATCCAAAGGCAAAGGTATAGCTGTTCCAGATAGCACAATCGAAGGCCGAGTGAAAAACCAGGTGTAATAGATGGAGACGGGACGTGATAATTGTTTAAATATGGGGATAATAGCACACAGTTTTGGACAATTTTTCCTCAAAGGCATGAAGAAAGTGAGATGCACAGCCTGCACAGGTGGCTAATCGTCGCATGTGGACGAGCTGGTTGGATTGTTGATCTGGAAAAGTTACAGAAATTGACGGACGCAGATCAGACAAGGACCTCTGTCAAGCATTTTGACCCCTGTTATAGACCAGACCAAATGCTGCAGGTCCAGCCCAAGCCTGCACACAAATCAATGGGAATATGACATGAGATGATGCCGAATACAATGGCAGACATGTCATCATTTCAATTAAACAAGAAAAATAACAGTGCAAGTGCTATTATAAGAACTTTCTTATGGCTATGGCCAAGACTTGTTTTTTTGTTTTGCTGCATTTGAAAACATGACAGTGGTGCAGATGGATGATGAAGTTGATGAAGTGTCTCTTCTTGCATATTTTTGTATCACAGTCATTTGTTTCACCACGCCTTCACTGTGGTCTGCTTCCTCAAAACTGACATTGTACACTGTGACACAGATTATTCGACCCATCTCGCACAGTGTGACATAAACCTTCAAGATGGCTGCCATTTCACAGCGTCTCTGAATTTCGTCCCGCATCTTTTACAGTCTATGGATTCATCACTTCACGGCCAGTAAAGACAGGAGGAATGATGACAGCGACCTGTAACTCTTCCAATGCGCATATGTGAGTAAGGTCTCAAGATAAACCTGAAAAAAATCTTTAAAGTGATTAAGTAAATTTTCTTTGTGAAAACAACAACTTAAAGCTCTGTGGGAGTTTCAGGGTTCATCTGCAGTGACAGGAGCAATGTGCTGCTGGTCGCTGCAAAAACACCCTCAGTCATGGTTCAGCTCATTACAATAACCCAGACATTCAAACAACAGGTGTCTCTATCGCAGCCCAGTGTCATCCCATAAGGCCTCCTTATTCATGACACATAATACCATTACAGTATCTGAATAAAGGATGAAATGAAGCATGATGGGAGGTAGAGTCGACAGTACAGTGGAAGGAGCTCTACTTCCTGACACTTTCTTAGCATGTACACCTAAAAATAAACCCATGTGAGCTGAAAAACTACAGAGCACATGTCAGAGCCGTCCAGCGAGGGGTTCAAAGACTGGAGTCATCTCTTTTTTTCCACAGCTTCTTCTTTTTTTCTAATTTTCTTTCCTGTGCTCCCAAATTTAAAAACTCAGAGAAGGAGCTCATGGGAAAATGTCTTCATAGAGAACTGAATGATGGTGTTTTATGACCTCTGAATTGCGACTCATGCATGAGATTTATGTAAAAGTACAGTGGAGGAAAAAGTACACAAATCTTGTACTTGAGTAAGAGTAACAACAGCAGTTCTGCAAATTGTACAAATTCTCAGACTTAAACTGGAAAACTACTTTCAGTCGTGAAAAAAGATGGGATTTACTGTATTTTTGTAGAAGTGTTGAGAGCACATTTAGTTACCTGAGGTGTGTCTGATTTAAGATGCTAAAACCATAAGAAAGTAGAACTGTCTTTAAGTTTCCTGCTGAACATTATATTATAGTCTGTGGATTTTATAGAGACGTTGCTGTTCATATTCTCAAACTGTCACTTTGTAGCTGAAGTAAATACATGAAATAAAGTAAACATATCATTCAAACTTAACCAATTAAAATCAATTTGCTTTAAAGTAAAATAAAGCTTCATACTACAAAACCAACATGTAGCTGCTGAGTTTTTACTGGAAATGTGCTATTAGCTCCTGAAGAACAAACCAGAAAGTGCAGGACTCTCAAAAAAGGTAGTAAAACCTCAAATAATACGTCACATTTTATGAGCTTTTCGTATGTTTTGCATAAATCTTGATTGTACAAAGTGTACTTGTTGGAACAGCCATCAGATAAATGTAATGAAGTATGATAAAGTTAGAAAATGCATTTAATAAAGTAACTGTACACTGCTGGAATAAACATACTTTCCTTTATCTTAGCTTGTCTCAGTTTTACATGCTGCACTGTGCCCTGGGCCTCAGATCCAGACACACAATCACAATTCTCAGAACAACTCAGGGAGAAGAGATTTATGGCAGCTTTTTCTCTCAGATGTCTTCTGAAGTGCACACACACACACACACACACACACACACACAGACAAAGAGGGAGCATCTCGTGCTCGTGCTTCGCTGCCTCGGGACTTTTTCATATCCGGAGATTTTATTGTTCTTTTCATTCTCACTGATGTAAAGCTTACTTTCCGTGCACGTGTGTGTGTGTGTGTGTGCGCTGGAGGGATATGGAGGGTAATAGTCTGTTATTGGTTCTCATTCCAGTGTGATTGTGCTGTTGAGACAGAGATCCATGCTCAGGTGGGGTCGGACCTCAGGCTGAGTTACTGTGTGTGTCATGATGTGGAATGTGCTGTGTGACGGCTCTGATTAGATGTTGTTTTTCTGCAGAGAGGTGCCTCATATCTCCGCTGAGACTTCTGCAACTGTTTTTTATTGCGCTGCAGCTCTTGTGCCGAGGCAGCAGCGATGGCATCTGTTTGTTGAGATTCATTTGGTTTGTTTTATTTACTGTGTTTACTTGTTTGTTCCAAAGAGTTTGCAACTTGATGTCTTCCCAGTACGACGACGTGGGTCGCCATCGCTGCTCGAAGCTGAAATCAGTAACTTTCCATTTCTGCTTGAATCTTGTTCCATTCGTTAGTTGTTTCCACAGTGCAGAGGCTTCTGATCCAATATCCATCCTCATCTTTGAGCATTTTCCATTTGGCTTCTTTGCTACCTCACTTAGAAGACGCTTCTTTTTTAAATGTGGTGCAGAACACTGTGACGTAACCTGTCATTTATTTAAGGCATCATCATTAACAAGGCCAGCTTTCTGACAAAGAGGACGAAGAGACGCAAAAACAGATACATTTATTTCATATATGAGAAGTGATAAAAAGTGTGGAAAATAAAAATGAATGTTTCAGTCACGGGGCCTTTGTAAGCACAATGTACAAATAGGCTTTCAGACAATCAGGAGGAAGGTGGTAAAAAGCAGAAGCTGTTTTCCATTAACTGATCAACTAGAATGAAGACTGGCAATAAATGTATGCACACAAACTTATGCATCGACATTAATGATCGATTGAGCCAGCTGCTGCAAAACATGAAGGTCTGACAGCTACCTAAGTGTATCATCCTCTGCTCATAATATGCTGTAAAATTAATGCATGAAATTCCAAAAACAGCAAAAAAAAAATCTGTTCCTCCCCACGCGATACTTTGAACAGACTTTATTAGCATTTTCAGCTACAGATGTTGTGACGTCAATGACACCAACAACACTCGACTGCAAAATTAACTTAATTGACTTTAATTAGTTTCACCTTCAAAGTGAGACAATGAGCTTAACTCAAAGACAATAAAATAGGTGATTCAATACAGGATGATTATAAAACAGACATCCACACACTAAATGGTGAATTGACATTTTTACACCGTGGTTTAGAATATAATGTGTTAATCAGCGAGCTTAAGACTTCAGACTGACTGACCCTGTTTCCAGTCTTAAAGTTAAGTTAAGCCAAAATCATATTTACTGTACAGACACAAGAGTGGTATCAATTTTCTCAGTTAACTCTGGGCAAGAAAGCAAAGAAGCATACTTCCCAAAATGTTGAACAATTCCTTTAAGAGCATTGTTTTCCCTCCATAAAAATTATGTTTTTTTACATTTTTCGTTTCAAATCTAAGCTTTTCTTGGCCGCCTGGACCGTGGAGTTGAACTTATTTGGTTCCACATAAAAAACTAAATACAAAACACACTTGTTCTTGTTTGAATCCAACATGATCATCGTGCTTGTTCCATGGGCATGCAGGGAACATATCTGTGTTTCTTGGCCCGAGTCTGTACACTTAATAGACACTTGAAGGCAAAACTCACAGCATTGTTAGTGCAGAGATCTTGATCTTGCTATTTTTCCAGTAATTGTTTGCCCTCAGCAAAACCCTCAAACATAACTAGTATGTTGCAACACGGAAAAAATCCTCTTATTGACACAATCTGACAGCAGCACGCCAAGCTCGCTCCATCTCACGCTGCCCTCTCCTCTTTCAGGTTTTATCAGCGTAGCTGTGTTATGACTGGTGCAGAGCAGTAAATATTCCCTGTTCTTTGTGCCATAAAGCCCGCAGTCTAAAAGTTGTGACTTTATATCCCTATTGGAGTGAAGTGTGAGTTTTGACTCTGACTCTAACTGTGTCCAGATGCGGCAGACAGTCCTAATTGGACCTGGAGCCAGTTAAATCCCAGACCCGCTCTGCTCAGCTCAGCTCATGTAGCTGCTCGGCCTGGGGTTGGCCTAAACTGTCCTTACAGCACGTCACTTTTTATACAACAAACATTAATGTCTGTCTGTGTTGCTACAGCCACCTCTTCTTGTTTTTGCTCTTGGGGGAGTCGGATGAAGAATGGCCCATCAGAGGAGCTGGATGGTACCAAAGGTTGGATAGTAAAGATAAGTTATAGGCGCAAGCCGGTGTTGCTGAAAGGGTCAAAAGGTTGAACGAAAGCCGAGGTCAGGGAGTGTAAGTTGTATATCAGAAGTCAGGGAGTGGATGCCAGAAGACAGAGCGGCGGCAGGAGGAGAAAACATCCAAAAACCTGACTGTGAAAATAAAGAAATTGACATTCCACCTTTTATCAAGCACCTGGTTTTATCATCCAAACCCTCCCTGCATATGGTTTTATTTGGATCTGTCTCTCTATCACTCCCCCATCCTTTCTTGGACTCCCCTCTCATAGTTTTCCCTCTTTCCTCCCATCATCCATCTTGGCTTTCGCTTCTCCTCCCTTATTTTGACTCGCTTACTCACCCCTCCACCCCCCCAACTTCTCCCTCCTATCATCTATCTACCATCCCTCCCTCTTTCCATCTCTCCCTCTCTGACTTCCTGCTTTCCAGCCTGCCAGACGGTCATAATTAACGGGGAAAACGATAGTCCCCCTGGCCCTCGGGAGCCCTCTACACTCAATGCCCTGAGAGAGAGAGTGTGTGTGTGTGTGTGTGTGTGTGCATACACAGATCCCTGTTTCCCCCGTACCTCCAGACTTGGCCTATGGTCCACACTCCACTCAATGCGTCTTTATGTTCAGTGTCAGCAGCGAAGCATGATCTCACCCCCTCCAAAAAACACACCAAATGACTTACAGAGACTCCCAAACACAGGCCGCAAACACAGAACGGCCTACTATCCAAGAGCAATAACACACACACACACACACACACACAACCACACACACACACACAATATACAAGGCGTCCACTGGCAGCGAGTCTCATTATGACTAATTCTGACGAGAAGGAGAAAGTAAAGAAAGCGAGGGAGAAAGAATTCATGTAATAGAGACGTCTGGTTCTTCAACAGAAACTAGACGGTGTTGTTGCTCCTTTTTTCTCTGTATTTATTAATTTGCTGTCTGACTCATGCATGTGGGACGAAAATAGCTTTATAATGGATTTGCAATATAAATAACAGAACAGTCCTTAACATAACACTACCTGCCCATATGTGTGCATGTGTGTCTGTGTGCCCTCTTGCCTTGGCATGTCCCCCCTCGTCACCTGCCTCCTCCCGCCCTTCCTCCTCCTCCTCCTCCTCCTCCTCCTCCTCCTCGCTGCAGTGCTGGGAAGCAGATCCCAGATCAGAGGGCAGGGAGCTGATAAGGAGCTGAACTGATGCTATCTGTCCGTCACAGCCAGCGGGCGGGGTCTCAGAGCCAGGAGGTCAGGACTCTCACGGTCCCTCGGCTCTCCCCTCCTTCCTTATCTAAACAAACAAATGGTGTTCCTCGAGATGCTCTCACATACAGGCAGAATATGAGCACAGCGCGGTGGACGCAATAACGTGAACGCCTCACAAAGTACAACAATGTCTCCAATTAGGCCTCAAACATTCCAGTACACACCTGTTGAGGGCTGCGACCGATTATTATCCCTCTGTGCTTTTCAGTTAATTGGTTAATTGTTCAGTCTATAAGAAAACAGAGCCCCAGAGGTCAAAATTGCTTGTTTTGTCAGAAGAAGTCTGTTAAAGTTTACATTTGTTATATGTTTATTCCTTTGTAATATAGAAGAAGAATAAGCGCAAATGGTTTCTCAACTTCTGACAGTCAGACCCCAGAATGCATCGTTTACAAGCAGCAAATTCTCACATTCAAGATGCTAGAAAAAAAGCAAACGTTTGGCATGCTTGTTAGGTAATTATCAGTTCAATTTTAAATCATAAATGTGCACTTCATGCTCATCAGTACAGATGAGATAAGTAATTACATACACTGCCATGTTTGCTGTAGTTTAGAGAGTATTTTGATACCAGTCTTAAAAGCAATACCTAAATGCTATCTCTGGTTGAAAGTTTTACTTTTGTTACACCTGTACCACACCCACCTACAACCTGAATACACATCTACTGTACATCACTGCAGCAAGGTGAGAAGTTAAACCCCTGGAAGTCAACAAAAATTAGACTTTTAGCTGCTGTTGTGTTGCTTTTTAATGAAGATTTTCAGCTTTGGTTGATTTCTGTTACATGAAAGAAAGTTTGACAACCGAACAACAAGCCAAATGCAATGAACAGTCATTTGCTGCAAAAAGCACAGATGAGTTTGGATTTTGTGTAAACTTCCACTCTGTTTTTCTACTACATTACAATTTTCTCAATCTCAATAATCTAAACCAGTGTTTCCCAACTATTTTTGGCTGGTGAGCCCTTAACATGAAGCTGTGTCTGCTTGTAACCTCTTGTCACTGGTTGGATATGGTTATAGGAGCTGTCAGCAGCTCAACAAGAGATGGATTTTGTTTGACAAATCTTTTTAGAAAAAGAGCTAGAACAAAAGCATCTGAATTCGAGAAGCAGAAAAATATTTTTCTTCTTTCCATTAATCGTTTTGCGACTGGTCCTGACCCCCATTAACCATTGCATCTTCGAGGGAGGAAGTTCAGATTTCCAGTTTTGAAGAAATATTATCAAGTATTTTTTTTTAATCATGGTTCACATTCAGTCCTTGTAGGATCCAGACCCCAGGGTCAGATGATATGTCGTTTTTTTAGTTAAAATTCGTCCAGATAGGAACAATTTAAAGCAGGTTTTACATCTCTGGCAATTAAGAGTGGCATTAAGGTATATGTTGTGCAGTCTATGTCAAGTGTTATAGGTTCTATTAAAGCTATGAATCTGTATTTGTCTGTGTCTGATTGAGATGAATACAGTCTGGAAAATTTCAAGGATATGACACCAGCATAATTCACTTAATGTAGGCCTACACATATGCTCAGTTACACACATGAATGCAGAAGAAAAAAACTCCAATCTGTGTTGTTTGTACAACTAAAATGATGTTTTTCATCCTAGCACCTGTTTCCCCTCTATGTATATGCACACATGTCTCAGTGTTTGTTGGCCCCTAAATGTGAGCAGGTATATGTGCTGGCGAGCGCAAGCGTGTCCATGTGGATGTGTGTCGGTCCAGCAGTGTAAATATTGTGTTGTGCTCTAGTAACAGCTCTTCCTCTGGCTCTGCAGTAGCAGCACGCTCGACTGTTTATTTTCCTTCCTGACGGACGACTTCTTATCAAATAAGCAGACACTGCCTCCTAGCCCGCTGTCCAACCACGCGCTCCCAGAGGATATCCCGCCCACTCTCCTCAAGGCTGTCATACAGTGGAGCCTCTGCTTGTTCACGATGACTGACAGCCGAATGAGCCACTCGCGCTTCTGCCAGTGTCGTCAACAGCATCGACAATAACTGCAATAACCTCCTTTAATGTATCTGTGAATGTGCCTGATTTACAGTCTGCAGAGAAACTCGGGCATTCACATTCAGAGCAGATGTGACAGATGACACGCTGATGTCTCCCTGTCGCCATCGCAGCCCCCTCAGTTATGACAGAGATAAGGGCCGATGGCGGCTCCCACAATGGAGGCTTTTATGAGTCAGTGTGGGTCTGGAGAGTGTGCAGACACTTGAATGAGAGCTCCAGAGGGAATGAATGATCTGAAATGTACTTCACACAAAACCATCCATTCACTCCATTTGTGAATCTCTTGTAGCTTTATTGCCTCTTTGGTTTATTCTCTAACCTCTTGAACGCTACTTTTCTCAATATTCCCAATACATGTCGGGTTAAGCAGCCTTAAATTCACTTAAATGGACTGTCCTAGAACTGTATCATGAGGCTGGATTCTTCAATATTTTACTGTAAGTGAAGTATCCAGCCCCAGAATACAGTTTTTCTATTGAGGTCAAAAGTTCATTCTGGACTTTGGAAATCATCTCGCCACAAAGTCCTTTTGTATCAGAAAACATGTAAAATTTTCCATTGTGTGTGATGCGAATATGTAGGTGCTCAGATGGAGTTTGCCCAGCTGTCATGGAAATGTGGATGTTCAACTTCTAGGCCAACATGAGAATGGATGAGACGTCCTTCAAGTGCTCAGGAAAAATGGGAATTTGAACATCTACAATTCCATCATAGGTGTTTAAACTCCTTCTGAAGATTATGTGGTGTGACTGAAAGCTGCATAAACAGTTTAGCTGCAAATTTAGTTGTCATAACTTTATATAGATTCTACATTAATATGCTTTGGTTTTACAACTTAAAAACTCAGCTTTCTTAAAGTACTACTGTATCACATTGGCCGGCACAAATACCAGTTGTTGTTAAAAACGTGTCCCTGTAATTTGACATTGTTAGTCAGTATGTTGATCAGATTTTGAATTTTCTAGTTTTTTGTAATGGTGGTTTTCTGAAGTTTTTTTTTTTCATTTGCCTGGTTATTAGGTTTCACTCCAAACTTTCCAAAGATATCAAATATCTCCAAGTGAACTTTGGGGAAGTGTGTGTAAAATACTGCTCAAGACAAGTAGAAGTCTTGAGGGTAATTTTTTTCACAGTGTAAATATCTTCAGTCAGTGAAGTCATGGAACAAGATTATACAGAATCTATGATACTGTCAGAGAGTGAGGAAGAAGATGATGTCAACAACTTTAGCAGAAACAAAGGGGGAGACTGTTTATTAAAGTGGCACTCTGCAGATTTTACACAGCTTAGTCATCATGAGGAGAACTACTGTGAAAACACTCGTACAGTGTCTTCAGTGGCTCTTGGGAGAGATCTCAGAAATCTGAAACGACCACAAATCTTTAAACGAAAGATATAAACTGGAGTGATTTAGTATTGTAGCTTTTAAAAGTACTTCTGTATAACAAAAATAACCAGAATTTCTCCTCTAAACTTCCACTTTTTTTCAGTCTTATGTCACTTTACTGTAACACATGAGAACCACCCAAGTTGAATTTCTTGGAAACTTACCTGGCCAAGAAAACTAATTCATTCTGTATTTTTCTTTCCTTTCGTTCCTCTCAGGTAGAATACATCCTAACTAAAACCACCTGGCCATTATGAGCCCACTCCTCTCCATCACTCCTCCTCCCATCTGTGTGTGTGTGGGTGTGTGTGTGTGTGTCAGAGAGGAGTGAGAAACTGGACCATGCATGGTTGTGATTACATGTTTATGTCCATATTTGTAAGTCTGCTGGAAGGCGTGTGTGTGTGTTTGTCTGCAGCGCTGACAACAGAGTGTGTCTACATGTGTGTGTGTGTGAGAGGGAAAGTGTGTACACTGTGAGTTGTGAGAGTAAATAAACGCTGTGCAGCGGGGACTCACGTGGCGTTATTATCAGAGCTCAGAGAAAAGACAAACTGTTTTTTCACTCCGGTTTGATTCATCCCACCCTCTGCTGCCTCCTGCCTTTTTCTACGACCCACCGCAGTACACACACACACACACACACACACCACCACCACCACCACCTCACTCCCACCACTCCAAATTCAACACATGGCTCCAATCAGGGGATTATTTTTAGCACTTTGTGTTTTCATGGAGGAATTCTAATCAGTTGTATTGTGATCGTTTGCAGTTTGCACACTCTCAGCCCGAGTGTGTGAATGAAGTTTTTTAGTCCCAGCTCCACAGACTGACCCTTCGCAGTGTCACAGAGGCGAGTTTGGGAGCATTTGGGTCATTTTGGCTTCTTTTGCAGACGCCTGCCGCTTGATTGCAATCGTATCCCAGCAGCCTCGTGATTGGGGAATTCTTTTAAAATGGCCCAGATGCAATGCGAAAGCCAGCCTTCTGTGGAATCACTTACTTTGATGATCTTTGAAAAAAAATATCCACAAAATAAAGTTTGGTTTGGAAACCGCAGATCAAACACACACACACATGCGCACACATAAGGGCTTGTACAGTATGCAAACTCACACACTCACAATTTGTGGTACACTAAGGCATTCTTTCTCCCTCCTTCTCTCTCACACACATACATACACACTAACTTACACTCATTAATCTGGGCAGACTCAGGAAACCGCTCCAGTGAGCTGGCTAGAGGCCCTGGGAGGGGTGGAGGGGTGGAAGGGGGATGAGAGGGGGGATCAAAGTGAGGACGAGAGGAGCAGACTCGCTGAAAAGAAACAGCAGAAGAGGGAAGAAAAGAGAAAAGAAAGTTTAGAGAGGGAAGAAAAGAGAAAGGAAAATTTCCTTTGCTCTTGAGCTCTGAGAATACAGGAAGGAGAGGGGATCTGAAACCCCTCGATTTAATGAACTGTGAGTGCGGAGTGTGTGTGACAGCGTGTATGTGTCCATCCATACCTTCAGGATGCGACGAGGGTGTGTGTGAGCGAGTAAAGGTCATGAATAAGTAGAGTTGAGAGCGGAGAAAATGAAGTCAGTTTCTGCAAAGTTTCTCCCCCCAAAAAAAGGAAAAACCGCAGAATAAAAACACACTCAAATACACGCACACACACACATACTGTACGCAGATGCACAAGCAGAAACACACACATGCGTGCACACACTCACACGCATTTCTCCCCCAAAAAGCTCTGCAGGGAGGGTCGACAGTCCTTAAGAAAATATTCCCCAAAGCACTAATTAGAAAAACGATGGTGCTCGTTAATAGCCGGCCCCCCCACACACACACATTCTCCCTCCACCTAAACTCCACCCTCACCCCACCTCACTCCCCCAAGTCTTGCAGAAGAAGAAGAAGAAGAAGAAGAAAAAAAAAAACACAAAAACAAAACAAAAAAAGATTCTGGCAGAGGGAGAAGAGAGCGTTCCACTGGCAGGCCTGGGTCAGGGCCCTATTTACCTACCGCAGCACTGCTCTCTCCCTCGCTCACAGCACCGAGCACCTCCCCTCAGAGCTGAAACCTGACCCTCCATCTCTGAACACACACACACACACGAACATACATACAGTACATCTACACAAACCAACCGAGAAGTGGCACATGGTCTTGGTTAAAAGGTTCTTGGCTCCAAATGAAACCCAATCTCTGACGGAGTTATTCCTCTCATTTCTAAAACTCAATTTCAGAAAATGTGAAAGAGGAGGAGTTATATTTTTCCCCCCGTCCCCCTCAATCATTCCCCTCTTTTCTCCCCTTCTCTTTCTCTCATCCTGATTAAGTTGCAGAGTAAAAAAAAAAAAAAGAGGGAGAGTAAAACAGCCGGAGGATTTCTTGAGTCTTTATTATCCATCACTGGAGCCAGTTCAGGAAAATTGAGACAGAGCGAGAGGAACAATAGCTTGGACTTTCTCACACACACTGTAAAATGGTACAAAAGCTCGCACACACACACACACTGACAGAGACACACACACACACACTGCGAATGAAAACACTGCTGTAATGTTTCTTCACACAAGTCTCAATCAGAGCAGATGAGGTGGCAATTTCAGGGAATCAATTTGTTTTCTCTTCGCTCTCTTAGCTCTCTATCTGTTGCTGACATTTCCTCCCTGTACCATAGCCCAGCCCAACCGCCCATTACTCCACCACACAGGCCCTTATTAAATGTATATATAGTCACGCTTCAGACCAGGAGACACTTTCTCACACAAAAGCCGAAAAGAGCCAACACGGGGTCGTACAACAAACTCCTCTTATGAAAGAATACAGGCGCAGGGAGGGAAGCTGAAGCTTGACCAAGATCCAAAATGGCCTCAGCCTGTGTGGGTGGATGAATACAGTCAAATCCAACATGCCTGCGTCTTGTTTCACGGTGTCCTTCCTCCCTCCCCCTCCTACCCCCCCAAAATGTGTGCCTCCTCTGTCACGCTCCTCTCCAGCCCTCATTAGAAACATCTCACTTAGGGTAACTGTGTTATTTCAGCGTTTGTAGCTCGTTATGGGAGTGTTTTTCCTGCGGCGCGGCCCTCGCAATATGTGTGTGTGTGTGTGTGTGAGGAAAGAGGGAAAGGGAAAGGGGGGAGGATGAATGGGGGAGGTAGAGGAGGGTGGGTTTCTTAAACACGGGGTGAGAGCGTAGAACGTAGAGTGTGATTCCAGATGTGTTTTTTACTGCTCTGGCAGGGATGACAGGGCTGTAAAGAACCTCTCTGGAGTAGCCTGGAGGGGGAGAGAGAGAGAGAGAAAAGGGGGAGGAGGGAGGAGTCGAATGCTTGGTGGCTTAAGGCCCTCGGGGATGGAGCCAGAGAGGAGTTGGGGAACGGGAGAAGGGTCGGGGGGCGATGGTGGACATGGTGGTGTTCAGGGGTTTGGGAGAAGTTAAGTACGGGGCAGTTTTTAGGGCCCCAGGGACTGAAAGAGGGGAGGAAGGAGGGAGGGCAGAGGTAGGATGAAATAGCTTTTCCTGGCAAAAAACGTTCCACTTTATTGGCTCAGGTGTGTCGAGCAGAGAGTCTGGAACTGTGAAATGGTGACTGGGGGATATTAGTGTGTGTCATAGCAGAGAGCTGTGTGTGTGTGTGTGTGCTTGTATCCTTGTGTGTCCATGAGTGAAGAAAATGGAGAAAGAGAGAGAAAAGAAATGAAACGAAAAGAATCAAAAGGTGATTCTGGTTTATGAAAACGTGGGCCTTGTTGTTGTAGGTTTGGCCATCAGTATTATTGGATATGATAACACTGCACTCCTCAAGTCTGCTCATATGACATTGGCTGAAAAAGGGTTGACAGGGTGAGAAACACAAGTGGTCAGACGGTCAGCTCCCCAGGTGAGACAAATGTATGTGGACGACAAAACAAAGAATAACCCAAAAAGTCCATTATAATCCATCACAGTTTACAGACTTCCTGGTTCAACTTTGACCCAATATACTGTAATTTTAGTTAAATGAGGATCATTTGTATTTTTGGAGGGCTTACTTTCAATTTCACATCAGAATAAGTTGGTTTAAATAATACACTTTTGATTTATTTACAACCCGTCTGATCGTCTGTCCTCTTGTGTGATTTGCAGACTTTATTGTTGACTCTGCCAAAACTACTAAAATAAGACCCAAGTTGAAGTTAACTGGAACTATCCTTTGACACAACTTTGAAAAAAAAAAAAAGATTTTAAAAACAGCTCTGGTGTACATCATGCATGAAACGCGTGTGGAAAATGGAGAAAAGCTGCAAATGAAAGACCACAAATCCGACATGGAGGGAGAGAAAGAAAACTATATCATTCAGAAGACATGATGTAGGAGTGTGTGTGTGTGTGTGTGTGTGTGTGTGTAGTGCAGTGTGATGCAGCTCAAGTCCTGCAGCTTGTTAGTCATGCTTGTTAATATGCGCCTTTTTTATGGGCTCTGTTCAAAGACTGACGTGGTGTTTCATCTCAACCTTACCTTCTCCACGCAGTCAGAGACAGAGGAGAGGAAGAGGAGGAGGAAGAAGGGGAGAAGTGAGGGGACGTGGTGGAGGTGAGGAAGAGTGAGGAGAGGAAAGAAAGAGCTGGGCCTGTAGTGCAGTGCAGTGGGTTGAGAGATATTTTTATAAGGTTGTGGCTTAAAGAAGATTTCGAAAACAAATAAAACAAACAGAAACTGAAGTCCTGAAAGTTAAGGAGACAAAGAACCTGGAAAGAAAGTAAAAATATAAAAATGATACTGCCATGAGACGAAGAGAGAGAGCGAGACGAAAAATGCCGGGCGCCTGCAAGTGTCATCAAATGAAAAAAAAAAAAGTCTGTAAAAGAACTTTATAATGCAAATGAGAATGGAAAATTAAAGCAATTTCTTAATTAAAGAATAGAAATAGAAAACAGATGTTGACCTATCTGCATCTGTCTTCGTGACGTGCAGCAGGCCTGCCAAAAGGGTCAGTCACGAGAAGCTCATCCTGTGCAACCAAACATTGTTCAGACCCACAGAACTTTAAAAAGACACCAAATATGTTGAATATTGAAGACTTTTTGATGGAATGGCCATAAAAAAAAAATGGAGTCTTGGGTTTGAATATTTCTCAGAGCTTCAGCTTCAAATAAGAGTAAAAAGATAAACACACACTGACAGATGATTTTAACAATCTTTTAGGAGAATCAAAAGTGGGAAAACTTTATTTTATGGTGGAAGGTGAAAAAATCCACCTCAGACTCACCAATTAACATGTAATATCTTGTTTGTTGAACCTGTACCAAAAAAAAGTAAAAAAAATGTCTGGTCCTGGCCAACATGCGATTTTTACATTTCCGTTTTCTTATGACAAATGAGACAGAACGTGTTGACCTTTAGAGATGCTGGTAGGAAGATTTTGTGAGGCTAGCTGTTTCCCCTTGTTTCCAGTCTTTGTGCTAAGCTATGCCAATCGTCCAATTCTCAGCAAGAAAGCAAGCAGCTGTATTTCCTGAACGTTGAGGTATTTCTTTAAGACTCTTCAACACTGTATATCTGATGACTTTCATAAGAACGTGCTTACATTATGAAAATGTAAACGTAAAAGAGGCACAAGTGGAAGGAAGTGGAGGAGGAGGTGGCTGTAAAAACAGCACGGCCGCATCGCACCATATCATACCCGACACATACTGTGTGCGTGTGACCGTTCACTCGCCCTCTCCTCCCCTCCCTCTCCCTCACAGGCCTCCACAGGCACGCCAGCACCTCCAGGTCCGGAGAGCAAAGCTTTCTGGGGGATCAGAAACAGATGTGCCTCCTGTCCCTCTTCTCTTAACTTGCACAAAAACACACACGCTGTCTTGTACACACACGCTGGCGGCAATTCAGAACCGGCACCAGGACCCAGCCGGAGTGACGGGGCAGCGTGACCCTGAGCTTGACCCCAGCCCGCAGCACCTCAGACAGGAAAGGGACGCAATTGGCTTCAGCTGTGACCCTCCACCCCCTCTCTCCTGCCTGGGTCCCCCGTTCTCATTAAGACAAACTGTTTTTTAAGGCAAAGCAGCTTTCACTACCACTAAAGCCAACACCCTGGAGCACGGAGAGGGGCGGCGGGGAGCGGGGGAAAGATGGAGGGAAGGTAAAAGAACGAGAAACAAATAGAGCTCGAGCAACGGGGGTACAAAGGAGGTAATTAAAAAAAGAACAAAAGATCAAGGTGAAGGGAAAAAGTTGGAGAGAAAAAGGGCAGAGTGTAAGAAAATCCAGACTGAAGGGGAGAGGGGAAAGTCAGGCATATCACTTGCAGCTGTTGCAGGCTCATGTTCCCAGAATCCATTGCAACTTGGCAGGGTTTTTCTAAAGAGAAAGGGCGGTGTCATGGTTACATTAATATCAAAACATCCAAAACAACAGCTTTGACTTAGAGAAAGAGACGCGGAGTGAGAGAGAGAGAGAGAGAAAGAAAGAGAGAGATGAAGTCACTTAATAATAATGGCAATTAAACCGGTGTAATTATAAACAGCAGTAGGACGCATTTGTCTTGGAGACAGACTGTTTAGTGTACAAACAACATATTTGTTTGTTTAGGGATGTACAGCAAAGACATATGGAAAGAATTGGACTTCTTTCACTTCCATAAAAAAAGAATTATTTTGCTTGTCTCTGCTTTTGTCGTCCTTTCTAATCCATCAGCCACCCCCCCACAACAGCCACATTTCTCTTCCAGTTTCTTCATAACAGCGAGCTTTGTACAGACTCAGTGGAAACTGTGTGTATGTGTCTGTCATTTGGCCTGTTCCACGTCGTAGTGTCTGCAAAAACTGCTGAAAACATTTGCATATTTCATGTTTGGCAACCTGCAACGGCCAAAACCTAAAGTAAAGAAAATAAACTACACAGATCTGTGTGTGTGTGTGTGTGTGTGTGTATAAGTGAGAGTGGCAGGGCATGCTGAGGTAGATTAATACCGCTGCTCAGAGGGGGGTTCCTCCATTCAGGGCTGACTGATGTGCGTCCCAAATTGATTTATGAAAACGGCCCTTAATCAATTATGTGTGGAGAAAGAGGGAGAGAGAGAAAAGGAGAGAAGAAGAAAGAGAGGGATCTGAGGGGGGTGAGGGGAGGTAGAGTGGGAAATAAAGAGGATGAAGCTGCGGAGGGAAAGTGTGTGAATGATGCTGCTCTGCTGAGGAATGTGTCTAATGGATGTCAGTTTCTGCCGCAGGTGTCCAACATGGTGGATGTGATGGTTTGTCAGGGGGAACACAATGCGCCGTGGCTGATCCTGATGTGTGCAGCCAATTCTTTAGGCAACACACTGAGTCTGCTGCATCCATAACATTCATCTTCATATAGCATCCATAAAACATGCAGAGGACTCGTGGCATAAGGTAATGCTGATTTGCCCACACAGAGAAAGAGGGAAAAGTTGCACACATGCTCAGTCTTAATAAGTACATGTGGAGGGACACTCGTAAAGGTTGAATATCTGTGCAGCAGTGTAATGTGGTTTTTGTAGTAATAATGGCCCAGTTTTGGGTTGGGGGGGTGGCAGAGGAGTAGAGTGAAGCTGCAGTTGTTTAAAAAGCCCTTCCCCTGCCTTGCCCATTGTGCCTGAGACAGGGGTGTGTGGGGGGAAGTGGGGGGTCACGCTGAGAGCTCGTTTCTCCTGCCTGTCAGAACTCTATCTGGGATCCAGCCGGAACTAATCAACTCCAATAGGCCTCCCCATTACCCAGGGTGCAATGGGCCACAGGCCGGGGGCTGGCCGGTGGGAAACAGAGAGGAGGAGAAGGGAGAGACCTCCCCCCCGACCCCCTTGCACCACCACCAGTACGACACTACTGACACTTCATACTCCACCAGCCCATGCAGCACACACAACACTCCCACTGTTTCACACTGAAGCAATAATAAACACTTGCAATAATATTTTCACAGCAAGCAATAGCCTGCTTCAGATCAGAACCTCGCGCAGCTGTGGAGTACACTCCTACGCACATGGGCACCCACTCACATGCATACACACACACACACGCAAACACACACACACATTCCCTCGTCACGAACATGCCACGCCACGCTGAGTCTAAAGCTTGAGACATTTTAAAGGCACATTTGGTGAAGCAGCAAAAGTCTTTCACAAAATGGTTTCAACACATGATGAAAATGCAACAGCATCAAAACAAATAAAAACTAAGATCTACTGTATGTTTATAATGTCTCATTGGCTCATGTGGTAATTAAACTACTAAAGAATCACAGTAGCAGTGATAATTCAATTGAAACTAATTGTTTTAATCCTTCTTTTAGTTTGAAAATTGGAGGAAACAATGTTCATTACAACTGACTGATGTTGTGACACCACCATTATGTTCTTTTCTTTAAAAAAACCATTTCATTTTGCTGTTAGTGTTATGTGCCATGATTTTGACATTGCTGCTGTCATGTTTTACTATCCATGAATTTTATTTAACAAATAATTTTAAAAAATGAAAAAAGTTGGGAAAATAGTTCTACATAAATTCCTCAAGGGCCAAAATTGAGCTTTTGCAGCACATTAATATTGCCCTCTAGTGGATTAATCGTTACACTGCAACATATAAAGCAAAGTGAAAGAATTAAAAAAAATCATGACTTCTCTGAACTTTCATAAATCCACAAAAAACCTACAAATGTAGTGTTTTTAGGATATGCTATTTGGATCAATGGTGTTGGCCATGAACTACTCAAGGAACGAAAATGTCTAAAACATTTTAATGATAAATCTATTTATCATTATAGCTGAGAGATATTATGGTTCAAATACTACAAAACAAGAAAAAGAAGTTAAAATTATTCATATTTTTTTTCTTTCTAGAAATAAACTAATTCCTGATCAGGTCTCTCTGGAGTCTAGACGACTATCTGACAAAGCCTATGTCACTTTAGACACTATCAAAGGCAACAGTGTGTGAGTGTGTGCACAAACTTTAGTGTGTGTGTTTTTCTGAGTGACTTCAGCCTCCTTCACTGGGGTGAAGTGGGGGCAGATTTAAATGAGTAAAGAAAACTACCCCCCTCTCCCCCCATGCCCCCACTATACCCCCACATCATTGTCTCTGTGTGTGTGTGACTTTAGCTTCTGTCTTCATTGGATGTGCATTTATCCTAGAATTTTAAAAAACTCCTAATTAATATCGACTGCGTTTCTTTCCCCTCGTCTATAAGTTGCATGATGCATGTGTGAATATGTGTGTATGAGGAGTAAAGGAGGTGTGTTGAGGCTGCTGAGAGGCCCAGATAAAGGCGGTGGTGTTGAGGGGGGGGTCACATGGGAACCATACCCAGGCCTTGCACTGGAACGGGGGGGGGCATTGAGAGGCACTGGGGTGGGGTTAATCCCCATTCACCCCGTCCTTCACTCAGCCGGGCCGGGCACAATAAGCCCCGCCCGCCTCCCCCTGCGTCTCCACAGTGACCTCTGACCCCACGTTTACGGCTGCTGTCCCTGGCCCCTTTATGCCTCCATCCTGTTATTATCTGCAATATTTACTCCTTTTGATTTCCCTGCTGGCCATTGTCATCGCCCACACAGCACTCCTGACTGACTGGAAAACTCAAGTGCTCTCCTTCCTCCTCCAGCATCACCCCCGAAACCTTAAAACCCTCAGCAAACACTACCTGAAGTGGAAACGAGTCAGCTTACGACCACTCATTTATGGCTTTTTGATTTAGGCCACAAGGAGCTGCACAGATGAGCAGCAGCCGATGAATGGATCGAGTCAAAGAAGTGCTGTTACAAGGGCACCTTGTGGTTAAGATGCATTACCTGTAACCACAACATGCCTGGTACGATTCCAGCAAACAGCACAAAAAGATGTTCTGTTAAGTACAGTCAACAGATAAATCTGTACAATACAATACCACATAAAAACATTAGAGTTACATACAGCAGAAAAGTACTACTACCGCAACTAATAAAGTACTAATGCTCTCATTTAAAACAAAGAAAATACAATAAATGATATTACTTACAACACGTTGATCAAACAAATTCATGAACACATCAGCATGCAATTTCCTTTGTATGTCACCAAATAGGCCTTTTTCACAAGTGATTTTCTGATTTTGTCACAGCAGGAAAAGCACAGTTGTTACTAATAACGTTGATTCATCGTGGCTTAGTTCCATTAAGTGTCCCAGTAGGCCATTCAATTCAGTTCAATTCAAATGATGATATGACACCACTTGACATTAAAATATGTTTAAAAATATAAAAAAGTAATTTACAGATAGTCTGAGCTTTTTAACTTACTAATGTCTCTCTCTGATGAATGACTCAGGGTTGCCATCTGCTGACCTTGCATTGCAGTGCACCATTTTGTCCTTCACACACAAAGAGACAAACTATATAAATGTGCGTGTACATGCATGCCTCACATTAACAGAGAGGCAAGGCAATAAAAGAGTCCTGGCCTTTGAGGATGGAGGGAGAAAGAGAGAAAGTCACTGTTCAAGTTCTTCCTTTCTTGCATCACATAGACATGGGCCAGTAAATCACAGTTAAATTGTTTGTATGAATTCTTAAAAAACAAGTGTGATAAAAAGAGAAACGATGGGGAAGAAAAATACCAACAAAGACCACAGAGATCAAGATAAACAAACTTCAGATATGAGGGTAGAGGAAAAGAAGCAAACAAATGTTTTGTGTGCATGCACATAAATAGTATCTTTACCATAGTACCATAGATACCATAGAACCATAAATAGCCACAAGAGGCCATACTTTAGTTGAAACCACAGAGGAGAGGATAGCTGTTTACGCCTCCTCCTCTTCCTCTCTGGCTTGCTCTATTTTTGTGGCTTATTGTCACACAATCCCCTTTGAAAAACACAAATTTAACACAAACCCACTGAAACTAAGTGATATCAAACAGGTCTCAAAGATACGGAGAAACAGACTATAACTAAGTCAAACCAGACCTAGAAACAAAACAACAACCTGACGGAGATTAGTTTGGACCTTAATACAGGATTTCATGAGCAGCCCTGATTCCATAAAAGGTTGGATGCTGTAAAACCCAAATAAAAATAGAATGCAGTCATTTGCAGTCGAACAGTGTTTACAGACAAGTTTTACAAAGTGTTCCCGAGCCAATGTAGTAATATCCTTTATACAATCCAGTGTTTGACAAACCATATGAATATGTGAAGCATATATTCACAAAAACCGTTAATGAGGTAAAACATTCAACATATTGCCTTTGTACTATTTTCAATTGAGTACATGTCAAAAAGGATTAGCAAATTGTCACATTTGTTTTAAACAGTGTCCTATCTGTTCTTGGAATCAGGGTTGTATTTGTAGTTTAAAGTGTTTAGGGGGAGCACAGATGGTGGTACACCATTCAGACCCTCATATGAGTTTGTGTGGTTTCAGAAGAAACAGCTACACACAAAGTTACATGTTACATAAGCACAACATGAATGTACATTTAACATATACTTGAGGCATACAGTCAGAGTCATTAAACTAACTAGAAACAATGAGGACGAAAACAGAGTTCATTATAAAAATTCAACATTTAATTCCTTCATTTAAAAATACATTGATAAAATACTAAAAAAACACAGTTTTTAAAATATCTTCAGGTTGACTCCACTTCTTGTCATCTCACATGAGCGGACAAGGCGAACCACCCCTCTCGCTCTCTACGTTTCTCCATCTGTTGTGGAAAAAGAAAATATGATACAGACTTTTAGATCCACGTGGTAACAATATGGTGAAACCCAAGTAGACTACTTCTATGTACTCTTCAGCTTGTCAGTGTGTGTACCTGTGTTTTGCCATCCCTGGTTTCTCCGCCAAGACTGTGAGAAGACACTTCCAAACCAGCATATCTGAAATATACAATTATGCATTATATTCACAGTCAGTCAGTCTCATCTTTATTGTCTTTGCAATTCTGAAGAGATGGATCACATTATGAAAGGTGAAATTCAAGTCAATCTTAAAACACATTTTTACACATGCTTCATAACACATGATATAATTTGTCTTTGTCTTGATAACAAGAAACACAAAGCAGCTAATTTACCGTCTCTCTCCACCACCAGTCTGTGAAGGGAGGTCTTGTGCAGGCATCAGCATGGACACCTCTGGACTTCCTCCTCCACCTGAGAATGAGATAATGATTTCACTGTTTTTTTTCCAGGAAATTACAGATACGTACAGAGACATGCCAGGTTGAGCCAACATACCTGCTGACTGTGGGCTGAAGGCAGAAGGGGGGATGGGGGAATCAGAGGGAGACAGTTTGACGGACACACTTTGCTTCTGTTGCTCAATGAGCTCCAGCAGTCGACCCCTTGCTGCTGCACTTTGTCTGTTTAGCTCCAGGAGGCGCTGTTCCACACTGCTCACAGGGAGGGTGTTGGGTGATGCTGCCTGAGCAACACAAAGAAAAACAAATCATGTGTGAATTCAGATCACTACCCCTGAAACTGATTACTGGAGTGTCCTGGTGGCTCAGCGGAGTACTGCAACAACTCAGGTTTGAATCGGACACACGGCAGAATTCTGTTAGTGACCTCTTTCTCCCAATTCATCCTGTGTTTCTTGAGTTTGTAACTACCTGACATGGAAACGCTAAAGGCAGAAAGGATTACTGATAAAACTATGGAGGAAAAGTTCTATAGATTTGCTGGAAGATGCAAAGAAATCTCTCTTCCCATTCATTTTTTTGCATTAACAATAAAAATCTTGTGATTTCTTTAGTCAGATTCTTATGACACACTTCTGCAGCTTTCAGGAAGAGGAATTTAATCCTTAAAAGTTTCAGAAAAGCAAGATATTTTGTGGCAAACTCTATTTACAAAGCCTGGAAAATGTGAATATGATCAAAACATGATGAATGTGTCTTTGAAACCACAGGTTTTCAAAGTGGGAGACAAGCCTCCCGGGGGGGGGGGGGCTCCAAATAGTTTCAGTAAAGGCTCAGTGAAGAGAAGTGAAAAAGTTTTTTTTACATTAGTTATTACATTAGTTACCAAAAGGAGATCACATAGAAAAACAAATTTGTGATTTGGTTAAAGAGAAAGTTCAGAGACACAATAGTTTTGGGGAATTTTACTGTTTTTCCTACTTTCTCAGAGCCAGAAACTAATAAATGCTTTTATTTTTTATGCTTTAGGGCACATGTTTTTATGTATTTGGTGCATTCTGAAGTTATTCCAAACAGCAATATTAGATTATCCTGGCTCAATTGTTGAATGTGTGTGGGATTAAATAACATGATCATGATCCCATACACATCCAGGAACTGAGTGAAACTAAGCAAGTAAACTAAGGGGAGGTGAGGGGCACCTTTTGTCCAGCTTTATCTGAGGGGAGACCCACAGTCTCAGATCTTGAATTCTCACTGTTCTACACTCATGTGGGGAGGTCACCTTGAGAGACTTAATTTCACCTGACTAGTTGGTTGCTCTACTTCAGCAGCATGAACAGACTGACTCCTTCTCCCTGTGCTGCTGGAAGCTGATGTCCTCCTTTCTCCAACACTTTGGGGTGTGACTCTTCCTGTGCTGCCTGAACTTATCCTTCTCTGCCTGTCGCTGCTGTTGGACGATCCTCCGACCCCTGACCTGAGGCCCCTAGCCTGGCTAAGCTGGGCCTTGATCAGGTCGTTCTGTCTACTCAGCTCAGCGATCTCAGCCAGCATGGCCTCCGGAGAGAACTGTGAGCTGAGATTATCAGAGGTCAGTGATAATGAGGACGTGGAGGGCAGACTGGTGAGAGGGAGGCTGGTGAGGCTGGAGGCTGAACTGCGGGCCTGGATGTCCAAACAGGAACGCGGGATATCTACAGGAGGAAGTGCCTGGTGTGGCGGTACAGGATGAGTCACTGAAGAAGAGGGAGAAAAAGCAGCTGAGTGAGTAATATGGCATGAAGTCATTTGGCTGAAATCAGATAGCTAAAAAGAACCAGGCTGTTACCAGGAATCTGTTGCCAGTTGTCTCTCTGTCGAGGGGGGGAGAGCAACACAGCAGGAGAAACAGAGGCCTGTATTCGTTCAGGATCTCGCTCAACAACTGGTGCAGACTGACAAACTGTTTATGACACGTAAAAACAAATTACACACTATTTACTATACAAATATTCATGCACAGACACACACACACACACTGTATCAACCTGCAGCTTTGACATCAGAGCCTTGGTGTGGGTCAACTTGTGTCTCCAGTAGTCCAAGCCCCCCCATCACCAACACCACTGTGTCCAACTTCTGCTCCAGCTCTGCTGTCTGCTGCTTCAACCCAGCCTGGAAGAAACCAAAGAAGAAGAAACAGAATTTATTGGTACAGCTGGAATCTGTGGTCTGTTGTCTATCCAGTGGTAAGCGCTGTCTCACCTGTAGGGCAGCGGCCTCTTCTCTTAGAGTCATTGTCTCAGCAGTGAGAGCATCGACCAGCCCACGCTGCTCTCTCAACTCCTCCTCCAGTCTTCTCCTCTCTTGAGCCTCTTCCTGAGCTTCCTCTTCCCTCTAAGGACAGTTAAGTTCAATAGATGTCATGAAATGTTGGCTGTATGCATATGTATCAATGTGTAAGAGTGTTTAATAAAGACTTCTTTAATCAATTACTGTACCTGCTTGAGGAGGTGCACTAAACGTCCCAGAGTGGAAACTAAGGCGACAGAGAATCCAGTGAGACCTTGTTTGCTGTGCTGCTTTTGACTCTGTGCAGACGCTGGTTCAGAGTCAGGACACAGAGTATCCAAGTCTGCCTCCACCTGACCCAACATGGCCTGCAGCAGGCCCAGACTGGAATGGTCCCCACTGAGAGAGGCAACAGAGGAGCCATTCAGCTCAGAACTCTGAGAAACACAGTTCCTGGTCTTGCTCGTACGAGTATTAATCCTGCCTGAAAAATACATATAGAGAAACACCAAAAAGAAATGTCTCATCTCTTCTGTTTCTTACAGAATTTAGCCACTCACATGATGACATTTTCATGAACGGATACCTTTCCCATATTACCTGATTGGTTGAGAGGCAGCTCAGGGTTTAGGACCTGAGAAACCATGACTGACGGTTCCTCCTTGCCTTCCTCTGACTGGCTTTGTCTGGATCGGACACGCTGGACAGCCACTGTGGCATTGAGAGCTAAAACAAGGTGGTATGAGTTTGTATGTGGAAAAAGGATTTCACATCTGATTAAACATATAGTATGTCACTTCTGCTGCTAGGGGCCTCTCAATCAAAACAATAACAAAAGACGGAGTTTGATGACATTGCAAACACACAAATTACCAGAATATATAATACAGGTCTGGTCATTTTTGAACACTTTAATAGAGAAATGTTACATATTGTGCTTTCAAAAAGTATAATTTCCTTGTGATCACTTCATAACATTTATCAGTGGTTGTTCTTTTTCCTTCATTCTGCAACTCATCTTTTATCCTACCTGTTAGGTGGTCTGGTGCTCTGCCTGATGTGCATGGGGTTACAGGAACATTATTGCTGTCTGCCTTGTCAGAGTTTGGACGATGGACTTTCCTTTGCTGTATCGATCTACCCTGACACAGTGCTTTCATTTTTCGTAGATTGGGCCTGCAAGGAAAAGTATCACAAGCAATGTGGTGGTGTCAGCAAGATCTGAGCCTTCAGTAGAAATCAGTAAAAACTCCACACATTATATTTGCCCCCAATTAAGAACACAAATCTTTCTTATCTCAGATTGTGGTGACAGATGCTGTATATTTTGCAGCCATTATTACCTTTGGGTTACATGATAGTCTGAACTGCCACTAGGACAGCTATCTTCATCGCTGTACTCTGCCTCTGAAGCTTCTACTTCATTAAGAGCCTGAAAAGAACCATTTTATACATGCAAACTGGTGAGAACAGGCCAAAATCTTGAATGCAAAAAAGTAAAACCAGGAAGTAAAAAGACACACTGAGAGTGCATTATTATTTTTTTAAATGAGAGAAAACATGACATAACAAAGCACAAGTGTATGACTTTATCTTGAAACACATACAAACCTTTTGGTCCATCATAGACTGGCTGAGCAGTGACAGTTGAGTTGGAGGATCTGGTCTCTGGAGCACAGGCAGCGCAGAGTCACAGTCACTGTTTGGAGCCATTGTCACACTGGGGTGCCCTGTGGAAATACACAAAAAGAATATCAAGACCAAATGAAAAATAGAAATACTACGTTACTAATTTTCATCTAATATTCTGGGAAACAAGAAGAATGATTGTTTCTACAAGCAGAGAACAGAGGAACAGTCTACAGTAATTTTCTACATGTTTTATCCATTTAGCACTGCATTAATGTATCCACAGCTGTGACAGAGTGCATAAGGAGTTTTCTACCAGTCTGCCGGCGTGGAGCATCTCCAAACAAGTCTTTGACCACAGCCATGGCTCTGTCAGAGTGAGCCAGCACATCCTGCAGCAGCATCTGGTCAGAGAACACCTGCAGCGGTAAAACACAGTGTCATCATCACCAGCAACAAAAGCCCTGTGATAAACTCAGCCCCAGGGAGCTGGTGCAGTAAAATTTTCCATTTTAAATACTTGGTTTCAAATAAGTAAAGAAGACACCAAAGTTAAATGGGAAATGACTGTCACACACACCTCTCTGATGATGCTGAGGCTGGCCTGGTCTAGAGGTGCAGGACTCCCGGGGTGTCTAAAACGGCGTTTAAGGGCTTTCTCTCTCAGCTCCCACTGAGCCGCAACCTTGTTGTGGGACTTGTGAATCTCATGTCGATGGCTCTGAAAGCAAAAGCAAACAATCAGACAAGCAAATGAAAGCTGGACATAAGACTCTAAATGTCTCAGTACTATGAGCTCACTAAAATGATGTTCAGGCACTATCATAATACATAGTGGAAGATGAAACAGTATGAATCACTACACTAATAAAGCACAAATGAACAAGCACACAATCAAACACCTTACCAGCTCCACAGGTGTCAGCTTGTGCACAGACAGGTCACTGACAGTGCTCTGAAACCAACAAGAGATTTCCTTTACTTGAAAAAACTGTCTAACGAGTTTCTTTATGAGGGAATATGTTCACAGCAATCATAAATGGACTACGGACAGTTCTAACCTTACTCTCTTAAGAAAGTAACCCCAAAAAGTACAAGGTAAAGCTAGTGTACCTGAATAGTACCTGAATAATACTTTTCAACAGCTGTCAGTACTCACCACCCACTCTCTTTTAGGAGCTGCTGCCTTTTTGGGGCGAACAGGCCTTTTTCCTTTACTGTGTTGTTGTGGACGCCCCAATCTCACAAACGACATCTGTTCACAGACAACATGAGAACATTAGTCCTCTGCCTTCACAATACAAACACAGTTGCTTCGTTTTAGTTTGCACATGTAGCGTTACACACTTAGCTTAATGCACCAGAAAGTGTAGCCCAGTTTAGCTTAGTCTCCTTCATAATGGTTAGCAGTTATTAAGCTAGGCACCAGTAACGTTAGCATTTGTTGCTAGCTAAATATTTAAAATAACACTTACGTTTTAGGTTACGAAGCCACGTTTAGTTAAATAGAAAGAGAGCTTCAGGTTTATATAACTTTGCCACAACAGCTTAGACGAAGTTGAGCAGCTCTGTATGAAAAAATCTCCTGCTCAGTTTGTTGTGTGACAGTTTTTCAACAGTTGCGCGCCACTTCCTGTGCTGTTGCCACGGTCACCGCTTCAGCGCAGAGCATGATGGGAAATGAAGTATATTATTATTATCGTTATTATTTTTGTTATAGTTTGAATAATATGATTGTTCATTATGCAAAATGGGCAATGTCAGTGTTACAACGTTATTTATTGTTATTATTTATTTATTTAATTATATCATTATATTATTAGATCTAATCTTTAAATATTCACAGCAGATTAAGCAGGATTTTAATGTTTTTGCAGGTTGAGTTATGTTGAGCTAATTGTAACAACTTTGTATGCAGTAACAGTAACAGTTCTGCAGTGCAAAGCAAATCCCTCATTATGGAGCAAAGTGGACCCAATCAGTGTTTTAATATTACAGGATTATACATACATACATACATATCTTATTATTTAATTATTATGACAGATGCACAACCATGTCGGCTAAGCAGCTTTATAAAGCTGTAGGAAGAGGTAATTTTTTTGTTTTTACGTGTGAAACATTTGCATTTATGATTATATTAGACTCACACATGTAAACTAATGCTTTCCTAAAAATATGTCACCTTGACACACCCACCCAGTCTTTGCAAAACTTGAATGCGTTATTATTTAATTTATCCAGTGGTGTTTCCAGATGTTTGCAAAGGAGCAAACATGTGGCAGCTCCACTAGATGGCATTATCACCATGTTGATCCCTGTTGGTGTGGCCAGAGGAAAGATGCCTGCAGGCTCAGAGCAGCCAAACACCAAAAACTCTCAGCCGCTTTTCACCAGGGAAACTCTGACATCCATTCAATACAGAGCTCAGTATGAAAAAGTTTAACTCAAGTTTGAGACAGTTGCTCCAACAATTCTCTGATTTTGAATAATGGGAGAAACTAGCTGCATCAAGTCAGCAATAATATCTGACCAGGAATAAAGTTGCTCTCTTTCATAATAAAAGCATGGTGACGCTTTTGTTAGCGGTTGACATAAAAAAGTTTGCATGAGGCAAATCAAAATGTTTCTGAAACATGTGAAAGAATAAAAAATGAAGCTGAAAATCCTCAAATTGTAGAAAGACACTAGAAAATATGGTCTTTTTTGCATTTTTTGGACAATGAAAAATTTTCATTATTTTCTAAAATCCCATTTAACTTTACAAAAAATCTTTTAAAAGTTGCAACATGCACATGCATTGTATTCTGCAGGGCTTTATTTTAAATGTTTTGACCGGAAATTGTGTTTTACTCTTTGCATCTTGACTGTAGAAGTTTCCACTTAACTCTTTTAAGGGGGGGGTGTACGCATCTGACTCTTTGCACGCCCCTCTGACTCTGACGCGAGCAGGATAGACTCTGTGCGCTGTGGTTCAGTCTGGTCACACTGATGCAGACCTGGATGGCTGACTCCTGACGCCCAACAATGCGGACCGAGCCACCAAAGTTTGGAAACTTATCTTTACGCACGGGGCAGCTGCTGAGGGGTGACAGGAGCATGGATCAGGGCGCAACTGCTGGTTTCTCTGCATCTCACTGGGAAGTCATGCTGCAAGAGGAGATCATTTAATCCTGGATTTCTACACCTGGAGTATCAGTGAAGCTCATATCTGTGACAATTTTTCTTGCAATAGCATCACCTTGTGTTTTCTTTTGCACAACTTTTGCGCGCTCTGGAGTCACTTTTTTGAGACTTTGGCACAGAATTACGCACAGGATTCCTCCAACAAATGACAGCTTCTAAGTGGTTTATTGCTGCCTCACTTCACCCCCTCAGCTCCCTGTATCCTACCGACCCACCACACCACCCCCCTCACCTGGTCAGGTAGACTCAGGGAGGGACAGCCTCTCTGTCTTTCAGTGCGCCACCTGGCCGAGGATGCGCGGAGGAGGTTTCCAGATGTATGTCACCGCGATTGTGACTCTCCTCCTGGTCATTATCGACGTGAAAGCCAGCGGGGAGTATTGCCACGGCTGGCACGACTCCCAGGGTGTGTGGAAGGAAGGTTTCCAGTGCCCGGAGAAGATCGACGCGGAGGACGCGATCATCTGCTGCGGGAAGTGCGAGCTGCGCTACTGCTGCTCCAGCAATGACGCACGGCTGGATCAGGGCAGCTGCGACAATGACAGACAGGCTCAGGAGCCCGGGACAGAGAGCAAGGAGAACAAGGACTCTGGTGCAGGTATGAGATCATGACTTCAAGAAGTTGTGCCACAAATATGAGCTGTTGTGCATGTTGGTAATCATGTCAGTCATCATTATAAGGCGTCTTAAAGAGAACAGCAAATGCACTAGAAAAGAAAAAATGAAAAATGGAAACATCACACAAGAATGATGTGTAACAGATTTAAGATGCTTTGTGATGATGGTGGCCTGAATGTTCAGTCTGAAAAAGTTTAACTCAGGTTTGGGCCAATTGCTCCAACAAAATCCCTGATATAGAATGAATCAAGTAAGCATTAATATCACATCAGAAATAAACCAGCTTGCTTTTTTTAATCTTTTATTTGTGGTTGACATAAAAGTTTAGCATGAGGCGAATGAAAATGTTTCTGAAACACATCTGAGAGACAAAATATGGAGCTGAAAATTCCTCAACTTGTAGGCTACTAACACTGAAGGTCTGGTCAGGAGGATTCTGGGGGAAATGGTCTTTTTGCATTTTCTACATAATAAACAATTTTATTATTTGTTTACTGTCTAATTAGTAATTTCCAACAAAAAGTTCTCCTTATATATGCAACATGCAAATCTTACTGGTGGCCTGCATGTTGTTGGAGTATGGGGAATGTCACAATAAAAGCCTGTAATCCCTCTTTATATACTGTAACCTTCACTGATTGTGTCAGAGAAAGACTGTGAAATATGTCCAGGACATTGTACTAAAACTACATCACCTGTTGCTTCAGTATTGGTAGGTGGTGTTACTAGTCTCAGCCAAACCTTTTTTTTAAGGGTTATTTCTTCCTATAAATAAATATAAATGTGTTGAGGCCATGTTCAATGCACATGCACAGGATGTCTTAAATTTGATTGTAAATTGCAGACCTATTACAAGGTTCAGTTTCCTCTCATAAACCTCACAGTCCCACAGTATCTCCCTGTTAAGAGGTTCATCTGCTGCTTGGCCCGGTTGGCAACGACAGCTGCACCAGAGACATCAGCAGACTCCTCCAAAAAACCAGTTAACTGCACTCACAAATGGCAAACTGTGCCGTGCTGCACTTATAAATAGCCGTGTTTGTTCTGGCCCGTAACAGTGCAAGAGGGGGGCCGGGCTCAGATCACACTGTCCCCACGGGGATCAAGTTTGGACTTGACCGGATCTTGGACAGTGGCTCACCAAAGGCGCTGACAGATCTGCTCATAAAAAAGAGAAACCAAAAATCTCGGTTTTGTGTCATTTCCTATCAGGCTGGTGGAGTCCTCCTGTAATCTCCCACTGTAGACTCTCTGGTGTCTGTGGGCTTTCAAGGGATTCACCCTTTGACCTGCTCCAAACAAGACACTCACATACATACGTACCAACTGCATTTAAGAGAGGCATCATTACCAAAATACAAACCATATTTTCCAATTTATGCAGTGGATTAGGTCATAATTCAAATGTCTTACTCCACCCTGGCTCCCCATTCATCATTGCTTACATTCCCATAAATTAATCTCCCATAAAGCTCCTTGAAGCTGCATCATATCTTGGATAAAAGATCAACAAGTAGATAAGAGCACTCAAGAAAAATAGAGCCAGTATTGGACATCAGAGAAAAAGGCAACACAGGCTGACTTTACGTCTCCCTGGAGGATACTATGCCCTCTTTTGGACCTCCAGCTATAATCTGTCATTTGTTAAGACTATCATGCCTTATCACTGCAGGAAGAGGTATATACATTTCATTCAGTGGCCTCCAGCCAAAATAACTTAAAGAAAAGCAGCTTTTTTGTGTGTGTTTTTTCAAACAAGTCCTTGTTCAGTTTGTGCATTTCATTCATTTTTCATAGCCTATTAATCATCCAGGGAAAGATACACAGTGTAATGTCAATGGATAACAGGCAGGAAATTATTAATGTGCTCGACATGAAGGAACATATGGTATTTAGGAACAGGAGAATGCCTGTGGGATCGCTGCAGGAAGGGAGGGAGAGTCCGGCCAGCGCAGCCACAAAGACTGTGCCCAAAACAAGAGCTTAAGAGAGGGGGGCTGCTGTTACTGCGGCGTGGCTGCCACAGCTCAACTGCAGCAACAGGTGTGGAAGAGTGACGGGGAACAATAGGAGGGTTTCAAGCAGCATGTGTAAGAGATGAGAAATCACACACAGTAAGGGAGAAAGACATGAAGTCATTTTTAAAAATATTGTAGAGAGTTAAAACCTGAATTTGATAAAGTGAGAACAGTTTTCCAGATTTGATTCAGTGGTGGAAAGTAACTAAGTACTCAAGTACTCTATGTAAGTACAACCTTGAGGTGTTTTCCATTTCAAGCTACTTTATTACATTTCTGAGGGAAATAATGCACTTTTTACTCCACTACTTTGTACATATGTAGCTACTAGTTACACATTAAGATTGGATTGATCCTGTGTTGTTCCCCAAAGACAGAGATGATCTCACTGAAATGACTGTTCAAGGCCCAAAGAGGTAAAAGTTTCCGCCATTTAATAAAAAACAAAGATTAAAAGTCAAAGACATGTATACAAACTTGTCGGTCAAAATGAAGTTTTCATCGCAGTGTTGGTCCAGCACTTTGGTCCAGACTCAATCTCAACAACTCTTGGATATATTTCCATGAAATTTCATAAAGACATTCATGTTCCCCAGAGGCTGAATCATAATGACTTCAGTGATTGTAATTTGTGGTTTTGAGTGAAATATCTTGACAGCTATTGAATTTACTGCCATGAATTTTAGTACAGACCTTCATGTCTCATGTCCACTTTACTGATACCTTAACTTTTCATTTAGCATCATCATCAAGTCAAAGTTTTCATTTTTTTCTTTTTCATGACTAAATTCCCCTTAAAACCAATTACATTTAAATCAGCCTCAGCTGTACTTATTGTGCTAAGCAGGAAATGTCAGCATGCTAAAACACTAAATTAAAATGATGAACATGATAAACATTATGCCTGCTAAACTTCAGCCATTTACATTTTCATTATGAGCATGTTAAGATCCTGATATTTAGCTGAAAGCAGCATTTTACCTAAGTGCAGCCTCACAGAGCTGCTATCATGGCTGGAGACTCTTGTTTCTTCTGTCCTGCCCCGTTCATGGCCTCCCAGATTTATCTTGTGACCTTTGGGAGGGGGCCCGACCCCTGGGGGCCAACCCACTGGAGTAATCTACCTAACAGTATATAAAGTAGTTAAATTTAGCTCCACTATGAGAAACAGTAAAATGCTACTTACCCATTGATGAATCAGTGAGGATCTAATGATGTGATATTTAATTATATATCAATCAAAGTGGGATATTTTTGTGCATTAGTTTTACTTTTGATACTTAAAGTTTTACTAGTAATATGTCTGTACTTTTACGTTTGTAGGACTTTTACTTGCAATTAAGTATTTTTACTCTATTGGTATTTGTACTTAGGATCTGAGTCATTCTTCCACCTCTGTATGTGCTGAACTTTCAGTCATGCTTTATTCCCTCCATCAGTGATTTACAGTACAGCGTTTTGGAAAGGACCTCTGCAGTGAAAGTAGGAATGAAGTAACACAAGAAGAAAGTTATTGCAATTACTAATCCTCATCATGCATGCAGAAGAAGGGAGTGGGAGCGGAGATGTTGAAGTGGAGGCCATATAAGTGCAGGAAAAGAGGGCAGTCAAAGGCTCCCTGGGACATTTCTGTGCTTGTAACTTATATATGTGTTGCCATAACAGAGTTCCTGTTAAAACCTGTTTACAGGAAGGTGTGTAGCTGTGAGGTGCATTAGCCTCTGAAGTTGACACCGATTCTTGTCAAAGGGAAACGGGTCAAGGCCCTAGTTCGTTTCATGTCGCTGGCCTATGTCTTTTGTCACCTGGACTTACCGCCTCGGCTAACCAGTGTCCTCCAGCTCTTAACGGGTTTCGTACAGTAATCCTTTTTGATACCCGGCTACTTTTGATGAGCGTTTTGAAAAGTTTCTCAAGGCCGTATGGATGTATTTCAAAGAGACAAAAGGAAACTGGAGCCAGTTGCCACCTCTCTCTCTTTGGCATACAGTTACACCTCATAACACACGGGCACATTCAAAGTGGAAAATAACTACACCCTGTGGGAACAATAAAACACAACTAATCACTTATAATGTAACATGGTCATTATTGTGTTTGTAAGGTGTTTGTGTGAGTGGGCATGGGAATGAACAAGTTTGGGGAAAACACCTCAGAGGTGACCTCATCTCGCCTGTCACCCTGTTTCTGCCAAAAACTGTGCCTTCATTATTTGGCTGAAAATGTGCACTTAAAACAAAAACTGTTATATTTTTTAAGGAACGTTATTGTTGATCATGTTTCAAAGTTTTTGTTGGAGCTTCTCCTGCTCACTGGAGCTGAAATCTTTGCATTCCTATTTAATAATGACACTCTGATTGGTGGGATTGTGAGAGTTACACAAGTGCTTTCTTAGTCAGATTTTCGGTTTTAAACAAAAAGAAAGAAAAGGTCAGCGAGAAGGAATTGGCTCACTCCTTTGATTTAAAGGGCTGAATAACCTCCCATTCAGCTACATTAAATCAGTCAACTTTAATACCCTTCTTTAAGCAGAAGCCAAGTACTGTAGTTCAACTTGAGTAACTTATTTTCAAAGGCTTGGTCATAAATAGCGAAGGAAAAAAGAAGGGTCACAAATATCTGCTGGCAGCCGGCCTTAAGAATGTCACCATGCAAACACACACACACACACACACACACACACACACACAGGTCTGCAGGGTCGAGGAGGCTGGGGACACAGCAGGGTGCTGAGGATTAAAACAGATCAAAACAAAGTTAATAACTGCTAATGAGAGCCTGGGACTCCCCGGGGACCCAATCTCAGTGCACCTCTCATTCTTCTACTCAAGTCCAAACACTCCTCTGTGCTCAGTCTTTTGTTTCACTGTCTCACCCAATCTCCACTTGCATGTAGGAGTTTTGCCTGTGCAGAGAAAAAAAGTGTGTGTTAGGCAGCATGGCTTTTTGAAGATTAAAGTTCAACCTAAGAGTAATATTTTGCTACACTGTCTGATAGCTGTTTTTTAACGTGAATGCGTCTTCTTCTTCTCTCTCTGTAGTGCCCATCTATGTGCCGTTCCTGATCGTGGGATCTGTGTTTGTAGCTTTCATCCTGGTGGGCTCTGTGGTTGCTGTGTGCTGCTGCCGCTGCCTCCGGCCCAAACAGGAACTGTCATCAGGAGGAGCAACGGGAGGTGGGGCCGGCGGTGGTCGCCTCTTGGAAACCATCCCTATGATGGCCAGTGCAGGCACCTCCAGAGGCTCATCGTCCCGCCAGTCCAGCACGGCCACCTCGTCCAGCTCCTCCGCCCCACCGGCCGCACCCCGCCCTGCTCCCCCTCCTCTAATGCGGGCTCAGGCCTCCTGCTGCCTGCCCCCTGATGCCAGCGTTTTTGTCAACATGCCCACTAACTTCTCCGTACTCAACTGCCAGCAGGCCACGCAAATCATGCCTCACCAGGGACAGTTTCTGCACCCGCAGTACATTGGCTATGCCCACCCTGTGTCCCCCACCCCTGCGTTCCTGGACGCCACTCAGGGAGGATACAGGCCCCTCCAGTCCCCCTGCCCTCCTCCCACCGCTGGGTCCAGTGTCACCAGTGACCAGAAATACCCTCCAGTGACTGTGTAAGGAGGGGCCGACCTGCAGACCACTCTGCCACTTTGTTGTGAAGTTTAACCTGTGATGGTTGCACCAGAGACCTTTTAGGAGGATGCTGCCAGAGTGGAAAAAGAAAGGCAGGGAGTCAGACTCACATGAAGGACTCATAAAGCTGTTGAGGCAGCAGGGCCTGTCCTGCCATTGTGTGTGGTGTGTGTCTGTTTACTGTGTTTAAATGAGCTAAACTCAGCTTGTGATGGGATTGGATGGATGCATTAGTAAGTTTCTGTCTTGGTGGAAAGACAAAACTGCATATTGGAGGGTTGAAGAGCCCAGATGGGTGATAATGCACAGCTCACTGCAGCCCACGGCTCAAATAAAGACTGTGCATGTGTCTGTGTTTGCATGTATGTGTATGTGAGAGTGAGAAAAAGATTTGTTGGCTTATATGTGCTGGAATGAGTGATGACTGGATGATTTATAGCCGTGAACTGTATGAAAAATTGATATTCAAGTAAAAAGAAACTATGACCACATGCTGTGTTTATGCCATGTGCACATCTGCACTTGTGAATGGTTGTGAGTGGTTTATATACAATACGGTATGTGTTTGTTTGTGTTGTGTATGAGGAAAGAAAGCATGTGAAAAGATGTTTGTACTGTATGTGTGCGAGTTGGTGTGAAGTGTGGAGGGATGTGGTTGTATGAGTAACTGTGAGTGAACTGTGTGTAATGGGAAATGCAGGTGGCGTGATGTGAAGGCAGTCGCAATCTCCCTGTAGACCATTTAAACTCTAATGAAGTGAACACAGGACATAGACTGTGACGCTCCACCCTACCATACAACCCCCCTCCTGCCACCCAAAAAGAAAAAACACACACACAAAAAAAACAAAAAAAAATCCCCAACTGCCCTGAGTGGAAACACACACAGACCCAAAAAAATTTTAAAATATTCATGCAAGACTGGCAGTTAATGTACCTGACAAGTGTGAGTGTGTGACAGAAGGAGTGAGAGGCAGCTCTCTGAAGATTACAGAGTTAATTATACAGCGAAAACTCAGCCAACTGCCCTGTTCACTTCTCTCCTGTGAGGGGTGTGTGTGCATGTGTGTGTATTTTACACTCCCACAGTTCAATGCTTTAGCAGAGGGCACGGGCAGCTCCAGGGCAGCTTTGAGTCATTATTTTCCACTTAAGAAAGGCACAGAAATGGCGGTTATTGGTTGGTAATCTGGAAAAAAAGAAGAGTTTAAGTTGCATTTTTTTCAGCTGTACCGCTCACTGTTGTGCAGCTGGGTCATTGGTAACTCAGTAACTTTCAACTTGAGGAATGTGCTGCTCGAGTGAGCGTGCAGCCTGAGATGTCCCATAGTACTGAAATCGGTATGTTTGTGTACCTCATCTGTACTCCGAGCGTGTCTGTAAAATACAGTCGGCAGCTTGTGTGTGACAAAATAATCTGTAAAGTGTATGGAAATTGGTCCGATCTGATGCATTTTTCATATGAATTCTAAAAAAATAAACTTTTAAAAAGAGTTTGTGTTTCAGCATTTGACGACCTTCTACTGTCATAAAATTATAACAAGCAATTCTTTGTGCTGTAAAAGCAGATTTTTTTTTGTTGCCATTGCCCCTCTGGATAAGTGATATTTACATACACATACTTTGGAAACTTTGTTAACAAAAAACAAATGTGTGGTGAATGGGTTTTGCACACAGAGCAGTCTCAAATTCTTAATCTCCTTGAAACACAAACACTCTCATACTTAAACACTAATTACAGCCATTCACAGACAGCTCTACCACCCACAGAGGACAGACCGACTACCTGTCACATCACCCGACTCACAGAGAGGAGGAGCAATAAACCACAACAATGGACAGTTTAAAACTATGGCGATGTGGAGGTGTAGCTTTGGCAGGCTCCTCCAGAAAGTCAGCTACAGTAATGTGGAAAGCGGAGCAGGCCGTTGGGGAGTCACTGGGGACAAGTTGAAAAGCATAAATGGGTCTCTGGCCCGATGGATTCTCCATACTGGAGCAGCTGTAGTCGGTTTGGGCTGGGCCGTATCCAGGAAGGTGGGTGGGAAAGGGATCTCCAGTACGCTGGGGGGGCGGGTATTAATCGGTTAATGGTCTGTCTACATCGACTCTCTTGAGCTTAAAAGGGGAGCGTGGGAGAGGTTTGACTCTGGTAATATATGAAATCATACATATCTCATATACAAATCAAGCAATCTTGATCCATTCTAAGCATAAAATGTAAACCAAACTCCTGTGGTGGATCACTTACAATCAAGAGACGCAGACATTTAGTCAGGCCATGGATTGATTAGATTTAATGATTAGGACTCAGATGGACAACCCCCCTCTCCCAGTCTTGCATTCCTGAACCAGAGTGTCCTCAACACAGAGCACAGGGACAATGGACTCTACATTCAGACAAATCCCAGAGCCAGAAAAACACATGATCCAGGCGAGTGTCTCAATCAGACGCCTTCTGTTTGGATGCCTATTAGCACTAGTTCAAGTAAAATATTCCCTCTAAGACACGTCTCCACATATGAGTACAAAAACAGGCATTAATGAAAAGAGGGAAAAATAATTATAAACACATACACATTAATGTCCACTTTAATAAAAAAAAAAAAAAAGGAGAAATGAAACAGTCCAGTCAAGAGTGCAAATCCAACAGAACTGAAGGAGGAAGCTCTAATGCCAGACTTGCTGCTTCTATGTGAGCGGACGATGCTAAACAGGCGGCGTTGGGAATCACAGGAGCGGTCAGAAACAACAGGAAACAAAGTGGATTTTTTTTTTTTTTAAAGAGAGAAGAGAAGGGACGTGAAGGCTGCTGAGAGGCTAGAAGGTGAAGATGATAGGAAGGAAGAAGTGGTGGGAGAGATAAGCGAGAGGAGGTCACAGTGGGGGTTGGAGGGGTTTGCAGCAGGGTGGCGGTCCGGTTTGGCGTGAGCGTTCTGCCTCAGTGGCATCTCTGTGGTGTTTGGCAGTGAGGCTTGGTGCTGCGACGGGACAAGAGGTGGGCGGGTGCCTGTAGCTGGGTGCAGAGCTCCGGCGGTCCTTTGCTTCCCTCCCTCCCTCCTTTAAAGGAATTCATGTGTGTGTGTGTGTGTGTGCATGTTTATTTTGATGTCCCCTCCCCATCCCGCGTCGGCATGTGATGACAGATTAGCTAAACCCACCTCACGAGAGAGATGAGAGGAAACCATGAAAGCTAACGCACGCGGGCCGACACACACATGCACACAAACACAGGAGCGCCAGCAGACATACATGCACAGGCAGATACAGACGCACTGGAATGCACGCACGCACACACACGCACACACATAAACACACAGTGGCATGAAGCAAACCCAGTCTGTGGGGTATATAGATATGAGTAGCAGTCTCTGAGTTTGACCTGTCATGTCTGTGCGTGGATATGATTGCTCATGCTTGTGCAGCTCGTGTGAGTTTGAAGAATGTTTATTCCATAAAGACGGCCTGGTCCCCTTCTCTCAAAGTCAGTCCTCTGATGTGCCAGTGACGGCCTCCACGCCTGACCGTGACCCCCACCCCCGGCGAGGGGTCAGGTCATAGTTCCAAGTTAAGGCCACAGCAGGGGTCGGTCACCCGGCGCGAGGGTGTCACGTGAGTCTGTCTCCGCTTTCGCCACGACAACCCATGCTACGGTGAGCCGAAGCCTTGGTCAGGGGTGGGGCTAGAGGCTGGGGCGTTGGCGGGTGGTGTCGTAGGAGCGCACAACCTGGGATTGGGACACCACGCCGTGCTCTTCCTGAGAGAAGGCGTAGCCATCTGCAGACAGAGATTAGAGGAAGGACTGTTATACTGTGCTGCAATACATCTCCAGAGTATAAGACTTCACTTCAGTTTTTGTTTGGTTGTTTGTGTGCAGAGTCTATTCACATTTCGAGGCTGTCCTTTTCCTTATGCCACAAACCAATGCCTCAAAAATTGCCATGAAGTTGAATAGAGTTTCACCAAGGTGGTATTCATTATAGGACTGTTACACTGGATTGCTTAACTCTGTACATGGGTTTCTATTTTTTGGTCACTCAGTGTATGTGCTCCTGGCCAAATATTGTCTGAATACTGGGAATCAATTTGTAAATTTGTTGTTTCTGGATTAAGTAAGACAGAAACATGGAGCAGCATTGCTTTCTCTCATTTCCCATGTACTCCCTGGGTGGTTTGCCAGATTTTCAAATGACAACCTTAATAAGCACATAAGCAAACAAACAAATGAAAGAAATTGGATTGTGGACTGTTTTCTTCTCTTCTTCTGCATCCTTAATGTGTATTGGCAATTGTGAGGTTTAACATGTGTTTTTAAGACTTTTCTTCATGTAATGAGAGGGACATGAGAAAGACTGGGACACAATTCTCTCTGTTCTACTTGCACCTTGCAGAAGCAAGTGAAAAAAACAGATTTCAAAAACTTGTTAATCCCTTTTGACATATAATCAATTGAAAACAGTCCAAGGAAAATAAATTTAATATTTGACCTCAAGAACTGCATTGATTCTCATAAATATTTGCTTATTCTAAATTTGATGGCAGCAACATGTTTCAAACAAGTTGGGACAGGAGGAACAAAAGACTGTGAAAGTTGTGGACTGATTGAAAACACCTGTTTGGATCATTCCACAGGTAAACAGGTTCATTGGTAACAGGTGATAGTATCATGATTGGGTATGAATGGTTCATCCTGGAGGAGATTACTACATGGACTCAGGAACACTTTGTAGAACTGTTTGTTTGCAAATGACTACATCCTGTTTTTATTTACATTTTACACAGCGTCCCAACTTTTTTGGAATCAGGGTGGTAGTATGAGTGTTTGGAAACTCACGTGACACAGTCTGCTGCACCGAGTTTGAGCGTCCTACACTCGAAGGTGTTTTCCTAAAGACTCTTGTCAACAGATGGGCCCGTTCGTTTAGACTGCAGAGAAAGGAAAGGAAGAGCAGTTACTCCACTGTGACAGCACATAACTACTCAGTTACTGGTAATTAAAGAGAGACTCTCTAGTATTCAAACTACCACATGACACCAATACTAGCTACTGGGATATTTTTGAAATTAGTGTACACATTTCTCAGTGTTTCTGTCTTCAGTTATAAGCAGTGGCAGGTTTAACTGCTTTTTGAGACATATCAATATATAATGTTGTAACTACCCAGAGGCTTAAGGCAGCAGGGCAATTAAAGACAGCCCTTTAGCTTTCAGCAAAACACTCAAGGATATAAGCCAAAAGTAAATTTGTCCTTCACGGATCAACATAGAAACACACAGATCAATGAGCTAACAAAGTGGATTTCAGACCAGAAAGTCAGTAAGAGGTGGATTTGATACTGACTGCTTCTGACATCCAATTTAACCCAACAGTAAGTCATAAACTGGCTGCAGGGTAACAGGACATCCATAGTAAACTATTCCCCTGCGCCCCCCCCCACTCCTCTGCTCTCCTCTCCTCTTCTTCCCCCTCTTTCCAAGAAGAAGACTGGATCCTCTGTTCTGGGACCACACGCCGTCACGGCTCCTCTCCTCCCGTGACCAAAAATAACTAAGCCCTTTCCAGATACTGAACACAAATGCACACACACACGCACTTATTTCGTCTGATACTTCTCTCTCTCATCACCATCATTATAGCCATTAAAGTCATTAGGCAGAGGCGTTGGATATGAATGCATGGACACTTGTGTAACTGATTGCATCAGAAAGTCACTTTTTAGCCAATTTTATTTGAAAGAATACATTTATCTTCCAATGGAGCATTAAATACACACAAGAGGGGTTTCCCTGGCTCTTATAAAGATCGGCAGAGCAGTTATGGACTGGAGCCAACCTTCCCAAGGCTAAAATTTGGATCAGGCAGTTAGGAAATTCTAAATAGTGTATGTGACTGTTGGGAACCTTCACTAGAGTTTTTGTCAAAAAAAAACTCAGAAGTCTTTGGCCAAAAAAAGATGTCTGGTAGATAGATGACAGTGCTGACTGGATGATAAAAGACTGAACGGTGGCTGGGCAAAATAAATGAAAGGCTCATGCATCAGTACGATTCAAGTTGTCCACTTTTCTTCTGTAATGTTTCTTTCTGGCAACCTTCTGATTCAAAAAGGCCCAGGGATGTGCTTCGTTTGAACTCTTCCCTTGAGACGCTCCTGTACTTTACCTTTCCACCCCTTTCCCATGCCTACCCCAGGACCTCCACAGGAACTACAAACACAGATGTTCTCCTTTCCATTTTGCTCCATTGCCTCTTTGCCCACAGCTACTTTACTTCTCTCATTCTAAATGAAGAGGGCCCCAGGATCCAATCCTGCGTTCCTGGGTTTAAAGCAGGGTCAGTCCAGGACGGGGCCCTGTGTAGGGGTCAGGAGCGGCAGTGTTGTTACTGAGTCTTCCCTCCCCAATCTGAAAACATACCTCATGGCTTCTCCAGCTCTTTTCAAGGACCAACCGACTCTGAGAAAGCAGCTTGTGTAGGTGACTCACTCACATCTGCCTATTTATTACAGTGAGTCATAACAGCTGAATATTATAACTTTTTCTAATCCTTACTAGCAAGCAATGATGAATAAGGTACTCAGACCCTTTATTAAAATAAAAGTGTTAATACCACTGTGCAAAAATACTGTGCAACAAGTAAGTCCTGCATTAAAAAACTGTGAAAGTAAGAAGTTAAATCATCAAAATATGCTTCAAGTATCAAAAGTAGAAGAACGGACATTATCAGAATGTTAAATTCTTATATATTGTATTATTGGATTCTTATTGTTGATGCATAAACAAATATGCTGCATTGTAAAGCTGTTGCCAGTTGAGTTGGGGGCTTGTAACTTGATGACAGTACTTGAGTAAATGTACTTTGTCACTTTCCACCACTTCTAACACACACTGTATCTATAACTTAGACAAATTTCCCAAAAAACTAAACAATGCAGTCGGTTCTAACACAGATCTAGTGACACCACACACGACTAAATCACAGCGAGACGACTACAGACAAATCCAGAAGACACACCAGGTCTGTACAGCAGTTCAAATTCATCCACCTATGAAGCAATCCAGAGATGGAGGAATGGAAAAAAATGGACATAAGAACAGAATTTAAAAAATGAAGAATTTAAAAAAGATAATGAAGACGATGAAGAGGAATGGTGATGAGTGATTAAAAGATAAAATAGAGAGAGGTGAAAACAAGCAGGGGTCACTCCAGAGCAGCCTGTAGTGGTACACAGGTCATCTGAGGTCACAGTTCACACAGTGGGACAGTGCAAACCCAGAAACTACCTTTGACAGCTCTGGAGCTACCTCAGCCTTGGCTTCGGCCCTGTGGACGGTGCCGCCGGGGAGTTAGAAGTACAGAAACATACACTTAAGATAAACCTAAGATAAGATAAACCTTTATTCGTCCTTCTGTGGGGAAATTTGCCAATTTATCAGGTCCAATCTAATGCAACAGGTCTGAACAATAATCTTCCTTTATTAAGCTTAAAATAATTTTATTCAACAATATGATGTTATAGTTAGTGAAATGTGTTTCTAATTTTCTTCTCCTCTCATGTCTGTAAATGGGAAACATCTCTCAATATAATGACTCAACTCCTCTGCAAACTACAACCTCAATAATAAACATATTACCTCTCTGACAGTGTCAAACTTGAACATTAATATCTTTGCAAAGGAATTTATGGCTGAGCTGTTGTATTAAATTTTACAGGTGTACCTAATAAAGTGGCCACTGAGTACAGTTTTATACTGAATCTGCACATGTGCATAGACTAATAATATAAATAATAATGGATTATTCTTGAAGACTGTGCGCATTAAAATCAGAGAATAAAAGAAACAAAAATCAATGGAATAAACTCATAGATGACACAAATAAAACTGGACGAATGAACTCAGGTGAGATCCCATGATGCCTTGTGACACACTGTATATACCTGCGGCCGCTGGCATCCCTTAGTACAGCTGCCCCTGGGTCGACGGCCCGAGCCTCCAATTCCTGCACCTCCTCTAGAAGAGTCTTCCTCACAGTGCGACGTGTGCTGCAAAGCAGAAATAAGCCCATCAGACCCATGAAGGAACGTCTGAGTGTTGTACTTTGCAGACACATGTGATTCATAATATGGAGCGTGCGTAAGTGTTGACACAGACTCAATATGGGTTATGTAAACGCTTCAGTTAAGTTAAATAGTCTCTGTATGGATTTCCCACGTATTTATATTAAATGTGTTCTACTTACGCGGTCCAGGCGAAGTCTTTGAGTAAACACGCAGTAGGCACCAGGACAAGGCCCAGCCAGAAGTGCCAGCACTGCATCACCTTGCCAGCCTGCAATGACAAAACACAGGCTCCATTTATTTCGCTCGTATATTAATTCAATTTGGGTATTAAGTCATTTTTCTCTGCAGCGAGCGCAGAGAAACACATGTGGATAAGGTAGAGACAAACGTGACACACGGCACATTGAAAGCCATTGACAGCATATTAAAAAAAAAAGAGTTAGCCAGAGTTGTTACAACATATTTAACAACTTTCTCACACCCTTTATCTACACCACAAACTGGATTTAACCCAGCGGGAACACAGCTGAAATACAATGCTTCTATGATGCCAAAAGATAAAAATGCTAGTGAGAGACCACGGATCCCCCCTACCTGACTCTGGAGTCCAGCTGCAGCCAGCCTCACTGACCTTTGACCCTCAGTCTGTCTCCAGGGATTAATCATGCATCTAACCACTGTCTCAATATGTCTGTCTGTCTGTCTCCTTGCCTCTTACTCCTACACATCTCTTTCTCCTGTGGCTCCCTCCAACCTTACTCTTTCACAACTTCCTTTCATTATTACTGACTGTGTCCTCTCTTGCTTGTCCTCGCCTGTTACTGTATTCCTCCCTTTATTACCCAATATCTTCTCTTTGCTTATCTGCAAGAGCTCTGTGTTGTTTCACAAGTCTTCAGGCGTGAAACTTTAAGTCAGTAGTCACAAATACTTTATGCTCTGTAACGTGCTTAACTTCCACTACTTTATTGCCCGTGTCATGCGTTTCCTGTGTCCTGTGTTTGGATCCAGAGATCTAGAGACAATTTGGTTCCCAGAGGGAGAGGCAACAGGGAAAATGCATCGGAAAACCATTAGGAAATATCCTCTGCAGCAGCTGGAATCACAACCAAGTCACAGACGATCCAACTGGACTCACACATAGTCTTTCTGCATGTGACAAACGCCTACACGCCTACACACAGAGGACCACAGTTCATCTTCACAGCACTGGACACACATTATACCACACAGTGTTTACACTCTGTGAGGATGGAGGCATGCTAAATGATTTTCTCTGATTTGTTATATCCATAGAAACAGACTGTTAGTCTCCACCGCATTATAATCACCACAAATCACACATAGCCGGACACACATGGCGCATTAATTCTCATATGCACAAACTGAGACACACAGTTGTTCTGAGCAGAAATACACAGCTCTTTTCCATCCCGTCCCCCATGGACAGATGGAAATATAGATAGTGGGAGCAGAGGAAATAAGAGAGGTAATAGGGCAGTTAGGGGGGATGATGGGAGGGTTGGGGGTGGTGGTGGAGTGTCTCTGACCATTCCCCAGTTAGACTGAGCAGCTGCACAGATATTTGACCGCATTCCTGATTTCTGACACAAATTGAATTAATGGGCTAAGGGGAGTTTAGACGGCCCTATTCCCTTCCCCTTCCAAGATTGTCTACCCACTCAGTGGGGCACCTCACTTCACCCCTGCCTGATCCCCCAAACTCTAAAATGACTCTCTTAATCAAGGGGTCCACCCGTACACTCTCCTCACCCCCACTGGACCCTCATCACCACCAGCAGCAGCCCACCCTCTTGAGTCAACACCTCCACAGAGGGCAGTAAAAGACCGGGGCTCGGGTGACACGCAGCAGGTGCAGGAAGCCTGGTGAGGGGGCTGGCGGGGCATAAATCTCCCCCGGGGCTCCAGCAGTGCCGACGTGGAACACCCAAGAGGTGAGTCTCATAGGCGCCATGTATTGGTAATCAAGAACAAGGGAGGGGCAGGTGATGGAGGTTGCAGGAAAGAGATGTAGAAGGAAGGGCTATTTTAACCCCCTTTACCCCCTGTTACTGAAATGAGTGACACATGTTTATGGAGAGGAACTTGCCTGGCCCAGCATGTCGGGGGCGATGGGGATGGTGGGCCAGATGGCGGAGTAGACAGCGAAGAAGAGCATCCAGAGCACCATGCTTCCCCATACCGCCAGGTGGGAAAACTACAGCAGCGAGAACGAGAAGAGACAGGAAGGGGAAGGGTAAGAGGAGCCGATGTGAGGGAGTGCAGGAGAGGATGGAGATTAAGAAACAGAACAGAGAGGCAGCATGAGGTCGAATAGTTTACATACAACTCATCCGAATATACACAACCTTTCCCTCCCTCCTTCCCCTGCCTTCATCCCGCTCTCTGTGATCTGCTGTAAGGGGACACTGTGTGAATTCCAGTGGGACCCTGCTTCATTACTGCCAGGCTGTTGTGTGGACAGCTGAACGGACAAAAGTGTCAGCGCCCTTCTGTCCATCCCGACAATCTCTCTCTCTCTCTCTCTCCAACAGCAGAAAGGAGCCAAGTCGTGTTGCAGTCACGGCCCGAGCTACTGTTGTCCTAAATCCCATCTTTGCTGACTTTGTTCCAGCACTAAAAGTCTCAAATACTCAGCCAGATTCTTAGTTTGATTTAATTTTTCTTGGTTCAGATGTTTCCTTCTTTAAAACCTAATTTTAAATGTTCAAGTTTTGCCTGAACACACTGCAGTCATCTAATACTATGAGTGTCAGCACTACTGTAAAAAGACATGTGATATACTGTGTATCTAGTTTGGGGTATATTTTGATAAGGTTATCAATGCTACTACCGGCTACATACAAATTTACCTTTAAAAAGTAATTCTACTGGTTTCCAGGAAGTTGGTTTGCTTTTCTAATAGTGGGAAAGTAAACATACAGAATAATGCATGACATTGTGGTGTCTGCATCCTCGACGTTTGTCCTTGATGTATGCCCTGAGATTTACATCAGTAGCCTATATAATTTCAACCTCTGACATAACCATAAAGAATAGTGTGAAAGTACATTTCTCATGACTCAAATAGAACATTCTTTGAAAGGAATGAGAGCATCTGGGCTTTAAGTTAACTATGTTAAATTAAATCCGCTTCGCTCTTATGTTTCTGTATGTACTATTCATCTAACAGATGGTAATCTCACTGTTTTCTAATCTGTTTTTCTCCTTTGCCGCGCTCGTTTGTCTGAGCAATCATGACGTCCAGTCGTCTTTTGCAACTTTCACCTCTTAAAACAAATTCAACACTTAAAGGTTCCCTGTGGAGTTTTAGACCACGAGTAGCATCACAGAGCTAGTTTTCTTTGGGTACATCCCCCTTGTGCTGATCTGTATATGGCGAGTGACACCAAGAAATGGTAGCAGGAAAGAAAATTAGTACACATGGATGTACACAATGCAGGATTTGAAATACTTAAAAATGGGATTTGTAAATGTTTTATGATTTTATTTGCAAGCCCTGAAGTATATACATATTGTGTTTTGGTGAGTAACAGTTTTTTGGAAGTGTGTAATTTTGAAATATTGAGCGGGAGCAAAGAAAAAAAATTGCAGCCACATGTGAACTGGCTGGAAGTTGAAGTGCAACAACCCGTAGTTGAAACCTCAAACCTCCACAAGACCAAGGTAAGCCACATCTTTTCCCATGTCTTTCCTGACTGTGAAGCATTTAGAGCAGGTTATGTGAAACTCTCACAGAAATCCTCACATTTATCAACGGGTGAGTCAAATACAGCACATGTGGCGTGGCATATTAGTGTGTGTTACTGCTCCTACCCTGGTCCAAGCGGTGGTCTCCATTCCAGCCTTCAGACACACTGTAACTACCACATACTACACATGCACGCACACACAGGAGAGAGAGAGGGCAAATAAAAAAAACAGAGGAACAGGATTAGTTTGCTGGCATCTGTGGAGATAATAAACATTAATGTTATACAGTAAACTCAGCAATGTCTGTTGAAATACTCCACAGACCCCCACAGGCCCCTATGGTCCACACACACACACACACACACACACACATACATACACACACACACACACACACACACACACACACACACACACACACACACACAACAAATAAACACCACTGACATTCACATGAGACTGCAGGGAGTAAAATGATAGCGAGAGTGTGAGATGGAGAACTGAATGGAGAGAAGAGATGGATTAGCTTGGAGAGGAGACAGACTGGCTAGACGAGACTAGATTGACTGGAGACTCATAGCGGCTCTGAGGAGGCAGCCCAGTGCTGGTGTGTACACAAATACTGTGCATATGCAAAATATGCACAAAGCTGCAGGCCAAAAGACACAGAAATAAAAACAGAATATAAACATAAACACACAGAACTCAGACAAGCGAGATGCTTACTGTGTAGACCATATTTCCAACAAACAGGTAGTCATTTCCTTGACCGTCACTGAAGGGAGAGTCTGTGGAGAACACACACACATACAGAAGCCTCATGACAAAGTGTTACCAGCCGGAATTACGGAAATGTAGAAGTGTTGCTCCAGCAAGTCACTTACCATGCTCTAACATTTTGAGCGGAAACCAAAAGAGAATAATTGAATGAATCAGCGCATTGATGCAGTGACCCCAGAACACCTGAAAGACAGAGAGAAAGAGAGACAGAAAGTTGAGAAAAGAGAGGAAAACAAGTCAGAGGAAAGTAATGCCAAAGCACATATATGCCCCCACACATAAAAACAGCAATTCCTCACAGTTAATACAACTTCCACTGTGTTCTTGCCATCAAAAGTGCCCTCCTGTACTGTACACACACACACACACACACACACACACACACACACACACACACAAACACACACACGTAGTAGGTTGGGTTGCTGGTGTACCATCGAAAATGAAAGGCTTCCTTATTCTGGCCCTATGAATCTCATTAGGGGATGCCATGGAAACATCCCAGTCTCCATGCCACTCTTGTTTACTCGCTGGCGTCCCGAACAAACAGCAGGCATCACTCGTCAATCCCACAGGCCAGCCACAAGGCAAGACAAGTCGAATGCAGAGCGGAAAAGTGACAGATGCAGCTTTGATTTAGGATGCAGCACATGGTTTAGGTGTTTGTTTGTGTGTGTAGGCCAGCGGTGCCCAAACTTTTTCAACTGGAGGGCCAAAACTGAAACTTCAAGGTGGGCCATGGGCCAAAAGCAAACACCTATTGTATTGTATTGTTAAAATGCAAAATTGTACTAGGATCCCAAGTTCATTTAATCGACTGACTTCCAAAGTTTCACTCTGGCTGCCTCTGCTCAGATTATGAACAATAATGAACAATTAGGGTGCGTGCATGTACCTTGGTGTTGAAGCCTTCGGCATTCTGGGTGATTCGGTAGAGCTGTGGGAAACGGAGCATGTTCTGCTGGCTGCACGGCCGGTCAAATATCCCCAGAGTGAACGGAGGCAGTGCAGTAAATATCTGTATCACACACAATATACATACAGCCGTTAAAACAAATTATGACAGAACAGCGTACATACATATATACATACACTTTGGCTAGCTGGACAGTCAGTGTTCATATTAGACTAATGCCATTAAAAGGAATTCCATGATGTTTTGGGGAGCCTGAAGACATCTGCACTCAGACATGTAAGCACACACAGCAGTCACCGAAACACTTGAACACACACTTGAACACAAATGCATAAACGTTTCTGGCATTCAGAAAGAGCGGTGATAAGAAGACAAAGTAGAGCGAGATTGAGAGATAGTAGACAGCGGGAGGTGGTCGACAGGGAGGGGGTGAGAGTGAGGGAGAGAGCCGAGAAATGGAAAAGAGTGAGACAGTTTGAGAGGGCGGGTACTCACCACATTGTAGAGGCCTATACACCAGCGCTCAAAGAGGATCTGGCCGGAGAACCCGTTCACAAAGGCAAACCAGAGCTGGGACACAAAGAGAGGGATGAGAGGGGATGAGAGGGACAATAGCAGAGGGTAAATCTGCCTTAGGGAGGTACTGATCGTGGAAACAAGAGGGAGAGGTGGTCAAAGCTGTGCCTCTGTTTACAAAATTATATGGATACATAAAAGTAGAGGAGTGCAGATCTTTGCCATGTGCGTATGTTGTTCCCAGCTTGGAGTATTCAATTAAAATTCAAAGAGGTGCAGTTAGAGAAAGTTTCCTCAACAAACGTGCAGAACATCATAATGTGGAAGTATGATTGTTTCATACAGTCTATGATTATGATTCAGTAGCTGAGTAGTTGTATAAATGTCTGTATGTCTCCTACTGTGTGTGTGTGTGTGTGTGTGTGTGTGTGTGCATGTGTGTACGTGTGTGTCAGTCATGAACGAGTCTGCTCTATGAGCTGACTCCTTTAAGTGAACGATGGGAGCCGGCTCCAGTCTGAGAGCTATTTTCTTGTATTTTCTGTATTTTGTAAATACAATACAGACTAATAGGATAATCCTAACACATAACAATAATGTATTTGTTCCAGAAACATCCCATTAACCTTAAAAGCCAAGCACGAGGAGACTGTTGTATTGTGTTGTGTTACAAGAAGTTTTAAATGCATTCACGCAGGTAGTGGCTATGTAACCACTTTCTGACACACAGTGTCTAAATATGACTCTGGCCCTGGGGAACTCTTCATGAACACCTTCATACACATGCAACACACACACACACACACACACACACACACACACACACACACAAGACAGGCTGATCTTAGGGCAGATAGAGAAAATGTTTGGGGCCACTGGTGGGAGTTGTGGCATTCCTGGGCATACAGTGGAGCATACAGCCTAGGGGTGAGGTCAGATACACACACACACCAACACACACACCCATCCCCCTTATTCTGTCTCCACCAAGTGGACAGAGACAGTGTCTAACCTTTGGCCCAAAGTGATCTGCAGGGAGCCAATCATGTGAGATAATCATGGAAACACACACACACAGACAGACACGCAGGCACAGAGCGGTGGTGTGAGCGGGACAGTAGGCTGCAGGCTGCGGCTCCCATGAGGACCTGCACCTGCTGGCATCCTTAATGTCAGACTGCAGGGTGAGGGAGGGTGGAGCACAGCTGACAAATACCCCTCATAACAGGCAGGCCGGGGCTGCGGTGTGCCCCTTCACACACACACACACACACACACACACACACACACACACACACACACACACACACACACACACACACACAAAGCTGTCAACCCTTGGAGCCAAGGTCTCGTCACTGCTGATCTGAACACACGTTTTTTTCTGTGCGTGTGTGTGTGTGCAAAAGAGACAGAAAGCAGACACCAGAAGGGCACCTCGTCCATCACTGTCAGCCATGTCGACAAACAGCTGCAAAACGTCTCTGTTAATGTAACTGTGTGTGTGTGTGTGTGTGAGGGTGTGTGTATGTGTGTGTGCAAAGCAGAGAGGGTGTGGTGCTGAACCTCCTACCTCTATAATGTAGAGGACCACATTCTTATAGAAACAGTAGAGGATGCACTTGGTGACACGGTTGTAGCTCCATGCTCCGTGGACCAATAGGAGCTTCTCTAGGTAGGAGAACTACCAATCAGAGAGAAAAGAGATTCATTACTATAATTAGAGGACAAATAAAATGAACATTTCAGATAGAAAGGGAACAGACAGAACGTCAAGAATGTGACTGGGAGACAAAAACGTGCCACTGATCAAGATAAGTTGTGCAAGATGCCCAAAGGCTAAGAGATAAACTCAAACCGGTGAAAGTGAGTGTTTGTGTTAGAAAAGATAGGACTCCTCAGTAATTAGAAGAATGGTCTGTTTACATTTCATTCCGCTCACATTTTTACTGAGCTGTCATTATCTGCCATACAGATGTTAAATAGGAACGTTTTAACTATCAATTAATCTGTCAATTCCATTTTACAATTCGTAAACAGTGAAAATCATGGCTTGTTTTGCAGTGCACTTCTGAAGATATTTAATTTACAATTACATAAAAAAGAGAAGAAAGAAGCTGAAACAGGAGATTTTTTTGGTATTCATTAATAAATGATTAACCAACTATCAAAAAATGGAAAAATTTTTAGAAAAAAAGAGGCAATAATGTCTAGAGCAGTTTTAATTATCTGTTCAAGCGCTTAATGTTTAAATTTTAACATTAAACTTAGCAGTTAAGAATTACCATTTATCTAATAGTTTGTATAAAACAACCCCTGAAAAGGAACAAAATCAAAACGGAAAGAAGTACATAAATATATGGTTTGTGGACTTTTTTTGTAATAATATAAGCACTCATGATGAGCCATTGGTTTGTACTGAAAATATGATACTTGAGTGACCCCTGTAAGTAAATTCTCTTTTCAGTTGTCCCCCTCCAGGGAGGTCAAAGATCAGCTGAACACCGGAGAGGGACGGATTCTGTGTCTTGCCCAAGGACAGTTAAGCAGGGTGGACAACCAAGCATGAAACCTTCATCTACAACTGATTGCAAAAAAGTTGGGACGCTGTGTAAAATGTAAAGAAAAACAGAATGCAATCATTTGCAAACAAACAAAAAGTGTCCCCGAGTCCATGTAGTTAATCTCCTTTATACAATCATGTGTTTGACAAAGTGTTGAAACTCTCTCCATCCTCGCTTGTGAACAACTGAGTCTTTCCAGGATGAACCTTTCATACCCAATCATGATACTATCACCTGTTACCAATGAACCTGTTTACCTGTGGAATGATCCAAACAGGTGTTTTTGGATCAGTCCACAACTTTCACAGTCTTTTGTTGCTCCTGTCCCAACTTGTTTGAAACGTGTTGCTGCCATCAAATTCAGAATAAGCAGATATTTTAAAGATAATCAACTAAGTTAATGAGTCAAACATTAAATATATTGTCTTTGTACTGTTTTCAGTTGATATGTCGAAAAGACTTAGCAATGATCACAGTCTGATATATTGTTTTACACAGCGTCCCGCCCTTTTTAGAATCAGGGTTGGAAGTTCATGTAACCAAAGCTGTCTTCTGTCATGTCTCCATGCTATGTCTGTGTCCCACCTGTGCTATGGAGTAGTCAGAAGAGTTGGTGGCCTGCATGCCCTCGTTGCCACTGATCCCCACTCCGACGTGAGCCGTCTGAATCATGCCCACGTCGTTCGCACCGTCGCCTATCGCCAGCGTGATGGCTTTCACGTGTTTCTTCACCATGTCCACAATCTCGGACTTCTGCAGCGGAGACACTCTGCAGAAACAATACAAAGAGAAAGAAGGAGATGGTTGGTTGATATTATAAGTGTACACAGCTGTCTGCACCAGGGCGGAGGATAAAAGATTACTGTGAGAAAGAAAGAAAACAAGAAACTAATTTAGAGATAGAGGGGAAAAAAGACGCCGACAATTAGGAAAGACGAATAAAGCCTGAAAACCTAAGAGTGGGAAATGGTTGAAAGGGAAAGATGGATGAGAGGCTGGCAGAAACACACACACACACACACACACACACACACACACACACACACACACACACACACACACACACACACACACACACACACACACACACACACACTGCAGAGCTGTGTTTACTGCTCCACACCGGGTATTAGGAAACAATGATTCACTGTTCTCCTAATAAGACTCTGGGTAGCTCACGTTTGATGTGTTTACATGTGTGTGTGTGTGTGCTTGTGTGTGTTTGCGCATGTCTGCATACATCTGAGTGTGTGTGTGTGTGTGTGTGTTCATGGAACTTCCAGTGGTACTCCACCCTCTTGACCTGTATCACTGATCCTCCCGTTCATAACCGGTTCTGTCTCTTCAGAGACAATGAAGGATCCAGGGAGGCTCGATTTCAGACGTCTCCCTCGGGGCCACTGAGACACGATAGTGAATTATTCTGCTGCATTTGCTCAAGTACTGTGGATATTTTTTTTCATTCTATGGTGCCATGTGTTGAATCTGCAGACAGATGAGTCCACAGCTCCATCCAATGCCCTTTAATGTATTGGTTTCCTGTTTGGCTTGAAAGTGTTTTATTTTCTATCAATCCTTAATTTCTTCCATCATCTGCCATAGAAAACTGTGAAGGCTTTAGATTGGTGTGTGCTAGAAATAAAAAATAAAAATCTAGACTGGGAGGTGGTCTGTTTTTGTTGATCTTTATTTTTTATTCTTCAGTGGGTTTAATTTTCCATCTAATCTCATGCTCGACTTTGGAAACAGTAACACAAGGTCCATTTAGTAGCTCTTCTGGAGGTTTTAATTGGATTACCCTGTTAATTTTGTGAGGCAGTGAAAAGAGAAGAGGAGTTTCTTTATTTTTTTTAAATCCTGCTTCTCACATGCAGTTGTATAATAGCCTTTTATTCATATAGTTAAAAGTACGGCTTTGAATAATGGCTGTAAATATGTCAGGGAATGATCATGTTTGATTGGTACAGATCTCAGAAGGTGCTTGTGTGATAACAACCCCACACACTGTGTTTATGTCCTCCAAAGCATCTGGACCCAATGATTAGGCTTGAATTTGTCTTCGTCTCTGTTTTCAAAAACAAGCTTTGTATGAGGAGGCGTTCCTATTCCCTGTCATTCACATGCACACAGCTTAAGTGAGTCTTGTCCTTACTACTTGTAAACTGTACAGTGAAAACAAATATATCTACAAAGGAGGAGACAGGGGAGAAAACTGATACTGGACTGGGATTAAACTTGTATAACAAAACAAGTTTTATTTCCCTCAGTACAGGACTACTACAACGGTAGTACAATATGTATAGTATGACACTTTTACAGTATTTTAAGATAGGATATTTGTGTCTTATATAAACATCTATTACAAATTCATACATTCGGACAATCATTTTAACACACAGTAGGCCACATGCTTCCTGGCTACATCACTAGAGATTAACTCAAATCCAGATATTAAATATTTACCTTCCATTTCCCAGATGATATAGTAATTACCTGAGCCTCAGTGATGTATTAGGTGATAGTAATTTGAGTATTAACACAGGACTATCGACTTTAAGTGTGGACAATACTTCAGACAGCTCCTAGGAAGAGGAGGAGTCACTTTCACAAAGACGGCTTCTGTGTGTGTGTGTGTGTCAAGTTCAGCTGTAACTCTTAGCTCAGGCACCAAATCCCCACCGTGGTCGTCAGGGCCGTGGTAATGATGTTAGAGAATCAAATTATGTGTAGCTGCATGAGCAATCACATGCAAACGGAATACAGTATGATGATGCTTTGATTAAGACATGACAAAATTAAATTATGAGCAGATGCATGACCCTTCACACACACACACACACACACGCACACATCCGGCCGGAGCCCACAGGTCATAAAGATGGTCTATCTTCTATGAATATGTAAGAAGGATCATGTCCCGGTCAAGCTGAAATCACAGAGCTGGGTGGTCTGCTTAGTATTCATACATAGGGGTATGCAAAAAACACACATCCACAAATGCACACACATCTCTAGCCCACGCACCCCCCACACACACACACACCAGAGGATATTTCCAGGGGAAAACCTCAGAGAGAGTCTTGGCCCCTGTAGTCGTCGCTGAAGGATGGGATCAACCTCTGCTCTTTGTTTTTCCTGTATCTGCGTCTGAAGTGCGTCTCTCTCGGCCTCTGATCGCAAATCTCTCTTTATCTCTCTCCCTTTCTCGGCCTACCTTTCCTCTAAACACAGCTAACAGCGTCTGGGATTGTGTAAAGTGGCGCTGGAGAGATGAAAGGCTCCCAGTGCTCTTCACGGTGGAACTGAGCAGAAAATAAGCAGCCGCTAAGTCCTCCGATAAACAAACGCACAGTGAAGTCAGGAAGCCATGCGTACGAGTGCACCCTGACTCCGCCGCCCCTGAGACACACGCACACACATTTCCAAACTGTGAAACATCACACACACATACAGTAGGTGACACATTATCTCACAGGCATCCCTATACTTAAAAGTCAAAGCTAATTATGTACAGGCCCCTTATTAACAGTATTGTGCCCTGGATGCACACTCACAACAGGAATCACCTACAGCAGTGGTTCCCAACATGGAGGTCGAGACCTCCCAAGGCATCCTGAGATGATTACAGGTGAAGGAAATGATACAAAACTAATTCTGCAACTTTTCTCTAATCTTCCCTTTTTTCTTCTTTTGAAATCCTGGATAGTTCTATCCCACCAGGCCTCTCATAATTATTCAAATTAAAGAGTGTGAGCAGCTGAACTCTTAAGTGTACAGAGCTCCTGAATATAACTTGTAATAACACTGCTTTGTATTACAGGGTCACATCCCGAAATGGTTGGGAACCACTCACTTACAGTCTAAAATACAAATATCTACCAGAGTCAGTACTTTTACTTAGATAAACAGAAAAAATGAATGTGAATTTCCCCACTGCGGGACAAATAAAGGTTTATCTTATCTTATCTTATAAAATTCTACAAAGCCCTTTTTTTATTTCAAAAAGGAGACACATTTCTCAAACGTTAAACGCTGTCTAGGGCAAAAAAAAAAAAAAAAAAAAAATCATACTGTGACTATTTTGACACTGTGATTTTAATGAGTCAAGATTTTAGTAGGAAAGTTAATTTTGGCATTTCATTTCCACAAAAAAATAATGAATAAAATAAATAGAAAAAAAAAAAAATATATATATATATATATATATAAAAATGATGATGATGTGATTTTTGTTTGTGTCTGCACCAAACAAGTCGGTTCCCTTACATGTGGAGAAGTAGGTCGGGATGTCAAGTAGGTCATTCATTCCTTCTGCGATTTGGATTTTGCACCTGGCCACGATGTGATGTTGAAAACATTTCAATTAATTGTTCAGCCCTAATACCCTAAACACAAGCAGCTGAACAAAAACTAAATGCTAATATTAAATATGATCTAAAAGTGGCAAATCCAAACAGACAGTGCTCAATGGGTAAATCTTGGGATGCACTTCAACTACAATAATGCTGCTGCTCCTGATGAAAAAGAGTTGAAACATGTGTAAAGGTACTCAAGCACAGAGGAGGAGAAGTACATAGAGTTTGATAAATGGACCTTAATGAAGACCTTTCATGAACATTCCCTGTAACTAACTAAGGCTTTTGATCCAAACTCCACATACTCCTGCTCCTCAACACTCGAGTACCTGAAGTTTGCTCTTTTGCATTTTCTAAAACTGGCATGATTTTGATTGGAATCAGGAACTAACTATGATTTGTGCCAGACATTTGATGGCAACCTTCAGCAATTTACATGTTTTCAATATTTGGTTCTATGGGCATATTTCTGGCCCGTATGAAAAAATGGAGGGAAGGACGGAGTGGGGAAGGAGAGAGGGATGGAGCGAAGGATACAGGAAAGGAAGCTGGAGGCTGTTTGTGAGGCCTGGGAGACCTGAGTCCGGATATGGCCTGGATATGCAAGGGAGAGTCAATTACTTCCCTCCTGGCTGCACGCACACACACACACACGCACAGAAACACACACACAGACAAAAGATGAGTGGAACCTCTTTTGTTAAACATCACAGCTGGTGTTGAATGGAACATGACCAAAAAAGGGAACACGCAGTAAACATTCGATGAACAGAGTGCACTTTGTATGAATGGAAATGTATAATGGCTATGCCTGCGTGTGTGTGTGTGTGTGTGTGTATGTGTGTTGGTGCCCACTCCAGGGGTACCAGCAGCGAGTGAGTCATGGCTTTGACATTTCCATGCAGCGTAGTGTATTACATTACTCCTGCTGTGCAGCTGGACAGGCTTTTATCAGCCTCGTTCATTTGCTGACCGTAGGCAACCGACAACCTTTACAAACACGCACGCGGGCAGACAGACCTGTGCGTGCATACACACACTGACACTTTCTATCATGCACACAACACAGTGAGAATAAACCTGTGTGTGATTACGGATTCGTGGCTTGCTTAAAGGGAACAGATTTGGGATTTAAACCATAATGACATCTACTCTACTATCATAAATTAATTTCATGAATCAAGTCTAATGTGTCATCACAGCACACACCCTCACATTTCTTTGAGGAAAAAACATTTGTGCAGGACAAAAAGCAGCTAACAAACAAGGGTTTGCCTAACAAAGACCTTGTAAGTTGAAAATGTTAAATGCAAATCTCAGTGTGTGGACGACCTCCCCTTTTTCTCTCTACATGTATATCTTTCCCACAGCAGCACAGTGATGCTGTTTATCTGTAAAAGTTGTTTTAATAGTTGCTGATTTTGACAGATTGAAATTCCAGACTTTGTCTGGAGTTCTTTCAGACTGATTGGTTTCTGTTTTTTGGTCACAAACTGTCCACACTATAATTTTTTTATGAGGTTTGTGTGTGTTTTTGTAGGATTTTTACCTTTCATGCTCCTTGTATGAGCATTTTTCCATGCTGTGTTCCAACAGAATGAATTTCATCATAGTGGCCAAGACAAATTGCAATTTCCTTTTCACTAATTATTCCAAAAACTGCACTGTAGACTAATTTTGATTAATTTCTTACAACCATTTTCTGCAAGTAAGGAGTTGATTGAAATGTAAAATCTCACAAATGAAAGACATTAAAAAGGTAAAATTGGAATATTTTTGCGCTCTGTGCATTCGGAAGTCCAAACCTTCCCAAGCCTTTCAGACCTGTGCAGATTCTCTTTCGCCTTTGCTCATGCATGTGTATGTACTATAAGTTCATGCCTGTGATGAATGAGTCCTCCCTACCGGCAGCAGATGACAGCCTTGCAGGACAAAGCCAAGTCAAGGAAGGCCTGGCGGAGCTCGAAGGACAGTGCATATTTCAACGTCTGGCCATCGATGATCAGCGCCAGCTCATTTTCCTTCCTCAGAGAGTCGCCCAGGGACGAACAGTGAGCTGTCAGTGTGGCACGAGTAGCCTGCAAGCAGGAAAAGACAAAGAGAGTGAGAAAGTAAGCTTCAGAGACTGGTTAGACACATTCACACATTATCAACATGCTTTAACTGACAAACCTTTATATCCAATGTCTCTTCTACAGTTTGTTCCAGGCTTGTTACACACAAACAGATCAGTGCTCATAAGGATGTATCAGGAAATGCCACTGGTTTACAGTGAAAACCAAAAACTTCTAACCCTGAACCTCACCACTAATTGGCGACAGTCTTAAATCCTAATCTGCACACTAACCAACCATAACTCTAAATCTCACCCTGATCTGGCAGTGGTCCTTTCGAGTGACCGCATTTTCAGGTTGCATGTTTTTGTGGAGATATTGTGGCCTCACAAAGTGGTGAAAATACAAATCACACACATCAAAACACACGGACCAATTTGTTGAAAGGTCGAAACCACTGGCGGTAAATGGAAAACGTGTGCTGCCGGTTGCACAGGCGGCTTTCATCCGGGGAAAGAATTTGCTTCTGTGTACACTAAACAATTAAGAATGCCAACATAAAGTTCACAGTTGCCCTAGACTTCATCACAACACGCTGATGCTGCGAGATCCTGGGTGCATGTTGAACCTGTGGCATGAAATCTTAAATCTTTACTACACAAAGCAACAACACACCACGGTGGGTGAAAATACGCAAAAGAGACCGGAGGAAGAAAGTGAAAAAAAGATGAATGAGCTGGACTAATGTCGTGGCAGGATGAAATACATTGTTCATTTCTAACAGCAGAGTGTAAGTGTGTGTGTGTGTTAGTGTGAATGCCAGCTTGCCTGCAGGGCAGTAGTTTGGGGCAGTTTTGATGGAGCTCTTGATAATAGAGGAACAGGGATTAATAGAGAAAATAAACATCCCACAGAGTTGTAATGAATTCCATGTGGAGGAGCAGGCACGCTACAAGCTACCAGTCAGGCCCCACACACACACACACACACACACACACACACACACACACACACACACACCTGAATTCTTCATTTCCACTGACTGAAATTATGATTTCCATGGGATCCAAAGTTACAGAGTATTACTGTGGTCTTATAACATTTCAAGGTTCAATATGCACCATGCTTGCCTTGTGTGGTCCATCTGAACCTTTAGGGGCTAAATAGAAGTTCTGTTGATTATATTATCCAATAAGAAATTAAATATAAAAAGGAACAACCTTTAGCTTTCAATTATGAATGGTCATTAAACCATGTGAGAACAGTCAGAAATAGGCCCTATTTGACTTAACAGTTCCAGCTCTGACTTAATGCTTACTAAGAACTCTTCACATTAAAGAGATCACCAGGTGAATTCAGGTTAAAGCCAATTAAAATCACTCCAACTTCAAGCAGAAGGAACAAGAATGTTTTATCCATCAAGCAAACAGCTCAGTAAATTGTCTATCTAGGGACAATTTTGTTAGTTGTACATGTGGAATTCAGCTTATGCGTATTATAAACGAGGAGTGGCACAAAATGAAATGTCCCATAACAGGAACTGTTTGTGGAAACACAGGAAATACAACTAAACACGTAGCAAACATCTGTACAACACCAAACTCCAGACACAAAAGTGCACAAACATTTGAAAATTTGGCGCCGTTAAGATTCTACACAGTCTCTCACAGTGGGTTATTGGCAGCCATCAGACCTGAGAGTCCAGTGACCCGCAGAGAGATGACCCCTCTGTCCACCAATCAGCATGTGCAAGAGACACCACAGTGAGCACACACACACATGCTCACACATACATGTATGTAACACGATCACGTGAACAATGCAGTCTCTCTTCTTCATGCCAAAAGCGATGCACACATGCTTCCGCACACAAGTGTCCCTCCGCTTCCCAAAAATTCCCTGCTCTTGTTTTCTCAGCCTTAGGCTGTGTGTTTTTCTTTGTATGCCGGAATTCCTGTTTGCATTCACCTTTTTCCCCAAACAGAGGAAAGGAAAACAAAAACATAATGAGAGGATTAAAGGAGATTACAGGTTGTCAGAGTTCTGAAACTCAAAGTGTCTATGTGTGTGCGATGTGCATGTGCTTTTACAGGAGTGAAACACATGAATGCATGTTTGAGTGTGTCTGTTTGCCTGTAAGTGCACAGGGGTTGTGTGTGTGTGCACATGTGGTGTGTGTGACACAAAACTGTCTTTTTCCTCCTGCTTGTCCTCACCTCAACACAGAGGAATGGACACAAAAAGCCCCAGCAGCAGAATACAGAGTAAACAGCACATAAGTGAAAAATGATTGTATAAAAACACTGCGCAGTATATGACACATTTTTGGGCCGGTGGGTGTTGATGCTTGAAGTCTTGCACAACTTTCTGCATGTGGCTTTGCATCTGTGAAGCTTTTTCCAGCATGAAATGAACGGCTGTGAGGGGGCAGTTTCAAATTCCACATTGATTTATTTAGTGGAATACAATAATGGCTCAGGAGCTACTTGTGCCTGAAATTCATCATATTGTGAAGCTGTGTAATTTTCACATTATATAGAGGCAATAAAAATGAAAGGTTCACACACACAGGGTCCGTCCTGAAGTGAAGGCAAACGTTTCAGCAGCCTAGCAGTGAGGTGCTAACACACCACAGCGACTTGTCACAGCAGGTCCAGTCAAAGCTTTAGCGGCGACTAAGATAACCCAGGATAATAACCAGGCTAAGTCTGCAGGGAGCTGTAGGAGATTTAAAAGGTTACTTAGGTACAAACACTAGTTACTCTTAAAGCTAACAGTACAGCAAGTATGGACCCAACTGTATCCACATAACAAAGAATGCCGACTTAACATGAAAAGAAACAGCTCACAAAAGGCCCACTATGATCTCTTAACACTTTCTCAAACACAGAGACCAAATAAAAAACCCATTACTATGTAACTTTCCTCTTTCTCACGCTAATTTACCTGCTATTTCTGGAGACCTCGGAGGGAAAAAAATCTTTGATTGCGCCAGTTGCAATGTGACAGATCTCATTAGCAAGCATTTTTATGTTCCAAACTAAATGTTTATTTTTCATATGCATCTGAGCTTGAAGAGGGCGGAAACACACACACACACAGATACACACACACATACACACTTTGTAAACCATGTTCACTGGCCCTTCTGCGTGGAATGTTATCAGGTTTATATTTGGATCACAAAACAGGCCAGGCATGGGGGCAGTTTGAGATATAACAGGTCACCTTCTCTCATTGCATATTTGACCATAAAACGTATGCGGACAAACAAACACACACAGAAACACACACAAAGAAAGTGAGGATGGGGAAAGCCAAATGTTGATCCCTTCCAGGCCACCCTCGCTATTCAACAATGGTACATAGTCAGAGAATAAAATACACACAAAAAAAAGCACTAAGCAAGATAAATGAGAGAGGGTACAAAGAAAAGGAGGCCGATGAAGGACAAGGAGTGTGAAGCAGACTGGGGAAGAAAAGAGAGAGAGAGAGAGAGAGAGAGCTGCTGAGTGAAGAGGAGGCGGAGAAAGACATGCTCATATCTGAAGTGCAGATTCTGTCACCAGTGAGATTTAATATACCGTTTAATTATCTGACTGTGCATCTGTGCAAACACCCACATCCTCTTGTGCCTACACACACAGCCACACACACACACACACACACACAACACACACAACACACACACACACACAGCTGACCAAAAAAATAGACCCAGACAGACATGTGGACTTAACAGTAGGAGGCCTTGTGTACAAAAAAAGTAATATAAATTGAAAAATGCCAGAACAATAGAGCAAGTTGAGGCACTAAAAAAATGTGAGTGCGGGTAAAGATGATTAATGAGCAGTAGACAGATTTGTTTGTTTAAGAGATGTACTGCGGGCAGCGTGACAGGGAGAGGGGGATTGTGGGAAAGTTAGATGTAATGTATATTCAGAACTATCAAGCCGATCAGGGTGATCATGTGCCACTGCATCTGGGATAAACAGAGTGTGTGTGTGTGATAGATTTGTGATAGACTCATGGACAGAAATACGATAAAAAGACTTTATATTTCTATGCTTGTGTGTTCTCCAGTATTGACTAAACTGGAGGAGACAGGGAAAAGATTTGTGTCAGTCTGTGTGTGGCATGTGATTTGAAGGTGACAGATGGTGCTTGTCACAGCTTCAGCAGTCGCAAACCGTTTACCCAGGAGGCACTGCTCACAGGGTTTGTTTTGATGAGGAGGAGCACCAAAAGGAGATCGCGTTACCGCTCAGTCATCGCCCTCACATGGCTCGGCCAAATCTCCCCCTTCTTCTCCCCATTTTCTCTCTCGCTATCCAGATTGTCCATCTCCTCCATGAAGTACAATAAACACTCCCCTGCTTTCTTCACAAACACACTCCTGCACTTCCACTAAGATAAACACTCATATTTTGCTGCTTGTTCCTGCTCTCCCCCGAACACACATTTTTTTTCTGTCACACACACACCATAAAGGCCGTGTAGTCGCTTCCTGTGCACAGAGAGGGTGCTGACAGATGTGGAGGCAGTAGTGTGAAGGAGACATGGAGCGGAGAATGGGCTTGGTCAAGGCGAGGGGTGGGGGTGGGTGGGGGGGCACCAACTGCAAGATCAACTGCTTCACACCGATGACAGCACAAGGAGGGGGGCGAAATAGAGAGCGAAAAAGCTGGGGCAAAGTTTTTTAAAAAATGGGGGCAAGAGGTCAACCTCGAGGTGAGATTTCGATAAGCAGCTTCTGTTTTCGCTCATGTGCATATTACACTTTGGCGAAGAAGCTGAGCCGGTGTGAGTTATTCAAAGTGTGAGATAAGTGTCGCTTTGAAGACCGTGTCGCTTTCATCCACTCCGACCAGTCACAACCAAGAGCTCTCTGAAGTTGTCCAGGTTGACAGGCATGACTGTGACACCACGTGCACACAGCAGCACGCTATATTCATAGACAGGAGAGAGAATGTTAGGTCTCTTACAACCTTATGTCCAAATGTAAAGTCCACTTATCAATATGTTTATGAGGGAGAGGATACTGAATAACTGATCGAACAAATATCTGACTGTCTGTTGAATGTCATTACTGTATTTTATCCACAACCCCAATTCCAAAAAAGCAGGGACTGGGCTGTAAAATAAAAACAGAATGCAATCATTTGCAAACAAACTGTGTTTACCGACAGCAGCCCGTGTAGTAATATCCTTGATACAATCTTGATACAATCATGTGTTTCACAAGGTGCTGAACCTCACCCCAGCCTTGCTTGGAACCACTGAGTCATTCAAGGAGCGAATGTGTATCAGTATTCATCGCTTCCACTTTATAACTGGGTTTTGTTGCAGCAGTGTGTCATGTTGTTTATTCTGTCTCATTTGCCACGTTGCATTTACACCCACTTGAAAGTGCGCTTCAAACGTCCTGGGCTCTAAAGCATACAGTAGATCATGCACTCGTCACATGAAAAATTACACTCATGACCCATGGTTTACATTTCATGTCAAACAGCTGTCCCTCTCAACTTTCCTGTGTGTGTGCCATGCAGAAATGTGTTAGTACAACCACTTTACAGAAGAAGAACCCATTGACGATTAATAACATAGATAATCTTAAACTTCTTCTACTATAATAACACAGCCCCCAGAGCTGGTACAGATTCAAAAACTTCAACGACACATCAGTGGGGGGGGGGGCACAGTTGCCATTACTGTGCGTTGAGGCCAAGCTTTCCAACTGAAAGATTCCCGAGTGCACCAAGTTGTTTAAAGTTGCTGCTAAATGGTGTGCACTGGATGGAAAGTCTTTGTCTGCATTTGGCAGAAGCAAAGTCTAAAACTGCCGCACACAAAATCATATTAAGAATAATTCTGGTCGTAGCGAGTGTTACGTCAATTTTGTGGTCTTTCCACTCTAAAAATATTCTGTGGATTTTAACCATTGTCGGAGTTTTTCTTAGTTTTAGTTGCTTTTCACCTTCATTCAGCTCAAGACGACAGAAAGATTTGCGAGAAAATGTGGAATTTCAAAAACTTTCTCACCATAGTCTTTTTGTTTATACTGTCCCATCTTTAGACGGCACCTCTCAGGAGTGGCTGCTACAGTACATCCTGCCTCATTGCAAGACAGGCAGAAGAAGGGATTTTTTCTACCTGAAAATATTTCTAATGAAAGAGTTTTATGTGCTATTGGACCCATCTACTGTACTTGTGCAATCTCTAGGAGGAGTTTCCCCAAAGAACACAGGCGTAACCTTCCCTACGGCTGCAATTAAAGTTTATAGAAAAGAATATGAAATATGTATGAGCAATAACAGCAGGGCAAAAAATTTGCAAGAACTTTTTATGTTATCAGCTGCTATTGGAGCCAAATGTTTCACCCTCTGACCCAGAATATTTTGGCCAGACAGCAATCAGACTTTGAACTGTTTACTGGAAAAGTACAGTATGTGATCCAACATGGTAGACAGGCCGCTAACAAAATCTTCCAAACCATATTAAAAACGATCCACTTACAGTGCTAACTGCATTGGTTTTCACCCTCTTGTACTAAATGCATAGGCAATTCTAAAGTACCCTTATTACCCTGACATAAAATGCTCACCCTGTCCAACTCAATTTACTCAGCGTCTAAGTGGCCTTGCATGCTGTCTGGCTTTTGACCAGCAGCTCCCAAAGTCTGGGAACTTTCAGACACCACTTTGATCCACATTAATGTAACATCACAACTATTTCTTTTACTAGGAGTTAGTATAATATGGGAAAGCAAAGTGATTATAGGTGTGAAGTTGTGCAATTAAATTTAAAATCATGACCAACATTAAAATCCTTTCACCCAGGATTCCAACTGGATGCAGTGTTAACCACACCGAGGTCTTTAATGCCATGTTGATCATGCTATGGACTAATAAAATCACTCTAAAAGCTCACAGTTCAAGACAGCCACCATCTGCGAAATGACTTACATGAAGCAAGAAAATTATGAATGTAAACATAGATGTCTCTCCATCAAGGTTTAACACACACTTTGGGCCCACAAACACTGCACTCACACACAAACCCATAAACAAACACACAGGCACGCACACACACACACACACACAGCCAACGCTTAAAATTTATGAGGCATAATCTCCCCAGTCTCACATATAAACAAACTCTGTAAAAGTGAACACACAGTGATTGTGTGTGTGCGTACACGTTTGAGTGTAAGCTCACATGTGGCCGTCGGGGAGTGTGTGAAAGAGAGACAGACACATGACAGTAATCAAGCCACTTAAAGACTCCCTCCAACGAAAATCGAGTTTTTAACCTTGTTAACATCCATGGAGCGCACATCCATATGGTGTTTTGTATATGTTACAAGACATATCATGAGCAAAATAAGCAGTCGACGCCATGGCTGAGCATTTCTGTGTTGGAGCAGCGGTGTACCAATGACAGCCTCAGAAACATAGACTCAGACAGTCATGATTTCATAGGTCACAGATAATGTTAGCCAATATTCGCCTGCCAAGATACATGATGATTCATGTCAAATGCTGACAGGTCATTTTATATGACTTGAGGGTGTTAATGAAGAAAGTTAAGGCAAACGTCACTCAAAACTGTTTGTCAGATAACTTGAAGGATGAATAAGCTGATGGCTACATTCATTATGATAAGAAAAGCAAAAAGCAACAAGAACATAAATAGACTGAACACACGTGTTGTCTGTACATGAAAGCGGGTACTGTAAGGGAATGTTGTGAAAGAGACAGAGAGACAGAAGGAGAGAGAAAGAAAGAGAGAGGGAAAGAAGTGATAGTTGTCTCTTTTCATCCCTTTCTCCAAAGGGACACCAGAGACTTTAATTACCTGCACCTGTGAGCACACAAAGAGCCCCACCCACCAATCTGGCTGCGGACCACACCCTAGTTCCCACGGCAAACTGCTTAAGACCCCAAAACATAACCCCCTCCTGCCTGTACACACAAAAATCCCCAATACTGTACAAAGAGTACAGACACGTCAATGAAGGGAGGTCAGAAGGAGAAAGTGGAGGGTGTACTCACGTCCAGAGAGTCCTCGTTGACGATGATGAGGGACATGCCGTGTGTCACCAGACGACAGGAGTAACCTGAGAACCAGAGAAAGATAGTGGAAGGTAGTGAATGGGGCATGATAGGGAGATTAGATTTACTCAAACCCAAAACACAGGTGAAAAACTGGTCTTATGTACAACTGGATTTGCAAAATCCTGCTCTGTTCTCACACACGCTATCTGACTCCATTCCCCTCCATCAGCCTCCAGCCATCATCATGTCTCTATTGTACAACCCTGATTTCAAAAATGTTGGGATGCTGTGTAAAAAAAACAAAATGCAATCATTTGCAAACTGTGTTGTATATAATCATGTGTTTCATAAAGTGAACCTCTCTCCATCCTTGCTTGTGAACGACTGAGTCTTTCCAGGATGAACCTTTCATACCCAATCATGATACTATCACCTGTTAGCAATGAACCTGTTTACCTGTGGAATGATCCAAACAGGTGTTTTCAATCAGTCCACAACTTTCACAGTCTTTGTTGCTCTTGTCCCAACTTGTTTGAAACGTGTTGCTGACATCGTTGAGGAGGTCAAATATTAAATATATTGTCTTTGTGCTGTTTTACAGTGTCCTAACTTTTTTGATTGATGTTGTAGTCTTTTTTGCATAGTTCAACTACATCATACACTAATTAAACACAGCAAAACTGCTAACTCACAGTTATTCTGAGAGGATGTCAGAGGCAGAGGATGTCCCAGCTTAAGTGTCTACTCAGAACATTTTGTTTTTCAAATCTTGTTCTAGTGGACATTTGCCACCACCTTCCTCCATGACTGCCGAGAGAAACCAGACGCACTAAAGTCATTGCTGTGCAACTTTTACCCTGCCTACACTGGTCACTGGCATATTTCACTCAGACACTGGAGACATGTCTGGCATTCACAGTCCACATAATGGCTGCTATTCTGCAAGCCATAATTTAATTAACTCCACAATACGTACAGTTTCCTACACTGCTGCAAAGCAAGCTGCAGTGACACGGGGACTTCCACATCATCTCTGGATTTGCCTACATCAGTGCCACATAGTCCACTAAAAGCACCCTCATATCTGATAAGCTGCTCTTACTTTCCATCTAGTTGTGGCAGATCTTGTGACTTAAACACACTTTGGCCACAGTGTTTATTGTAAATGCTTTCACCTATGTTAATGGCAGTCTCCTGTTTGTCTCCAGTGAGGACCCAGATCTTGATGTCAGCCCTCATCAGAGTGGCGATGGTCTCTGGCACGCCAGCCTGGAGACGGTCCTCTATGGCTGTGGCGCCCAATAGCATTAAGTTCTGTTGGTGGAACAGACGAGCGTGACAGATAAAGAGACAGAAATAATTTGTGAGGTAAGATTCAAAAAGCGAGAACAGAATTGGCAGAAAAGAGGAAAGTAGGTTAAAACAAATCACATTTAGGCTACAAATACAGCCAGACGTCACCAGGCTGTATGTGAGGGCTCTTTCTCTCCAGAGAACATCATCCATATCTAATTTGAAGATGAGGACGATGCCAGTGAGTTCAGTTCAGTTGGTACAGCAGCTCATTTTGGACCTCTGTACCAACTCTATGTCTTCATGCCAAGAAGTAACCCATTACCTTTCCTCCCCTTGCTTTAATTTGCTCAGCATTTAAATGCATGTGTACCCTCATTAGACGCACTCGGACACACACACACACAAACACTCACACAGACACACAAGTTAACACTACTGTGTTGTTGACTCCAGTTTTATGGGGCTTTTGGCAGGCTGGTGCAGGTAATTACCCTTGTGGTCTCCCAGTCTGAGCTCCCCTCCTCCTCCTGCTTCCTCTTTTTTTCCTCCTCTTCTCTTACTTTTCTCACCTCAACGCTCTCGGCTAAATCTTTGGTTTTCCCACCTATCAGTTCAATTCTCTTCTGAATATCCTCTCACCTGAAATCTGTGTATGAATTTATTCACTTTTCCCCGATTCAGTGCTGCGCTCCTGACCAGCCGATACCAAATTTCCACATCCTTTTACATTGTGCCAAAAGAAAGGACACACACCTTAAAGGGGAATCTGACTGTGTATAGCAGTTTATGGGCTGTGAAGGAGCACCGTGTTTTTGAAGGATGGGACTCAATGGAGCCACTCTGCCACCTGCTGGCAAACATGAAGCGTGTGTTTGTGTGTTTACCTTTTCCAGTAATTCATAACACTCTTCTAGTTTCTGAGCGCGGTCTTTGAGCACAGTGCTGACACAGTTGTATTCCTTCAGCCACTCCTGGTAGGCATCTTCCTCCAGGTCCACATAGGCAAAACACAGAGTCCTCAGGCCTGGATGGATGGGAGGAGGATAAGATGATCAATCAGTGTAATCATGGAACAGCAATAGGTTATATTTTCAAATGGGAGTGAGTAGTCCAATGTTTTTTCCATTAGACAGACTGGTTAAAGGATATCCAGTCAAATAAACAAATATCTTTCTAACAGAGAGACACTCTCTTCCTCTCTCGTTTTTCCTCCTCACCTTCAGTAGCAAATTGTTCCAGATGAGCAACAGTTAATTCTTTGTACTGGGACGCTTCAGTCAGACGTTCAAAAATGACATTATCCTGCAAAAACAACAAAATAGGAAATTCAGCATTAAGGGAAAAATGTTGAAAGATATTTAGAGTACTGAATTAAAATGATAATGAGATAAACATACAGCTCCTTTGCAGTACAGCCGGAGTTTCCCGTTGGGAGTTCTGACCACCACCGACATACGTTTGCGGTTACTGTAAAGGAAGCAGCAGGTTCAGTTTCAAAACGCACAGAGCATATCACAGAGTTATTTACTGAGTGAGAAGAACATTTATGGGACTATTACCTGGAAAACTCCAGTACATTCAGCAGCTCATAGCTCATCTCTTTTCCTCTCTGAAATTGACAACAAAATGTCAGCTCGTAACTTTGAAAAAAAAAAAAAAAAAGCAGCTCTTACTGCAGTAAAACACACAGATACACACTTACAGCTTCGATTATGACTGAATGCGGGGTTCGTGCAGTGAAAACAAAGCCGAGTCCTTTGGCCCCTTTGACCAGCGCTCCTTCATCTGGTGAAGAGGCCTGGTAAATGATTTGGTTTTCCTCTCTTTCTGGGACCACCGTGTGGCACACTGCCATCATTGTCAGGAACTCACAGATTTGAGGTGATGTAGGCTAAACACACATGCACAAACAGAGTGGACATGGTTTCTAATAGCATCCTCCTTTTTGGGCAGAATAGAAATAAAGGAATATGAGTAAAGCTTAAGAGACACCTACATGGTTCTCGATGTTTTGTATGAGAGTGGGGTCGTCAAACTCTGTGGAGTTATTGCTGTTGGACGGCAGATTGCTGTGAGATAAGAAAAAGCAATTCATGACAAGAGTCATTTTGCATTTGACACTCAAATAGCATTGCAGGCTAAAATAGATGAGTGTCAACTTTTTCTCTATTGTTCACATCAAATCATACACAGTGCATTGATTTCTCAAAGCATGCAGAGACTAAAATAAAGAAAAGAATATCAGAAAGGGGAAGACAGATGAGAAGGTCACTAACCTGAAGTCCTCCATTGAACGATCACAGTCAAGATCAGGGAAGTGGCTGCAGTGATGCATGAGGTTGTATTCAAAAGGAATTAATCAGTTAATGAGTTGATTAGTTTATTTGGTCGAGCATGCAAGAGTTCAATTAACTAAATTAGTAACAGCTGATTCTTTACTACAAGTTAGTCTAAGACATTAATTAACAGCTTGAGACTAAAGGAAACTATTCAAAAGTGAGTTTAGTGGCATTCTGAAATAATTATCTTTTAGTATTCAGCTCCGAGCGAAGAGGCAAGAATGAATGTGCAAAAAAAAGAGATGACTGACCCATATGTAATTCCCGCAATGGTACACTTCTTAAAGTGCATGACGTTACAGGTCAGAGTTCCTGTCTTGTCGGAAAAGAGATATTTCACCTGGAAAAGACAGACAAATAGTAAATAATAAAAGAAAACACAGCACATTTTAACAGGCATGTATTGATTGAGTGCGTATATAATGGTAATATCAGGGATTCCTACTTCCATCTTATAGCCACTGATTATGAGGAGGGGGAGGAACTGACCTGGCCCAGTTCCTCATTAAGATTGGACGTTCGAGCCATGGCCGGTGTCTCTGTCTCAGAGTAGTACATCTCTACGTCCTGAGGGGAAAACACAAGCAAAGTGATCCGTAATATTTGACTACTTAAAAGGTAAGTACATTTAAGAACATGCAGTACAAAAAAAACCACATACCCAGTTAATGAAGAGGGCCTGAGTGAACTTGACCACCTCCAGAGTGACCAGCAGGCTGATGGGGATCAGGTTGTTGTACAGGATGATGAACGTCAGCAGGTTATATGCAAAGTTAGTGGAGATGTCACCTGCAGAAACGACACAATATTCACATATTTACTGACTCTGAGTGTGTATTAATACCAATTATTCATGACTGTAAGGAGACTTAAGTTACAGGGTGTTAAATGTGGTATGTGCGTGTGCATTCTCACCAGCCCGGGACAGATACCAGCAGGCATCTTCAGTGTGTTCTCTGTTCCAGATGGCCGCGCCCACAGAGCTGACGAGGGCCATGACCAGCAGGATGCCGAACAAGACCAGGATCTGCATGTTGGTCACCCGCTCCACATTAGAGCGCTTCAGTGGTGCCTTGGTGGAGTTCTGGGAGGTTGACAGGTAAATGAATACAACAAGTGAGAAACAAAAACACTCGCATTGAGACAGTGCTGGATGAGAGTGCAGGTTTACTGAGTTAGAACAGTTTCTCTGGGGATAAAAAATGTCCATGTTTGCCTCACTAATTGAATTTGTTGCACACACTTACAAACACAAACCTATTATTAAAATCTTTTTATGATTTTTGGCAGAAGAATGTGCCAGCAATCCAAACCGAGGGATGGAGGATTAAAAGCACCCCTGGATGTGCTCCCAGTTATGAATGCGTCGCACAGTTAATTAAAAGCTAAACTATTCCTATGAAGTTTACAAGAAAAGGAGATGCTAATTATTAATGAAACATTTTTTTAATTAAACTCCAAAATTCCTTCACTCTCAGGTGTTTTGAAGACAGGATTTTTCACATGTTATACACAGTTTAATGAATTCAGAGACACTGGGTTTACCTGCATCAGTTTGGAGTCATGGCCAGTGTAGACAACAATTCCCACAACCCACTGTGTGTTTCTGAGCTGGGCGCCACGAAGCAACACCTGGTCTGGACCCAGGGGAGCTGGACTGAGGAGAACAAGAGAGGTAATTAGCAACAAAATGTGATAAATGAATGCAGATTAATGTCAACCTACAGTTTTTAGGTATTTGCCATCTCAAATTTTGAATTTATAAAACCTCTTTTATCTCTTTACTGCTGAGCGAGATAGCTTTAAAATCTATAATCTATAGTTTATCCCGCTGTCTTGGCCAGGTCTGTTTTACACTGGTACAATTTAGATACTATTAACTTACAAGTAAAAAAAAAAATCTATAACACTGAAAATACACTGGCAATCGTCAATCAATAACTGATCAGGAGAAAAATGATGTATATGTGTGTATCTCACTTGTGGTTCTCCAGCCGCAGTGTGCCAGTGAAGTCATACAGGTGTCTGTTGGGGCCTTCGCACTCCAAACGGCCTGACAGCGCCATCAAATCCTCCAGGGTCTGAGCCCCAGCTGTGAGCGGGAGACCCTGGAAAAAAATGAACCATCAAGTCAAGTCAAATCAAGTGAAGGAAAGTCCACTGAGGGAGCACTTTCACCAAACAGGGTTACTACACAGTACATTGCAGAAAAAAAGGTCCAACAAAACAAAAGTCAAACAAAAACAGATCAACCATTAATAAAATGGGAGATAGAATGAGAAGCTGAAAGTCCCCCACCTACCACATACAGAATTCACACACTGAGAAATCTGACAGACAGAGATTTGCTCCTGTGTCATACCTGTCTGATCTTCAGGTTGGTTTCTCCATCCAGGTTGGAGGTCTCAGTGTAACACATGGCCTGTGGCTCGCTGTGGACATGAAGCAGAATCATGCATCAAAACCTTGTAGAGCTTAATTGAGAGCAAAACAATTAATCCACTGATCAGCAGGAAATCAGTCAATGATAGTTTTGAACAATGAATAATCAATGAAGGAATTATCTTTTAAATAATTACATATGATTGTTAGTGTTATTCTTGTTCAATATTTTCTGGTTATGAATATTTGCTTCCTTCACATAACGTCATGCAAAATTTAAATTGAACACTTTGACTGCGTATCAATTTTAATTTAAGGTGGGAAGTCATCCTAACATTTTATATACTAAACCATTAATTGATTAATCAAAAGACTTGTCAATAAATTGATAACAAAAGCAATAATTAGTTGCAACCCTAAAAAGTAGCATGACACACAACAAATGATTAGAACACACACACATTAACAGACAAACACACACAAATGTGCCCACACAAACACACACACACCCACACACACTGTCTGACCTGGAGGACACAATAACCATGTCAGCTGGAAGGTGTTGGCCATTGGTCACCTTCACTATGTCTCCTACTGCCACCTTGTGGCCAGGATACAGCGGTGCAACAGCGTGCGAGAGGAAACAGGTGGGGAGAGAGAAAGAGAGTCGGGTGTCAAGGCAAAGGGTCAGGGGTGATGGGAGGGGGAAGGGAGGAAGACAGAGAGAGGAAACATAAGGCAGGTTAATTAGTGACCAACCAAGAGACAGCCATTAGAGAGCAGGGTTGCAGCGGTATGAAAACTGATGGTTATTATATACCATATACATTTGCTTATCTGCGGTATCAAATTCTAACATTTTAGTGTTATTAAAAAATATTTCAAGTTCATATCAAAGTTTATGTCTGTCAGATGACATAATATTTTGTGAAATTACAATGAAGTGTAGGATCAACCCAAAAAAAAGGACATTTAATGGTCATTGTAACTGATAATAATTAATATTGCATACCATGATACCATGAAACAGTGATATGTTCTGACAGTTACTGTACCATGAAAATCTCATACCATTGTAACCCTAATAGAGAGAGAGAGGAAGACTTGAGATAAAGTGACAGTGAGCACAGCAGTGCAGTTAAACTCTTGATCAGGCTGCAGCACAGACAGACCAGAATAAGACACAAAAATTACAAGCATGTAGATAAGAAAGAGAATGAAAAGAGAAAAAAAGACCAACTAAAATAAGCAGATGTTCAGAAGTTCACTCAGTTCAAGGAGACATTGTACAGGGCTGCGCAAGCCACAGACATTCAACAATATTAGTCTCATAAAAACAGTTTTTTTTAAGTCACATTTTGACTGACTACAGAGCATAAACAAAAGAAAGAGGAAAACATTCTTTGGATTACCCAATTACAATGAAAGAACTACATGACATCAAAAAACTGACAGACAGACAAGCTCAAACACAGCAGGTATGCCACACCAGGTGTATATGATTCAATCTATCAGGTTGCTTGTTCTCTTGAGATCTGCAGCCATAGACTTGTTTTCCCAGTACACAGGAGATAAGTGGAGATAAGCTTGACTCCAACACATACCATGAGCTGTGTTCTGGGAACGGTTTACTGCTGCATTATCCATGCGTAAACACGGCTTTCTTATAGGACCTTCCTTTTGAAGTACAAAAGGAATTTTTGCATGTTTTAGTCAATTTATATAGTGTAAGTAGAATTAAAAAAAATACAACTTCTACTTTCAAAAAAGCATTTAAGGGAAATCATTTTTTACCACTTCTCTTTAACATGAACATTACTGAGTTAGGAAGGCAGCTCTGAACAAATTCCTTCACCTGTTCTGACCCTGAATAACAAGGGAGCTAAATACTTTTGTCTCCCACATAATAAAGACTCAAGTTTGATTTGATTTGACCTGCTGGAGCAAGACTGTACACAGCTGGAGCTCAGTTAATGAGTACAGTAAAGAACAAGACCAGATCTGAGGAAAACAGTTACGCAGCTGTTGTGTAAGAACATACAGCGAACATGCATTGTACTGTGACGACTAAGGGTTTATTTCACGCAGGTAACTTTAATTTGTCAGAGATTGCTCTGGAAGAAGCAGAGCATCAGACTCACTTGTTCAGATGAACTTCAGACAAACAGAGAAAACCTAATTATCTACTAATAGGACGTGCCGATGTGGACCATTGGACAAATCAAGCCCAAAAACAACAAACTAACTCAATTGTTATCTGGCCCTAAAACATCAATACTAATTGGAGGAGTATCTTTTTACTGTCAGGGATCCAAAGCAGACGGATCCTGACCAAACACAGACTGACTGACGGCAGACTGGCCACAAGAAACACAATAAAATCCTGGAAACTAAAAGAGGAGAGAATACAGAATCACTGCACAACACGAGACTGAGACAGAAATGAAGTCCCTCTTAGACAAACGTATCCTTTGAATAATGAAATGTGATAAGAAATGTAATTGGTTAATGACCAATTTTACAAGTCAAAAAATATGCTGTAAAATATATGATATCTAATAATCCTGTCATGTGATGTCATTTCATTATCTTAATTGATTTTGTTTGCTAATTAACTTTTCTCTGTATTTAGAAGAAATGTGGCTTGCACTTCTTAGATGCTTGACGTATTAATTTACTTCACTCATGCCAATAAAATATGTTAAACTGAATTGCAAGGTAAAGAGGAAGACAAAAGCACAGGAGTGATGAGTGAGACAGCAGCAAGGATGAAGTGTGTGATGATAGTGATACCTGTTTCCAGATGATCGTCTGCCAGGCTCCATTCCGCAGCACTGAGAGACAAGGACAACACGGCCATCAGTCAGCCTATAGAGCGGCGCTCATACAGTATTCATAGCGACTAAACTTTTGTCTGGGGTCTGCACTATAGTGAGTGACAGACAACAGCCATTCACTCAGCCATGAAAGGAAAACAAAACCCACACAAATACACACAAGCACCCTCCTGGAAAAGCACACAGACAGTCGATGCACATTATCGAACACACACACGGAGACGATACCTGTTGTCTTCTTCTTGTTAACTGTGTTGTCTGCTTTGTGTCTTTTCTGTAAAGACACACATAAATAAATGCATTAGCTTTCAAGATAAAAACATGATGTCTTGCTCTCGTACACTTGCTGTGGTACTCACATAGTCCTCTATGATCTCTTTGATCCCAGCCACGGTGAGGATGAAGATGAGTGGGACCAGTGTGGTGTAGCGACCGGTCGGTGATACATCAGGGATTTGCTGATGAGAGTCAAGAGGCAGCACTCAGAAATCATTGCTGATAGTGTTGAGTAGCTTAAAGCACCCATAATGGACCATCAGAGTGATGGCACAAATAAACATTGGCTGTTTGCGGCATTAAGCAATTCTCTAGATATTCAGAATAACTGGTTCAGTTTGTACATTGATACAAATAGTAGAGCTGTATTTATGAATCATTGCTGGGTGGACAGAGCCATGTGAGCATGATGGAAGGCAGTGTGACTTTTAATGAGGCTCACAGAGAGGAAAAAACTCACAACCTCTTCTCCATGCATGGGAAAGAAAATATTATCACCCAGTCAGGTAGAGACTACAGCATGGGATTAGTTATGATCTTCTGTAATCAAATGTCCTCTTAACGTCACTAAGGTTATACTGCCAAAGGATCACGCATTTTGCAAGGAAAATGCTGAATAAAAGGAACATGCGATATTCAATTTGCGTAATTTGCATTTGCTAATTTAATGAGCACATTTGTAATATCTAATAAACATATCTTGATATATTCATTCTGTCATCTAAAGCCTGTGTGGGCCACAGAATCAAGGTGAAACCAAACAACAGGCCGCTGTTGTTAACATTTTTGTGTGTGGGGTTTACCTGCATGAGTGCGATGAACAGGAAGAAGGCGTTGGCAGCCCGTCTGATCTGCTCATACAGAAACCGGGGCAGAAAGGTGAGCACCCCATACTTGGTGGTACTGCAGAAGAAGACAAGGAGAAAGGAGACCGTTTTGTTTGCATTGACACAGACGGAGGCAGAGCCGGGTAGTGCATTAGCAAAAGTAGGAATACATGCATATATTGTGCGCTAATGATTTTGTAACCTGACACACTCGAACAGCATTAATTTATAGGCTGAATAACAACAGAGTCAATTTGGTTTTCAATATTGTGGCACTTGAAAATCTATTAGAAACACTCAACTGTGCTCAGAGATGGCAAAGCCATTATGGGCTGCACACACATCACATCTATAAGTAGACCAATACGTTTAATCAAACAATCCAAATTTAGACCCAGCACCCCAGAAAATAGGTGCAAGAATCCTTGGCACCTCAACCTGTCTGTCAATCAACTCTATCGATCAGTAATCTGTATTGATTAGCCTTTTTATAGCGAGGAGCTACAGTAAGAGCTTTTAGAGAGGCTAAAAATAAAGAAAGTCACCCTTCGAGTCAGGGCCTGTCCTGTTTTTTCCTGTGGGGCCTGAGTGAAAAGTAAGAGCTCCTGCAAAGGCCTTTGTTTAATGGATAGTGCGTGTGTGTGTGTTTGAATGCACTAAATGGCAAAACACACATTTCAGATGAACTCATAACGGCTTTTTCCATCTGTCTCACTCACACAGACACAAAACTACAAAGAACAGGACATTACACACAAAACAGAGTAGCAACAGCTGTTAGTCTGTCTGTCTGTCACACACACAACCACACACTCAACGTCCTGACCCTGATGCTCTAGATAGCTCAGAGTAAGTGATACTACACCTATGATCTAGCAGATAAACTTGCCTTAATCTAATCAAAGACAAGTGATACCAGACTCCACACACATGGAATAATGGCACACACCCACACACACACAAAGCAATGACACACACACACACACACACACAAGTTTCCATTGGATCCGGGGAAAAAAGAGGCAAAAACATCTGGCTGTGTTATTTTTCATACTATAGATGTCCAACTTGTTGGTGGTGTTAACAGCTGTTAGCTGCAGGGGTGATGCTCTCCTGCAGCTGCATGGCTTTGTCGTGTTTTTTATAAAAAAAAGGTCAGCGTTCTTCATACATTATAGGCCAAAAGAAAACACTGGGCTGAAGTCAGAGAAGAGTCATCCCTCTAAGTGGAAGAACACAGGTAGGCAGATTTGTTGTATTGTATTTGTAAAAGAAGTGATCACGTGCAAGAATAATAGAGCAGGTTACTTGGCTGCACTTGTGCACAGGAGAGCAGCACTAATGCTCAGTTAGTAGAAAAACAACTGCATACAATAAAATATGGACTTGGACGACCTGGGGAAATGGAGAGGAACTGAGTTGAGTGTAGGGATAAAAGCTACAAGGCTTTAATCTCTGAAAAATCAATAAGGCTATTGAACCTTTAAAACATAAAATAAAGAGTTACAGGAACACAGGGACATCAAAGGGCATAGAGTGCTCATGACTCTCCGATCGGCCTGCAGCGGGGGCAGAACACCACATGTGATCCCATCAGATGAGCCAGGCAACACCCACCTTAATCTTATTTGTAGGGCTGAATTAGCCTCTTTTAAAAGTGAAATTGAATCTCCTGACCATTATGGCAGACATCTGATTGTTGACTGACTAACGACGAGCCTTCAACACATGAGAACATGAGCCCGGTGCTTCCTATGTCTACAGGCACAGCTTGTACATACAAATAGGAATAATGCAAAAGTAAAGACGAGGATCAAATTAAATTGGCGCTTATCTGAATCAAACTCTAATATTGTTTGCCTGACTATGACTTAATATGACCACAACCAAGCCCATAAAATATGCCGACGACAGCTGGGATGATGTTAAAAAAAAAGACACTTCTCCACCGCAGCACGTGCCCACTGACCCCACCTATGACAGATAAATATGTACAAGCAGGAAATTCTCTCAGATGTTCACTGCTGAACCACAGCGGTCCAACCAAGACACACCATCACAGTATGCAAAATAAAGATACTCTAATGAAGAGTGGTAGTCCACATCTTATCTCAGACCATAGACAGCCACCACCACAACCTCCAGCCTCCCACAGAGGTCTGAGAGAGCAGCTCAGACAGCTTTTATTCTCACTTAAATTATCCCACACCGACCACTCACGATCTCTCAAGCAACACAAACACAAAACACACCTTTCATCATACAGACTGAGCCAAGGCACTTCCTGTAATTCATATAAACAGATGGAAGTGTAGTTACTTTATTTTTACTGGCTGCCTTAAATATTCACGAGGACGTATTGATTAAGCAACACGACCATGTTAAGTTGTTAAGCCAAGCGTTTTTCCACTGAGACTCTCAGGTGGACTTCAGGCAGAGACATACATCGGCCTCACCTGTCACCGCTGCTGCAGGTCTGCAAATAATCACTTAATAGGTGAGTTATTAAAAAGCCAATAGCGTCACCTGTAGACTTATAGTAATTGTGGAAGTAAAAACATGTTCACTTTTAAGTTAATGTGATTTGAGGCAAAACTATATAGAAAGGGAAATATTTGTGAGTGAGAGAAGAGAGAAAAATCTCAGTGGTCCAAAGTCTACTTGTCGCACATGGCATGCCAGGAAGAAAAACATACAAACAGGCTGCAACGTCCTTCAACATGGGTGTAAAGCCCCTGTGAGCAAATATCCACAATGCCGGATCCTTACAAGCTGACCCTGCTCTCTGACCTCTCTGGTAATGAGAAATATATTAAAGTAAATATGGTCAGGATGATCAAACTCTGAATACACAGAACAAAAAGGACAAGGCAGATGTCCCATATCTCTTTGCTGTATTTTAAAGCAGTGATTAAAACTTCTGAGAAACAATTAAAATGAGTTTGAATCTGCAAAACTCTGCAGACTGTTCATCATTTAGGGCTAAAAACAAATCAGTGCATGCAAACCACACAACATGCATGACAGCAAAACCCACAGCATGGCTGCACCTACCTGACGTGGTTGTCGCAGAACTTGGTGTTCTGGGGCCGGTTGAGCAGCACCGTCCGCGCCGTGGCGTCTACGGGATCCGCCTGGGAAGTCGTGCCGGACATCTCATCATCTGCCTTGCGGTAACCGGCGGACGAGCAAGCGGGTCCTGCACCGTTGGATTGATGGGAGAGAGGCGAGGCTGAGTGAGCGCGGAGCGAGACAGAGACAGAGAAAGACACAGAGACATGGACGTGGTTTACAGTTCAAAAGCGACCTATTAAGTGGGCTACTATGCTGATGTGTGCTGAAGCCGGCGGGGGTCGATTCAATGACGTTTCCCGTTATAACCCCCCTCTCCTCCACCGCCACCACCTCCCCACCTCCACTTGTCTTTCAGTGTTATTATGCAGCACCGTCAATGCACACACGCCCACGGGACCCCCTGCATATAATGGATGTGCTGAGGGATGCACAATGGCGAACAAACACACCGGCTTCGTCTGTTTTATCTGCACGTCAACTTCCATATGCAATGCACAGAAGACCGTGCATTGAGCTGCATGCATAAATCATAGTTTAAAAGTGACAGAGGAGGATGCAACACGCTCCTCCTGCAGCCTCCTTGCATCCCTTTGTCATCTCCAACCATTTTAAAAGCGTCGTGATCTGCGCTCATTCACCCCCCTGCAGGAGCTTCCAGCAGCGGAGGACGTGGACGTGTTTGCATCCTCACATCGGGATTAACGTGTCTGCTTCTGCAGGGGCATGGAAGTGAAGTGAGGGCGACGCGAACAGTTTACTCAGCTGGTGCAACAACGTCCAAACCTGGGCGAGGACAGATGCAGCAGCGCGCCCGTGCCTCCTCGCTCCTCCTCCGGCCTCGCTGATGAGGAAGCTCCCGGCCCCGGTGAAACAAACTGGCCCGCCCCGCTCCCGCTCCGTGTCATCTGGCCGCCTGCCGCCTCGGGAAGCCTGGTCTCGGGCGCGATTTGGACGATCTCCCTTCTCAGATTTGGTGCTCACTGCTGCAGGTCCAGACAACAAGAGGAAGCCATATGGAGCTCCTTCGAGTGCGGCGGAGGGGCAAAGCCGGGGCTCCGCTTTTAAAGGGCCAGGAGCCTGATATCGCCTTGAGGTCTTGTGGTCAGGCTCAGACGGGTCAAATGACATCTCACAGACAGGAGGCATCCGTCAGGAGATCACTTCATGTCGCTTCCCCTGCACTGTGTTCAGCCACAACAGGTTTCTGCACTTTGCATCTTTCTTGTTTGTTTGCATATCTGCAGATCGTTTATGTGTCATAGTGCAGCTCCAGTAATATCCAGAATGCCTTTATCTTGTAAGCCTCATTATTCTGATAATACTAAACCCATAAAGCATGCCTGTGGAGCTCAAATGCATCACTAAACATTCATATATTAGTCCTCCAATATTAAGACACTTCTCTCAAAATGCATTACAATTCCTATTTGGATAGTTGTATCGTTTCATGGGATCTCTGCATTGTGTGTGTGTGTGTGTGTGTCTGCGCTTGAGAACAACAACAGGCTAATTGCATAAATAATTTAGAAAAGAATAAGCACTACCAGGCCGTAGCAGATTGAATTTCCGCAGTCTTGAAACTCTCTTTCTGCAGCACTACAGTCCCACAGTGGACGAGTAATTCTCTCCCTTCATCAATAACCAAAATTCGGTTAATATCATTATATTCCACTTAAGCTTGTTGTTCTGAATCAGGCGAGGAGTTGTAAAATGAGCCAGACATACACCAGTCAGGCTTATCTACTGGATGTGCTGTCATCGCTACTGACACATCAGACGTTTCCAATGAAAGAGACATTAAGTGTGCTTTACAGGAACAAGCTTTAATAATTACATCTTTTTCAAGTGCAACTGGAGTTTGGCATTTCTTTGTTTTTGCATTTATTACAGGTAAATACTCAGCTCTTTCATGTAGCACACTTCATTGCCATTCCACCTTTGCAAAAGAAACCTGCTTGAGATTTTAAACGCTTGAACGCTTAAAAATTCCAACCTTGGCACAGTGCTATCCCACAGCAGCCCGCAAAGTGTCTGCACAAGGCAGAGAGCAAGGGTCAAAGTCTATCCAAGCGAAATGATAATAAGCAGCCTATCTCTCATCTCTATATCTCTGACCAGGCTATTACCTCCGGGCCGGACCTAACAGAGCTGTAAGTCACAATCACAGCTCAGCACTCCACGCTGAAAACGGCACTGGGGTCAGTCAAGATAACAATTGATTGTGAGGGAATGATTAAGGATGAGACAAGGTTAAAGGTAGTGAAGGGTTGACATTGTTACCTGTAATCTTTCACTTTACCGTCATGACGCAATTCCCTTTCCGTTCGATACATTTCTCTCCTCCTCATGAATTATCTAGCACTTCTATACCTTGTTGCTTATTTCTGTTCTTGTACGACTATTTACGTCTCATTTTTTAACCCCTCCAGACTCTACCTTTCCGAGCAGATCAATAACGTCTTTCTCAGCAGCCCACTTCGGCTCTGAATCATTTCTGAGGAGATCAATGCCTCGGTTCCTCATCTCTGATGGAGTAGAGACGCAGTCACCTCCGTAACTCATTACTGATGCGCCTCCGATGAGTCAGCAACAAACCCCAGCAGAGCACAGCCAGGTCAATTACACATGAAACACCCAGGCTCGCCGGACGGGTTCCATCGGCCTGATAACCTGCGGCCTGAACAGGTGAGACTAGACTGATCTGACCTCAACAAACACTCTGATCTCATATCCTGCCAGCAAGATATCACCAGCTACCCATTTGGTTGGTGAGGCTTAAACAAGCTCTGTCCCCTTTCTTAAAAACCTATGCATTAATTAATCAAACTTCCGTCTATTATATGGAGAAGCTTAATAGCCCTTTTCCTATCTCTCTACTGCGCCTCATTGGAAGCCTATTAAGCCAAACACATTATACACAGTGGTAAAAATAACAATGTACAGTCAAATCCATCATGCATATCATTTGAAGGAGAGATCACTCATCACAAGCTTCATAATGTCTCAATATGGAGAATTGAGTTTGTGTTTGGGGCTGAGCCCAAGCTGCCCTGGCCTGGGGCCAAACCTTAACTGTTAAAAAGCAGACCAGGCTACTGAATAATGCATAGCGACAGGCTGCATAATTCATCTACATTTTCCAGTATGTCCAGAGCATATTTCACCAGACACTCTGCCACGGTGCTGCGCTCCAGCTTTCACTCAAGAAATGACTCACATGTCAGCCACTATCACAGCGTCTCCCTCAGCGGCTGTGTCAATTAGTGTGACTGCCAGAATTGTGTTTTAAATGCCGCAAAACATAGCTTTTGAGATGCTTACACGTTTAATTCAATCTCGTCTAATAGAGAAGCACCATCTTCCAAACAGCCAGCCCAGAGATGAAATGAGCCAGAAAGGAAATAGCTACTAATCATAACAGCAGTTATAGTAGGATAGCTACAATTATCCCCAGCTGTCAGAGCACTCCAGCCCACACAAGCCACGCTGGGGACAGATACTCTGTCTGTTTCCACATTTTTATTATCTGAAAAACTGTCAAAACATTTTAGATGCAAATGCACTTGTGCAGCTGAATGTGCATATTTTATCCCAGCATGTTTTGTTTTCCTCTCTTGGAAACGTAGCTGCAAAGATTTTGGAATCATCGTTCCGTAACACTAAGGTCTCAGGTTTTGATCCTCTCACAGCCACAGGCCATGTTAAGGTTTTCTTGATCTTAGCACTGAGCTACAACTGCACTTAGTTCAGTAACTGCAATTGAATTACAAACAACATAAAACATCTTCCTCCATATTCCCCTGTCTAGCCCACAATCTTGCTGTGTGGTCAGGAAAGCATTACCAACAGAGCGTCGTCTGCTTGGGTGAGCCCTACGTCCCATGGCTGTCCTGGTCTCGTAGTTGACCCGTAGGCCCTATTTGCAGGTCCTGGTTGACCTAGTCTCGAGTGTTCCCAGTGGGTCCATTTGCCACTCTAACGGAGTAGGAAGTAAGGCAAGAAAGCCTCTTAGGGGCCAAGTGAGCAATCATGATAATCCCCTCTGTGTCTGCTCTGCAACTTCACCTGCTGCTAATCCATAACCTAATAATCCTACAGGTGCGACTGCAACACGCACGCACGTTACACTGATGTATGCATATGCACATATACATACACACACACATACACATTGACACTGTATTATGGACACACACTCTCTCTCACACACAGAGGTGGACATATATCTTTTAATGCCAAAAAACATGCCAGGCCCCAGCATGCAGCTACTCCCCTGCTCCCTCTCTAAATCCAGCACATAGTCACTGATGTGTCATACATGCATGCAGCAGTGTTCATGTACATGCTCTGTTCAGGCATGCCATGTCCATACATGCATGAGTTGTGTCCTACAGCATGCATATGTATTCATATTGAACGTTTTGCCTAAAGACCCCAGTGCATACTGATCTGTCTTCATCAATGTGGTCTGACATGAGTGATCATCCCCCTGTCTACAAGCACATGCAGTGAGAGGGTTAATTCCTGTTCAGCATTCATCACTCCAGGCCCCAAGGAGCTACAGATTATTCAGGGTCCACAGCAGTAATATCATGTCTTAACCTTTGCAGACAAGAACCAGAGACACTCTAGTAGTAAGTGACTAGACTTTGTAGCTCTTGAGGGCCGGGGGTTGGGAGACACCTGCTCCTAGCCGTTGCGCATGGCCGCATGCACCTTGGGACTCCGGACACAAATGGGGCGTCATCCAGTCCAATTCGAGCAAACTCACTTTTGTCAAACCTGTCTGTGAGGCAGGCACGCATGGTAGCGCCGGCGCCTTGGCCTGGGTCCTGCAGTTCAGATGCCTCCTGTCTAATGGTGGTCAACACTAACTGCTCTGTGGGTGCCAGAGAGGCCGCGGCGGGAGAAAACAACACACACAAGACAACATGTCAATATACACATACCGCACACAACACATCCATGTGCCCAATACTGAACTGTAAATGTGTTTGTGTTTATCACTGGACGCATTAATGGTGAGAAAAGATTCATGCCTGCATATGAAAGATATGAGCCTGAAGGGTTGCACAAAGAAATGGATTTTATCAAAACCCTGTAGCTTGCCCAGGAGTGCCCCCCTGTGTCCAACTTGTGTAAATACCTCCATGCTGCAATTTATTAGGCCTCTCTCTATCTCCCAAATGGCATCTTCAGTAGCTTGGCAGCCATGATGACCAGTCATTATCTTCCCAAAGCAGATGTGTTGTTGACAGTTGGCTGAGCTGCATGACTCGCATACACTAGACACACCAACACTAGGACAAGATGAGCCCTTACATTTAAATACAAATCCTGTGGGATGTCCAGACAATCTGCAAAAACTGAAAGACATCTTCAGTATAGTTTGTTTAACTTTATATTTAGATTGACATATGCTAAATAATACTTTTTCTCTGCAGTATAATTTTCTCAAAAGTGTTTTCATGTGTTTGTGAGTACTCGTGTTAAAAATGCAAAATACAAAACACTCAAATGCTGGTATCACCCACTATTTATGGTCTTAAACACACAGCATGTGATTTCTGCTGCTCTCAGTGAAAACAATGAAAACAACAGACATAGCTAGATGACGTTGTGAAGTAGCGTGGGATGATGGGAGTTGTCAACATTGCAGATGAAAATCTCTCTGAAGTGACTCAGGCAGAAATGTTCACAGACGAGCTAAGTTTCATTCACCTTACATTTTGTCACGTTCACCAACTTCCTTCCTCACTCTCTGACGTATCATCTGGTTTTTCCCATGTCGCACTGACAGCGGACCAAATGAAACGTACCATTACCTTGAATAAAATTATGGATGTCTCTAGTTTTGAGTATTGTTGGAGACATTTGAGATAATGCACTCAACAAAATATATAACATGGGTCCAGTAGATTTTTTTAATGTTCATATTTTCACTTTAAATCCAAACAAAATTATTTTTCTGTGTATGAATGTGTTGTGAGAGTGAGTGAGTAAATGTGACAGATTGGTAGCGGCAGACGTCATCGCCAGGGATGTGCAGCTCGCTAATTGGAACAAAGAATCAAGAGGTCAAGCTCCAAGAGATTACAGTAAAGGCAGCATGGAGAATCCAGGAGGGAGCACATGTACATACCGACTGACACTCATACTGGAGTACTCCTGTTACTGTGGCAGTGGTAAACACTAAACTTTTACACACCGTGAAACTAAAAAAGTCTCCACTAAAGTGACAGAAAGTCCCAGGTTAAATGCTAAGACACAAACAAGAAGAAAACTAGTGAATCTCATAATTGAAGCTCAACACAGCACAACAGTGAATCATTTCTGACATTCTATTAAAACAAAAATGACAAATATGAGGGGTAAAAGTGATGCACTTTTTACTGTCAAAAGCGTTTACCTTTTCAACCTTTGACCCTTCTTCGTGTCAAAAGATCCAGTGGTGTATTTTTTAACAACAAATAAACATGTGGGAAACTTTGGCCTGAAGACAGCGCGGCCCAGTTAGCGTTCATCTCTGCTCACAATTTGCCCTGCTTTCTATTTCTGGAAGCTGCATGAGGCATGCAGCCACACACACACTTATATACACACACACACAACAGCAAAGCAGCCTGACAATATGTGCCAGTCATTATTAAAAGCCACTGGATAAAGCAAACACATGCTCCTCTCTTCTAGGACAATCCAATCCCATGTCAGTTTGCCATATGTGAAGTCATCCCCATCTTCTCTCCAGTTCCTAATCTGAGGAGAACATGAGGCTTTTCCTCCCTAAAAGTTTAAAGCTTTCAATATACACTTTGTCATGGGAGGATTTATTTATTTAAATTCATGTGAGACATTCAAAATAAGGAGCGCTCTTTAGACGGTCACGTGTTTCTTAAGTCGGCGGTAATAGGCTGTTCTTGGACTGATCTATAGGAGCTTGAGTTGGACATTTACAATAAAAATAACTTATATCACTCACTTATAAAAGCATGTAAACAAATCGTCATATTAAGGCAAGTCGACCAATGTGACACTATTATATATGATGCGATTCAGGAGTTCTAGATACAAGAGGCAATAAAATTATATAATAGCATAATGATGCCATGAGAAACATAACATTTTATAAATAATTATTAGACAACATTAATCCTATTAAATAAGCTCATATCAATAAAAAGCACAATATAATATAATGTGAATTCCTGCGTTTATTCATATAGAAATACAAGCTCAAACAAAAGGACAGACTACCTGAAGCAGACACCTGCAGTCTGCTTGTCCTTGCATCCACAACCGGTGCCAAAAAAAGGGGGGGAGGCTGGAGGATAAATACCGGCACAGCAGGTCCCCCCACATGGATGCCGCAGTCCCGGATCACCCCGTTATTATGCCGAGCACATATCAAATACGCACGATCATATACAGGCCGCTATATCCTCTATAATAACAGGCCCGATGGTGACACTGGTGTAAACACGGTTTTATAGTAGCACATCACGACTCACGAGTAAATAACGGATGTTTTTAAGCTCACCTCCCTCGCTGTGTATCTTCTTGGCTCTCCGGTTGAAATACATCTTGCTGGCGGGGAACGAGCGTCGGTGAGGCGGGGAGGAGCAGGAGGAGGCCGGAGCGGTGGCATGCTCATGGCTCAGCCACAGAGCCGGGAAGGTGTGCTGCTCCGGGCCCGGGCTGCTGCGGCCGCCGCTGCTGCTGCTGCTGCTGCTCCCGGATCATCGTTAGTCGGCTGGACCGCGGAGGTAATGTTGTGAAGGGCAGCTTCAGCTTCAGCGACCCGTCAGTCGGAATAAAGATGGTGCTACTTCCGCTCGCTGATTTCAAAATAAAGTACGCCAGACCAAGGACTGCAATCAATCGTTAGTGTAATGGATTTAATTTTTAGCTGCCATCACCGGTTTCTTCATGTCATGTTATGCTTTTTTTTAATGATTTTTATGATTATGATTTGCCACATCTAGATTAAAGTTAGGTATTGAATTAGTGTATTTTCATTAGGTTTATGTATCTTAATTGATTTCAGTTAGCTATAACATAATGAGTACAACATTCCCCAGGTGCCACTTTTTTGCGGATTTGATATTTTACTTATTTTTACTACTTTACATCTAAATTGCCTTTGTGTTATTATTTGTGATATTATTTTCCCAAATAGGTCAGTGTGTTAAAATCCCTCGAAGATCAAGAAGAATTACATAAATCAGCATCTATTTTGGGAATCAGTTAATCCTTTAAGTCAAGCAAGTATGCCAAACATTTCCTAGATTTCTAGTGTATTAATTGTGAGGTTTGTATGGAGTGGAAAATATGGACAAAAGTAGGTTTGTTGAGTCTCATTGTTTTATACCATTATAAATTGAATGTGTTTTGGGTTTCAACAAAACACAAAGATAACTTGAGATTATGATTTTGTAAAGGCCATTTTTGAATATTCTCTAAAATAATTTATTGACTAATTGATAGAATAAGTGGCAGATTAATCGATGATGGAAATAATTGCTAATTGCAGCCCAACAAGTGTGATTTAAATACTTCTCAGAAAATAATCTGTAAACCTTTATTTTGAAGGGCCACCCTCAAACGTCCGCTTCTGTCCTGTCTGACTTTACGACAGGCTGGTGCCGTTTCAGTGAAGTCGCGAGGGCGCGCATCCAATGATAGAATGCGTGCGCGCACCGGCCTCTGGACGCAAAAGATTTAAGTACAATTAAGATACCTTTGGAATAATATTTTATCAATGTGCCAAAACTTAAGAGCGACTTTATTTGACACCTGCTAATCATGTAAAGCAGAGGGGACAACAGTTACTGGTAAAACTTAAAACTAGAGAAGATTAATCATTAATCTAGTCTTAAAATTGACTATGGCACTTTCACATCAAACTCTATTCAACATTTTGTGAGAGGAATAATAAGGGTTATTTCTTATTTCAAAAGTTAGCAGTTAACCTGAACTTGGTGGGTATGAGAGAGCGTCAAAAGAATAATGTTACAGTACATTAATACACATTCCGATGATTTAGTATTTCACCCAGTTTTATGGTGATTTAAAGCTACAAAACTCTCCAAAGAAACACAAAATATACCCATGTACACCAGATATCCAGGCATAACAAAGCGGTATTTTATTCCATTGTTAAGGAGCAGAGAAGAAAACCCATGTCTTCATTTTATTACATAGTAACATATTTATCTTAACTGTTTCATTTACTCTCATCACATTGTAACATAATACATATTCATATTTTGAAAAAATTGATTTCCATCTCATTAAATAGGAACAGAATAAATATTCACTTCTTAACTGAGTGGCCACAACCTTTTCCAAGTCTCCGAGGTGGACACGAGCTGATCAGAAGCCTTCTGAGAACCAGGTTTACTTTTCCTTCAGCACCCACACACACTCACATGCATACACAATTCAACCATACACACTGACCCCATTCTCACAGATTCTGACATTATACTGCATCATTGCTGCAGTTTTATAAGTGACATGTTGACTGCAGAGATGTTGTAGCTCCTGTGTACTGTTGTTGATGCACAAGTGACCCTGGTGGCAACACACTGACTAGGTGGCTCGACAATCCACCAATGCTACACTAGAAATGGCGGATATCTGTGCATGTAATGTAAAAACAAACCATAAAAAGCGTACAGGAATATTAACTAACACTGCCTCATTCAGTTGTTATACCAGTACTGTAACTTAAATAGACTGCAACCACTGCACTGTGACAGACCCAATTAGACAGAGATGTGCTGTTAGCAGATTCTCAGTAGCAAAAACTGTAGTTTAGGAGCCAAAGGTCCAAACGTCAATTTCCAGCCACTATATCACAAAGAAGAAGTTCAGAGTTAGCTGGACAACTGTAGAGACTCTGAATTTTTTTATTTTCTAATTCCACATTCCAGGTTTTTGCTCTGCCAATGTATCAGGCCAACTACTCAATGCAACTTCATGACACAGATCCTAGGGTGTCTGGATGGATTCAAAACAGCAACAGGAAACAATGATTTCAGGGTAAACAAGACTTTGCTTTAAGTGGAGATGATAATCAGGCATTACAATGTAAACAACAATGAACAGCAAAACAAACAATACTGTCTTTTCTCTCCATATTGCACAACTCATACTAAATTACAACTTTGAATTCCTGATTATCACATTCCTTCTGTATTTCATTTAAATTGTGCTGCTCATATGGGTAATGTTAATGATTTCAAGATGGCTGATTTTATTGGATGACTTTTATGGATGAATTCTGTATTGCAATCAAATGGAACAAGTGTATGGAGAGGGCTTACATACAGAATAAAACTTATTTCAAACTTAAATATATAGCTCATACACACCCCAATAAATCATACATTTCTTAACCAACTTTAAAGGGACACTTTAAAATGGATCTCAAAGCTTTAAAATGGTGATTTAAAAAAAAAAAAAAAAAAAAAAAAAAAAAAGGTTTCCTGCTTCCATTCTACACAGATGACATGTAAGGACCGTCTTGCTTTAAAACCCTTAAATACAAGCAGTGGTGAGTTATTTACAGCTTATACTGAATAAATCAAGTCTAGAAGTGATTTGTGTAGTCCAGTTGTGACAGAGACGTCGCATGTATCAGACATTAAAGAGTTAAAGTGAGACTAGTCAGCAGCGGCTACAGGAGCTCCTTAAGCATTAATGCCATCCATTGACATGGGCCTCTGAAGCTTTGTGACAGAGACCAGTGAACAGGAAGGAGAAAAATCAAACAATAAGTTGCTGAAAACAAAGAGTCTAAAAAAATAAAGTTTTGTTAATTCTCTGCATTTATAGTTTCTTTTTTCCACACTTTTGGTTCAACCTTCTTCAACACAATGGATATTTTCAAAGAAATTTCACCATGAAAGCGCTATGTACATGCAAAGCCCACTTGGGTCTGCTCAGTCCAGCCAGCCAGGAACATGATAGTTGTGTTTTTGAGCAATTAGGTCAGTCATGATGCACTGCAAGTATGGGCTGCCTGCAGATGGGGCAGGTGTTGTTTTCAGAGAGCCAGCGGTCGATGCAGTGGATGTGGAATTCATGAGAGCAGGGCAGGCGACGCAGCTTGTTGCCCTGGGCATACTCATTGATGCAGACACTGCAAGCGCGACCCATCTCTCCCTCCAGGCTGGCCTGACCATAGGTACGCGTGGATAGATTGTCAATCTGCTCTTTGGTCAGGCCCCTAGGGTGTTCGTCATCCTCCTCATCATTAAGCAAGAAGAAGTGTGCCAACCGCAGGATGGGTAGAGTACCGTTTTCTACCAGGTTGTTGGTGTCTCTGCTGGTGGCCCGTGCTTCTGTGGTGCTCACTACTCCTCCTCCGAGCCTGGCCTGTCCACCCTGGTCCTCCTCACTTCCCACCAGCCCCACCCTCTCCTGATCTACCACGCCTGTACCAACCTGGCCAGTTGTGCTCTCATTTGCATGTAGACGACTGGTTGGGCTGGTGTTACCATTTGTACCACTAGCATCTGTGTGGCTAGGTGCAACAGTTTCAGAATCAGCCTCTGTCTCCATCAGGGAGCTCAGCTCCCCAAATCCGGTCATGATCTGGCGCAAGATGGAACGCAGGGCCGTGGAGTTAGGCTCCCCCAGGCCTGTCTCACTAATGCGCCTCAGTGGAATCCGGATAGTGCTCACATAGGTGCGGATCCCAGCTCGCTCAGAGCGGGAGATGGTACGTCTAAATCCACCACTGTCGCTTTCAAATGTGACAGTATTCTCAGCAACACGGGCACGAGAACGCGTTCTACTGGCAATGCTGTCCCGATCACGGTTTTCACCAGGTCGAATCCTTCTCACCTGCAGGTCCAACATGATGGTTGGGTGCCGTCGCACCGCTGAACTTCCTGATCCTATTACATGCGATTCACTCTCACGGTCTCCTGTCTCTACAGCTGGCTCTGTTAGGACTGCAGGTTCTGCCTCCCCTGTTTCCACGGAAAGAGAGCTTGTGCCACTGCCTGGCTCAACAGTGTGGATGATAGAGCCACTGATACCACTGCTTGAGGGTGGAGTGGTACTAGCAACAGGTATTCTGTGCAAGGGGGAACGGCTTCGCCTTGACAAGCGGGATGAAACCCCACCCCCAGCTGCAGCCCTACGTGCACGACCACGTGATCGAGTCCTACTGCCCCGTGATTCGTGTCCCACTGCTGGGGACTGAGATACAGACTGGGGAGACACACGGGGACAGTCTATAGAAGCAGACCTATCGTCACTGCCCTGCTCTACTTCTGCATTTAGGGCTTGCTGAGAAGGTGTAGTTTGATCAAGAGAAGGGTTGGGAACAGTGGGAGGTGGTGCTAATGAGTGCAAAGTGGCACTTCTCCTCTGAGAAGCAGCTGGGGAGGCCACTGGTGCAGGAAGTGCAGGGGGGCTCATAGAAAGAGTGGTAGTGCTGCTGCGTGTACGTCTTGTCTGCATCCTCCGACTGAGGGCTGGGCGGGGGGTGGGGTACGGGGTTGGCCTTGGCGTGGTTGAAGGGCGAGGGTTAGAGAAAGAGGAAGCAGTGCGTATAGAGGGTGAAGTCGTGTTTGGGGCAGTCACTGGCAGCTCTGCAGTATCCGCAGTGTCATTATGCTCCCCTGGCTCTGGCTGATCATGGTTGATGTTGATTTCCAGGCTAAATCGGAATTCTCCACTGTTAGGGTTGGTCCTGCTGACAGCACGCCATGTCTGGTTGCCACTCTGCCCACTGCGAGTAGCATTACCAGTGCGTCTGAAAGTGTTCAGCCACTCCAGTAATGAGTCACCATTAGAAGTTTCTGCTCCGGGCTCAGTGCCCCCTGTAAAAAAAACAAATATGGGTAAGAGTGTAAACTAACTGTAAAGCATGTATTCACCCAAAAATCTATTCTCTTGTACAAGGAAACTCTAATAAAAAGATGCCAAATGAAAATAAATGATTAACTGATAACTTTCCTAAATAATGTATGAAAAATGTTTCAGGAGTTCTCAATTTTATATTAGTAAGTGATTCGTAATAATCTAGTTTCAAAGAATTTATGATGAAAGTTATCCATTATTTCACAGTTGAGTAAAACCAGTCCAGTCCTAAAACATTGTGTTGTATTATTATGTGATGTTTTTTGGCTTCTTGGTTAAAGAACAGTGACTTAACACAAGCCATATGGCATCAAGACGAGTGAAAGCCAGATTTGGAAAGATCAGATAGAGACAAGTCCCTCCTCCCTCTTTCCTACCTGCCCCTCGTCTCCCTCCAGCCCCTCTCTCCTCTCCCTCACCGCTGCTGCCCTGCTGTTCTCCAGAATCAGCAGTCTGCAAGCGCTGCTCAGTACGGGGCTGAGATGACATGCGCTCTTTTGCTCCATCAAGACGCTGCCGGAGCTCCTCAGCAGTCACTTCCCCTGTGAAACATATGGACAGCTTCATGTGCTTAGAATGTATGTGAGGTAAGGCCCAATCAGTGCATTAACATGACAAGATGTTTCTGTCCTCACCAGGCGTGCCAAGCAGGTTGCTGTCTCTCATTAGGCGGTATTCCTCTTCACTCAATTCATTAATGAAGTGATAGTATGCCTCCTCCCGTCGAAGACGCTCTGCCTGCCTCCGCCGTTCGTCTCCCCCACCAGGAGGGTCCATCACCGTGAAAAGTGCTGGCAGACAGATGAGTGAGGGTGTCAGTCAGGAGTGGAATGTCATCTGAAACCACCCACTATGGCTTTACGTTTACCATTAAAAAAATACTCTTAAGTCACACAGAGCCCCTGCTACTCCACTGTTTAAATGGACACGATCATATGACATTACAATATGTTGCTTAAGCACAAAACTCCCTTCTGGAAAGATACAAAACAAACGTTTTGCTCAGCTATATATCATGAACGTCCTAAATTGTAGTGTACCTTAGCCTTGCAGTGACTAATCTCTAGCCAAGAACGACAGTTAAGACAACGCCATCCATTTTCTATCGTAGGACTCCACCAGTAAAAGACTGAGTAAGGCTACAGTAATCTTGCTAACGTTGCTAACGTTTAGCCCGACGACTAGCGCCCTAAGTCCATCTAATTTAACATGTGCATAAAAGCTCAATTCATTCACTGTGAGGAAGAGCCGACAGACACCCTAAAAACAACGTAGTCTTCATGTGAGCTAATATTAGCCAAGTTACAACAGTAGCTACGGAAGGCCATGTTGAAGGTAGGGGAATAAAGCAACAAAACTGGCGTTGTCATCCTGGTTAACCACCAATCATCGGCCTACTCTTAATGAGGGACACGTTAAGCGTCCAATCACCGCTCTACAAAGGCGGGACACGATAAACTAAACGGAGGTCTCCTCCATGTAAACGCAGGGCAAAGAAGGAAAGACAAAGAATCTTGTCAGCTTTATGACAGAATTAAATAATCGAGATATAATGCCTGGTCATGATTAACTGCGTTGCCGCCCAGACACAACAGTCGGTTTTGTGGACCATTCAAGAATACGAAGTGTCATTTTGAATGCGCAACGCTTTAGTTGCTAACCGACCACTAGCAAATTAGCACATCTAACGTTAGCGAATAGCAGCCCGTCGACACTGGTGTTAGCTGACTCGCCAGTGAGCTGCGAGGCTGAATAACTTTTCAGATATAAATGTGACAAACAGATTTATGAAGCAGCCAACGTGTACGGAACTTAACACTTAACCCCAGCATACTTTTATAAGAGATGACAATGACATTAAGAGGAATTTACTACCTGACAAAGCAGCGGTAATATGGACGGTTTGCTTTGCTCTCCCTTCTCTCTCAAACCAAGATGGGACCAGTGGTGCTACATTCTACCGTCCGTCAAAAACAACCTCCCTGGCCACATTAGTTCCTAGGTAACGCAACATCTGCAAAACAAAGCTCAAAGTTTGTTGACCCAAAATAAATATACAGGGGCACACATCAACAAAAAAACTATACTTTGGGTCAGCTACATTTCAGAGTCAAATAGTGCAATTTCTTATTACTGCCGTTTCAACGTATGATGCATTGTGGAGAACATTTTGAATGCATGGCATTTTCTTAAAATGCAATATTTTCCATTGTGATAGTGCTAATTTTTTAAGTAAAGGGTGTGAGTTTGTGTCTGAAGCCAAATCCTAAAACAGCCTTTCTGGTGACCTGCAACATAAAGTAGTGAAAAGAAAAAGATGATAAGGAGTTGCCACACATAATATTAGATGACATTACATGGAATGAAAATATGAAATGTCTTATGGCTGAGCAGCATTAAAGTGTATCATACAGTATATTTCAGTGTCAGCTTGCATCACAATATACAATAATAAAGTGTATCCCATATCAAACAAAAGAAATATTTATTGAGGATTACATTTTTGATGTTTTTGTTAGTGTTGAGAGGTAATGTTTACCTTTAAAATATTCAAGTGTTCATGTCTCAGTAACACTACCTGCCACTTTTGTTATGTTTTGTTTGTTTTCTCACACACCCATATTCATGGTCAACTAAAATAGCTTTTACTAAATCTTGATGATATGGCCATATCATTAATTATTTCCCAATGAAAAATCACTATAATACTCCAGTATAGTGGTAATCTTCAATTAAGTCTGGGGCAATGGGTTGATGTTACAATAAAAGGCCTTAAGTTGATCATATTTTGTGTTCATTTGTAGCATACTGATGATGTTCTATGTGCTCTAGCTAAAGCATCTTTCAAATCTAAATTTAAAAAAAATTGTGTTTTCTTCAACCTTTGTCTTCTGCACTTTTATTTAGCTACTCATTACTCATTATACGTTATTTTAATTCTATCCTACCCCATTTGATTCCTGTCAAATTAATTTCTATCTTCATCTACAATGGGTTTTAAATATTAAATGTTTAAACTTAACGCACGTGCTTGAAGGGTGCAAATAAACTGACTTTTTTAGAATAAGAACAATGTACTTACTATGTTATAAAAATATGGTCTTCTATTCACTTGAATTCAAAACAATTGATTATTTTGTTATACTGAGGTAATAGACAAAAATAATGTAAAATGCCACAATGAAAATGAAATATGCCAGAGTATTATAAAATAGGAATATTTTTTTCATCATACAGTTGTTGTGATTGAATAAACATATGCACCAGCTATAATTTTTACGTGTATGAATTTCCACGTGGTGTAATCGTTCTCTGTAGCTCTTTCTCTGCTGCGGGCTGCCTTTACGACGTTTTACGACAGTGCCGTGCGTGAATACGGCGTCGTTACCGAGTGAAGTGCGTCTCTTTGGAGCAGATACCGGCTGAGAGAAACGCAGCAACAAGAGAAAGGAACATATTTCGGGCTCGTTTTTCACCTGGACTATCACCGAGCACCGAGCATCCCCTCCGGTACAAACAATTTTAACCCGAAAACTCGATGTGGAAGTTGGGCTGAAGGAAGAAAGGGCCACGCTGGGGAAGGCAACTAGCCGAATTACCAAACCGAGCTCGTTGGAGTAGCTTAGTTGCCTCCCAAGCGACGCTTTAAAAAAAGGAAGGAGCTGGTACATTTGGCCCAAACAGTGGTGAAAATGGACTATGATTTTAAAGTGAAGCTGACCGGCGAAAGAGAGCGAGTCGAGGACCTGTTTGAGTACGAAGGATGCAAAGTGGGAAGAGGCACCTACGGTCATGTATACAAGGCGAAGAGAAAAGATGGGTGAGTTGATGACCAGCAAGGCCTCTAGCCACTTCACCAGCCCTCCTCCATCTACCATATACATTTTAATCACTCCTCTCATTTTTCCCCCTTTAAAGCCTGAATCATGTGCCAGAGCAGAGGAGACATGTTAGAGATTGATATAGAGAGATAATTACAAAAGGCAGTGGATTGGATTTACCTGCACTGTCAGGATGCTGATGGATCTTAATGATGGGTGTTAAAGCACTGACATATGGTTTAGCTTGTGATTGTTGCTTGCTTTACTTGTGTTGTTGTTTCTGTTAAACATTTCTGAGGCATCTGTTTTGTCCTGTGTGTGCACGCATCATTTAGTCAAATTAAGAGCTTCTGTAGGTGAGCATAGGATGCAGCAGGTGCATGGGCAAGCACTTGTTAATGATCTCAAGGTAAATAAGCCTGCGCCAACTTGTTTGCCTTTTGCCATCACTCTGAAGGCTTTGTGTGACTGGTTAAAAAGCTGTTAATTTGTAGAGGAGTCTGGCACATGAGAGCTGATTTTTGGCCTTGATGTTCCAGTATTTTGGAAAAGCTAACCAAGCAAAGCAAGGCTGTTATTTGTACTAAAACTGTGTTTAGTTATGTATGTCATAATCTATAATACCTACATTTTTGGTGCTTTAATGCTCTTTTTTTGTACTCTCACTTTTAACCTCAACCACCTTAATTCCCTTTATTTAAAGTACATTTGGCATTTTTGGCTGTTATTCAATAGTAGAGAGATAGCATGAAATAAGGGGATGGAAAAATGGGGAATGACAACAACCAACATCCACAACTGGACCCGAACTGTAGAGACTGTGGTTCATGGTCAGCACCTTGAGACAACAGGGTGCTATCTACCTTTATTTCTACACCTCTTATTTATTTCCCTTTTTCCTACTGTTTCTAATGCAATCCTTGCAACAGTCTGGACCAGAGTTGGGGGGAGCTGAAGGCAGCTTGAGGCCCATACTAGGCCCATTATCAGAGCCCGGACATACTGGCGGCCGGAACCACACAAAAGATCCCTAAAGTGTTTAAAGATGTTTGTGTTCACTTTAGGAGGCTGCTGTTTATGAGACTCTGTGAGCTAATTTGTGCTGCAGCAGTTGGATGAGGCCTGAGGTTGCACAAAGCATGAGTTTATGAGATGATTTAGGCCAGGGAGAGGGAGGGGTTGTACCCAATTCATTCAAGTGAGAGCCAGTCCCAGTGCTCTGTTTGTCCCTCGCCAGCTGCCAGACAGGGCCTGTTTCCTCTCCCCCTCTATTGTTTTGAGCCTCAGAGGTGAGCTTGATTACACAAATCTGGAGGTAATGCAACTCGGCCTCTTCACAGAGTCCCTGTGCCAGCTGCCAAGTGCCCCTCTTTATGTTTCTGTGCAGACAGCTCTCAGGGGGCTCCCAGTCTGGTCTGGTGTTGATGTTGCTCTGCCTCTCTCTGTTTGTAGGAAGGATGATAAGGACTACGCCCTCAAGCAGATTGAAGGCACTGGCATCTCCATGTCAGCCTGCAGAGAGATTGCAGTAAGAACTACTTGGCTTACTCTATCCCTTTGTTTGGTCTCTGTTTAACACCCTCATGTCATTCCAAGGTGGTTTATGTAACGTCCAAATCACCTCCACAAAGTAGCTTTTGTTAAGTAAGTAGCAGACATACAGCTCAACAGCTAGAAAGAATCACAGCAGAAGACAAATTAGAAAATCGACATTAATGTAATGCATGCAGAGGGTAGACACAATATCATTAATAGAAACTCTGCCTTCAAAATCAATATCTCAAACATCATTGGCCGATGTGTTGTTGCATGTCCTTTTTGTAGTATTGCATTCAGTTGCACAGGTGATATTGTGTCCACACACGTTTGTATTATTTATGGCAATCGGCACTATAAATTCCTGACTTTTAACAGGTAATACATGCATTAATTAGTACAAATTGGTTATTTTCCATTCATGATTTCTGCCATGAGAGTGTGTGGTTGGTCTGCTAATTGGGTTTGTATATTGCAGCTGCTGCGGGAGCTGAAGCACCCCAATGTCATCTCACTGCAGAAGGTTTTCCTGTCACATGCAGACCGTAAAGTATGGCTGCTCTTTGACTACGCTGAACATGATCTCTGGGTAAAATGCACACACACACAATTCACACTGGAGCTGCATGGCATGACTTGTCAAACATATTGCAATCTTCAGTCTACTCAATATGTGGGAATGCATGTGGATATTTTCTGTACAGTTCATTTTTAATCATTTCTTTGTTAGCTTTGACCAACACATACTGCAGATTCTGATTCATTTATGTGAGCACTTATAAACAGTACTTTTATTTTACTCCTCTCTCCGAGAGAGACAAAAGCACAGACATTCACAAATGCATAATTACTCATAGTTCTGATACATATACACACATTCACCATTGCGAAGTTGTAAGGAGGGAAATTGAAAATGGTGCTAATTATGCATTGTGAAGTCTCATTAAAACATACACATACACCCGAGAAGTACTCAACATTTGGTCGTCAAACCTCTGCTGCATTACAGTTGGCAGGGTATCAGAACCCAGTTTAAATGCCATTTTCTGCCACAAAGCTTCAGCACTCACATTCCCCTCCCAAGGAAGTGGAAACACATGCCACAAACATCAGCCTTACTCATCTTGCCTGTAGCATAAACTTTGTGAGTTTGTGACCATATGAATGTAGAAAAGGACACAAAATGATGGATTTCAGTCATCATGCGGGCACACACCACAATTACGATCATCTTGTCTTTCTGTAGCACATTATTAAGTTCCACAGAGCGTCCAAGGCCAACAAGAAGCCACTTCAGCTGCCTAGAGGAATGGTCAAGTCTCTGCTCTACCAGATCCTGGATGGCATCCATTACCTCCATGCCAACTGGGTCCTCCACAGAGACCTTGTAAGAGGATTGGGGAGGGGAGGAGAGGAGGGGGAAAGAGAAAATATTTAGGTAGAAGGGAAAACAAGGCAGCAGTTGATGAGAGATTGGAAGATTGTTATTGAGCAGAGAATCAGTCAAAGCCATGTGAAGCTGTGTCAGTCTGCATGTGTTATGACTCATAACTACCTTATTTTACGTGTTTTTAATGTTTTTTGTGTGTAGATTAACGATGATTTCAGGTTTGACATGACCTTGTTCACTTGTGCTGTAATTATAATCATTATATGTTATAGTTGTTTTGGTGCAAGGTTATAAGGTTAAAGTTGAATTTTAATTTTAAACAATTGGATTTTGATTTGAAGGAAACTCACAAGCTTTTTTGTGTTGCAATTGGTTCTGTAAAGTAAAAACTTCAAAATACTCTCAAATTATTCTAGTTTGCTTATAGATTATAACAGATTAGAATGCCAACTCATCTGCCATTAACAGCCACTGACAAAATGAGATGGAAATGGTAGACTTCTCTCTTGTGGCATGCAGTCGGTTTGTTTGCCCACTAGAGGGCAGCAACAAAGGGTTTTCATTACACACCAGATGCAGGACTGTAGTTGAGCAACTGGGTCAAACTCATCTGAATCAATGTCACTTGATTTGTTGTCATTATTTGAAATATTTGAATTGTGGAAACATGTTTAAAATTGTTGGTATGTCTCTTGTCCCCCCCCTCAGAAACCAGCTAACATTTTAGTGATGGGGGAAGGGCCAGAGAGGGGTAGAGTAAAGATTGGTATGTATACTGTCTCCTTTTTACAATGTTAACTCAGTTACTGTATAAGTTTGCTATTACTTCACTGACTGTCATGTCTGTCCTGCAGCGGACATGGGGTTTGCCCGTCTCTTCAATTCACCGCTGAAGCCTTTAGCCGATCTCGACCCTGTGGTGGTCACCTTCTGGTACAGAGCACCTGAACTACTGCTTGGGGCCCGGCACTACACCAAAGCCATCGGTGAGAATTGTGCAACACCATCTGTCTATGCAGCTTCTCATGTGTGCAACCAGTTCCGCTGACTTTAGTGACAGCTTAAGTGAACATGTGCTCTGCTTTTCCTTCAGACATCTGGGCGATTGGCTGCATCTTTGCGGAGCTGCTGACGTCTGAGCCCATATTCCACTGTCGCCAGGAGGACATCAAGACCAGTAACCCTTACCACCATGACCAACTGGACCGCATCTTTAACGTCATGGGCTTCCCTGCTGGTGAGAGTCCAGTGTTGCCAGACTTTGGGGGAAAATTTAATCATTAAACAAATACTGATTTGTTAAAGATATACCTGAATTGCTTCAAAAAGGGGCTGTATTACTTATCACATTAATAGAAATCAGTACTTCTGATTTTCCAAACAATATTTTACAGTACTTAAATGCTGTTCAGCTGCTATTATACCACCATGCCACAGCTGCTGTGTTGCCTTTTCAATGGAAAAATGCTGTGGAAGGATGAGCACTTTCCATTCCTAGCAGAGGCAGATTATTTTGTAGGTCTTTTCTTGCTCCTTTTTCTTTAGGCAGTAATGTGATCTGTGGGCTCTGAACATCAACTGACACTGTAGATGAAGCCAAGTCACAAACAGAAACTTTGACTTGCAGAATTACATTTGGGCCTATATTTTCCAGTTCACTTAAGCTGCTTCTGATCTTTTTTTCCTTTCTATCATCTCTGCTGCTCTAGTTGTGTAACTCACCAGTCTGCGTGATGGATTTTGTTTTGATTCTGCAGGAAACCAAGCTGTAGAAATTTTGCATCAGGGCAAATTTTACAATCCCTTTGCAATGTTTTGCAATTAAATGAAAAGCGTACAGATAATTGATGTGAATATACAAAAACTTGCTGATGAGCAAGACATTTTCTGTTTAAAAAAAAAAAAAGATGTTAACCAAAGCTCAGTATGCTCTTGATGTAACAAGAGGGTCGTCATGGGGAACTCATGAGCGTTTGTGCTTAAAAAGATTGTAATCCAGACCCTACAACCTAAATAATCTGTTCTTGAAGGGAGGGAGGGTGTAACATAGTGTAATCCTGCCTTTCCCTCATTTGACAGATAAAGACTGGGAGGATATCAAAAAGATGCCAGAACACTCCACGCTGATGAAAGACTTTAGGAGGAACACGTGAGTCTGCAGAGTACCGCTGTCCCAGTTTTCTTCAAGATCAGAAACAAAGTTAGACCAAAGCAAAGCAAAGTGCTATGTCTGCTGGCAAAAAGACATTTATGAGTGTTGTAGACAACTTGTACTAAACCATGTAATGCTCTGTATGTTCTTATATGGGGTAATTGCACTGAAGGCATGATCTTGATATGTTTGATCCTTCTCTGTCACAGATACACAAACTGCAGCCTTATAAAGTACATGGAAAAACATAAAGTCAAACCAGACAGCAAAGCATTCCACTTGGTGAGTTAAAGTCCCTCTGTAATAAGGCAATTGCATGTAATTTGCATAATTTATAGACCTTATAGTACTATTGTGATGGAAAATCAATGACAACCGTTCAGCTCTTGTTTGGTTCTTCATGACAAATGAAGCACGTTTTGTCATTATGCCACTTCTCTTAATGGGTTCTTGTTTTAGGCTAACATTGTCTGCAATTCTTTAAAGCTGCAGAAGCTGTTGACCATGGACCCCATCCGTAGAATCACATCCGAGCAGGCCATGCAGGACCCCTACTTTTTGGAGGAGCCACTGCCCACCTCTGAGTGAGTCACAGCACATGCACCCCCATACATACAGCCTGTATCCAGTTCTTAGCTTCACTCACATGACCTAGGGATGTCTACCAGGTTGAACCTTAACTACTTAGGTCCGAGTCACGGGAATAAGTGTTTTAAGTTGACAAGCCTCTTTGCATTTCTTTCTCCAGTGTGTTTGCCGGCTGCCAGATTCCCTACCCCAAGAGGGAGTTCTTGACAGAGGAGGAGCCAGAGGACAAGGCAGACAAAGTAAGAAATTCATGTGTCACATACTGTCTCACTGCAGTCTAGAGCTGAAACAATCTGTCGATTAATCAGTTAGTTGATTGAAAGAAATTGAAAAACAATTTTGATAGTCAATTAATTGTTTGGTCATTTTTGACCAAGGTGGAGGAAAACATTGCAAACTGGTAGCAAATACAAATTAGGGCTGAACACCTTATTTTTTGTTTCTTTTTGACTATTAGAAGAACCAGCAGCAGCAACAGGGAAACAACCACACAAACGGGGCGGGGCACACTGGCAACCCTGACAACAGCCATGCCCAGGGCCCGCCTCTGAAGAAAGTGCGAGTTGTCCCGCCCACCACTACCTCAGGTGGCCTCATCATGACCTCAGACTACCAGGTAGGTCCCTCTCTCTCTCTCTCTCTCTCTCTCTCATATATCAACTTCTGCTTTTTTATTAACACATGCCACAATACCGAGACAGTATGAAATATGGACAACTGTAACTTGGATAAAAGGAGCTATGACAGTTGGTTAATTTATAACATTGTCACAACACAATTAGGACCACGTCTAGTTCATGTGATTAAGCATGCAAAATTTTGACCAAAGTTTGTTTTTAGTGATGGTTTAAATAACATTTTCTTGTTTTCTTCCTTCCTGCAGCGCTCCAATCCACATGCTGCCTACCAGAACCCTGGACCAAGCACATCACTGCCCCAAAGCAGCATGGGATACTCCTCTACCTCCCAACAGCCGCCCCAGTACTCTCACCAGACCCACCGCTACTGAGTCACCCATCCCACACACGCGTACACATACGTACATACTTACGTTCATACACACATATAAATGCATACACAGCCCTCACCATGCCCACCTGAACGAATGTACTGAGGGATGTGGGGATGTCCAAGGCAACAAACCTCCACCGCCCCACCCCACAGAGGGCACCTTGTCTGCAGCAGTCTGTTAGGTCAGAATGACAACGATCTACACTTCTTCAAGATAACACACCATAACCCCAGTATTAGAAACACCGCTATAGAGCAAAACCTGATGGGTGAAACACAAGGCGGGAGGATGAGAACAATGGATACTACGGTGGAATCCAACCTGATCAAACCAGCCAAGACAAGATGGCTTGGTTTGGGAAGACACATGTTAATCTGTTGTGTCATTTCCTCCCCTCTTCTTCTCCACCTGTCTTCACACCTCCACCTACGCCCTACCCTCTTCCTGTCAAAGTTTGGAGGAGACTGAAAGCTGCTATGTGACTGCCAGCGGTGACAGATTCCCTGTCCGACTGTCCTCCTGTCTGTCCGTCTGTCTGTCCGTTCGTTTATTTTGTGTGTGTGGCCCTGTGAGGGCCTCAGCTGAGGACTGAACTGAGCTGCTGTGAAGCATGCTGGGAGGATATGGAGCCCCCACAGCTGTGGCATTTAGGGTTTTCAGAAAGGACAAAAAAAAAGATGACAAAAAAGATTTTAGTAGTTTATAATTTAATCTGTTTTCATGGTTTTGTTTTCATGGCAAGAGTGGCAGAGCAGCTTGCGCTGGCTGAGCGCTCAGCTGCTGTATGCTGTTGGCAAGCCTTACAACATGATGACAAAACCAACCAATCGCATGGAGGATGGCAGATGGAACATGCATTGTACTGTATTGTATTGAAATATTTTACATGAAGCAAGTATCCTGACAATAAAAGTGGAAACATTGATATTGTTGATATTCTGTACAAGCAGTTGATGAGTAATGCAAACTATAAGCATGTATTCACCTTTTGCACCTTTAATGACATCTGCTTTCTTTTCATTTGCCATTTCTGCTTCACAAAGCCAGAGCTGCTATTTATTTCTCAAGAATTCATACAAATCGCATTAGCCAGCAGGAAATGCATATAAAATTTCTAGAAGACATCAATATGATGTGACAACATCCAGTACCAAACCGCAAGGTTGTTTTTTAGACATTTTTGGACCCCTTATCATCCTTTACCTATGTATAATGACCCTTTGATTTGCTGTTCAAGCCACCAGACTTCAAGTTAAATGTTGATTAAGCATTTTGTCTGTAAATCATCAGCAAATAGTGAAACAGACAATTGCAATTTCCCATAGCACAAGCTTACATCTGCAAATATACAATGAAAGGCAGCAAGTCACCTTTGAGAATCTGTAACCGGAGAATATTTGGTATTTTTGCGTGAAAAATGAAAATTATCCAAATTGTTGCTGATGAATTTTCTGTTGATCAAGATGAAACAGTCTTTCCTGTCTAAACTGTCCCACCCTAAGACATGGTCACATACATGTGTGCGTTTGGTATTCATGGCTAAATCAATTATATATGTTAAACTGACAGCTGTATAACAAATATAGACCATGGCTTCTTCGCTTGTTCAGGAATAGAACTGCATTTTCAATCGTGTTCGCTTTCCCTTTTTAATGGACTAAACCCAATTTACAATCTAAAGACTATTCTCTTCTCCCTTTCCCTGCTTTGATGCCTGTCATCTCCTTCAGACTGTTTTTGTCTGCAAACACACCTGGGAGAGTAAAGCTCAGATCTAAGTATAGCAAGTCCTCTCATTGAACCTCTTCCTGCAGGATGCTGGCCCATCTATTTCAGTCTGTTATACAATACTATCCAGCTCATTCTCAGCATCACTGCCTGGAGCATGTTACAAACACCCTAAAAAGCTCTCTACCTCGCAATCTTCTCCTATTACTCGTTGCAAAATACCCACAGGCCCTAAAATGAATTTGAAGCCCTAATAATTTTGACAAGGACCCAGTGGCATTAAAAAAAACTCTAAGCTCTTCAGCAACGCCCAATCGTAGCCCCGCCTCCTCCATTCGCAACACGGCCACCGAGCTGAGGAGCCTCCCTGTCACTCACTCACCCCAGAGCTGCTATTGGTTGATAAGAGCGCCCATCGTGTGTTAAAGCCCCTGTCGAGAGATGTGATTGGTGGACGTGGCCGGTGGGCGCGTCCCTGTCCTCGAAGGATTGTTCCCCGGAGTGTCCAGACGGGCTGAGGGGGGACACAGGATGGAAGAATCTAACGGGACATGCGGACCGGCTGCTGTCTTCTAATATTTCAAGTGCTGGTGAGGGTCTTATGATACTTTTTACCACGACTAACAACACATGTTATCTGAAGGATGAAATCTGTGTGGCTATTTCTGTTATTTAATTTGCCCAAACTAAGAACTCGACCACTGGACACAAGCTAGCTAACCGAGTGGTCAGTTGGAGCGGACCCCCAGTTGAACCTGCTTTAAAAATGTTCTATTTTTCCCTCTTCTTGGCAACTTTGACCAGATAATTCACGTCGGGTGTAAGACCGGGGTGTTAATCAGTTTATTAGGCACCCAGACAGAAAACGGCTGGTTTAATTTGAGATTAAAACTGGCAGAAATTCACGGGGACCGAGGTAGATTAACAGATGTGGGTCAGTCCATCAGTAACGGGAAGCGACGGTGCGGAACAGTGATTGATCGCGGTTTGCCATTAGTTTACGCCTGTGTGTGTATGTGTGTTTCTGTGTTTCTGTGTTTGTGAAATGTGCGTGTCCGTGCGTGTATCGGCCTGTGGGGATGAGAGAAAGGGAGTGTGTGTGTGGAGAAATTGTGAATTTTATGGCATTAAACATCAGTATAATACACTGATATAACTTTAGCAGGACATTCATATGACAACATTTAAGTGTTGAATAATGATAATATAAATGGTGGCAACTTCGTTATAGATGCAGATATTATAATGGGTGTTTACCTTATATTCATAGTATAAATATATCTACAATCTTTGCTGCAACTATTCACAATCCAACAATGAATTCACCACATTATAGATGAATTAATTATTGAATAATCTAATCTCTGAAATTAACAGAAACAAATGCACAGCATGCATAATTAATATTGCTTACTTAATCTGATTAGCAGCCACAAGAAACTTTAAATATTCAATTTATGCCTAAAGGAGAAAAGAAAATGTTTTGCAACTGTCAAGCTGAAAACCATATATGCTGTTTTTATTGCTTGACTTATTACCAAAATTGGAATTTTTCAATTTATTGATTGAATGAATCAGCTGTTTAGCCCATTGTATCATCATTAGGATTATGACAATTTAGGGTCATGTTTGCATTAAAAAGTCAGCTATTTGAGTCAGTATAATCCTGCAAATTTACTCAACAGATTAAGACTGGGTGGTATGGTTGAAGCCATTAAATTTCTTCAGATATCTGTATGTGTCACAATATAAAAAAATATTGAATTGCTGTTCAAAGCACCCTATTATGAGTAAATTGAACACTTCGGTCACATATTTTGTTAGTTTAATTACAGTTTGATCTGAAGCATTAAAGCTCTATTATGATAGGATGATGAGATTTTATCATAATGCAATGATTTGAAATGATTGAATTATTGCTCATTGTCTTTTTGGCTACAAAAAAGAATAATAAAGTTATGGTCTACTCTGTACCAGGTTAAGATTCACTATTCAGTAGACACTTTTACAGGCACGGTACCATAAATGTTTCACAATGGGTGGCCCTGAGTAATATCGGGCCGTTCTTGGACAGGCACAGTGTCACAGCAGAAATGTTTTACGTCATATTTAGGGCAGTGTGACCTGACGTAATCCAGACTGCATTATTCATAACATCAGAACAAGCAAAACAGCCTGCAACACAAGAAGCTGTACTCGGCTCATAAATTGGTAATGACTCCCCTTTCAGATCTTAATGGAGTTCTCACATCTGTAGTAAAGGCCTCTTCAGTGTGTGTGTGTTGGTGTAGAGATGTGGGCCTCTTGTAGGAGTCACAGGGGAAGCATGTTTTTACCCAGAATGCAGCCTGAATGTCACCCTTCTGAGGATCAAAGACATTTTTGGTGCTGATGGGACTGTTCACATGCTGCTAATGGGACATTTGAGAGGCTACCTGGTGTGTTTGTGTGTGTTTGCACATGTTTGTTTGCCTGAATGCTTAAGTATGCATGGTGGGTTGTAATAAATTAAGCATCCATGCACATGACAGAAAAGGAAGAGTGAGAAAAACTAAGCATGAGAGTGAGAATCTGTGTTTAAAAGCATCAGCTAATGCGTTCCTCTTTGGTGTTGTGGGTGAGATGGGCTTATGTTCGGGCTTTACTCTCCCTTTCTTTCTCCCTGAGTGAGTGGAGGATGAAGGAGGAGGAGCGCTCGCTTGCTACGCTTTCATTGCGAGAGTACAGGGGGCCTTAAAGAAGGTCGAAGAGGAGGAGGAGGAGGAGGAGGGGGAGGATGCATGGGAGAGCTAGCGCTGTTGCCTTGTGAACGGAGCTCTATTGTCCCGGGAACCTTTCAGTGGCTTCCCCGAGGTCCCTCTTCCTACCCCTCCCCCCACCCAATACACTCTTTTCCCCCTCACAAACACATAAACACACACACACACACTTTGTCCACCTCTTAATGTTACACACAACCATGCCTCCCTTTCTCACACGCTGCCTCATTCACTGTCTCTTTTCTGTCTTATCCCACTTGGGGTCTCTCACATGCACCCTCCTTCGCCTCTACTTTCTCCTCATTTCTCACAAGCAGACGAGGCCTGTCCCTCCTCCCTCCTCCTGCTCACCCCCCAGTCGCTCATTATTTCGCCTCATTGATGTGACTGTCATGCCAGCCAGACAGTAAAAGCAAAAACACGCAATCTTCTCATTTGCATCACCTCCTTCCTATCCTATCGTATCCTCCAAGAAGCAGTGTTTCCAAAATGTTTGTGCAGACTGCGATAATCCACGGAGCTCTTTTAAGATAAGATAAGATAAGATAAGATAAACCTTTATTCGTCCCACAGTGGGGAAATTTGCTCCAAACCAGACCTTATTGAGTGTCGTCAGTGTCCTTTGTGGCAGCACATGACGGTGTAATTTTACCCTTTGTTTTCCCTTATTGGCGTGAGGCTGTTGGGGTTTGCAGGGGGTCGCTAGCTGAGAAAACGGGGCCAGATGAGGACTCGGCTGGTGGGAATTGGCCTCAATGAACAGAAGTGTCTCTTTTCCATCTTGCACAGCTGAAATGACACGATCTGTAATTACAGTCTGCTGAGACACTGATAGCACAGCACTGCTCCTTGCTTTGTCAGTGATTGGTTGCTGTTTGGTCTCTCATGAGATAATTATTCACAAAGAATAAAAGATAAATATTTTAAGCCACTTTGGAGACCTAATTTTTTTTAGTTGTGGTGGGTTAACAAGGATTTTAAAACTTTTTTCACATACAATCAAAATTCTTGATAAACGGAGTATCTGCAAGGTCCAAAAAGTATGAGTATTTCTAGTACCTGTCATCTATTATTAGCTTCCTGTCACACTGCCAGAGCTCCTGTGTCTTTCCAACCTGCTTTTCTCTGAAGTGATTTTTTTGGCGTAGCAGCACAGTAAAAACTCTGGAAATGGAGTTAAGAGGGAAGCATTTGACTGGTGAATCTAAAAATTGTGTGAGATAGTTTTGAAAGGGTGTGTGCATATTTCCATCTGTCTCCCCGTCCGTCCTCCCGGTTGCTTCTTGAGCCATAGCTGTATTGTTCTGGCCAAGTGTTTGGACAGGAAGGAGAGATGTGACACAGGGAGGACCAGGAAACAGGAGCCAGGCTGAGACCACAAAAACAGGAAGCAGGAAGAAGCTCAGATAAGATGGCTGCTCTGATGTACCCTGGGATTTCTCCTGCTTTGAGTAATTGTCTGTAGTCCTTTGAACTACAGAGAGTCTTGAATGTCTGATCAGCCCCAATGAGAGTTTTATTTAGACAGTAAAGTTCAGAGATGCTACAGGGGGCAGTGTGTCTAACACAGGAGAAAGTGGTGAAATTGTAGGTATCTTTGTATGCTCCAGGTGTTTGTCTTGTTCAGCAACAGTGCATTCATTTATGTAAATTCCCATTTGATTTTGGCGTGCTCCATTTGTGGTGTTTGTCTGACCACGTCCATGAATATCTGTTTGTGTCAGGATTCCAGCTGGACCAGTGACAAGCCGGCCTGGGATTAGCTGGCACCCTGTATCTTCCCATCCCTAATGCTTTAATCTCTCTGCTGGTCGCCACAAGTCTTCTGGCTTTTGGACACTGTTGGTCATCACAGTCAGTTCTCTGTCCACCAGATCACCCATGCTTTCTTTGTTTATACATCCAACATACTGTATCTAGAGGGTGGAGAGAAAAATAGAAACACAATAAAATGCAAACTACACCCACAAAAATTGTGCTCCTTGAAATTAATTTATAAAGAGGACATGGCCTGATACAGGGAATTATTATATATTGCATTTGGTCATATGTTTGACTTGATGGTCATTATCAAGACTTGTGTTGTAAAGCTGAGTGATACTGACAAATCAAGCTTTTAAATTTTGACTCACTACCATGGAATCAATAATGATGAACTATTTTTGAATATTTGTATTTTCATACAATATTTATTCTTAACTGTGAATACGTGACATGGTTTCTCAAATATAACCCTTGATGTGAATATGATGACCAAGCAACTTTAGTAGTTTTAGGAAAGGAAGATGACATTTAAACTAGGGTTGAAATGATTTGTCAGTTAATAGATCAACAGAAAATTATTTGGGGCCTATTTTAATAGTTGTTCGAGTCTTTCATAAGCATCAAAGTGTCAGGTTCCAGCTTCTCTTGGCAAAATGCTCACCGCAGTTTCCCAAAACCCAATGTGAAAATTGTTTCTTCTGCAGTCCAAAACCAAAACCAAAAGAAGCTGGAATCAGCAATTGTTTGCTCAAAAATGACTGAAGTGATTAATCAATTATCAAAATAGTTGCTATTTAATTTTTGATCAACTAATCGACTAATGGTTGCAGCTCCAGCCAAAATCTGGTCTGCTGCTTTCAGTCTCTCTAACCAATGTCTAAAAGAGTGTGTGCTTGTTATCCTGCAGTTTGTGTCGGTGTGAGGCCTCGCCATGCCGCTGGTGAAGAGGAACATCGAGCCCCGTCACCTCTGCCGAGGGGAGCTCCCCGAGGGCATCGGCAGCGAGCTGGAGTGTGTGATGAACAACACGCTCTCTGCCATCATCCGTCAGCTTAGCAGCTTGAGTAAGACACACACTTACATAGACAAATACATGCACACAATGTAGCCTTTGAGAGAAGAAAACAGCTGCTAAAAGCTTCAGATTTTAAAAAAACGACATACAAACAGAGGTTTTTGTGTAACATTAAAAACAGATTGAAACTTAAGCATCCTCAGGCCATAACCTCACAAACTTCAGTATCACGACTGTCTATGCTGTGTGTAGCCTCTTTGTGGCAGGACGAGATCACATGCTTTCATCATTAATCCCGAAGCTGTGATTGATTTGGGGTTGTCATGGTTACAGGGCCTGGGGTCACTGGGCTAGCAGCAGACTTGCACTGGAACATGGACGGGTGAAATGTAATCCTTTTAGAAAGCGCTGCAAAAATGAACTTATCTGGACAGCTGTGTGGAGATAGATTCTGTGTGTGTGTGTGTGTGTGTGTGTGTGTGTGTGTGTGTGTGTGTCTGTGTGTGGACGTGTATTACTCATGTTGTGGGGACATAAATCTGTTTACACAGTCACACTGTAAGGACTCGCCTTCCTTATGAGGACAAAACACAAGTCCCCGTTATGTAAATCATTACATTTTAGGGTGCAGACTTGGGTTAAGGTTATGGTAGTGGCAGGAAATGAATGTAAGTCAATGTAATGTCCTTTGAAGTGATGAAAACACGACTATATGTGTGTGTGTATTTCAGTGTGCTTTTGTATGCCTGACTGGATGGGTGTGTGTTAACAGTGTTATGTGCAGAACTGTTTTATATTGATTGTTATGCTCACTGTAAATGTATTAGACAGAGTTATTATAGCATCAAGGGCATGTATCTTCCCATCCATCTTCCATGTTCACGTCCTTGTTTCATAACCTGTCAGCAGAGGGCTATGTGTTACCCTTCACCCATTTATCTTCAGCTGCACCCATTTCTCCTCCCTCACACCAACCGTGTTGAGAATTCATTCTGAAGCTCAACAGCATAAATTTAAAACAGTCCTTTTTGCTTTTAGTCCTCCACTTGTTGACCCAGTCATATCCATTCTGTCTGTCTCTTATTGTGTCAAGTTCCTGTGTTGGGAGTGGGCCTTTCAACAGCAGCTGTGGGGGCTATATATATATGCCCACACAGGCCTGGAGGGCCGTATATACAGACTACATACACTGTGCATGTCTGTGTGCACATGTATGTGTGCAAGTGGACCGTAAGAATCCTCAGGAGAGGTCAGAGTTGACTGGGCTCAGCGTGCCGGATCTGTGATTCTTCCTTCCTCTAAATATTTTTCCTGTAGCCCATCCTGTCAGCGGGAGGGACACAAATAGCTCTTAGCACGTGTTTGTGTGAATTTGTCATACCATTTTTTACACAGTGTTCTATAATTAAACAATGTTAAGAGCAGTGTTGAAAGTATGGCTAGTTTTTAACCTCTTGAAATCCAGGGGAGGGATTTTTTTTATCCAAGTCTTTCTTCAATACTGCCAGGTTGAGCAATGTTGTAGTAAAAAGCCTTTACGCACATTGGCCCTGCGCTGAGACCCCCCACGGCCTAGAATTTATAGCTCCATTCACACTGAGCTAACAGTTGTGACACTCTTAGAACTTTTCATTTAGGTTACTTCCTCCCTTGGCCCTTACTAAACCCCATTCCAGAGCCGGATCATCATTACTTTTCAGGATTATTCCCCACAGAACACAAGTGTGAACTGGGATTAGAACCAAAACAAACAAAATGTTTGTCAGCCAACTAAATGTCCAAAAGATATCCCACTCATCATGTATTATAAGAATGGCAACTGACAGTGGTTGTTTTTATTGAGTACCGTGTGGACCAGGACCAGCACTGACTTGAGCACATGTATAGGACCCAGGTGGTAATTATCTTGCTTGATTGTCTAAACGATCTGAACAAGCACTAACTCCTGTGCATCAGAGGATATTTGCAATAATCTGAAATCTTCCCACCTGCCCTATATAGTGCACATAGCACCTTTTAGTCTTTCTTTAGGTTTCTCAGGTCTTTGAGTCAATAGATGTGAACATCTGGAGGGTTGTCACGAGTTAATACATCCGGATGTGGATAAGTTGACACTTTTCTTCTTGTATACACGGGTTTATGAGTGTGAAATGTACCCATATTCTACATTTAGTCACTAAACACCGACATTGGCATAATGGGAGTATGATGCACATGATAGTAGGATTTCTGTAGTCAGTGCAGATTAATATATTAATGAGGAATGTTGCTATATGGAGCTCTCTGAGATGCCATTTCCCGCACAGACTCTCAAAACTTCACATTGTGTCACATTACCATTGTATTGATTGGACTTCAGTCTCTGTGGGGATTTACTTGGCTCCAGATAATGATTACAAGTCTCCTTCTTTCTCTCAAATTTCCCGTCTCTGTCTCTTTCTGCTGTTCCTTTCCAGGCAAACATGCAGAGGACATATTTGGCGAGCTGTTCAACGAGGCCAACACCTTCTATCTGCGTGCCAACTCTCTTCAGGACCGCATTGACCGTCTGGCTGTCAAGGTCACACAGCTGGACTCCACTGTAGAAGAAGGTAGGGTCAGATGTTAGTGCTCTGAGGGGAAAAGCTACAAGTCATCACTCATTGTCCATTGTTTATTTGTTTATTCCATCTTCCTCCCTCCCCCAGACCAATCATTTGACCAGTTTTTTGTCCCCTCTTCCTCCTTTTATGTTCTCAGTTTCCCTACAAGACATCAACATGAGGAAAGCCTTCAAGAGCTCCACCACTCAGGACCAGCAGGTGGTGTCCAAGAGCAGCGTGCCCAATCCTGTCCGAGAGATGTACAATCTGAGTGACAAGCCTCCGCCACTCAACATCCTCTCAACTTACAGGTTGGTGTTGTCGATGCACACACACTCACCAAACACTCAGACTTCCAGTGTGCTTTTGAAGCATTATTATAGCCATATTTTATTTTTTTTTTTTTAACTTTTGCCCCTAAGTGCAGTCTTCAAACATGGACAAAATACTCTAATCGTGAATTTTTTTCATAACCTTGATTGGTTGTAATTCATTGCTGCAGGACTGTGGATAGTATTTGAAAATGGTGCCAGTTTGATACCAAATTGTATTTGATAGCTCTATTAAAAATGTAAAACGTGTATAGCTAAACATGTCTTGACTATCACATCATTTCAGCTTTAACATGTTCAACATATTTATCTTTTCTTAGTTTTAACAGTATGAGATAAACAAAACGTGTTTGTACACAATGCAGATTTAAAATGTGAAAGACAAAACAAACATCTCTATTTTAAAACTTCGACAGGAATACTTCCACTGTTCTTGATTTGATTTAGGCTCATTTCTGACCTACATTCACAGTGAAGCAGCACATTTGGTGCTATTTCCTGCTGCTATTTGGTAGCTGCTTTTATCCAGTGTGCTTTCCAGTACTTTGGGTGCATTACATATTTAGCATGGCTGGCTCCAGTGGGAATCCAACTCCTAACCCTGACTACATAGCACACTTTACTCTCTCTTTCTCCAGTCTTTCTGTCTCTCTGCCTTTTCACTCTTTCATCCTGTCATTTCCAGTCGTGCTGCCTCTGTGATAAAAACACAGCATAGTTTCACCCTTGTTCTTCCATCAGCATCCACTTTTGCAATATTCATAGCTTCACATGTTTTATATCCATCTTAGTCTTCTCACATAGATACGCTGCGCCAAAAAATACTACCCTTTTCTCTATTTTTCATTCTGCCTATACAAAGACATTGCATTTGTGCACCCGTATAACCTTCTGTCTGTCTGTTTCTGTAGGGATGACCACAAGGAAGCGCTCAAGTTCTACACCGATCCCTCGTACTTCTTTGACCTGTGGAAGGAGAAGATGCTGCAGGACACGGAGGATAAGAGGAAAGAGAAGAGGAAGCAGAAGGTCTGTCCATGAGTCTCACAGATGAAGTTATGGTTTAATATACCATTAAGTTTATTTTTGTCAAAGTTTGACATTTTACTTGCCTGCAAATTATGCACTTTTCACTCCTGGATACTCAGAATTAGTAAAGTTAATAACTAAATGTTGTTATGAGGTTTGTTTTAATACCTTACATACTTGACAAAATATGTTACATCTTAGTGAAACTAATTCTATTTGTGTCCATATAAAAACACATAATGGAGGATCACAACAAGCCCTTAAATTTGCCATTAAAGGGTTGATTTTAACAAAATATAATAATTGCTCTCTTTTTCACTGTTTCTTAGGAGCAGAGGCGTTGTGTGGATGGGACGTTACAGAGGGAGGTGAAGAAGGTCAGAAAGGCGAGGAATCGTCGGCAGGAGTGGAACATGATGGCTCTGGATAAAGAGCTGAGGCCGGACCATCGACACACCATACACCGAGACAGAGGGGCTTCCTCTGAGGGCTCAATGTCACCAGAGAACAGGTAGGTCGCTTAAATTTTCTGATTCCTCCTCGGAATTCTTTATGGTTGCATTTCATTAAAAACAGTATTATTTCTACATTTAATTATTTTTTCTTTTCCACCTTCCGTCTTCTCTTCTTCCTCCTTCCCACTGTCTCTATCAGGGGTCACGGTCCTGATCAACACCACTACCCCAACTCCATGAACCATGCTGGCCACGCTCATACCTACTCCGGCCCACCGCCTAGCGCCCTGGCTGCCCAGATGGCTGCAGGGCATGGCCCCCGTGGAGCAGGCGAACATGATGGTAGAGGCAGGACCATGATGGCCTATCAGGGTGGGACACTGGGCCGCACTCACCATCACCAAGTCCCACTGCCTCCTCCACCCTCTGAGGCTATGAACGGTGGCTCCATGTCTCTTCCACCAATGGACTACAGGTAAACATACAATGTTGTACTTCAAATTTTGGTTCTTTCACCTTTTGCTGCAGAAGTGGCCAAATTTTCTGACAAGTTTAGGTTTTTTTAATGTATAATAATTTTCTGATGATTTTTCCAGAAAAATCTGAAAATTGATACCTTATTATGAATTAAATTTTAAAAAACACTCATACTTGAAATCCACTCATATGAACTTTGAGCTAATGCTGCCACCTAGTGGGCCAGTGTCTTTATGTTTCACTCTCAAAACCTGATAGTTGTGACAGCAAACCTGAGTACAGACTACTATAATGTTATTCTCTTTCATTTTCTCTTTCTTGCAGTATGGATGGCTATGCCAACACTGGGCCCCCTCCCCCACCTCCAGCCCCTCTCATCCCTTCTTCTCAGACTGCCTTCGCCTCACCTCCCGGAGGTCCGATGCCTCCTGGGCCAATGGCTGGTGCTGGTGGGTATGCTCCGCCTCCACCACCTGTATCTGGAGCCCATGCAGCTCCACCTCCCCCCGGTCCTCCACCTCCTCCCCTTCCAGCTGGTGCCTCCCACTTCACAACCCGCAAAATGTCCTCCTCTGTGCCCGCTGAGACCACAGTGGTCAACGATGCCCGCAGTGATCTCCTGGCTGCTATACGTATGGGTAAGAGCTAGAGTTTGTCTGTGCCTATAAAGATGTGTCACTTTGATGTAAATATGTATCTTCTTTAGAACAATATGCATTTGTATTAACTTCAAAATAACCTATAATAAAATGCCTAAAAACATAGTACAAACACATACAGTGCTGTTAAAAAGTGCTCACCCTGCTGGAAATGTTCATGTTTTAATGTTTCAAAAGGGATTTAATGTGTCCTCTTTCGAAAAGAGCCTTTAATGTCTAAGTACAAATCACTCTAGACCAAAATCTTTATATTAGAAGAAAATGATGTAGCATCACCACTGCAGTCCTCTTGTTGTATTTGGTATCAACTGAATTGGACTGGTTTTAAACAAATTTATTTTGAACCTGTTGTGTTTTTCACACATTTTGAAGTTAATATTAAGGTGAATATATCTGAACCGTCAACTTATTCAGAACTTCGGTAAGATAAAGTAGACCTAGGGAGCAGCTTTGCAACGCACAGATGTCTCTCACTTTACTATATCTTTTACTTAGTTAAATCTAATTTTCTCTAAATTTAGACATTTGCAACCACTTTACAGTTACCATGCTTGATATTTCAATAAAATGCTAGAAAACAGTGTTCACTATTCTTTAGATACTCACCTTTTTTTTGTAATTCTAAAAAATGAATCTGTAATGAATTGCATAACACAAACATTTAGCTACTTTTAAATACTCTACACTGTAGTTTAAGAGCCACTGTGTCTGTTCAAAAACATGGCTGATCCCATATTGTCCTGTAGGCATCCAGCTGAAGAAGGTGCAGGAGCAGCAGGAGCAGCAGGCTAAGAGGGAGCCGGTCGGAAATGACGTGGCCACCATCCTGTCCCGCCGCATCGCTGTGGAATACTCCGACTCCGAGGACGACTCCGAGTTGGAGGAGAATGACTGGTCGGATTAACATGCATTAAAAAAAAAGGATAACCACTGAAGAAACACACACAATAAGACACACAACCAGTCGATCTCACATTCACTTGAAAGAATGCCTACCGTACCACATCCACAGGGTTGTCACACACTTTGTTACTGAAAACACACACACACCACACCTACACACAATCACATGCTGTAGGTTGATATAAGCTGAATGGTCCAAAACTGGAAATCTGGGGGTGTATTCAAGATGCATAAACACTGTAAAGACACTAGTAATATACTGTAATGCTGACCACTCTGTGAAACATTAACGTTCAGTTAAACAAATATATTTGAAAGCATTGTGAATACACCCCAGTGGCTGTCTCTCTACCTGTTATAACACTATAAACACCCTGTGAAGGTGCTTAATTCATGTATAGTCGAAGCTTGAGAGTGTTAGAAATAGAAACTTTCCTCTTGAGCTAACCAACGTACTTGTCTTTTTTTAAATGTTTTTACTGAAACACTTGCCATAGATCATGAGGTGAGTTTTTAACATGACAATAACTGTGAGTGAAGAAGAAAATGGACGAGCTCAGTGGAAGCTGACGGTGGATCCAGGCCTCTGAGGGAGCGAATGGTGAAAGTGATTGAAATGCTGCATTGAAGATGGACAAGAGGATGATATGTAAAAAGTCTTATTCGTCATAAATATGAGAATTGATTGAGCCATCTGCGTCTGCAATCAATCACTGATGTGTATGTGTGGGGGGAGGGAAGGGGGGGGTCATGTATATGCTAGTGTGAGCTCTGTAACCTTTGACCCAGAGAAAAATAAAATGATGAATGAAGGATCATGGCTGACTTTTCCACCTCCGTCACAGACACAACACGTACCTGGCTTTAAGACGTCAGTTTCTATGGTAACAGGGGTTGCCATGGAAACAGAAGAGTGCTATGAAGGAGGGGGGGGGGGCATCAAGCCCCGGCGAGGATGAACAAATGAGTCAAGGCAGGAGTTTTATGCACAGCACATGTTTGTTTTTAATACAAAATTAACAAGATCTCTCAATTGAGTGGACTAACCAAAGCAATAAAAAGTACAACTAACACCTTGGAAAAATAGACACCACGTTCACACCAATGTTTTTTTTACAATATCTCAGTTAAGTTAGTGCATGTTGATTATCGTTTATACGTTTCATTTTGCAGATACTTAATTTGTTGTGCCATTTTCATCCAAAAAAATAAAGTGCATTTCACATTGAAAACTACGCATACGTCTACACAAGATGCTGTTACTGTGGCGTCCTCCCACCTCCAACCCCCACCCCAAAACGCACACACACGCACTCGCAGGCCCTTGAGTATTTTGATATTTAGCTCTAGATTAGTAAGTCAGAAAGACCCCTCCTCCTGCTGAACTAACAGCCCGTCTCTGGCTACACATTTTCTCAAACCCCCCAGTTGCTTTGTACACAACTTAGTGTACTATTACACTGTGAAACTATTCAATAGATTAACAGGTGTGTATGTATACAGAGAAGTGTTACATCCAACATCACAGTCTTTTACTATTCTTGGATACAAAGCCCTTGTTCACACCTGTTCAACCATGAAAATCTCAACAATACTGTTGGCTGCACAAGAGGAAAACATTCGCCGATCAAAGCAAGTTGTGTACCAATTTCTTTTTTCCCTCAAACATCCCTCATTTGTGTAGCCAAATCCGCTCGGTCGTCCTTTGACCAGCCTTTACAAACTGGTGCATATTGAAGCGAGGAGCCTAACAGAAGAAATTCTACATCAACAGTGGAGAAATGTCATTCAAAAAAAATGGTGCAACCCAACTCATCCCCTAGTTTGACTGGCTTTGGTAGCACCATGCACGGTGGTATAAAGTCCCTCCTCTTTCAGCATGCCATATATACAGAAACAAATGAGTCAAGAGGAGGGGGTATCAGTTGAACAATTTGATTATTACTACATTCAGAAAAAGGCTTTTACAGCGCCATTATATCATACAACATCAGAATCTGAAAGAATTCAGGCCAGACTGAAGTGGAAAAAAATAGAACTTTTCAATGAATATAACAAAATAGACTTTTCTCCAAAGGTAAAGGAATAAGAGTTTGTGATGGTTTTTGATGTGCCAGCCTGACCTGTTGGTGCTCATCGAAATAACGACAGGATTCAGTCTGACACTGTGCACAAGTTCACATACACAGGCTACATCCCAATGCTTAGAAAATGCTTTTCTTCTTCTTTCCTTACTCGTCCTCCACCCCCTTTTAAAATCACTTTGCACCTTGTCTGAGGCCAGAAAGATGAAGACTGGGAGCTCCTCCAATGCCTCCATCAGGCTCACTGAGAGGGGAGGCGGCAAGGAAGGAAAGAAGAAGCATTGTCTTTGTATTTGGAAGTGGCCTTTTTTAGCTCATAGAATCATTCAGAGGTCACTTAACGGACACCTGCCTCGACCAGACTAGATTGATTTAAAGTAGAATATTAGCGATATAGAGGAGACAGAAAACACACAGTAGGACTAGGATCCCAGTTCACTCAGAGTCCCTTTCACTTTGGCTTGAAGTGCTGGAGCTTCTACGTCCGGGTCCTATCTGTCTGCAAAAAGCTCTACAAATACGGAACGAGGCCACTTCTCTCAGAATCGACAGGAAGACTGGCAGCATTATCCTCAAAGGTCAGGGGGTCAAACAAGAATTTATAATCCTCACACCTGTTTTACTTCCCCCCTTCCCCTCCCCCCTGACAACACAAGGAGACAGATTATGGTCTGCTGAGCTGCTGGATCACAAACACACACACACACACACACACACACACACACACGCACACACACACACACGGACACACACACACGGACACACACATGCACACACCCAGAGGCCATGCAACTCATACCGTATGCACGAAAAATAAAACACAGTCTCAAAGCACGCACTAACACTTGAGGTTACGACAGTCAGGACGGTTCATATGCTCACAAAAGGCAGAGGCAACCCCCCCAGCGAAAGAAACAAAAAGTCACAATATCATCCTGGTGTGACGAATGATTAAAGCCCAGTCCTGGGTTAGAAAGAAACACTGTGGAGGAATGAGGCAGTGGTGTCACCCTGACAAATGAGTCGTTTGATCTCGTCCACTTTTTCCAGCCCGCCACCTATTTGAAGATGTATCACCGAAGCATCACTTGTAGCTCATCGAGCCTGTTCACTACAACACGTCCTCCACCCGAGCGGCCACTGTGGTGCTTCACTCTGCAGGAAGAAGTTGTGGTGGGACGTGGATGTTATTGCTGTCTGAGTATTGCTTCGCATCTAAAAAATAACTACCATTCGAAGGCTAGTTATTGCTGACATGATTCTGAAGGAGCGAGGAATTAGCGTGCATGTTTTTTTTGTCGGGTTTGCAAACTCATTTCGAGACCAAAAAAATAATGGATAGCTATCTCAGAGCAGCCGGTAGGTGTTGTGATTTGGGCTTCCATTGGATTAGTTGAACTCAAATCATGATCAAAACATCTGTCAGAACGCCTCAGAACTTGGAAAACACACAGCAAAATATTAAAAATCCAACATTTCTCAAAAAGGGTGCAGCTCTTGTGACCATCCAGTGATGATTATAGCTCATTCAATGCAATACGTGTGAGGTGCACTGTGGTACATAAACAAAATTATTAAGGTCATGATGATGTCAGGGGACCATGACACATCGGCCTGTGTGACCCACCACACTGAACTCGAGGAAAAATAGGAGATCTGTGCTTGTTGCATGCAAATTACACTGAAATCTAGCATGCAGATCAGATATTGTGGTTGGGGTGAAGCTCTTTCGGAGCCAAAATAACTGGAAATACATTCAGATTTTGCACACAAAAATTTTTGCAATTTGTGATTTTGTCGGTTTGATCAAATGCATGCTAATTTAATCTCCTATAGGATTCCTATTTATAGGGACTTGTGTTCTCCTTTTACCTTAACATGACCATCAAATTTGTGGGGTTTTCTCCAATAAATCATCAAAAAATTATATAACATTCAAAAAGTCATAATCAATCTCCATTCAAAAAGTGAAAGGGGCTATAAGGTGGTTACATAATTCCATCCATTAATAATAAAAAAAATGGAGGAGGAGGGGTTAATGGTGGGGTCTCCTGGGGTTTTTGTCTTGAGCTGAACTAAAACACACTGACGCACAATCCAGGGAGGAAAGGAGAAAAGCGGAGGAGGAGGAGAAACGGCTTCATCTCTTCCTCTCTCGGCGTCTTGTGGAGGACGCAGGGCGCGGATCAGAGAGCGCCGGGGTCTATTTTTAGCTCTCGGCGGCTGTTTAGCTTTCGACGCACGTCCAGAGTGCAGCAGCAGAGCCGGGATGCTGCTCCAGACGGGCTTTATGTGGAAATGCCTGCGCACCGAGCCGCGGCCGCTCTCTCTCTCTCTCTCTCTCTCCTCCGCACCGCGCGCCCTGCTTTGGCTACAGCCGTGCGCTTTTACGCACGCACGCACGCACTAATAATCCTTCTCCCTATGAGAAGAAAAACAAGCAACCAAAGCTCCAGTGCTGTTAACTATATGCACATTTTATATACAGTGGATGCCTGTAACACGTGATGCACTCAGCTCTCTCTGCAGAACAGAGGAAGGGCGTGGCACGGGTTGAACAGGAGGGGGCAGGATGCAGCCTTTACTAGGGAAGACAGTGAGATACCTTCTCCTGTGGTGAGTGTGACAAAGAAAAAAAATCCATCCAGGTGGGCTGTGAATGACTAACCAAACTGCCTCCAGCCAGACCTGAAGCCACAGCCCTCCGCCGCTTCCCCCGACCTCCACCGCCGCTGCTCTCTTTCGCACCAGACGCATCCAGTGAGGAGCAGAGCTGACCCAGGCCGCCTCTCTCGTCCCACCTGGGTCTGCGTGGTCAGACGTCGCTCGGGGTCCGTGCACGCTGGGCCACGCTGGCAGGCACACAGCCGCAGCACACCAGCCACAGCGCCTTCTGGATCTCCTGGTTCCTGAAGGCGTAGATGACTGGGTTGATGACTGAGTTGTAGGTGGCAGGCACCAGGGTGGCGTAGGTGTAGAGCGGGGGGTAGGTGTAGTCGGCGATGAGAGAGTAGACGGTGAAGGGCATCCAGCAGGCGGCGAAGGTGCCCAGGATGATGGCCAACGTGGACACGCCCTTCCGTGTTGTGACGTAGTGGGGTGTGGCAGCCAGGAAGTGGTGCTGGAGGGCGATCTGGTGAGCGTGGCGCATCACAATCTTGCAGATCTGGACGTAGAGTTGCAGCATGAGGCCGAAGAGCAGCAGGAAGGAGACGGACAGCACAGCGATGTTGTTCTTTGTGAGCGGCCGCACCACGCTGCACGTGGCCTCCTCTGCCAGGCAGTTGACCCCTGTGACCGGCAGCAGGCCGAGACACAGGGAGAGGCCCCACAGCAGCACGAGCATGGTGTAGGTGAAGGCCGCCGTCCGCTCGGAGTTGTAGGTGAGGGCATAGTACAGCGACAGGTAGCGGTCGATGGTGATGGCCAGCAGGCTGAAGACGGAGGCGGAGAAGGAGGCCACCACCAGGCCCACGGTCAGCAACTGGGCCGAGTCAGAACGCAGCAAGTAGGCACAGGTGAAGTGAAGCACCAGGCCCAGGCCGGCCAGTAGGTCGGCCAGCGCCAGGCTGCCGATCAGCAGGAACATGGGAGCTCTGAGTGCCGGGTTCTGCCAGATCACCAGCACCACCAGGGCGTTCTCACACGCTATCAGAGTCCCCGATGAGCACAGCACAATGTCCCAGGGGTTGACGAGCAGAGGCAGCTGGCTGGGCGGGAGGGAGTCCGGTGGGAAGGTCCCCAGGCTGGTGCTGTTGTCCATCGGCCCCCCGCCTCCGCTGGCCCACGCTGTGGGGTCAGGGGTCAGCCAGCTGGGGGTGACCGCTGGCTCTTCACTCATTGTGCCCCCCGTCTGAAATGGACACAAACGCACTGTTATGATATCGGAGTTGAATATTCTATACAGAAAGGAAGCAGCATGGACATTTGATGGGCAAAAAACAAAGCCCTCACCGAACTGGGAAAGGAAGATCTGAAACATGTGTCTCTATTATGTTTTTAGCTTTAAAAATTCATGCATTGAAGACAAAACTCCTGCCCTGACCCCACCTCTTTGCACGACACTGGATTTGACACCTGTGTTACTCAACACGCAGACAGAGTCAAAATTATATTCTCACCCTGCACATTACATGCACCTTATAAACTGAAACCTTTAATCCTGGTGCTCTCGCTCTCTTTTTAAATCTTTTAAAATAATAAAACAGCAACAGAAATGCACATTTCAGCTGTAAACAGTTAACAGGTCATGTATTAAACCCAGTGCTTGTTGAGGCTATAATAACAGAGATCTATAGGTCCACACGTGGAGAGCTTCATTTATTAATGCATGGACGGGGGGGATGAAAGAGGATAACAGAAAACCACACAGGCTTTGCAGCAAATTTCAGGCCACGTTTCCAAACAGAGATTATCGACAACTGTCCGCCGGCACCGGCAATAATCAGCAAGTGCGGCTCTCACAGCAGAAGATACCGCACCCGTCCTGCAAATCCAGCCTGTGTCTAGCGCCATATGGAGCTGCTTCACCCTCTCTGCACCTTGCATGAGAGCAACACAGCGGCTGCTCCACGTCAGCACAGGGATGCTGGAGGGGAGAAAAAAAAACCAGGCTGCATTTCTGCATGCATGTCCAGGATGCTCGATAATCCACCCAGCCCTACCTTGACTCTGTGAGGTGAGACTCCCCGTCTAGATGCAAGAACCACTGCCTCGTGCTTCCATGTTATTGATGCGGATGGTGGCGGTGCAGCCCGGGGAGGAGGGATGCTGGTCCTCTGTGCCTGGAAGCAGGGATGATGGGAGAAGGAGGAGGAGGAGAAGGAGAACAGGAGCGGAGCGGCTCTGCCGTTAACGGCGCATCGCCGTGGACTGCGGCTGTGCAGGAGCAGCGAGCGGAGCAGCGGCGGAAGAGAGGAAGAGGAGGAGGAAGAGGAGGAGGGGGGGTCGGTGATGAAGGAGGAGTCCCAAATGGGCCAGACCTCCAGAGACCAGTTGAACTCCGCTAAAGAGCTAAATGTCTGGTCGGTGCTGTCTCAAGGACAAAGGCAGGTGTGTGTATGTGTGTGTGTCCAGGTGTCCAGATTTTCACACGCATCCTTTTTGTTTTCTGTCCACATGCATGTTGCATCATTTGTCCCTCAACTTATAAAGATCATTCTGCACAATGCACCTAAACTGCACATTTTTTTTTTTTTTTTTTTTAGTTCTGGTGATTTTTTTCTGCCTGGCTCGAGTTTCAGATATGAAGATGCTGCATCCAGAGACTCTTTCCTCCTGCGACGCCCTGCTATTCTGGTCCCGTCTGTGCTATTAACAGCAACCCTGATGTGTGTCACCCCCACCCTCCTCCCTCTCTCTCCCCTGTCCTCCATCTTCTCTGCCTCATCTCTCCATCCTTGCAGCACAGCCTCCGTCACCTCAGCTGATGGGGGACTTGTTGATGTGCATGTATGAGGTTAGCTGAGCCAAGCCTCACGTCGACTGTGTGCGTTTTTCCAAACCACCTGCCTTTCTGGTCTGAATGGATTAAAAATAGCTCCTGTTGCAGTGGGAGAGCAGAGGTACCAGGTAACACCGCTGAGGGGCGATGTTGAGCTCTATGAGTCATCAGTGCGCACCTGTGGGACACAGAAAAGACCAGCACACCCTGCCTCAATCTTACTGGCTTTATTTCGTTTTCTTTAAAACAGAAAATAATCGCTTCACAACAGGCCTTTTTAAGCAAACCCTCACATTAAACTTGCCAACACCTACAAAACGGTATCAAAAGTGCACCATAGTGTTAATACATCTTCTCAAGGTCTAACATTTTTCCAATGATAATATTATCTTCTTGTTATATTTATACAAATACCATCCTGTACACTGTAGAAATATACAACCCAGTGTGCCCCAGAAGTGGGACACTCACCCCACACCCATCCTCCTTTACATCCGTGATCAAAAACATGATCCACTCTCAGTAAATCCCAGTGCAGAATAACAGTGTTGGGGGTGAAGACACCAGGCCAATATTACATCATATGAACTGTTAAATACCCATTCAACCCCACACCCAAGGCAAAAACTAATACGCCACTCATACAACCAGCTGACATCTGTACAACCCTCATTCAGCGTCTTTTTTTTTTAAAAACAATCTCGACAAAGTTTCATTCATTATCGTCTCATTGTCCCGGCAGCGGCAGCAACGTGCAGCCAGAGTGAAGGGGATGAAGGGGAGGGCAGGAAGGGACACGGAGGCCAGGAGGGACAGCTGGTACGCAGGGGGGAACTTCCACGGCTGAGCTGCATCGCTGAGTGCGTAAAAAGCACAAGTTAGAATTACAGCTGTGCCAAACCCGGCAGGTACAATACCCATGCGGGCTGCTGTTGCATGTTTATAGTCCGCTGCTCCCCACAAAGAGGGAACAGAGCATTTCTTATGGTTTCTGTGGTGAAACGCTCAGCTCCACATTTAGTCTCTGGACTGGTAAAAGAGGATGTAGCCCGACTCAGAGTTCTTGGAGATTTCAGAAGTGAGACCATAGAATTCCTCTATGGCCTGTGCATCAATTTTCTACAAGAAAAGAAAGATGACACACAGCAGGGTTAGAACACAATAAATGAAATGATTCAGTGAAATCAAACGCATATACAAACTAATTCACTCACCTCCACAATATCATCATCAAACAGCAACCAGAAGTCGTGGCTTTTCACAATGGCAATGTAGTGACCCCTGTTTGGACCACTGAAAAAAAATAGTATACTGTATTAGCGCTACAGAGTAAACTTCAGTCTCCTACACACCGACAGCCCACCCACACAGGGGTTTTCACATATTTTACTTTATTAGACTCCTGTACAGGACTGTGTGGGTGTGTAAACACTGTCTCTCTGAGCTTCCTGTTAGATGTGGTTCCACCTTTAACATTTTTTTTGTTCAAAAAGTTTGGTGAAATCATGTAATTCCTGCATATTGCTCCACCCAGCTTCAACCAGAGCAAAGCTCTAGTGTGTAAAAACCTGTGTGGGTGTAGAGGGATTTAATGAAACAGACATCTGTGAACCAATCATGTTACATGTTGAAACATTGTAGAATGAATGTGATCCAATTAGATGGAGCTTGGCAAATGTTGCTGAATCAGTGCTTTTTGCCATGGTCAATAGGCAATGCAACATGCAGTCATTAGAAATGTGGAAGAATGAGACAAAGCAAAGGACCAATACAAAAATGCAAAAATGAAACTTAACTCTGTATTGTCTGTATTATGACAATACTTGCTCTGTTTAGTTAACAGGATTTCTCTTCCAACATGCAGGCCTTCACTAAGAGGTTCTCTAACACTTCAAGAGCCAACTGCAATTCTTTCTCTGACACTCCTGTAAAACGGATCCACATACACATCCACAAATTGCGAAATTCTGTTGAAACCTGACTTACCTGAGCTTTAACCTCATTACTGTAACTTTTTAATTTGTTTTTTACATGAAAAGTAATCATGAGCTCTCTTTAGTAGATGGTTTTACGTTTTTAGTTTTTTGGGCATTGTTTAGAGGGAAGAGGAAAAATGGGAGTGACATGCAAAGATCCTCAGCTGGCCAGTCAACTCTTCTCAAAAACCTGATTTACAACTATTGCAGAGATTTGCTAATAATATTAATAAGTACATTTTACATGACTTTGTGTGAATATTGCATTTTGAAAATAACAGTATCAAGAAAGCCGTATCAGGATACATTGTGGTTTGAGCATAGGCTTTCATGCCCTGTTATGTAGAGGTGTTGGCCATAAAGGGAGACATTTGTTAATCTCAGTTGAAGCAGTATGTACTGTCTGATTTAAGCACTATCATGACATTATGATAACTGAAATCCCAGATGATCTATAGCCTGAAATCATGACATCCATTTCATGATACATCTCTGTGCTCTGAAAATAACCTTGGCAAAAGGAAGCAAAGCTCAAAGGGAGAAGGCTCAGATAATTTACACTTGTAGGACTCCCGACTCAGTTTCTCAACTGCAGATATGTTTGACCTTTTAAATATACTTTCTTTAATAAATGATTCATATTCAGAGTAGTGATGAGCTGGAATCTGTTTTAGCCTGCACTGTGGTGAAAGCAGGGAAACACCTTGTATAAACACAGACAGACAAACTCCCACTCACTCACTCAAGTGCGGCACAGCTGAACAAGGATGGATGAGGGTCTGTCTTTTCTCCAGTTAGATGTGATTTACATTCTAATGTACTTTTATTCTTGTGCCAATAGGTTCAAATGCATTTTATTATTAGAACAAACATTAGTCTCCCGGTCTCTGTTTTCTGTAGAGATGGTTATACGGTATTGTATTCTGGCTGTGTGTTTGCACCTACACACCTCCCACAATGCACCACCACGGCCACCAGGTCATAGAGCCTCTCAGGATTGGTGGCGTCCCCGGAGGTGTTGAAGAGGCGGAGCTCCAGGGGGAAGACGACGCGATAGGACAGCTTGGTGTAGCGCTGCAGCTGTTCCATGTACTTAAAGCGCTTCAGGTGCAAAGCCAAGATCATTGGCAGTTTCTTTACACGCATCCTACGTCACAAACATTAGAGTCAGACACGATTTCTAAATACCAACCACATTCACAAATGCATTAGCACAGACCTTAAAAGCAGTCATTAAGAATGAACCTGTATACTGACCTCTTGTGTGCCTCCTGCTTGCTTCTACATTCTTCACAGTAGTATTTATACTCACTGCACAGTGTCTCTGTGTTACTGAAACCTCTGAGAGGAGCCATAAAGAGAGAATTTGTCAATATACAATCTGAAGTCGATGTTTACAAATGAATGATTCAATTTCATAACACTGCATTCTCCTCTTGCAGTTCGGTGAAGGACACAGCACAGACTACATTTTTTATTATGCTCTTCTTAAATAGTCATACAAAAAACAAAACAGGTTTTTACAGTTTTTTTTTTTGGCTCAGATTGATTTAAAAAAAAATCCAGCAGCCTCAAACAAACATCACCTGTAAGAGCACTTTATGCCATCTTTTTTGAAACAGTAAAAATAAGTACAACTATACTGCAGATTGCAAACTCTAAAAATGTTACTACTTTAAGTTACATGAATAAATATGTTAAAGCCCCAATGTTATTCAACAGTGACTAGATCTGTAATGCTAACAAACATTTGTCTATTTTTGTATTATCTAAAGTGGAACTAAATTCTTAACTCTGCATTTTCATTATAAATTCATCTGCAGTTTATTTTCTTGATCAGTCATTTAGTCTTAAAACATCTGAAAACAGTAAAAATGTCCATTACAATTTCACACAAGCCAAGGTTCAAATAGCTTGTTCTGTCTGACCAACAGTCCAAAATCCAAAGAAATTCAGTTTACTACAATGTAAGACAAAGAACAGCAGAAAATCCTCATTTCTGAGAAGCTGAAATTATCAAAGGTTTAGCATAATTTCCAATTAATTTTCTGTCAATCAGCTACGAACCCTGCTTCCTCAATGCCTGATGCATCATACCTGAGGCAGTGTGTGATGGAGGTATTCTGTTCTACATCCACAGAAAGGTCCAGAAAGTCCTCATCTTTGCTGCTTATCTATAGGGAAAAAGGACATCAAAATAAACTAAACTCAAATACTAGACAAATGCATCAGCCCAATCAGTTATAAAAAATGTCTTACAGCTGTGCTATGAGGGCTGTGGCCATATGGCAATAAAAATCCTACCATGTGCCATTCTATTATATTTACCCAAAACATTGTTTGCGCACACACTGACACAACCTAAGCTGCTCTCTACCTTTGTGCCAGGAAGCTTCATCCGTGTAAGTTTACTAATCCCGGAAATCAGCAGCAGGACTGCTTGACTTGAATGAAAAGTTGTGTAAACAAGACTCTAGTCACACACGGTTGGTGAGACGTTTGGTGTGAGCCACTTAAACTTCCCTCGGGATGAAAACAACAGTGAGACATCTTACCGTTTCACAGGTGAGGCAGCGTGTCTCATTGGTCAGAGTGCCTTGGAAGATCTCATGGACCCAGGTGGGAGCGGGTGTGGCATTGCTGTTGTTGTTCTGTGAGTCCAATGTGCCGTTGGCAAGGCGGCCATTGGTCTTCTCCTGCTTCCTCTCCTCTTGAAGCAGATCTGCGATGGTGTTGAGCAGGTAGTTCAGGAACTCGTGGGCATCCTGCTGCATGTAGTTGTCAAACAGCTCTGAGGAAGAAAGATATTCCTTTATTAGTCCCACAACGGAGATATACGGGAAAGCACAGAGGGACAGACTTTAGTGTTCCAATTCAGCTATTCTACATGTTCAGCAGGTAGCCTTCTGCTCAGTGAGTCAGTGGCCAAAAAAGACAAGCAGGAGAATTTTAAACTGCTGTGATTTGACACTCTGCTATAGCTTTTTCCCCCCATATATATTTTGAGTTTCCTTTCACCATTCTCCTTGCGTAGCCGGGTGATGAACTTCTTGGGTGGTATAACGCCCACTTTCCTCTTTGGTTCGCAATACTGTGAAACAGATCGGCCAGACAGGTGAGCAGGTTCTCCTTCCGCCGAGGCTGACTGCGGTACGCCAAGATCTTCTCCCGAAACGGTCGGCAGAAGTACAGAGCCTGCAGCACTGAGTTGCAGTAGCAGGTGTTCCCGAACTGAAATCAAACATAACAGAGTAGAATCAGTGTATGAGTATGAGTTTGGTGCAGATACGAAACACTGATTCTGCACATTATCATTCACTTACGTTGACCAGGCCAAAGTAGTGCTCATTGACCGGAAACTGCTCAGATCCAATCTCTTTCTCCAGTGCAGAGGCATTGGCGCCCTGTAAAACAAAATATTTTATATTCACAAAACAAGTCATGCTGTAAGTTCAGCTGATATTTTGAAGAGAGTGATGAAAAAAAAAGCATTAAGTAATTGCCAAATTAGATGGCAGCAGCTTGGCATTTTCAAGGTAACTTGTTGCTGGAATAAAACACAAAGCTAATGGGTGCTTAAAAACTCCACCTCCACTCTACCCTTTTATGCCATTAGAGCTAAAAGCATGCAGCATTTTTAACTGACTGTAAAGCTGGGCTGTCCCTGACCAGTGCTTACACTCATCTCAAGAAGCTTTTAAATGTAAACCCGTCGGAGATGTCAAAATTACATGTGTCAGAAGCTTTTTGAAGTTGGCACAGGATTGGTGGCTGTTTTGGGAAACACATCCCCTTCTAGCATGATTGGGTTAATAGAGTAAGATGTGGTATACAGACAGAAACAAAGTGTGCAGGGTGGACATGCAGCTGGAAGGGATCCACAACTGCGCAGCTAAGGTTAAACTATGTCGTCATTGCCTGCGTTAATAAGATCTGGTAGTTTGTCAAAGCCTTTTCCCGATTTCCCAACACATAATGCAGATTAAGATCGTTTCTCCATCTGAAGTCATCCATTATCCAGCTGTGGTCCAGTTGTTGGTGAGCTGCAACACTGGTTTAGCTTTAGTTACCTTCACGTTAGCTAGTTAGCTGAGCTGCAGCAGGTGCACTGTCACTGTGCTCTAACAAGCTGTGATAAATATTAACTAAATAAGACATCAAGCTATGAGTTTAAAGGGAGTCAACAATGGAAAGTGTCCATCTACAGTCGTTACAAATACAGCAGAGAGGAGACGGCAGTGGGTGGCTGCCTGCTTTGGTATGGTCGGAAAACTGCTTGGCTAGCACACACCAGAATTAGCTCCTTTTATTTATATTTCCACGGTTTAAAAGCTAATAACAGTGCAACCACTGTTTCCTCGTCACCCTACAGCCTGACTAATGCCAGTACGAGCCTGCCGTGCACTCACCATGGTACAAAAAGAGGCAAATTTGGAGACTGTCATTAGGATTTCCATTCGGCCAGCGCCATCTTCCACCACACAGCCGCGCGCTGACAAGACTGGGCGATTCCGCTGAGCTCGCGACGGAAAGTCCAACAGGCTCAAGAAAACGAGAGGATTCACTGCTGCTTGCTTCCGCCTTCGCTGTGATCAAGGTCGATGAAGATGATCGCTACGATTTGGGCGATGAGGGTCACACATTCGGACATTTCTAGCCTTCTGGCAAGGGTTTATATGTTAAAGCCAAATTAAGTAATGTCAAAATCTTTCATAGAGCAACTATTTATATCATCAGCTTTGCGCAAGTTTTCTTCTTCTGCTGCTGTTTTTGGAGGTTGGCAAACAGCTTTTAAGCGCACTACCGCCACCTTCCTCTTGGAGTGTTAATCAGAATTGGTCTTATGACAATTACTTTATTCTTCTGTTAAGTCTTTTCCAAAAAATTACCCCACATTCCCTGAGTTCAGTTGTAGTAATTCCTTGACTTCAAATTTGATTTGATCTTTTATCCAGTCTGTTTTTGAGAATGTGTCTTTCCTGCTGGTGCTGAGGACAAGGACATTTAATAATTACATGTTACTGTTTCCTCTATGTCGCAATATTCACACATACCTGTTAGATAAGATAAGATAAGATATACTTTTATTCGTCCCACAGTGGGGAAATTTACAATTTACATATTTACTAATTAATTATCCAAATTGTACTGTTGAGATCAGTGTACCCAAGTCTCATCCTTGAGATAATGTCCTCTTCTTTTTTAGTCCTACTAGTTTCTCTCATTCCTCCTACTTTCTTTTGAATGGTATCGAAATGCCTACTTTTCGTCTTCCTGTTCCATTTCTTTTGATACAACTACTGCTATAATTTACTGCTGATTTTTATAGTTGTATATTTTGCATTAGTTGAATTTCATCAAGTTTTGTGCCTGCATAGCAATACAATCTAGTCAATCAATCAATATAATCTCGTCACTCCTTTACCGTCACTGTAATTTGGTTCAGGCAATATTGCGACCTACCTCAATTGTATTTCACAAGGCGGAGTTTGGGGTCCTACAATCTCTCTTTCAGCCGTACCCGCCATCTTGTATAGACCGGGGGTAAGATCCTCTCCGCGTTAAATGCTATTTTCTACCTTTATTATCGTATTAATCATACACAGTTACATTCATGTTCGCTCCTCAGATCTTCCATTACTTGTCAGGGGTTAATATAGTTTGGAAATAAGGTCCGCGGAGTGATATTTACCGTTGAATGTGAGCAGGTCCAGCAGCGTGGCTCTCCATGTGGGCCTGGCTGGCAGCGAAACCTGCAGTAGAAACAGTATTTTCCTCTTAACAACCTGTTGTCCAGCTGTAATACAGCTCATCAAAATATCTGTCGTGGATATTTGGTCGACTTTAACAAGGCTACAGATGCTGTTCTGTCAAACGTCGTAGTCCTGTGCCTTATGTATTTCTTGCTAGCATAGATATTAGCATTTTCTCATGCACTGTCGGTGAAGATGAGCAGCTTTTTTATATTGTGTAGAGAAAAAAATCTATCTGAAACCACTCGTTTTTTCTTATGTGTGAGCAGTAGAAATGTATTTAACAAATTATGGTGTCATTCACTTTGATCAGTTGTTTAGCCACAATGAGTTCATTTTTAGCCTTTAGCAGCTAAGTCTGTTGGCGTTTATGGGTTGTCACTGTAGTCATATCGTGTTTTTTGTGGTGTACATTAATCTTTTTGGATTACTTATAAACCCATACTGCAATTTTGTTATGATTTCTGGAAATGACAGATCCTATGCCTTGTTATCATGTGGTGCATTGAGATAAATTTACATACAGATACAGCCTTTATTGTCATGCCATTTTTCATCTGCTTACATTGGAAGAAAATCTCCAGGTTCTGCCACGACTAACTGAAGTGTCTTTTCTCTCAGTAATCAGGCATCATGACGAACACCAGAGGCAAGAGGAGGGGGACCAGGTACATGTTCAGCAGGCCATTCCGCAAGCATGGTGAGTACGAATTTAAAGGGTAGTTTTAAATGTCAGATTACACTTTAAGTATTGTGGACAACGTTTTGTTTTGTACAGCCTAAAACTATTGTCAAATGTGTGCCAAATAACAAGCATTAATTGCATTTTTACTTCACAGGCCCAATTCCCCTGTCCACATACATGCGCATCTACAAGAAGGGCGACATCGTTGACATCAAGGTAAGAAGCAACATTATGCAACACTTGTTTACTAGTATCCTTGTTTCCTTCGGAAAACAGTAATTATCCATTATTGCTGTAGTTTGAATTAGAGCTGCTCAGTTACTGTCAAATTTGACACAGTGGAGGTAATGAACAATTACTGGTTCCATACTACAGCATAATGGTAAAAAGGTGAGGTTGCTGTATAAATGCTCTGTTACATTGTTGTGTGTTTTGTCTTTTCAGGGCACAGGTACCATTCAGAAAGGAATGCCTCACAAGTGCTACCACGGCAAGACAGGACGTGTCTACAACATAACCCAACATGCTGTTGGCATCATTGTCAACAAGCAGGTCAAGTAAGTAGGACATGGCATTTATTTCTTGATCTATCTAAATTTGTAAGCTCATGTAATGTTAAGCTGGTACACACCAAAGGACTTAAAACTCCAACAAACGCCTAACATTTAAAAATGTATTTTATAGTTTGTGATGTGTGCATGTTCTTAACAATCCTTCAGATTGTCATTGGTATAATCTTGAATTTTTTTCTCCAACTTGTAAATCCTGGCTTCAGCTTTTTTGGTGTGTGCTTGCTCATGCATTTTATCTAGAAGGAGGGGTGTGACCCCATCTTCACTTTGCCACCAGGGCTGATTATGTCCTGAGTGGTCATTCACGTGGGGAAAAGTATTTCATCCTTACGCACCCCAGTCTAACTCCTGTTTGACCTGGGGTTGCTCTGAGGAGACAGCAGAGGAGTGCAGATATTGAAACGGCATTACTTTGAATTTCGTGCTAAAGCTACCTGTCAGTTTGTTTTGGTTTATGTGTTTGATATGAACTAATTTATGCTTTGGTCTCTCTCAGGGGCAAGATCCTGGCCAAGAGGATTAATGTGCGCATCGAGCATGTGAAGCACTCAAAGAGCAGGGACAGCTTCCTGCAGCGTGTCAAAGAGAACGAGGCCAAGAAGATGGAGGCCAAGCAGAAGGGCAGCTGGGTTGAACTGAAGCGCCAGGTATGAGATGATTCGAAATGACATCTTTCTCTTTTATTGTGGCCAACATTTAGTGGGTTTTAGTAAAAATAAATGGAAAAACGTCAAGATGTCCTGGTGGAAAAAATGTTTTCGTGAAAGTAGTCATTCAGCTACGGTGATATTACCCAGTCACCCTTGGTGTACATCAAATTAAAAACATTCAGAATTTAAGCCAAAACATTTAATCTGTGATTTTTTTAAAATAGGGAAATGATTAACAATTCCCTCTTCTTGTCTCTACAGCCCGCTCCTCCCCGTGACGCTCACTTTGTCAGCACCAAGAAAAACGAGCCACAGCTGCTGGAGCCCATCCCCTACGAGTTCATGGCATAAAAAGCTCATCAGAATAAAAATATTTGTACACATGCTGTTTGTCGTGTTGTCATCTGTTCACACATTTGAATCATAAGTGTCATGATGTGTTGTCACTCTGTGATGATTCTCCTCCTTTGATTAAAAATGAAATCAAATGCACTTTTCATTTCACCGGCGATCTGAGAGTGACTGACACAGATGTCACAAGCATTTTACATCTTCACACTGTTACCTGTAAAGTCTACAAGTTTTATTACATTTGCACTGTCAATTAGCATCCTGGGCTGTTTGTCTCACTGAACGGCAGTAATTAAAAACCCTGCGCACACTTAATTTTCCTGATGAGACCTTGCTTGGAAAGATGATGCTCTCTCCTGTTGCATCTGTTAAAATAGGGCAACGTGCATCTTTGTCATTATACATAGGTGTTTTTTGCTGAAGACATTTTGACATGTAGCTATAGGAAAAACATAATTGTGAATTGTATTGATGATGGCTCCATTCAGCTGCTTCAGTTCCAGTTTCCTGGTGTTGAGCATCCTGGCTCACTTTAGTAGAACAGAGCCATTGTTAATGAAAACTGCTTGTCCTACCATGATGGGTCAAAATGTCTGCTGTGAAAAAAAGTTTGCTCCCTGGGTCCTCCCAAGGAACAGAGCTGGGCTGTGAGGCAAGGTTGGGGCAGTGGTCACATGGGTTCTGCACACCCATGATGTACCAACACAGGTGTTTTCACTTTTACTGATTTACTTAGTGTTTTTTTGCTCAGCATGAGACAGTAGTTTTAGTGTCTTAGGGCAATTTGCAGTTAAGGGGGGACTCATAACAAAGTCATGCTGTTTAGCGAAACAATTTACTGTGGTTTACATCCACATAAGTCTTTTTTTTTTTCTTCCAAAACATATCATGTCATATATCAGCCTGAATTATGGAGAAAAATGTGTATAAAATTATACACAAGACAAATAGAATTTTTATCATATCTTTAGTATTAAATAGTGCAGCAATAAAGTACTAATAGTTGCAACAAGCTGATGAAGAAAATGTATTAGATTCTGCCAGACAGTTAAATAAGACGATTTTTCCCCCCCAGACTTAAAACGACTTTAAGGGAACATTGAACTGGATATTAAGGGTTTGGTTACAGATGGACTCCAGGAAATCAACAACATGTTGGATCAGTGTTTGTGCGCACTTCAAACCCAGGAGACGTAAAATAAAAAAACGTATATAAATATGTCTCATTCTAGTGGAAGACACAGGTGGAGTTGATACTGTGGTCGTCCAGTAGGTGGCAGTGTTCACCAGAACGTGTCAAGGTTACAATCAACATCAGGCCTCTGACTATGGCAGCAGGTTTACTGTAGAAGACAGAACTGAGATGTTCATTAGTGGAGTTTAGGAATATCAAAACTGCTTTATTGAATTGTGATCCATATTTTGACCGGACACTCTTTATACCAACAGATTTACCCATGACTTGTCAAAACTTTAGTTGACAAATGTTTGGGTGTTGACCATGATTCAGCAGTTTATTTTTTAAAATTGGTATAGCACTTTTTGAATGAGGAGAATCAGGTGCTTTCCAGTGCAAGGTAAAATGAATGCATCAGGATAATAATTACTATAAAATCAACTAAGATCTGCAATTTAAGTGATTAATATGTAGGTTTTTATTATCCATAATTCGGATTTGATTGCTAAAAACAGTTGTGGGAATTGCAAATCTACAGGTTTTTGAAATAATTATTCTCACTTTTATCTAATCAAAATATTCATAATTCATAAGACACTTCTGAGTAGCTGAAAATCAATTATTATAAAAATTCTTCCATTTTTAAAAGTTCATCTTTGTATGTTTTGTTTAAATTTGTATTTTCCTGTCATGATGTGGCAGCACAGTGTGTGTGTGTGTGTGTGTGTGTGGACCACTTGATGTGTGTGCTGTTTAATCAGTGGAGGCTGAATGGCTGGCTGGTTATGTGACAAATAGGTTATCTCATCCCACCTCAGTACTTTACCCAATATTTACACGAATTAGCAGCAGTTTACAGAGATAGGGCGAGCAGCTGACAGCATGAAGTGTGTGTGTGTGTGTGATAGAGAGAGAGAGATCAGGAGGGAGAAGGCCAACAGTGAATCAGTCCGAGGATTACATTTCATTTTATGGGTGCATCACTTGAATTGTTTTCAAAGCTGAAGAGATCTCCCATATATGTGGAGGAAGGATTTCGTAAAGGAAGTAAAGTCTGTACACAAAATGAATGTTGTAATCCGCCTTGCCTCTTGTGGACATTGGTGTTGAGATAAACCTGCAGAGGTTGTCTTTCTTCAACCTCATAACCCTGTAGGCCCGAGGTCAGGGAATTCAGACACGGGTCTTATCAGACGAGTGTAATAAGTATCCAACAACCTGAAAAGGTAAAACCAGGGAAAAAAAATAGATGGAAGAATAAAATGCAATCAATCAATGAGCCGGTTGGCAGCCAAAGCCCTTGGTATTGATTGGAAAGGATTTTGCTTGTAGTATTTAGATAAGGAGAATGGTGCCCATATGTTTTTGTATATTCCCACAACTTAGCAAGAGATGAACACTTATCAGGTGAGCAAATTGTTGATAGTTGATCATGTATTTATTTTTTTCGCCCAAACTTATATTTTTCCATTTTTTTCAATCCACACTGCATGCATATATATTAAACTGGCCTATACATCTACAGTAAGTCCTTTGTGTGTGTGTGTGTGTTCTCAGCATGGTTCTCACAGATGCACCAGAGCGTCATGTGAGTCACTGACTCATGGAAGTTACTGATTGAAGGAACAAAAAGTAAACAGAAGGAGAGAGAGAGAGAGAGAGAGAAAGCAAGCGAGAGGGAGGAGGGCAGAAAGACGAGGTTTGTGGATAAAAGCTGTGGAGCACTATGAACTCCTTAATCACACATGTTTGACACACACAGATTGAGTCTGTCAGCTCAGCCTGCAGCTCAGAGCAGCCGTATCGACCCAGGGTGTTACATATTAACCACACACACACACACACACAAACAGTAGATAATTGGACATGGACACAGACAGCTTGATCCAAGAGGAGTTGTGTGTGTAAATGTTGCACAATAGGAAAGTTCACAATTATCAGCCTGGACCACATTTAATTTCAAGAGTGGGTTCATCCAAAATTACCCATTCTTGTGCCCTGGTTTTGAAATATCTGTTTCTGAGATATCTGCCTCTAACAGAGATGGATTTCATTTGTGCACAGTGTCCTGGTTACTCAGACCTAACCGTACTGTCTACTGAAGAAATAGTCCCTGAAAGCTGTTCTGTGCATTATCTAGAGTAATAGGGAATCTTATAGGCGCTTTTGTGGGCAAAATGTGCTTAAAATATCAAAAGTACAAGTACACATTGTGCAGAATGCAGATATTGATATTGGGTTATATCAAAATTGATTTTAATTGACATGATTATTGGATTATTCTAATTGCTGCATCATGTGTTGGCAGCGTTTCAGTGTTGTTGCAGGTCAATGATCTTGTAACCGTACTGTCAGATAACAATGTACTCTTTTGTACAGCACCTTTGATCACTATGAAGATGAATGTAGTGCCTTATAAAGTACAATATTTTTTCTCTGGAAATTCTGTATGAATAGAAGTATATCAAACTACAAATACCTTCACATTGAAGTTCCTATTATTTCCACTGTATTAGGGAAGTTTTTCCAAGAAACCCACAAAGGGTGAATGAGAAAATATTTCTATTGTAATCTGGGTGATTCAGACCTTTAAACTCTTCTCCTTAACCACCCCAAGGCCTCACCATCTTTTATACTCTCCTACTTCTTGAAGAAAAAGCCCTTCAGTGGTCTTGAGAGTCATATTTGTGATGCAAGAGTGGGTGTGACAGTGTATGTCCACATGATGTGTGTGTGTTTGGGATTGGCCTGAACGTTTGACAAAGACACAAGGAAACCCCACTGCAGGCCAAACAGAGGGCACGCTGTATCTCTGTGTGTGATAGGTGGGGTGATAGAGTCGGTGTGGTTATCAGAGATGGGGGGGCACGGTCATATATGTGGATATTGGGCCAGCTGTATTGATCCTGGCCCTGACAGCAGAGGTGGGGAGGGGGGGGACCGGATGAACAGAGGAGGAGGCTGATAACGGTGTCAACTGACCCAAGCATGCTTACCTGAAGCGTGGGAGGGCACTGAGTTAACGCCCAACAGGCTCTCAATAGGCCTTATTCACAAAAGTCAGTCAAAGGTTTCACATGAGAGCATGGCATGGGCACACAGGGTGATCTCCAGTGTTTAGACAAGCAGATAGTGTTATTGGATTGTCTTTTTTTCTAAAGCCTCAAAAGTTTTGTTTAAAGGGAATCTGTGTAACTTTTGAGAGACAAAATAGCTCTTAAAAATGAAAAGTTGAATTCATGAACAAACACACCCTTGCTCTGTTCAATGCATTCAGGTTATTAGACATTAATTTGGTATGACCAGTAATTTATGGTGGATCATTTTAGTGAATGTTAGCAAACTTTAAATAGATATTGCCATGACAGCAGTTTTAGCATTTAACCAGTAAAAAACCTTACATTGTCTCACTTTAGGCAGTTTAGTATAATCTGTGTGCAGACCGAGTGTTATAATATTATCAATAAGTTGTGATTTATGATATTGGGTTATATCAATAAAACTGATTTGATTATTGGATTATTCTTATTGATGCATTCATGTGTTGGCAGTATTTCAGTGTTTGACAATCTTAACTTGTAACTATACTGTCAGATAACAATGTACAGTTTTCTACAGCACCTTTGATTACTATGAAGATAGATGTGCAGTAAACCAGTAAAAATAAGTACATTGTCTTGCTTTAAGCAGTTTGGTATAATCTTTAATACATGAATTTCTGCTTTGATTGAATGGTAGTTTCAGCATTTAAACTGGGATTATGAAACTTTTAAAAGAAACACCACAGTCTTCCTCGGACAAGTGAGAAGTTGAATTCATAAAAATGAAATGCACCAACTCAATTTAACAGACTGCTGCAGCCTTAAGCCTTCTTAGTCTGTAAGCTCATGGTGGCTGATGTTAGTTAACTCAGAGAGATATTGATGAATGACTGAGTCAGTTACTGTGTCACTTTGCTGTTTATGACTCTTCTCTACTTCTGCTACTGTTGTGTATATTTTAGCATTTACGATGATCCCATAATTATGATCTGAGGCCAAAGTAGCAACTGGTCCCCTAAAGCTTTAATTAGAGACGACTTACCGTTGGTGAACAGTGGCCACTGTGGCTACAAGTGACAAGTGGAGAGTCATAAAATCAGCAAAGTGACTCAGTTATGTGTGTTATAGGTTGACAGCAACAGCTATTTACCTAAAGTTTGGTAGCTGTAAGATACAAGACCAAATAAGCACAAAACCCTTCAGTGTTTTGAACTGAGCAATGGTTGGTTTCATCACTTATGATTTAAATTCTCCATTTGTAAGAGAAAGTACATGTAATTTCTTCTTTTAAAAGTCAAGGTCTAGCTTTAAAGGCTGAGACAGGTTGATTTAGTTCCAGGTTTGTGGGTTACAAAGGATCTCACTGAAGACGAAGTTCTGGCAACAATAAATCTCAGCTATCAGAAAACAATATTGGAGGGTTGATAAGATTAAGATTAGAGCAGTAAATTCTGTGTGTGTGTGTGATTAATGGAGACAGACAGTCGCCTCTCTCCCTGCTTGCGCGCCACACACACACACACGAACACACACACACACTCAGCACTTAGATAGGGACACATACTGCAAGGAGCCTGTGTGACATTTTTAAAGCCTAAATCAATCAGTGTGGAGGATGAAGTCATGGACGTTTATAATGTTTGAGTATCAATGGGATCCCTGTTAAACTCTGGGGCCAAATCATTTTCTGGCATTTTACATGTTGGGTCACCTGCACTACAATCCTGCACAGCTGAGTGTAGGTAACGGCTGAACATAGCCAATTATGCAGTAGGAGGTTTTCTGAATGTGTAAACATAAAAAAAAAGAACATTTGTTGTAGTGAGATGTTTAAATATCAAATCATGTTTCTTTCATTTCAGCGAGGTAGAGCACCCCCTTTCCTGCTCTAATTGGTTTCTTCCAATAAGATAAATGCAACACAGGTGAGCTGCCAGTTGTAGGTCAGTAAGTGTCCTGCCCCTTTATTACAAGTTTTGTCTGTGACCACAACACCACATCTGACATCTCTTATTAAAGATGGGGGAGAGGTTGCAAAGTCAAAAAAGCTATGTTTGCTCTTTTTTTGATTGCAAAGCTACATTCAGTAAGTCATGGAAGCTAGAGGCTCATCTTTGCAAACACACAGGATTGGTAAGTGGCTCCAAACTGCAACAAGCCAAACGGGAAAATGAGAAAGATCGAGTGGACACATAACATCTGATACTGTCTTTGTCTATTAATGAGTGGTTATTTATGATGTGTCAAATGTTTCCCCAACCTCAGAAACCATTCTCCTGCGAGAACTGCGACAAGAGCTTTTGCACTCGCTATCAACTCACCAGACATGAGCTCAGTCACAGTGGGGAGAAACCACACAAGTAAGCCATTGTGTCCCTGTTTCTACTGGGACTATTAACATGTGATCTTGGTGTTTCTCGAGCTGCCGTTGAACTGTTACCTGCTCTGGTCCCCAGGTGTCTGGCTGACGGATGCTCTGAGGCCTTTGTCACAAATACCAGCATGAAGAACCACATGGCTCGAGTTCACCAGCACCAGGAGAAGCGATATCGAGTACAATAATCCTACAGTGTTCTTCTGTGTGCTTTTTTTTTTTTTTTTTTTAAAGTTTGTCATGAGTATGGGGTTTAGTGTAATGATGTACTGGCTTGCTTTTGCTCTCATTGTTTCCTTCCAGTGTGACCATCAGGGCTGTAGAAAAGATTTCAACAAGAGGAACCAACTGAAAGCCCATACATATGAGCACCAACAGCTTCTGCCATTTCAGTGAGTGGATACACATCTGATGCAAGAATAATTAATAAAAAATGTATCTGTGCTTTGCCATCTCGAATCTGAACTGTATTTATCTTTTGATGTAGTTGTACTTTCAGCGGCTGTGCAAGAGAATTTCCCACTCATGGAAAACTGAAGCATCATGAGAAAATGCATACAGGTTGGTTGATAATTGGAAGGTTTTTATTTCTTAATTTGTGTTTTTAACCCAAAACCGCTCTGCTGCAGGTTACTCTTGTGAGAATGAAGCGTGTCCTTTCCAGGGAAAGACGTGGACGGAATATCTGAAGCACAGAAAAGAACATAAAGGTATGAATGTAATGCCGGCTGGTCAGTTGCATTGCACATTTTGTAGCTGCTGAGTCTGTTTTAGTGACTTCTTTGTTCTCAGTCAAGGTGCCGTGTGGAGAGTGCAAAAAGCTGTTCAACAACGCCTGGTTCCTGCGCCTGCATGATCTGCGTGTCCACGCTGGGCAGAAGAGGAAAATGTTGTGCCCCAGAAAAGGGTGTGATAAACGATTCACTCGTCGCTTCAACTTGGAGAGTCACATACTGGGAGACCATGAGGGCAAGAAGCCTTTTAGCTGTGTGTACGCTGGCTGTGGGAAGAGCTTTGCCATGAAGGTAAACACTGCACTACAATCTCATATTAAATGTTGGGTCTCAAACTAGTGGTATTCAGTCAAGCTGACAGTTTGGGTTTTTACGCTTAAAAAGAAAAGTGTTTCTTTGCAGCGTCACATCCAAGTTACTGCAGACAATCCAGACTTTACTGTATTGATTTAGTTTTTATCTAGAACCACTTTCTATAGAGGAAGTGGTTAACAGTAAAAACAAAATGAGGCCTAGATTATGAAATTTTTTTGAAAATCTTTCACGTTTGGACAAACTCATTTCCATTAACCTTTTCATTATGTCGGTTTGGTGGCAAACTGGAGCACGTGAAAAACTGAAACTTATGCAGGTCCAGACACCACTAGAAGTGAGATGTTTCGAGATTTTCTGGTGACTTGCTCTGTTAAATTACTGATACAGTGCAGTTGATAACTGGTCTCTGTATTAATCAGGAAAGCCTGTGGCGACATGGAGTGGTGCATGACCCAGCAAAGAAAAAGCTGACGGTAATGTCTTTGTCAACCTTTCTTGTCATACATGAAATGTGTATTCTCCCCATCACGTTGTCCTTTATATTATGTATGTTTTTAATATATATTATTATTCCCTTCCAGAAACTGCATCCTAAAAAGAACCAGCCCTGGCGACTGGCACAGAAGGTCAGACTGGCAGCTGCAGGCAATCAAGCAGACGCCAACAAACTTGCTGCAAAGCTGCGCAATACAACATTAAAGGATAACAAATCGTGAGGCCGTATTATAGAAAATCTGCTTGGATGTGTTCATTAATGGTGAAAAGAATCACATATTTCTGTTGATATACTTTGTTTATGCAAATATAAAATAAAGCCTCATTAATTCAGCACTAACAATCTCTCCATGCCAGTAGTTCACTTACTAATAAACTGCCTCTTAACAGTCGATCCCAGTATCAAGAGTAGAAAAGCATGCTGTCCAGCCATTAATCCTCTGAAGGAAATATTTATTAAACAAACAGAACACACATTCACACACATGTATAAAACTCCAGCTGATGGGACAGCTGTTTGTCATGGTGATGAGGCCTAAGGGCAGTTGAGCCCCCAGGGTGCGGCAGGTTTCTAATAAGGCCTGAGGCTTATTCAGCTGGATACAGCGCTGGTGTTGCAGAAAATCTTGATTAGAGTGATTACAGGTCATTATCCTAGATGACAGAGGATCACAGGCTACTTTTTAATATTTTTTTTAATATTCTATCTCTACCTGCAACGATGCATCCACCTGAATACAGCCCTGGATTCTACAACTGCCTGGTGAGGTGAATACAGCACAGATCGCCTGTTAACAGTTGCAGTACCATTTCTCCCTGCGGGAGTGAAGACAACATGACCATATGATCTCAGCAGTGTGTTTGTGAGTGCAGTCTGTCGAGTGACGTGGCACGATCTGGATCAGTTCCCACCTGGTCAGGACAGGCTTGGTCCTGCTGGGTCTACTACAGTTCTGAATGCTTTTGGTCCTGGATTAAGCCCGGTATGGAGCGATGTACAGTAGCGTGTACCAGTTCACTTTGGCCAAGGTTGTTCCCAATATAGAACATTCTGGGTGGACTCAGCATGGTGCGCAGCCTGCTTATGATCTGGCCCGGCTATACCAGGCTGCCAGGCCAGGAGACTACAGTAAGCGCCACCCGGCTGCGCTGCTCCTTCAGCATGGGCACCAGCGCCGAGTGGCTCATTCCTGCTGTCGACAGGCCGTTGACTGCCACGATCATGTCGCCGCACCTACAGGGACACCAGGAGACAAGTCAGTGAAGATTATAAACAGGACCTGACAGCTTGGAGTAACGTGCCATTCAAACAGCTCCATACTGTAAAACATCACATGACATACAGTCAAAGGCTGGTAAAAAGAAATATATTTGTTAGTGTCAAAAATATCCATGAATTAAAAAAACAGTTTATCTACCTTTTTTATATCTACAATAGTTAGTTAGTGTGTACAAAGATGGGGTCAAACAGAATAAATTTTGCTTTGTTGCTGGCTGATTGCATTAAGACAGATAAGACACTGATGACACAGGAAAAAGGCCACGGCTGCCAAAGCCATGCAAAAATTACACCTTACTTGCTAAGAGAGAATAAGGGATTACAATAAATAAATGTAGATGTTTCTTACCAAATTTCAACTTAAATAGTTAACACAGAAGAAAAAGAAACTGAACATGCACTGTGTGGGCGTGGCCTATCATCACGCCACTTTTATGAATCACCAACTGGAGGTCACAGTTTATCTTCCTGATAATTCAGCGCTATTTCACTCCTATCATAAGCCACAGATGTTCATGTGAAGAGCAACTGATCACTCACTTCAGGCGGCCGTCATAGTATGCAGGTGTGCCGAGGACGATGGTCTTGATGAAGAACGCCTGGTTCCCGTGGGTTTCCTCGTATCCCCCAACGATGCTGAAGCCCCAGCTGCCCGGGTGGCTCCTCCGCAGTACAATCTCATGACTACTGTGCAGGTAGCTGCAAGAAAAGAGCAGGGAGCAGAGTGAGGGAGGGGCTGCACAGATAGGATAGATAGACTGCATCCTTCAAGGACTTAATTTACTGCTTCATCTAAATCAGCCACATTGTCTATTGTGAATCTTAAAGCCTTTAAAGATGTATTAAAAGCAATGGAAAATGATCTACAAGTAGGATAATTTCACCTGTTTCCAAACATGTTTCAGGAAATTTCTAATATCAGGTATTTGAGCCAATTGACCGTGATTACCTTTTTTGTTCTAAATCAGTTTTTTGAATACCTCTAAATAAATGCGCCTCCATCGTCCTTCTTCTCCTCCGTGTGCTCACCTGGGTAATCCCAGCCACATGACCCACGATGGGGACCAGTTGGCGTCAAAGTCACTGTCGTGTGTGTGAGGCAGCAGCTCGTCATGGTCGTGCTCTTCCACCATGCTGACCTCCAGCACCCGCAACTGGACCGAGGACGAGGCAGCGCTGGCCTTCAGGGTGCCCACAGCCTCACTGTGGCTCAGGTACGTTAGGTCCTGCCCATTGATACTCAGCAGGACGTCACCTGAAGGAGAGAGGAGGAAGAATGTTCTGAATGTTTTTCATCTGGCTGAATTTGGTCACAGTATTGTCATTTCTGAGGGAGCTCTCACCTCGTTTGATTCGTCCATCCCTCGACAAGCAGCCGTGTGGTTGGACACTGGTCACAAAGATTGGCAGCTCCCCGCTCTTGCTGCCCCGCCCTCCTGCGACCGTCATGCCCAGAGACTCGTGGGGTTCCTTCTTCACAGTGATGTGTTTCTCCTTACAGGTCACACACTGGGAAAGGTCCTGGGTGTAATCACACAGAGGCAACACACACACACACAAGCACAGGTTCAGTCTCTGCACCTACTCACAGGTAAATGTTCTGCTTACTCTCTGCACATCATTGCTTTTACTGATTTTCACCAAAAAAATACCCAGATTTTTCAAAGAGCCATTAGTTTAAACAGATTTTCACATTGATGTTTATGGTACTGATTTTTGAAATTCACCCGTTAATTTTATCATTATATATATTTACCATTAAAATGCAAACACTTGCATGTTGGTGATGCAAAAACTAATCAAAAATGTCAAAATATCCCCAAACACACAATCCAATCCATGTGTACAAACACAGACACAACACATCTGCTCACTCTGTGAGTGCTGGTGCGAGAGAGGTGTATGGGCACAGGACTCGGGGTGGAGCTGTGGTTAGGCAGGAAGTGATCAAGGCAGTAGAGGTCTCTGGTGGAGCTTGATTTTGGCGGTGGAGGAGGAGTTGGTTTGGTGGGACGACCAATCATCAGGTGGACTCGCTCTCCACTGGCCTAGAAAGACAAAGTCAGTGTTTAAGGGACTGTTGTTCATGTTTTTACTTACTAAAGAAATCTTATTGAAGAGCATCCACACCTGTATGATCTGTGCAGCCTGCTCCGGGGTGCCGTGGCGTAGGTCCTGGTCGTTGACTGCCAACACGCGGTCGTTACTCCGCAGTCTGCCATCCTTCGCTGCCAGGCCTCCCTCCAACAGATCCAACACAAACACTCCTGACTCATCCGTTCGCCGTACCAGCTTGATGCCGAGCTGCTCTGTTGAGTCCCGCTTGTGTAGGGTGATTCTCAGCGTGGCAGGGCTGGACGGGGTGCCCTCGGGGGTGGAGCAGGGGGCGTGGGGCACAGCCGGGGTGGAGGAGGAGGAGGAGGGAGGCGCCCTGGAGGCACAACGACGCTCCCGAAGCACAGTCAGCTGCAAAGTGGTGCAGGGGCGAGCCAGTGTAGAGCGGGCAAAACTGTGGGGGACGTTGCTGATGTCCACATTGTTCACCTTGGGAGAGTCAAAGGAAATTTAGGGAAATTAATGTTTAAACCTGCGTTAATTCATTTTGTTGGGCACTTGGGAGCAGCACAACAAGCCATCCACAACAGTCCACAGCTTTTGACAATTAAAACCAAAGTAGAGTGAGTAGAGTTGGGTTAAGCTGAGTGCAGTGGAAACTGCTAAATGCTCCACTATGTTCACAAGCTAAGTACTAATGTGATTCATTATTAATATAAAAATATTGATTAGAGCAGCTTTAAACTATTAGAAAAATAATAGAAAGGTGATTTAGGAAAAGTGAAGAAGAGATTTTTCAAGGTATAGGAAAGAAAAATATCAAGAAATGATTCAGTGAGTTGATAATCCTTGAACCCTGCTCAAAATGTCTTTACAAAAAGTAGTAAATTACTTACTTAATTTAATATAACAATATACATGAATTTGAGTGAAAACAATCAAAAATAGTTAAAGTTCCAAAGTAAAAAAATGTGAAGCTTCTTGTATGAAAATGAGTTAAAGTGTTTGGTAAAATCACATCCTTCCAAGGCTGTTACCTGTAGTATCTGATCCCCGGCCAGCAGCCTCCCGTCTCGTGCGATGACCCCGTCTCTGTACACTTCCTGAATCACAATGTTGATGAGAGGCGTCTCGTTTCCCCCGACGACGCTGATGCCCAGCTCAACATACGGGTTCGCCCGGTGGACCTCTATGGCAGTTATCTCTCCTTCAGGAAGCGAGGGCAACTTCACACAGCCTTAATGGGCACACAAATCACATTACACAGCTGCATTTCACAATTCAATTTCCACATCCTCCTAACCTTTAACATAATGCTGCCTGAATGTGATTACCCCGTCGTCTAAGATTACAGCTCTTACAATTGCGAGAAAGATAAGCTGCAATGTTTCATGTGTCAGATCTCTAGTGTTCAGTCTTGGAAGGAAGATGCTCAGTCAAATGGAGGAAGTGATGTCGTACCCTCTTCAGCAGAAAGAGGTGGAGACTCGGGACAGTCCCAGCCAGAGGAGGTGGAGCTGACAGAGCGGAGAAGGTGGATGCAGGGATTACTGAGGGGCCGCTTCACCCTAGGGACCACACACTCCAACCCAACCACACCTAAAGACATGAAGACATGAAGATTATGTCTCAATCTAAACTGTATTGACTTCATTGACAATCTAAATCTCTTCACTGCAGACCAGTGGCTCGACTCACTGTCTTCCTCCGTGCTCTCCTCAAAGGCGGGGTTGTCGAGGCCAGCGTCGTCTGTCCACATGGGCCCATTGCCGCTGGTGTTATTAGGTCCTGGGGGTGGAGAGGGTGTGCGGTCCCTCAGGTCTGTCTGTGGGGAGCCGGGCGACCTGGGAGGGCTGGTCACCATGGCTCGCTCGTCCCCGCTCTCACATCGCGGACCGTCCATGCTCGTCTGCTGAGACCGCGTCCCGGGACACCTTTCACCAAGCAACAGGCGTCAGTTTGTTAGTCCATCTGACGTGTAAAGAAAATCAGGTTCAGCATCAGTTAATTTAATGTGATGCAACTGCTCCCATCAGGGACGGTCTCTTTTTGTTTGTCCCCTCCTTAAAGAAGGTCAGAGTGCAGGGTCACATGTAGCCTGGAGGGATTCAGTGGGTAAAATGAAAAAGTAGTTTTTGTAGGGAAGATCCCAGCTGAATTATGTTGCAGGCAGATTGATCTGTCACCGATAAGAGAGAAAACACCAGCGAGCAAGGCTGCATATCTTGATTTCTTTGTATTCTCCTGATGTATGGCTGCACTAAAGATTATATAAGTGTGTGTGGCAAGCATGTGTGTATCTGCATGCTTTCCATGTGAAACACATACATGACAAAAAATCTATTATTTTTTTGATAAATCAATTAATTTCAAAGAGGAAATAATGAAAAACATCTTTCACAGTTTCCCACAATTCAAATTCTTGGGTTTGCTTGTTTTGACAACCAACAGTCTAAAACCTAAAGATATTCAATTTACGATTATATAAAACAGAGACACTCATCAAATACTCACATTTGAGAAGCTGAAACCAGTAAAAGTTTGTAATTCTTGCTTTACAAATGACTTAAACAATTGCACAATGACATATACTGTCATCACATCGAGGTGCTCTTCCCATCAAAATAAACCAAAAATCAATTCTGTTGTACAAACAGAAACTCTTCACTGTAAAACAATTAATAATAAACACAGACAGAGACTCAAGGGATCAATATGGTCTCACCCTTAATTGACTCTGAAGTATTGACTGTAAGTGGCAACTACAGTATGAGCTGGTTGAATTATTTAAATGCTTCTCTCCTCCCTCCGAAGAAAAACAGGACCTTGTAAAACAGATATTTCTGTCCCACGATTCTTTGCTCTTGCATTATTCAAAACAGAAAACAGTCAACAGTCGCGGTTGTAATGCTATGTGGCCTCATGAAATGTCACTCTCAGCTTTTCTGAATTAATACTCTTTCGCATCTATCTGTGTTTTCCATCAAGACCAAGACAAAAACAGTTTTTCTGAGGGGAAGAAAATCAGTAAAATTTGAACAGGCCAAGCTCATATAGAGGTTTTAATTTGAGTGCTTTGAGTGAAAGTACCTCAGTTCTCACACGTAGACACCGTCAGTAATGAGATCAACCAGCCCACCTTGACCACCGTGGAACGCTGTGGCCTGGCATTCTCGCCTTTTAATCTAATGTCCAGTGATCCCTAATCTTCAACATAAACAATGTTGACTGACAAAGTCGCACAGCACTCTCTTGGCTCCTGTTACTATCTTAGAACTAAGTCTGCTGGGTAGGGGAGCGGCGAAACCCACGTGGGCCAGAGGTTTAATCTTTACTAAAGAATGTCACGTTAGTCCTCACAGTGACCTCATTTGATCTGTCTTAAACATCTCTCCTTGTCTTTTCGACACGACACGATGTGCGCAACCTTCGCCTGGGTGTACCCGTCGGCTGATGTGATTGATTAAAAGTCCTGGACAAGGAGACTGTTGACAATAAAGTTGAAAGTATGAAATCCTAAACCTTAGAGGAGAAAATCAAAAGAGAAACACTGGCAGGCAACTCAACTTTCTGTCTTTCTGTCTGGGGCTATTTTCAGACTTGGATACACTTAAAGCAGAGACTATGTGACATTTGAAAGAAGAAATAAAAATGTTTCCTCTCACAAATAAAAGTTAAATACATAAGCATTAAAACACACCCTTACTCACTCTAATACACTCAGGGGTTTTGTTGCCTTACTTGGTCTATAGTATGACCAGCAGCTTATCATGGCTTACATTAGCTGAAGTTAGTTAAGTTTAAACAGGTATCGCTGTGTAACTGACATTATTAACCGAGCCACTTCGCTGACTTCATCGCTCCTCTCTAATGCTACTGTTGCACTACTTTCTACCATTCACCATTATCCCATAATTGTCACTTGTAGCTACAGTGGCCGTCATTCAGCAAGCTTTGAAGACAGAAAATCGACAGTCTCCTGTAAAAACAGCTGACTCAGAAAAGCTTTTAACAGCTTGTTACTGATAGCTTGTTAGTGTGAGCTTGTTAAGGAAAATCTTCTTGACTTAACTGAGGTGTTAGGTGGTCACTGGAAATACAGTCAATAAGCAAGTGTCATAACATCAATGGATGGTTCCTTTGCAACACAAACCATCTCAAAAAAACTATGTAGAAGTCTTTTCCCTTGCATCAATATCAGTACATGCTGTGTAGATTCTGTCAGCACTGCTACATTTATTTGATATCCTCTCTTATGCAAAATTTACACCACTTCCATCCACGTAACAGCAACAACAACCTAACCTGGGTTCCAACTCAGAAGCACAGACAAATACAGACACACCATCTTACATTTCAGTTTAAGACAGAGCAACAGAGAAAGAAAGAGAGCTCAATGAAGAAGTTAAATTGAGAAGCAGACATGGAAAGATGGAGGAAACCAGTGAGAGAAAGGTGTCATGGTGCCATCCCAAGTTGAGTGCACGTCCCGCCGTGTTCGACTCACCACAGGCCAGGGTTGCCTTTGGCTGTCTCACAGAAGAAGTGGTTGAAAAGGTCTCTGGTGTTGAAGTTGCTCAGCATGATTGCAGAATGAGAACATGGAGCTCCTGGTCAGCCAACCCATGACTGCGGTAGGGAACCACTAATCCCCCGTCACATGACCTACAGCCCAATAATCTCCTCAGGGTCTCACAGCACCTGGTCCAAATGGGCCAAAAGCCAAAGCGTGTGGATGGACGGAAACCCTTGAAGTCAGAGATGGCGGGTAAGTCTGGACTAAGACCTAAGATACCTCTAAAAATTCCTGCCAGAAATGAGCCAACCATGAAGAGGATGGTTTAAAATGTATACTTTTAAAGTTATTCACAGGTAACTGGAGTTGCAACTAAGAGTTACATTTTTGAGTAATCCATCGGTTACTTTCTTTGTTTATAGATGAAAGTTTTGGTCTAGACAATGTTAAAAAATGTTAGTTACAATTTCCCAGAGCCCAAGGTGATGTCTTCAAATTGTTTGTTTTGTGCGACCAACCATTTAAAACCCAAAAGTATTAAGTTTATGACCATAAGACTAAGATTAATCATTGTGTAAAGCAATTCATTTTCTGTTGTTCAATGAATCAATTAACTAATCTTTTCCATTTCTAAAGGTAACCCACTAGTAACTAACTGTCTGGTGTCTTTGTTAATTGCCTGATTGACTCCAACACAGCCACAATAAAGCTGCTTTGCCTGTGTAACGCTCATGAAATGAATGATTGTGGTCATGCATGCATAGAGTTTGATCTTTGAGTATGCGTGTGTTTGCACTCATCACACATTCATCTAGTATGCCTGCATGTGAGCTTTATTACCTGTGTTTGAGATGTGCCTCCAGGTCACACCGTGGCATGCTGAGGGAGCAGACTGGGGTCAAAGGGCAGGACACAGACAGCTTGTCTAGCAGCTTGTGCACCAGTATGCTGGATCTGCGGCACGCCTGCAGCTGCAGCCGCGTCCTGTCCAGCGGGCAGAAGTCCCTCTCCTGGAGGAAGCTCCGCAGGCAGCGGGCGCAGAAGGTGTGTCCGCAGGGCGTGTCGAGCGGCTGCACCAGCGGCTGCAGGCAGATGTGGCACACCAGGTCGTCGTCCACCTCCAGACGGTAGTTGTAAAGGTGGTTCTCCCAGCTGCGGTGGATCTGGCCACACTCAGGACACAGAGCCTCCAGGGCTGGCTCCACCGGCCCGGCTAGACCCACCTCGCAGCCCGGGCTGCCCATCTCTGCTCCTTTGACGCAACTCAGCTTTGGCACAAGTGACTCCAGTGGGGCAGCAGTGTTGGGAAGGGGCACACACACGCCTATCCCATAAGCTTCACAGGATGAACAAGTCGCAGAGAGGACAGATGCCCCCCAGTGGCTGATGGCACATCACCCTGCAGGTCAGAGGGCAAAGCAAGAGGGTTAAACAGCTGTTTCAGAAAAACAACAAGTGTCTGATTATATGCTCGTGCATTTATTCATGTGGCAAATGCTTTGTGCACGTGTACCCACGTGTCTGCATGAGATCGAGAGTGGCACTGTGTGTGTGTGTGTGTGTGTGTGTGTGTGTCAGTGAGTGTGCTGAGATTATGTATTGCTGCTCCTGTCCACTAATCTGGCAGTATAATCTCTCTTTTGCTCTCGCCTGCTGCAATCTTCCAATTCCACAGAGAGGGAATTATCTGGGATTGAGGCAGAGAGAGGACACAGATCAGAGGAAGTGGGATTGGGAAAGCAACAGAGAGGGAAGATAGTGCCAGCGAGAGGTAGGAGGGAGCAGGGACTGAGCGAGGAAGGGGAAAGAGAGATAAGAAGAGGGGCGAAAGAGATTAAGGGGTTGTAAAGAATCTGAGGCACAAAAAGAGAAAAAGAAAATGAGAGAGGGAAGAGGATGAGTAAAGTCTGCAAAGGAGATTTAATAGTAGGAAATAGTAGGAATTCTTTAAGCCTTCCCCACAACAAGCTTGATATTTTTGGCTCAGGCCTTGTACAGTAGATGCACTCAGTCTCCTCTGCAACAGGCAGAACATGCCTAAAGCAAAGTCTTGAAATATAGCACTCCACCGAGGAGAGTGCGTCCCCAGAGCTAATGCACTGTGCGCGCTGATCATTTCCACAGTGTTTCACATCCATTCAGACGCTCAGATGTGGGCGCGATGCTGTCAAGCGGACGGCAGAGGGCGTGCTTGAGCACAAGGCAGGCCAGCCAAGCCACAGTGACTACCTGCCTCTGTTCCAGCGGGGGTCTGGTCCTAGTCTCCATGACGACCTGGATCCTGTTCTGTTCATTGGGGCTTGACATTCAGAGTGGAGCTGGAGAAGGATGCAGACAACAGATGCACTTCTCCCAGCAGGATGCTCTGCTCCTCCCTGGTGCAGCCAGAGGAGGATGAGGATGATGAGGACCCCCCCCTTTGGTTCTGCTTTTTTTGCTGCTTGTCTCTGCAGCTTCCCCTTTCTGCAACAACCTGTCTCATTGGCCGGTAGTTACTTATTTCAGCCTCCTTTAAGTACGTGCTCCTGTCTGTGTGTGACTGGCTGCTTCTGTCTCTATCCCGCAGCTGGACATGAATTAATCATGAGGATACAAGGCTTCTCTGTTCCTATAACAAAGCTGTGACATCACCACATCACACACACTCACAAACTTGTAGATGTGCACGCACGAGTCCAGCAAAAAATGTCACACACACACACACACACACACACACACACACACACACCATGCACAAGAGCTTTTTAGGTACTACATCCTGCAAATAGTCTTTATCAATAAGTAAAGTGTTCAGGTTTGCACTGTGGCAGCAGACTAGAGCCCCGGCCAGGAAAAGCACTTACATCTATTTTAAACATAGCTGCAACAGATTCCTTTACACAAGTCATATGAAGACTGGCAAATGCTTGTGAAATATCTTTCTTTTAATCCCACTGTGTGTGTGTGTGTGTGTGTGTGAGAGAGAGAGAGAGAGTCCAAGGCCATGCTGTTATTGTCATTGCTCTGCTTTCTATATTAATAAATAACAGTCTTGTCCCTGCACCTGTCTCTGCTCATTTCTCATTTTTTTAGAGATGACAACACAGGATGAGCCATGAACAAGCTCGCCTGCAGGAATGACATTTTCAAATAAGATGAGATGATGTTTTAGGGCCAGAGATTTAAAATCTCAGGTCCTGTCGGCTTAGCCTACATTTCCATAAAGCCCATCTCGTCGTCTCTTATCTTTAAAAAAAATCCAGAAAGGCTCATAGCCACTTGCAAGAACAGGCCTGCGAGCTCTGTTGCAATAGTCAGACATGCAATGATAACAACAAAAACTGACACTGATCTAATACAAATCATTTCCTCACTGTCATAGTAATTTACCTTGACAACGCATGAACTGAAGTGTCATGATCTATAAGCAACACAAAGGCGTTCAACATATTTGATCAGACAAGAGCCTTTTTTTAATCATTGCCCCCATCTGTCTGACTCCATCCCACCCTCCACAAGCGGAAAAGCTAGGACAGATGAAGCGACAATGGCAATATCAATGCACAGCCAGACACACACTGACACCCTTCATGCAGCCGCTCATTGCATGCAGATGTAATGTTACCTGCTCCGGCTGCTCCTCCGCGCCCTGCACTCCGGCCCCAAAAAGGGGGACGATTATTAGCTGCGGGACCTCAATCACGCATTCACCGCAACGGCCCGTTCCGCAAACCCGCACGAAAACGCCCCCGTGCCTTTGGCGGCGCTGGCCCCGCCCACTGCTGTCCGTCAACTGGGCTGGGTGGGGCCTGCGGCTGTCAATCCACAGCAGGAGCAGGGGTGGCTGCCAAATCGCCTGCTCAAAATTTTTTTTTGACCCTTACTCACCTCTTTTAAATTACTGTGATCTAAAATTTGGGGCTTTTAATGGATGTTTTTGGCCAAAAAAATTATAGTCACAAATGTCAAGTTATTACATTTTATTACATACATGCCTTGCTAGGTTGTTTTTTTATGTTGGAGACTAGTCTTTTTGTAAGGATTATGCTGTTTCAAGATGAATGGCTATATTGTACTGCAATAAACTGTTTTGTAATTTAAAAAAGGGTTTTAGTTTGTCATTCAAGGTTTGATTACGTCAGTGAAACACACTTTCTCATTGAGGCATCTTTCATGAAGAGATTTTCATTTGTAACCAACAGCTTTAGCAAGGGTTACTTAATTATTTAGCAATGCATTGTAGATGAGCAAAAAACTACTAATAAGAAAACTTTTTTCATCCATTTATGATAAATCTGTTTTGCAGGTGAGTCTTAATAGCAGTCATTAATCAGTGCTGAGTTAAGTTATAAAGTATGCAGATATGAATTATGATGACAATAATTAATATAAATGTCAGTCTTTCAGTTTTGCATGTTAATAGCAGTGTCTGATTATGTGCATTGTTATATTTATTAGTTACTTTGCAAAATATTTACATGCAAAACATATAATCAGATAAGATCAGATTCTGCCCAAATAGCACTGTATATAAAGTGGTTGGACTGAACTCCACCTCCTGCTGCTTTTTATCTAAATTATTTGAATACTGATACTTTGTCAATTGTTTGACTTAAACTTTGCAAATAAACAAAACTAACAATGAAATCTCAATCTTTTAGCCTATTTTTTGATACATGAAATAATTTGTGTTCAGATTGTGTCATAAAAAGACTTGGCTGGAAACAATCAGGCATCGCTGGGGGCAGCAAAAAATACAAGGTCCTCGGTTGAAGGACCAAATAAACAAAAAGGATGTAGCGCGAATTAACATACAACCATCGATTTTAGGCGAATTAATTCTGCTACGAGCTGTTATTGATTACGACGCGATGGCAGAAGACAATGAACTGGAAAAGTATGTGATTATATTCTTGTTAATTTCATATTAATGTGCGTTTACAGCCGCTGTTTGCACACTCTTCGCTAGTTTTCCTCCAAATCCAGTGACACTCCTCCATCAGCAGGGAGGGATATTTTTGGTAGACAGCTGTTTGTGTTTCGCTGTGTTGTAAGACGAGTGTGAGTGTGTGGTGGTTGTAAGGAAGCTGTGCCATTAGCTGCCTCTGCTTTGTGGTTAAAGGTCGGCTAAATCCGTGAGTCTCCTCTGCTGAGACTGTGCTGATTCAGCAGCTCGGGTCAAACGAGGACACTGCCGCTGTCCCTCATTCACTCACTAATGATTCACTTTCTCCTTTACACTCTGCATCACTCTGTTTTCTCTCACTTAATTAAGTTATTCTCCCCTTGGCTACCCCTTGAGGTTTTGTGCCATCTTTGTCCTCAACTTCTCCCCCCCATGTTCTGCCCATTCTCATGACTCATGTTGGTATTTGTCTTTATTTATCCATCCAGGCGCGCGGTAGAGGAGCTCCTCAGGGAGACTGACAGGGCTCGGGTGAGAGCAGAGACCATGGGCCCTACAGGATGGTGAGCACTGGCTTTGACATGGCATCTGTATCAGCCTGCACTCATCTGTCATTCCTGGACATTTGACTGCTACTTATCAGCCCAGCTGTAATTGCACTGGGGCAGTTTTTGTACTTTGAGTCCATCGCCTGTTTGTTGTGTGTTCAGATTTAATCAGTGCCCAGTTTGTCTTGTTTGTGTGCTGTATCCTTCACTTGTTTGTTTGTTTACTGTATGTCTTCAATTCCTAGGGTCCACATGAATGTATTCATACTACTGACAATGGTAATGGTGGTGACTGATCAATAAGGACAAACACTGAGACAAAACAACACAGTAACTCTTAACAAGTACAAAAGATATCTCCATATTAAGTTATATTATAGTTTTAAGGAAAAAACAACATATTTAGTGACACAACTTTATTGTAATGACACTGCTGTTCAATAGTTCTCTTCTCTGTATTGAGCTAATGTGGTAGTACTGTGTTATATAACTGTATTTGAGCTCTTTTACAGGGACATATTATGTCATGTCTAAACTTACTATATTGTTCTATAGGAGTAAATGAGCATGGTTATAGCCAATTTCCTAATATTTTGCCATTATACCCAGCTAAATGCATTGTTTACTTACCCTTGCAGTTAATTTTTTCTGACACAGTCAAAACAAATGGATTGCTAATAGTTGGTCAACCTGTATTTATTCAGGAAGTCTCCCTCAAATCACGATCTTTTTAACAAGAAAAACCTGAGAACAAATTACACATATACAACATTAAAAACAAGACAATGTAGTCACACAAAACAGTCATCGTCCCACATACAGACAAACTCATTAAAACAATCACAAATGTCAGCAAATAGAACTTTAAAGTCCCTTAGAGGAATGAGGAATGTCTCTTCACTTCAGGCTGTTTTGTAGTTCATTCCCAAGATACATTGTACAGTATTAGAAACCAGTCTTTTTCTGTTCGGACATGTTATGAGCATGAGGATGTCAATTTTTTATGTTTATTTAGTAAGCTACTTTATCATTTACTATTTACTATATAATTTTCATAGATTTTATTTCTTAACACGAAACAACACCTAGACATGTCTAAATGATATTTTGAAGCTTTGACTGTAATTTAATTCTGGTGGGCATATATTGAATAATTAATGTATTTATTGGCCTAAAAGTGGTCAAATTAGAATAGACTTAATACTGGAGTTAGTCTATAAAATACCAAACCAAATATGTGTTTAGTCACAGAATAAAAAAGTAACACTCTCCAGGTTGCTAAACCAAAGCAGAATTCACAGAAACATGACATGACCTCAGTGATAGCCACAGCCCTGAGCATGAAGATCTTTTAAAGCTAGTTGGTTCATTTATTATATTTTCAAACATTTTTGTGATCTGGTGTCAAGATTAATGAGCATTCAATGAGAAGAATTAAATCAAAAACCTGCCAATGCCTTCCTGAAACCAGTGATGATCATCCATAGTGTAACAAGTCAAACTGCTAAAAAGTCTGTCTGTCCACTCCTGTGTCAGGTTGAAGTGTCCTCTGCGGAGCACCAACAAGCGTTTCCTCCTCAACACCCTGCGCTCCACCGGCCTGCAGCGGCGCACCGGTGAGCCCATAGACGGACACTCCGCCACCAGAGGGCGCCTGAGGAGCGACTCCCCGGACAGAAGCCGCGACCGTAGCAGAACACCTCCCCGAGATCACAGAGGCAAAGGAGGCCACGCAGACCGTAAACATCATCACAGGGACAGCTGCAACAACAAAGATAAGAAGCAGGATAGAGACAGAGAGAAGAGTTACAGGCGCAAAGACAACAGAGAGCGGAGACATGGGAGGGATGGACAGAACAGAGACAAAGACAGACTTCATGAGTAAAGACTTGTGTCCAGAGGAAGGACACTGCTTCTTTTACAAAGGCCACTCCTTCTCCAGGGAGCACGGAGGTGGACACTCCTGGAACTGCTCTCTGACCAGCCAGCACACCTCACAGAGCTGCCAGCAGGCTGAAATACATGTCCCCTTCACCTGGAAGCTGGATAGAGGACAGAAACACAGGAGACCTTCTTTACGTTTTTATCCCTGCTGATGGAGAATTTGTCTTACATGGCAGTTTACTGACAGTTCACTTTAGAAGTTACAGCCATTTTGTAGTTGTTTATTTTATTTCCATAAATGGCTCATAAAAATAATCTTTAATGTTCTTTTCCCCCTGATTTTTCACAGAAATTGGACTGAATAAACTCTCAAGTGGTTTTTTTCTGTAGCTTTTCTGTCGCTCAGAAAATCTCTTTAAAAAACTTTGCAGCCAATAGTTTTGTGCTTTCCTCTCACCTGACTCAGGCTTCCGTGTAATTCTGTTTCACCTACCATAGAAGAGGTTTAATTTCTATTATAATCTTATTACCATTCTTCTGTCTCTATTCACCAGTCATAATGTTTACATAAGCCATGCTGCTGTCGCCACTGGGTAAGCACATTTTATCTGGTGGCCAACTTTTTGACATGTATATGCAGGCTATCAGGAACGGTTCTGTTTGTCAAAGGAGAAAAAAAAAATCTTGTTTTCCTGACACTCCTACATGTGCAAGAGTCCTCCAACAAGTGGTCTGCAGCAAGGATTAATAGTAATTTAATAAGGCTGCGATAGCAACAAAAATCTTTCTATAATAATAGTAATAGTAAAGTGATCACACTGGTGCAAAGATACAGTATTTCCTTGTGATTTAATGGGGTCACTGGGGTTTCAGGACAACAGATGGACATTTGCTCAAGCGTTCAAAGTGTTGTGCTGTGTCTTTCCTATCCATTTGGCCTGTCTCCATGTGTTTAAGCTTACACTCCTTTATTGTTCCCACATCCAGAGCGTTTTATAAACGTGGCAACTGTCGGTCTCTTTGGCCACGATTATGGGTCATGGGTCTATTATAGCAAAATTTGACCAGCACTACTCCTCGCTTGAGCCATTACGCAAAACTCTGTGTGGAAAAGTCGGCTAAAATGCGTTTAACGCCCCTCATGCTTCATAAATCACGTTGTTCATGTTCACCAGAACAGCTTGGGTTAACTGTTTCCTTCCTCTTTGAAAGAATGATCAAATATAAACACCATTAAGCCATGGTGCAGGGGGTGATTTGTATAGAATTGGTTTACTTGAACTTTATTGCATCGCTGAGTGCCCCATTAAGATACCGTGGAAAGTGCCATAATTGCTTATGAAGAACTCAGTGCAAATAGTCTGTTGATACACGCTATCAAGGTAAAAGCCCAGTCGTCTTGTATAATTTGCACGAAGAACAGGTAAATCACTCCGATCCAAATGTTGCATGAGAGCTGCAGCTGAGCTCCGGGTTGTGGAGACACTCTGCGCGCACTGGCCGCTTAATTGAGTTCTGTCGCTCACTCCAACCTTAATTGGTTTTACCACGAGAGCTGCTGTTTAATGGAGCGATCACACACCTGCTGAAGACTAATGGCCAGCAAACATGGCGAGAGTGCACCAAGGGCCCTTGGTGCAGGGACCTCGGACCCCCACACAGGCGCTAAATGGTGTTAAATGACGCATTGAGAGAAGTGTAATGGGCACATTTTAAAAGTCAGAAAGGTGGAGACGAATGAAAAAAGCTGCAAATAGACTCAGGTTGTTTGAGCTTTTTTTTTTTTTTTTTTTTTTTTTTTTTTTAAACCTGAGTTTCCAGGACGACAGTCTCTCCATCCAGGTGTCTTATCTCAGGTGACCCATTGTTTACACCTTTACGCATCGATTTAGTGCGCAGACTGAGATGCATCCATATAAAGTGTCGATGCTTGATCGTTTGAGGACAATCCTGCATGAGGAACTTGTTTTAATAAGGACCTCTTTAACCATTCTCCGGGTCTTCCCGATTCACCTGCTCACCTGTCTGTTGCAGCATTGGGGGTAAACACAGGTGGGTGCCAGGTATTTACAGAGTGGCATTGATTTACTGAAAAATCCCACAAGAATATCCTGGAAACTGGGGGCCATAGTTAAGTCTGCCTGTTTGTGCAAACAGTGAAACCAATGGCTTTGCCTCTGCAGAGTCACATGGTGGCAGAGTGACACACCTGTGCGCAGCGGGGCCTCCCAGTTTGCGCCAGAGAGACAGGTGGAGCAGAAGGTCCACGCCGAGGCAGGGCGCAGGTACGGTGCATGTGCGGGTCCAGCCATGAATCGGGAAGATCATTACTACCCTTCTCAGGTTTTTAAAGACTCCTGTGCCTACCAGAGATCACAGGGGGAGGACTACAGCCACAGCCCGCCGCCCTGCCTCTACATGAGCAGGCACTCCGTCTACACACCGCCGTCCATGGGAGCCCTGGAGCAGGCCAGCCTTCCTGACATTGCCCCCTCTTACAGCCTGCCCATGCGGGAGGATCCAGGTGTGCCTCAGCTCCACCATCCTCAGGGGCTCCAGCAGCAGCCTCTCCAGCCCGCTGCAGCCTATGGAGACCTGGGGGAACAGAGCCGATATCACCTCCCTTTCCCCTGGATGAAAACCACCAAATCTCACTCACACACCTGGAAGGGACAGTGGGCAGGTAACTCCTCCAAACAGCTGCATGTCATTTATTTGAGATCATAACAAAGACAGTCACAGAATGGGGATTTATGTACATGCACAGCTCTGTCTGCAACTTTATTTTGTAGTCAAAGCACCAACAGGTGAGTTTCAGGTGAGTCTTTCTGAGGCCTATAATGACATCATGCTCCCAACAATATGATCCTGGGTGTTTCAGTTTACCTTGTCAGTCAATTTGTAAAAGGCCCGGAAGGCCAGAGCTCACTTTTATCAGGTCTTATCGTCACAAAAATGTGGGTTTTGTCTCTAGAGAATATTTTCACAAATCGCCATATCTTAAACCATCAATAGACTTAATGTTATAGAGTATAATAGACCCTCAAAACACCCAGATTGAACAGTTTATGATTGATGATTGTAACATGGATAAAAGAGCTTTTATATTCTGAGACTTTGTTTTCAACAAATCTCTGTTTAAATTATATTACTGAAATATTTAATTTATGATTTTTTTCTATTCCACTGAGGGTCATTTTTATTAGACCAGGAAAATATCTTTAACTGTAGAACTCACACATTTAAGTTTTCTAATGAGCGAGTTTTCCTCAGACCACAAACCTTCTTCAGCTAAAATAGACATATAAATGAAGTTGTCAGACTTTTTCCTCATATGAGAGAAAAGTTTTAGAACAACTGACAAATTATTCTTCTTCACACTGAGACCTAATTTATTTATTTTACGCACAGTTTTTGTGATTGTTAATTATTGTATATTGGAAGTTATGGCAAAGGCTTTAATAGATAACATTTTAAAAAGCATCATTTCAGTAATTTTAACAATAAACAGACAAGATGACACCAAGAGGGTTTTCATTTGAAAGAGGCTGATTTAAGGCTTTTAAAATAAGTGGTAGGCTAATAAAGTGGACGCCAATGGTCAAAGCTGTTCGTGCTCTCTTAGACATTTATAACAGTAATGGACTTGCAATTACAAATAAATGGTTATATTTAAATTGCAACCTATAATTAAAAATAGAGTTAAAATAGATCTTACTCAATTTAACTTTCATTACATTTTTCATTTAATTTTTTCTGGAAGGAAAGTTTTTTTTTTCCAATGCCACATGTGTCTCTTATTCTGACTATAGAGTGATTGATTCGTTCATTGATTTTAGGTTTGCACAGGCTGAACATTTAAAAGGTACTATTTTAAAGTAACTGATGCATGGCTAATGAGGAGGAATGCAAACTGTGGGCGAAGCGTATGTCCATAAAATTAATCCTTTTTGCTGATGTTGTTTCTGGAGTGTGATCTGGTGAAATGGAGAAGGAAATCACGACTTTAGAGCATTTAGGAAGTTACATGTTTCTATCACCGCTGTTTTCTAAAAAAAAAAAATATTTTAACAATTCAGCCATAGGAAAAATAACCTTTGCGCGCAAACAGGATCTGTTTGTGTCCTCAGATATCACAAATTAATTTATCACTACAAACTCTGCTTTTATCACAGGGCCACTTTTATTATAATGTCTGATCACCGGTATGAATTTCAAATGTAGGTCACCAAATGTACACAGCTGGGATTATTGAATTTAGTCTATTTCACTTTATTGTCCACAGTAAGAGGGAGCAACAACTTGTAGCTTAACCAAAATCTTTATCTCCAAAATAATTTACCACATATTCAAAATCTGCACTTTAAAAACAACAGTTTCCCTGAGCACATATTACAGCTTTAGAGAGCTCCCATACATCACCTGTTGCTTTTAAATTTCAACTAAGAAAGTTGGCATATTTTTGGGTGAATCACAACTAATTGAAATATTATTACAAGTGAATAAATGTTTATTTTTCCTCGCTATCATAAGACAAATATGCTCTGTGGTTTCTACAGGTGCATGCTGGAGAGCTCAAACTTCTAATAGGATGCCATTTCCAATAAACAATTAAATTCTGTCTTTATGATAATCGATGTTTGAGATTTAGTCCAAACTATTAATAAAGCTTCAACTACTTTTGATAAATTACATGCATCTTATTTCTAAGGACTAAATCTGTGTTTGTCTGCAGGTCCATATGTGATGGCAGAGACTGAGGAAAACAAGCGCACCAGGACTGCCTACACCCGGGCCCAGCTGCTGGAGCTGGAGAAGGAGTTCCTGTTCAACCGCTACATCTCCAGGCCTCGGCGGGTGGAGCTGGCTCTGACCCTCAGCCTCACCGAGCGCCACATCAAGATCTGGTTCCAGAACCGGCGCATGAAGTGGAAGAAGGAGGAGGACCGGAGGAGGGTGAGGGGGAGCGACCCGGACCAGGACTCCTCCGTCACCTCTGCAGACCAGGGGGAGGCCTCGGGAGGGATCTCCTCCACCAACGGACCTCACACCGCCTCACCCCCCGTCTCCCCCTTGCACGGGCACCCCCTCTCCAATCCGAGGTCCCGAGAGCCCGCATAGACCCGCAGGAGGGTCTCAAGACTGGACTTTTTGAAATCCACATTTTGAGTCAGACCCATTTGAGAGGATTTATATTTTAAGGAATCCTGTCAGAATTAGAATAATAGAGAGTGAAGGTAGAATTAAGGTGATGACATTTCAGTCTGGTGCTCATTTTCCAGGGACCCTCACCCTCCTTATTGGATACTGTCTGTCAATTACTGGACTGAAGACACATTTCTTCATTCACCACGACTGCTCTGAGGTTCTTTGGGCACCAGATGGCATCCTGAGACAACCAAATCACACAGGAACCTCCTACCTTTCTCTCCCTTTTAGAGGCAGCAACATGGGGTCAGATGCACACACTGTTGCATGTTTCAATCAGTTGTGCTTCGCCACATGTGAGTATCAGTTTCTGAATGTATAGACTGTATTTGCCATATTATTAGCGTCCACTTGTACATAAGCTATATCATGTAAATTGTCCATTAAGAATCAATGATACATATATTTTATTTGTTTTAATCATTCATTGTACAGCGTGATGGGTGAATAATAAAATTGGAATAAAGCAAATATCACAGCACATCCAGGTGGTTCATTCCAGTGATGAGGCTTCACAGCTTGTTGGGAGCATCAGTGAGGATGAGGGCTTGCAGGCGCAGGTGACAGATCTTCTTCACCTCCCGGATGCCGTGCGCCCTCTCCAGGCCGGGCTCGTTCCGGCAGCGCTCGGACAGCTGCAGTAAGATGTTGGCCTTGTCGTTCATCCGGGCGCAGATTACAAACGGGAAGCCGAAGCGCTCCTTGTACTCCTGGTTGAGCCGAGCCATGCGTAAAGCTTCCTCCGAGCTGAGCGCGTCCATCCCGGCTCCGGCCTGCTCCTGGAGGGACTCCCGGGTCAGGGTGCCGCTCTGGAGGTCCCTGCCCGCCAGGTCCGGGTGACACCTGAGGATCCCCTCCTTACCTGGACACACAGGGCGGCTGGTTATCGCGCGCGCTCTTGTCTTATCGGTGCCATTACGCACAGAGTCAATCAACCCAAAATCAGCCACCCAAGCAAAACTACATCAGAGCTATAACAAAATATGACACAAAGTTCATAAAAAAGTGTGTCTCACCTGATTCTGGGAGAGCATCAATAAATTCATGGATTGCTGCCTCCAAAGCAGCCAAGTTCACAAAGGGACGCCTGGACCACACAGCAGCTGTTATGAGGGGACATCTCTCCACCACATTGCCGAATGTATTCACAAAATCCTCATAGGGAAGAGCGTTCACTGTGGAGATGTCCATGTCCACGTGGGGACACTGTTTAGTGGTTGCACATGCAGCTTTTATTGACCTTCGGACAAGAAGGGTTATTGCACTTTTGGACAAACCTCCTGCGCCTGTCTGTGGTTAATGTTTACCTTGTCAGATCAGCTGCCAGTCATTTGATAAAAAGTGGGGTTTAAATGCAAGTGAAAAAAACACATTTTAGATGTTAATTGGCTTCTCCAACATGCAGGATCTGATCTGGTGTCTCCTAGTCCGAGTCCAAAGATGAAACAAGATGAATGACTGAAAGAAAAAACATTAATTTAATAATTTCTGTATCTTATGTTTTGAAATTCAGAATAGCCAAGTTATCCCTCTTCATTCCTCTAGAAGTTACATAATTGAAACAATCTGAGAGGGGAAAAAAATATCACTTTTTGGTTGAACTGTTGACAGATCATAAAGATGCAGTAACATACCTGGACACTGCAAATATGAAACAAATATCACAGCCTGAGAACAAACACAGTCTTTACATCCAGGTGATCAAACTGTCACAGGTAAAATCCAGTTCAAACTGGCGCTTCCGGAAACACCCTTAAACTTTTTTGTTAACATGTTTGTTCCTGGATGCCGGCAGCTCCTCCTTCCTGATGACATCACGCAGGTAGTGAAAGACAGCAGGCTGTGATTGGTCAGAGACTAACATGTTGTCATCATCATTTGTAGTTTATGCATATGATAGGGGTCACAAGATAAACATAACATGAACTGGACTTTTTGAATTTAATAATTTTCTCAAGACTGAAAAACACTGGGCTAAAATTGACCCAGGACCAGTGGGTAGAAAACCACCATAAAGAAGAGTTGTTTTGATCCAATATCAGCATAAAAATAACCTAAACAGTGGATCAAAACACCCCATTGGCACCGAGTCAAGTTAACCTAGTGTTGCCTTGGTGCTATATTGATCCACCACTGGTTACATTTTTAACCCAGTGTTTTTTAGTGTGTGCAATCTTTGCTCTTTTCTTATGTACTGAACGTTTTAAAGTTCTTCTTTCATTGTGTAAAGCACATTTTATTGCAGGGATAATGCTTAAATATGGCAATACAATGTAAAATCCATTAAAATATTTCAAAATATGAAAGCTTGGTTTGAAAAACAATATAAATGTGTGGAAAACAATCTGCAAATTATAGATGCTGAGATGATATAAGAGACCACAACATTACATTTCATTGCAGAATAATATTCAAAAAGCAAAAGGTTGTTTATGAATGCATAGTAATAATATTGTATATAATAAAATCTAAAATCAAAAGTTGATCACCTACTACAGTATAGTTTGCATATCTATATACAATACATATTAAGATCCTTTTATGAAACTACTTTTTCATTTTTTATCTGCACAATAAAAAGTCATAGAAAAACAAAAATACTGTATTTACATTCAGATGACATTGTCACTGTGAGATCTTAATTCCCTGAAATCCCATATACACAATTCAAACCTTTGTATGTTTTGGTACAACTGCAGTTTATGAAACGTGTTAAATATATGCTACATATGTTTTACTCAATCCAACCTACATGTCTAAAAATGCTTATACTATTTTAATAGAATATAAAACAAGAGCATCTAATGCAACTCTTAAGATTATTATGATCACTCTGTATCAGATGGTTTCTCAAGCTTCTCCTCAGCTGCCACAGCGTCTGAATCAGACATTTCCACTTTGCTTTCTTCAGTCGCGTGGGTTTGACAGTAGTTATTGGCTGACTGTGTCTTGCTCTCATTCTGTTTTGTCAAGGCGGAAATGTCCAAAACGGTCTGCGCATTCTGGTAGTCGCTGGATGTCTGGTCGAGCATGTTATGGTAGAGCTGAAAGAGGAGGGACGTTGTTTAGGAAAGGAATAACTTTAGATAATAAAGCTGCTTATAGATCAGATACAATACTTCTACAGGATAAAATCTCAACTTCAAATAGACTATTTCAATATGTGGTTGACCTTGCTGCACAGGCCTACCTTCTCCTCTCTGTCTGTCAGCTGATCACACATGAAGGACACCAGTTTGGAGAAAGATGGCCGGTTGCAGGGATCCAGGGACCAACACTTACACATCATCCCATACCTGGAGAAGGAAGTCATAGAAGAAGGAGATGAAATTCAAAAATGTATATGAGCATCCATCAGTATATATTTATATATCTTTTATTATTCATAGTAATTATTGTGCAAATGATTCAAATATAAACTCTATCATGATGTACAGTGTCTGATCACTGTCTTCAATCTGTTCAAGGACTGTGTCTATGTAGTAGACAAACTGGAGGGTTGTATACAGACTGAAGACACCTACACAGACTCGTTGGCGTAGTATGGACACTCCATCTTAAATCCTCTCTCAATCATTGAATAGAACGTGTGATCCACCTTCATGCCCGGGTACGGAGTAACACCTGAGATTAAAGGTTAGAAAATTGTTAATCAATGTGCAGGAATTAATTGTGCACTTGTTTTTTTAAAATGTACTGCTCATGGAGAGCACTGGATGAAGGCTACCGAGTGAGAAGATCTCCCAGAGCAGAATGCCATAAGCCCAGACGTCACTCTTCATGGTGTATATCCCCTGAAAGGTGCTCTCTGGTGCCATCCACTTCACCGGCAAGCGCACCTGGCAGACAGCAGCCGCCAACATTATGTGTGAGAAGTGACGAAAAAAAATCCAGAACTTGAATGATGTAATATGACGTAAGTATCATCTGACTTACATTTCCTCTCACAACATAGTTGGAGTCGTTCTCGATGTCTCGGGCCAATCCAAAGTCACCAATTTTCACCAGTCTGCCCTTTGTCACTAACACGTTTCGAGCTGCCAGGTCTCGATGGATACACTGCACAGACAGGACAGACAGGACCAATCGTTAACTGCAGTCTGACATGAAGATTTTGTGTTCTTTGTTGATACAGTAGGTCACTTTAAAGCATTGACATGTGAGTTTTTGAACGGTTCTACATATATGTTTTTATAATGCCAATAAAAATCATAAAACATAATAATAATAATAAAATAATGAGGCTAAGAAACTTGAAATGTCTTTCATATCTACATTCAACACTGTATATGTTTAAAAACATGTTTATATTGGTAAAATTAAGTTTCCTAGAAAAACATATTGGCAGATTCTTTTTTCAGATTGTGATTTTATGGCTGCAACAAACAATATTTTTTTAAAAACTGAATGATTGTTTGGTCTATGAAATGTCAATAAATTCAGAAGCTGCAGTTAATGTCTTCAAATAGCTTGTTGTATCTGAACAGCCTAAAGCCCCCAAATTACAGATTTACTGTCATGCAATACAAAGAAATCGTCAAAGTCAAAAATGGGGATTGTTTAGTAGCTTAACAAATGACCTTAATGATTCATCATGAATCATCAAAATAGTTGTCAAGTAATGTTGATTAATTAATGTACAGTATTTATCTACTGGCTGTTTTAGCTCTAGTCATGTCGTGAATCCTCAAAGCATTGAAAGTGAAAAGCATCATCTGTGTTGTTCTGTGTGTGCACGCAGAGAGCGCAGGGTTGACAGATGGAAATGTAGAGTTTGGCCTTTCATCCCGTACGTTCTTGGAGGAGAGGAAGTCCATGCCTTTGGCCACTTGGAGGGCAAAGCTGAGCAGGTCGTCAAAAGTCAGGGCTTGCAGATCCTCTGTCTGATCATCCAGGTTTTCATAGATTTCTGGGTCTGTGGATAAACCAGTATCAGTTAGGATCAACACTATTTGCTCTGTAGGTAGGTGTTAATTTATAAGTTTATCTGTGTGACAACGTGCATGTTCTGACTGCAGATGGTATTTCTTCACCTTCAAAGCTGTCCATGTCACCAGACCTGAGGGTGAGGAGGGCAATGTCCTCCTGCCCTCTGGTGGTAGAGCCGTACATGGGCACATAATTGTCCACTGCTTTGTCAGGCTCACTGAGAAAACACATTATTGCAATGTTAAACCAGATGTCCTGCAGAGTAATTATACAAACATGCCTGTAGTTATATACCCTTTATTGCCCTTATATACTTCCCCTTGCTCCCACCTGGAGTTCTTCCTGGGCTGCAGGTTGTGGTAAAGGCTGCTGAAACGGTCCTTGTTGAAAGCATCAGTCACAGACTTGTGGTAACGTTCTCTGTTTTTCTTTAGGTAGTTCAGTAGATCTCCATAACAGCAGTACTGGAAAATCAAGTATGTTGGTCCTGTATGGAAATTATAATTACAATTATAACTTCTCCTATGAAGACCTATTTTGTATAATTAAAACTGTCTCTTACTATAGTGTCATTCATTATCTGTTTAAACACCAGCCTCCACTTCTAGGTGACCACAGAGGAGTTATAGTTGTTGATAAATTAAAGTCAATGAGTTAATTAAGTTAAGGTTAATTTTTTGTGAACTGATTACATCATGACTTTTATGTTGGTTCAGTAGTGTGCAAAATTTACTCATAAGATCACCTTAAATCATGGCACTAGATGCGTCATGCCATCTGACAAAAGTCACCCATGTTGGGATAAGATCACACGCAATGAGTGAACACAAAATGAGTTGTGCATGTGTGTAATTAGCAGTGTACATGTACCTGAGTCTGTGCATGCTCCGAGCAGGTTAACAATGTTGGAATGGTGACCGATGTGTGTCAGCATCTTGAGCTCTGACATCAGAGCCTCCTTCTCCACCATCTGATGTTTCTCTGCAGGGTCAAATATCACATAAGCTGCTAAAATGACCTTTTTAACATTTTGCATTTCGCTCACTGAATAAATGTATGACACACTGACCTTTGAGCATCTTGACAGCCACCTGCTGTGAGACTCCAGGCTTGTTGATGCCATAAGCTGTGGCCTGAACCACCATGCCGAAAGCCCCGGAGCCCAGTTCTTTACCTGGGGAGGACACAGAAACACCAAGTTTAATTTCAGTTGATTTTTGCTCCCATTGACCTTACAGGAAAGTACAACAAGGTAAAACTCTAAAAGCTCAAAAAGATTAAAGAATGGTCTAATAATCTAAATGTATGCAGCAGAACGTTTTTTTTCTTTGTCTTTTGTCCATTATCTCACAACCCTTTGGATTTATCTTGGGACCCTTTTAAGGGACTCGACCCTGAGGTTGGGCACCACTGGATTAACTGCATTTGAAACTACAGTAGCTCCTCCTAAACCAGCTGCAAAATTAAAACGCTGCTTATACATTGATGCATCACTAATAATTTATTATATCAGTCACAGAGCTCATTTTTTTCAAAACTAGTACTTTTACTTTTAGTAAACTGAACTAATTCTCCTGTACTTTTAGTCAAGTAGGTTTTTTTTTTTAATGCAGGCTCTTACTTATAATGGAGTTTTCTTACATTGTTGTATTGATACTTTTCTTAAGTAATAGATTGGAGTACTTCTTTCACCACTGAAGTCTGGTATCATGTCTAATTCTTGGTGTGATTCATACCCAGCTCCAGGTTTTCCCTGGGAAACTCCCATTTCAAGTCATACTCAAAGTTCTTGAAGTTGATATAGATGTAATCATTGTCATTGGGTCCGACCATCTGGATTATCTGAAGCTGGGGCTGATACTGGGGCTTCTATTGAAAACACAAAGGGGTTGGCATTAAATCCTTGTATGTTTGTGTTTGTATGTGTATTATGTGTCAATGTGTAATATATACCTTCTTTCTGATAAAGTACGTGAGCACGACGCTAACTACAACCAAAGCCAGGAGCAGAAGCAAACTGCCTACTTTCAGCACCAACAAGCTGCCGTCATCATTATTTGGAGCACCTGAAAACAGTGATGAAGATCAATCAACTCAATTTCATTTCATGATTCATTTTCATGATTTTGTAATGTGAATCGATCCTCTACCTCTGATAGCCTGGACTCGAGATGAGTGGTATATTGAATATTGAGTTTTGCACCAGGAGCCGACCGAGTTTGTCAAGCAAAACCTTAAATGGTGTCCATCTACCAGATCTCTGCTCAGAGAGCTCTTGATCGTCTTGTTACAGAAGACATCAGAGTCTGCCTGAGAGGCGTCTGGGATCTCATTCCAGGAAGAGTCTGTTTCACAACTGCTATGAGAGAAAGAGCAGGGACTTGAGGAATCGAAGTGTGCATGCGTATGTGTGTGTGTGTGTGTGCACTTCAATGCCCTCTGAGCTGAGCAGATCTGACAGTGAGCATACCTGTCATTGGATGAAAAACAAGACATCCAGGTATAATTTGCTGGCACAAGACTCGCAGTCTCAAAGGTGAAGGTATTATTATCGTTGTTAAGCCAGAATTTGAACTTTGGTTCGTCTGAAACAAAGTCAGTGGACAATAAGCTTTGCACCATTTGAAATAGAATTGTACATTTTAAAAGTGATAGCACTGTTCATAAGTTACAAGAATGAACACACAAAAAATCTCTCTTACCCACAACACACACTGACATAGTCTTTGTTTCTTTTTGTCCTCCAGCCTCCACGTGTAACTTATAATCTCCTGATTTGAGTGGATAACATAGCTTCACAGTCCTGAGAAGACAGCGTCATAGGCGACATTCATATGAAACCATGCATCCATAATAATATAGATCATATCAATATCAATTATATTTTCCAATAGTAGTTGACTTTTAATGCTAATTAATGGAAAGACCTTACATGTTTAGCACATTTCTACATGCTGGCAACATTTTTAGGAGTTCAGTAACAGACTTTAGCTCCATGAACATTGCTTCATTCAACTACCTGTGTTTTGTCACCCAGTTGTCCCTGATGCATTTAGTCTTAGTCTTATCAGGAGCTTCCCAGGAACAGTGCTGGAGCACAGGGTGGTAGGAAACATTGGCATGCAAACAGGACCTGGATGCATTCTGAGCTGCTATGATCTTGCTCTTATCCAGCTGGACAGAGAGGAAACCCTCAGCTGAGGCAACACAAGAAAAGAAATCAGTACAACACAACACAAACATAAGAAAGAGAAACCATTCACTGAAAACAGTTTGACCTCACTACACGTACAGAGAAAAAGTACTAACCCTGAACATGTATGTAGACAGACTTTGTTTTGTTTTTTGGGCTCCTGCAGGTGTATGTGCCACTGTGGTCCACGCTAACTGATTTGATGAACAGGTAGACCATCTGACTTTCAATATATGAATCATTTCTGACGCAGATCTGGGAGAAAAACATACAGTTGTTATGATTTGAGCCAGGAAGATTCATGGATTAGTTTTATGTCTTTAGACAAATGAAATAATTCACATTTGTTCACATGTACCTCCTCCTTGACTTCAGGACGGCATTCTGCGCTGGCATTCATTACTTTGCCGCCATGTTCCCACACAGGTGATAGCGGCCTGAAAAATTGCATTCTGCAGCGAAGCAGTAAAGGCTGACCAGGACTCACAGTCACATTGGTAACTTCATCATTTTTCATGAAGTCAGTCTCGAGGTCTGAAACACACGGCAGGGCCTCGAGTCATGCAACAAACTTGACAACTGTTTGCTATGGTGGGATTAATCAGAGATACAGTCATCTCTGGGCTGTGAATTAATTGAGTGATATTGATATTTAATTACCATAATCATACAATTGGGAACACCCTTCTCCTTCAGTATTAGTAGCACAGCACATTATGCCGCTCTCGTAATATTCAGTACTGGATATTGTGCTATTTGCTTTTCCACAGTTTGCAGGACCACTTTCTCCTACTTTGTTCCTGTTGAAAGGGAGGAGAAACTTCATCATTTAGAATTATACAATATGAAGATGTTTTTAATAAAGTTAGCGTCAGTAGACAACATTAAAATAATACTCATGCAAATGTAATGGAAAACATCTTACCCAGACCATTTAAGTGTGGGCTTTGGGCAGCCCTCAGAGATGCACGTGAAAAAAGGTGACCAGCTTGATTCTTCTACACGGTCCAGAATGAGCTTTGGTTTTGTGGGACGTTCTAGAAAAAACATGATTGTTAATAATAGTTAATACCAACAATTTATGAAATGGTCAAGTGTTTGTGTAGAGTGCTGACTTAGCATTATAGTAGAGAGCTGTTACTCACTCGTGACTACGCAAAGAGAAATAGTTTCATTGCTTGTTCCACAGCTCAGCGTGTACTCCCCTGAATCAGTCTCAGAAAGCGGTGGTAGGACCATGGAGTGACTCCCATTTCTAGTAAGGGTTAAGGCAAAGCTTCAGTTTAATCACATGCACATAAACAAAAGAGGGGAAACACACCTAAATATACACACAGACATTCACGTACACTGTCAGTACTCGGTCTGCTCCTCTGATCCAGTGGCAGACTGGGTGTCCAGAGACGTGCTCCAGGGAGATGTGGAGTTTCTTACCAGCACACACCTCTACGCTCACAGGACCAGATGAATTCAGATAATCAGCTGGTGCAAAACAGTCCACCTGAAAGACACTCACCTTTTAATCATCCAATGCATTCCGTGTGGTAGCATGAAAATTTTGTATAAATGCTACAAGAACGCATACAAAGAATGTATTCCTTGTAATTTAAAGCATATAACATTGAAAAGGCTATTTGATGTCCGTGGTTTCTGTGTATCTCACAGGACCAAGTATATTTAAATGTTTCAATGTATTTAGCTACTACAAAACACATATTCTTTATATTAACATTAGTCATCATTCAAGATTTAGATTTCTAAATAGGTGTTTTGTCTTGTCATAGTAGGAAAATTACATGTATTACTAATAACATAAGTGTGTCCCAGTAAGTCATGACAGTTATCCAGCATGTACAATACAAGGACTATGGAAACTGAAGCAGCGAATTGGAATTCAGCCATCACTCATTTTATTATTTACAACCGTGCTTTTCCTAGTATGACATGTCAAAATAATAACTTTAAAAACTTGTTTTGTCAAGCTGCCATCTTTTTAACGGTTACACTAAAATGACACATGAACCGACAGAGTTCAAACTGATGACCAGAAATGAAACATGAGAACATTTAGTGACGTTTGTGCCATTTCCCTATCTGATGTTTTTTGCTCACATTCCCTGTACATACACTGGAGTTTACCAAAGAATAAAAAGATTCCCTTGCCTTAGTAATGTTTCAGTAATATACAGTAACAGAGAAAGACAAGTATATTAATGCATAATTGAATTGAATTGAGCATAGTATGGATTCTGGCAGCTTTTACCTCAGGACTGGGTTCGCAGGCCTGATTCTTCACTGTCACACCATCAGAGCAGCGGAGCTCGACGGCACACAGCAGGAAAACAGCTTGAAAGACAGAAAACTAACTTCAGTTCAAATGTTTGTGCATGGTTTTTGAATAGGCAATTTAAAAAAAAAGAAAATTGTATTTGAAAGAAACACACATGAGAAATGCAATTACAAAAAAGACACAAAAATAATATTGGCATAAAGCCACTTGAAAGCACTTAATTAGTTGCACTGTATAGTAGATAAACTTATTTCATATGAGACTATATTGTTTTCAAACAAATGTAAAACTTTAAAAACTCTGATGATCAGTAAAGTGTCTCTCTCAGTGAGTCACTTTTTATCTGCAAGGTTCCTCTTACTGTATTTCTGAACTGCAGCTGAATATTAATATGAACCAAATGTTTCATAATTGAACATTTGGTTCTGAGGTAGACTAATATGAAAAATGCAAAGTAAAATATTTTATCCTGCCATCATTTTTTGCAAATATTTGAGTAACAGCTGGAAAAATATGCATATATTTAGAAACCTGTCTAAAATTCAGGCCATGAATATAATTATTTTTTTCCCAAATTCCCTGATTTGAATCTCTGATTCTGCAGTGCCAACAGCTCAGTCCACAGATCACAGACTTGAAATGATCGGACTCACCCGCAATCATATTTGTCTGCCTCGGCATTGATGCTGTCTTTCTGTCAGTGTCACATACTCATTACCGGGTTAGACGGCGAAACTTTGATGCAGAAGATGCGTGCGACTATCTTTTAAACAGGGGAAGCATGACTGGAAGTGATGCTGCTTTCAGCCACGCCTGACTGCAAAATATCATATATATGCAATAATGCTATGCAACACAAACAAATTGAAAAATAAGCCTTATAGTTTACAAGAAAAAGAATGACAAAAATATTTGATGCAACCTTGATTATTTTCTGCATGTTTTCAAATACATTTTTCATTATTATACATTTTATGCCTAAATGAATAGTTATAATTGTTTTAGAATCTTAGTTTTAGAATTTCAAATAAACTAACTTACTCTGTCTATTATTAACATTATTATTACTACTTTGCCATCTCTTGGTTTTTGTCCTGATGCTGAATTCTCATGCATTATTTTTGTGCAGATTGAACTGTAGGTTTTTATAAAATTAACTCAGATGATAGACTTTAACATAGCTTAATTTGGAAATGTCTTATTTTAAGCCAGCTGACAACTGAAGAGCACTGATCCTGCAGACTTGGCTTATAATACCTCCAAGCCTTCAGCCACATTATTCGTTTGCGTTCACAATCTCACAGCGCTGCGAGTTCAGCGTGCAGCTCCTTTTGCAGCAGGTAAACGCAGCCAAACGCTCTACCCACAATGCAAAGCTATGCTAGCGGGTCCCTAGCAGGGAAGCCTGGCTGCGAGCAAAAAACAACAACAGGCTACTTTGCGAAGCAGGCAGCTGCATGGAGAGCGACAACAACGACGACCAGGATTCAACACATGCAATGATAACTTCTGAAAATGCATCGTAGCCTTATAATGTGAGTACGGTAGCGTCTCAAGTGTTCCTCACCAGCTGAAGTGATATTAATCCGTTCCTTTAAGGGGAAACTGTTTGCAGGCTAGCTGGCTAGCTCGCTAGCTATCTGCGTCTCTCTATGTGCGAGCGTCTTCCGGCAGCAGCGGCGGAGGCAGCAGCGGTGCCATGAACAGTGGACTCCCAGCTTCAGCTGCTCCGCTCGGGGGTGCCGGGATACCCAATGTCAAGGTGAAGTTTTGCCGATACTACGCGAAAGACAAAACCTGCTTTTATGGAGACGAGTGTCAGTTCCTGCATGAGGATCCGTCCATGGCGAGCCTGCCGCTGCACGGCGGCGGCGGTAGCCCCGTCCCGTTGTCCATGGCCGGAGGTGGCGGGACGCCAGCGGGGTATTCCCTCGGCGGTTCCGCGGCGGCCTGCCCGGGCGGCGCGGGGACCGGTGTGTCCAAGAAGAGCGAAACAATGGGGCCTGCCGGCACGTCTCTGGAGGGGCAGCTGTTAACCAGTGAGTAACAATTACAGCGGACGAGGCCTCACACGGGGTGACTGACTGTGACTTTACTTTTGGGCCTTTTGGGCTTTGTTAAAATTTAGCCCGAGGATTCAGTGAGGCCTCCTCAAACAGCATGGGCTACATTTACCTGCCAACACTATCCAATGCCTCCTGTGTGCAGCTAGCACACACGCTACTCTGTAGCTGTCTTGTGAATAGCTTTGTCTTCATGTAGTATTAGTTGTGGTTCATAACAACACATAACATGGTCCATGCTGTGCAGCTCACAGGGGGAGGCCTGCTGTTGTGTGTGACAGCTGTGAGTGGGCACAAATCCGCGACCCACTAAAGTTAGCTAGCCTAGCTGCTAACCAGCTAGCGCTAGCACTCCTAGCGTTAAATTGAGCGCTTAAACTAACTTTAATGCGTTTGGCTTGGCCTTCGGGGCGGGGTTATAAGTTTTAGTACGGATGCCGTTAGTTTTTCTCCAGTTAAATGTTGTTCATGCGAATTGTAGTGTTGCTGTTATGATGTAACTTACTGTAAGTTTAATGTTTGCTAACATTAGCGTAGCTATGCTAGCTGTTCACGGGGCATTGTTTTTGCGTTGTGTTGTCGTGTTTTCCCGACGTAAACAAACAACAAGTCACCAACATTCACATGCAACTCAAAAACTTAATACGTCCGCTTTAACCTCGAACCATTGAAACCAGTAATTGATGCTAAAAAGTTTATTAAATGTGGATATCGTCCTGTGGCAGCTTTAGTCTCTGCTCAATCTACACTTGTGGAAGTGTTTACATTCTCTTTCATTAGCTCTGTGAATGGTTCAGCAAACATCCAATAGTGCTGACATTAACATGCATGCTTTACCTTCTGGTTTCTGTTAAAGTACAGAATTATGTGTCAGTCATATTATTCTTGCTGCAGTTAGTACTTGCTAAACTTTTCTTTCTGTCATCTACAGTCCCAGGGATGGAGGGTGCAACCCTGAGCGATGCCAATCTCACCAACTCTTACTTCAGCAGCAGCTTTATTGGGGTCAATGGGTTTGGGAGCCCAGCGGAGTCTAAATACTCAATGATGCAGGTATGAAAGAGAAGCTGGAGATTCAGATGGGTGACAAATTAAATGAAAAACCTGTATACACAAGTGAAGAAACATAATGAATGCAGATGCTTCCATACAGGTGCACTACATAGTACAGTTAAGCAATTAACATCCAATCAGGCTCTGTGGCATGTTTAAAAATGCTGAGCAGGCCCAGTTGATTTTGTATCAAGATGGTAAGAGGAAAAGATCTAAGTGACTTTGAAAGAGGGTTTATTGCTGAGGCATGGATAGCAGGAGCTTCAGTCACAAAGACTGCTCAACTTAGCTGGCTGGTGTTTCAACAAGAACAGTCACTTAAGTGACGTCTGTATTTAGATCTGTGGGATACACGTCATTAAGTACGTCAGAAATTGTGGTTGACAGCGCACATGTGATGACCATGATGCTTGTGCATTTGTGCAATATATAAAGAAAAACAGAAGAGCAACTCCAATGACTGGGAATGTCAGTGCAAGACGTGATGAGACTGTGGGCAATAACAGTCTGCTGAAGAATCACACTGACAATTACATAGAGGGATATTATAGTAGGCTGAAGTACATAAACCCCTTATTACAAAGATGAATGCACATTTGAGAGTTTAGTGGTGTAAAAACCTGGCACTGGTCTACAGACAAGTGTAAAAAAAAAAAAAAAGTGATATGGTCAGATGAATCACCCATCACCGTGTGGCATACACCAAGAAACCAGTGTAGACCTGAATGCTTGACCCCTACTGTGAGGGCGTCCAGTGGCTTGGTCTGTCGATGCCCAGCCAAAGCTGTTCTGGCTTCAAATAGGGACCCAAAATGTTACTAAGTTACTTTATGTTTTTCCTTTAATTTGTCACCGGTCTCTTTGGTGATGATGTGTTGATAAACATGTGCCTTCTGTAAAACATCTTTTCTTGATGCTCCTCTCTTTAGCGAATGACTACCAGCAGCAGCTCACCCAGTCTCCTCAACGATGGTGCCAAGAACTTCAGCCACAGCACTCATGGTAAGACTCCTACAGTGATCTGTGAAGCAGGACTCATCACTCATCCATGAAATATTGAAAATGCCACTGCACAACTCCTTACACTCTTTGGTCTTCCACAGATCCAGTGAACTCCCCGACATCCTCACTGTTCAGTGATTTTGGTGCTCTTAGCATTTCCCATAGGAGAAAGGTGAGCACACAAGCATCCCGCCCAAGACAGTGTGATTATTTTAAAGTGCTTTTAAAGTTCCGTACTCTTCTATTGTATGAGCAGCAGGTACTTGAAACCTAACTAGGATGAATTTAATGTCCATCTTCACCTTTATTGCCTCTAACAGGAGTGGTAGACTTCATGTAACATTTAAAAGTTTTTCCTTGTGCCACCAGGCTCCTAACCCGGCAGCAAGTGAGTTCATCCCTAAGGGAGCTCCACGTATGGCCACCATGGCTCAGTCCACTGTCCAGGCCTTCCCCTCGCCTCTCTTCCCACATCCTGGCCTAAGCAGCTCCACAGCTGCTGCGCTGGCTCCAGGTGAGGGTTTTTGGAGCATTACTAGCTGAGAAATCACCTTGTAATATCTGCTTTGCTCTACTTTCTACATGACTCAGTTTGGTTTTCCATCTTTAGCTCTAAAATTGTATAGTTCAGCATGTTTGGGAATTCCCTCTTGTGTATAGTGTCACATTTGCTGCTGATGAAGGATCTCTTTGGGTGCTGTACCCCTTTCAAACATTTTATATGATTGCAGCCAGTAAATGATGCCAACCCTAACCCTTTCTTTTAACATTTTTTCCCCCTTTGTCTTCGATTTTAGGCATGTCTCTTTCTGCTGGATCTTCTCCTCTCCACTCCCCAAAAATCACACCGCACACCTCACCTGCTCCTCGTCGGCGCAGTCACACCCCAAACCCTGCCAACTACATGGTGCCCACCACCGCATCTGACCAGGGCACTCACATAATCCAGAAAGAGACTGTAGGGGGGACCACCTACTTCTACACAGACAACACCCCGGCACCAATGGCTGGGATGGTACGTGCTGCACACTGCATCCTACTCTGTATTTTAGTCAGGAAATACTTGCAAACTAAAGCTGGAAATACACTAAAATTCCTGACTAAACACCAAACTGTATGTAAATCTGTACCTGCACATAACACTACCCTTCGGTCTGTGAACTACCCTTTTGTTTTGTGCTGACAAGTGCAAAAACGCCATATCTTAAAAACAGTCATTGTAGCTAAGTAGGTGTTTCATATGGCATTGTGTGACCATCTTAACACTTAATTCAAGTCCTGATCAGAGTTTCGTTCCGTCACATTAATTTGTGTAGCTATGTGCTTACAGTTGGAAAAAAATAAAACATGTATGATCACACTGGTTTTCATTTCTCAATAAATAGGAAGCTGTCTTTTTCTGGTTTCATCGCAGGTGTTTCCTACCTACCATATCTATCCCCCCACTGCTCCCCATGTGGCTTACATGCAGCCAAAAGCCAACGCCCCGTCCTTCTTTATGGCTGATGAACTCCGACAGGTATTTCCCCCTAGCCCTCTTTCTTCTTTCACTAAACATATCCCCTGTCTTCTTCTGTGGAGGTAATGTCTAATGTAATGCCCTCTTATTTCCCCTCCAGGAGTTGATAAACCGACATCTGATAACCATGGCCCAGATTGACCATTCAGAGAACCCAGGTAAAGGGTTTACTCTGTTGTTACAACAAAGGGTTGTTAATAATGTAATATTTTCTCTGTGTGTACTTCAGAATGAGGCAGGCTTACAATAAAAATATTTTAAATTTGACGAGAGCAGGTAAACAAACCCCCATTGCTTGCTAAAACAAACATGATAGTCTGCTGTGGAGTTGAATTCCTCATGTTTGTGTGGAACGGTGTTGAAATACAATATAATGTGTTTCTGTCACGCAATGGGTTACAAATGTGAACTCTCAAATTACCCTTTCATATACATGTGTGAAAAGAAATTATTTTAGAAATTCATAATCTACTGCTGATTTAGTATTGGTCAGTAATTCTTCGTTTGGGCTAAAACCTGGAGCCTACTTAAAGTTGTTACTGTTTTTGATTACGTGTGTTTGCGCAATAGTATGTTGTTGTTAGGGGTTTTTTTCTTCTGAAACTGTTTCGGTCTTTGACAGATGTACCCTCTGAGGTGGACAGCTACCACAGCCTGTTCCCCCTCGAGCCCCTCCCCCCACCAAACCGCATGCAGAAGACCAGCAACTTTAGCTACATCACCTCCTGCTACAAGGCGGTCAACAGCAAGGATGACCTGCCTTACTGCCTGAGGAGGATACATGGTAAGAAATGTGGTGATAAGAAATAGCTTTTCAAAGAAGCATAACACAGATGCCATACCACCAAAAATAGCCACTGTGACAAATGATGGAATCATGGCTTCATTCTTAAGCTAACTATATCTAGTAAGTGAAAAAGCTACCAGCTGGCTGCGATAATTACATGGTTCCAACGCAGTTCAAAAATGTTTTTTTAAAGGTAATTTTAGTTGTTCTAGTGGAGTAATCAGTCTTAAATTTCCCTTTTCTAACCAAATTGATGCATATTTTCAGAAAAATATTGTATCTGGAGCAACTAAGACTGCATTGAAAATAAGTCAAGTTTTGCAGATGGAAGAATTTTTGCAGAATTGGAATAATTGCACATTTGAAACCATTTTTTCCTCCCTGGGAATAATCATTCTTTTGTTTTAACAAAAAATTAGCTAAGCCCTCACCTTTCCTACTGTCAGAAAGACATCAGCATTGGATTTCCCCGTAAAAGGAAAATAAAGTGCAAAAAACACAAACTTTAATACCGCTCTTTATTATTTTTGATGAGCCATGCAGGACATGTGTGATGTTTCCTCACTTCCATTAGAACAAACATGAAATGCATTTGTTGTGGGGCTTCTGTTCATTATTTTAAAAAGTGGCACTGAATTTCAAGATAGTGTAAAGTACCTTTATTAATTTCTAATTGTCTGTTGTGTATCTTTAAAATGTGTCCAGGTTTCCGCCTTGTTAACACCAAGTGCATGATGCTGGTGGACATGTGGAAGAAAATTCAGCACTCAAACTCTGTAACGCTGAGGGAGGTCTTCACCACAAAGGCCTTTGGAGACCACTGTGAGTGTGTATTGTGTATAAGCAATTTTTATGTACAGGACTTGTTTGTGTCTTTTGGATATGGTTAATTGATTTTGTTGATTGTTTTACACTTATTAAACCAAAAATGCAAAAATAGAAGTTTTGCTTTCTGAGCTCTCAAAAGTTCAAATGCACAATGAAGTGACCAGTTGTTCTATGTGCTATTTCTCCAATTTGATTTGTCTCATTATGGTAAAGACAACCACTTTAGGGATTATAATGCAAGACATAGTGGCAATAATTGAATGAATGACTGTTGCAAATTGTTTATTTTCTTTGACTAACTATTTCCCTTTCCATCTTTTTGCTCTAGCTTTGGTGTTCTCCTATGACTTCCATGCGGGTGCAGAAACCATGTTCAGCAGACACTTCAATGATCCAGCAGCAGACTCGTACTTTACCAAGAGGAAGTGGGGTGAGTTAGTCTTCCCTCCCTTCCTCCTTCACGTAGAAATAGAACCAGCATCACCTCAGATGCGGCTCTGCACCCCTCTGCTTCACACATTTTGAGTTTGTTTATATGATTGCTAATGAGGTCATTGGCCTAGGTCTATTTTGGTTTACGTTTTTCATGTTTGCATTGCATGCGGTTGTGTTCACATCCGACATTTGATGACTTAAAGCTGTATATATAAAACCACTCAGTTGAAGAAGCTTAAAGTTCTAAGACTACTCTTGTGGATGTATCGAAGCTTTGCAGAAGATTCAAGTGTTTGGAGTCTGTTGTGACCTAGTTTGACAGTTAACGTGTGTGTGCAAGAGAGACATGGGGACTTGGAGGAAACTGTGGCTGAAACTGATCCCAGGGCAGGTGCTGTATAGCCTACCTACAGGAATGCAGACAGAGGAAGCAAAACCATTCAGACCATGGGCTTTGTTTAGTCTGTAACAAACACTTATAATAAACCACAATGTATGTATGAAATGTATAGAATTGTACGGGAAAACCTACTAAAAATAGCTCAAAAGTCCTGGATCACATGGTGCTTGGCCTTTAGAGAAGCAAACATTTTGGCCATCTCTTGCATTTTAAGTGTGAAATTGTGGCTTTTGTTGTGCAGTTCACTTCCTAACACTCTGTCGTCTGAGTAAAATTACCCAACCCTATGTTTCTGATAAGAGTGACAGAATATTAGAAGTATGACAAGGTTCTGAACTGATGGTAAACACGATTTCTTGGAACAATGACTTGAATTTCCGCTCATTTATTTTGTTCATAGTAGAGCTGAAACGATCAGTTAATTGCCAAAAAAGGAAATGGCATTATTTTAATAATTGTTAGTCGATTGTGACAGCTGGAGAGAGACAGGCATGGTAGAGACTTTGGGGGGATGACATGCAGCAAAGGGTGCAGGCTGGAATCCTGGCAGCTGTGATAAGGTCTCAGCCTTGATACATGGTACCTATAATTGTAAACTAAATAACTTTGGGTTTTGGACTGTTGGTTTGACAAAATAAGGGCTTTCCAAAATAATGATAGGTATTTTTGACCATTAAAGAGACCTTTGATTCAAGTAAAGTCAATCAAGGCGAGATAAAAATCAGCGGAATAATCAATAAGGAAAACACAGTTTGACTGTAAATTGACGTGTCTTACTGACATCACAAACGTGAGAGGCTGTTTTTTTTTTTTCCCTGATGAGAAGATTGCCGAGGAAGTTGATGACAGTTTGAGGTTTAGTTCACTGGTAATGTCTAACCCCTCCGGCTGCATTTGTGTGATAAAGCATGTCTTTGTCTGCAGGACAACATGAACCTCCCCCACCACGGCAGCATGCAGGTCTGCTCCCTGAGTCTCTGATCTGGGCCTACATCGTCCAGCTCAGCTCGGCCTTGCGCACCATCCACACTGCCGGCCTGGCCTGCCGTGTCATGGACCCCAGCAAGATTCTTATCACTGGCAAGACCAGGTACACACATATGAATACTTCAACAGTCAGTTCCTGTCACATATAACCCTAAATGGTGGTGTTTGGAACTGCATGAATTTGATTTCCAGCTCAGAAAATGTAGATATGACTGTTGACTGCATGCATTAAAAGCGGAAGATTATTGTCAGTTCAGGCTTCCTTTTTTTCACAATCATGTGGTTGTGCACTTTCAATACAGACATGCACATAAACTACTGACAATAATGGTCTCTTATCTCCGCAGGTTACGGGTGAACTGTGTTGGGGTGTTTGATGTCTTAACTTTTGACAACAGTCAGACCAATCATCTTGCCCTAATGCCACAGTACCAGGTACTTCATTTGATTTAGTTTGTGTTCACACATGAAGATACATTACAGAAAAATTCTACAGCGTGGCTTATGGAGAGAATTATAATTCATCTATTTAATATTTTTTAATATTTTCTGCTGTAGCAAGCAGACTTGGTGTCGCTGGGCAAGGTGGTGCTGGCGTTGGCATGTAACTCCCTGGCTGGTATTCAAAGGGAGAACCTGCAGAAGGCCATGGAGCTGGTGTCCATCAACTACTCTTCAGACCTCAAGAACCTCATTCTGTAAGAAAGGGAGGGAGTGTGCCATGAATCAGCTTGTGTTGTTCATTTCAGACACCGCCTTTTAAAATTTGGCATAAAATCAACTTAATACCCGTCTCGGGTCAGCTCATGTTTTGGAGTGACCTTGTATCTGCAGCTAACAGGAAAGCTCTGTTCCCAACATCCCCAAATCCGTATGTTAATCGAACATCAACCGTTCATCTCCTCACCTGTTCGCAACAAGCAACTTCCTTAATTTTCCTCAAGAAGTAGTCCCTTGTTTGCACAGCAGTCATGCTGTCTCAAGGCTGTAACTTTGCGGCAAATTCTTTTGTCTCTCAGCACAGGATATGCTGTCTGTGAGGAAGTTTTGATAAACATCTCCAGTAAGATGTAGCATGAAACCTAAAGTTAGGATTACAAGTATGCAAAAAATTTTTTCAACACCATTTTAAGATCCACAACAGTCACATGTACTTTCTATCTGATTAATGTATTTCTCAGAACTCAGATTTACACATCAGCCACCCACACCATTTACATATGTCATGATGGTATGTGCATCAGCAGTTTTGATTTTCTGTCTTCTATCTACACTGAACAAAAATATAAATGCAACACTTTTGTTTTTGCTCCCATTTTTCATGAGCTGAACTCAAAGATCTTTTTCTATATACACAAAAGGCCTATTTCTCTCGAATATTGTTCACAAATCTGTCTAAATCTGTGTTAGTGAGCACTTCTCCTTTGCTGAGATAATCCATCCACCTCACAGGTGTGACATATCAAGATGCTGATTAGACAGCATGATTACTGCACAGGTGTGCCTTTGGCTGGCCACAATAAAAGGCCACTCTAAAATGTGCATTTTGTATTTAGATTTTCAAAATTTCTGGAAGAAAATGTCCACTGGCACTTAGGCAGTGGAGGTTATGTAGTGCTGCATTTATTGCAGGCCAGAGTCAAAATAAATTCATGAATGAACTGTATGACCTTATTTTGTTTCGGAGGAGCTGATGTGTGAAGATACAGGTTATTGCTAATCTGGAAGTGCAAAGTCAAAAGTCAAAAGAACTTGCTGTGCTTACAGTAAGTCCAGCTGTCTTTGACTTCACACTTCTGGATATAAGATAAGATAAACCTTTATTCGTCCCTCAGTGGGGAAATTTGCAAAATTATTGTAGAGGACTTGAGAATTTACCATTGTCTCTTGACAAGACGGATGCTTTTACACTTAAACTTATAAACACAGTACAACATATAACACATACGATCCATAAAGGTGGTTTCATCAATTCACTGTACTTTTTCGGTACTTGTTGACTGAGTTTACACCTGAAGTTAAGGTTTTTTACGCTTATATAACCTGTCAAATGCAGGTTATAGTATATGTAGCAGTGTTTTATTGTCTTTTGTACCAGTAGATTAGAATTTGAACACCCGTTAAAAGACTGCTTTAAGACTTGTGTGTTAGTGATGTTGCATTGCAGTATCCAACCTTCCAAACTCACCTGAAGGCAAACAAAACTGATGTTTTTCTACATGTGTAGGTATCTGCTGACTGAACAGTCTCGCCTGCGCAGCGTCAATGACATTATGCCGATGATTGGAGCGCGATTTTACACACAACTGGATGCATCTCAGATGAGGAATGATGTCATTGAGGAGGACCTGGCCAAGGTATGTGAAGGGCAATACATTTTTATTCAGGAATGTTTTTTTTTAAAAACTCATACTGGCAGAGAGAGAAGGCATGCAAGAATATACATGATTCAGTCGCGTTGTTTTCAGGCTGATATTCTTGGGTTGGGGCCGGAAAAAGGGCATTGGTTTGGTGAGCTGAGAGAGAAGTTGTGTTTGCACACAGGAAGTTGTACGGTATATTGTAGGCTTTGCAGTCTCGCCTTGTTTCCCCTTGCTAGAATGTGAATGTGTGAAACAACCGACCCTCACCTCATCTCTCTTCGTCTTCATGCACTTCCCTTTTACGCCCATGCTATACACGTCCACCAAACAAAGTTTGTGTAAATGTTTTTACGTCCTCTTCAGAGAACAGCTAAAGATGGGCTACAAAAATCGGGTAACTTTTCTGGCCATACCTGTGTGTAATCTGCTGATCTCTGCTAGTGGGGAGAGTGTAGCTCCTGTTTATCAGGCCATCTCACACACATTATGTGTTAGCTGAACATGTATCTGTGCATGAGGATTGGTGAACCTTTTTGTTGACTAAAGCTTTAAGCTCTTAAAAGAAACACAAAACACTATTTTAACAAATACAAAAATCTGCATGAAGACTAAGAAGAACGCAATGTGTTTTGTTCAATCTCTTTATCAGTCCTATCACAATTCAACTGTACTATGGGGTAGAATTTCATGTGAAGCTGCCGTAAGGGTGTCCTTGCAACACCATTGTTATGTCAAGCTACTGGCTGTGGTTGGCATTGTTTCAGTTCTTTAGTTCATATTATTCATTACCAAGTGTTTGACTTATTATTTTTTCCACACAAATTGACATATTGAATGTGAGATGCTTTTCAGACAGCTTTCCAACAGGGAACTGAAGATGCTGTTGCTCTGTTCAAAGCTACCAGACAGTAATTTTACCTTGCAGTGTTTTGACATATTAGTTTGGATCCAAACTAATGTGAAGAGAGCAATTCGTCTTCAGTTCCCCGTCAGAAAAGGTCTATCTCTGTAGGGATCCTTTCCATAATGCTTTCACTTAGAATAGCAATCTGATCCTGTCAGTGGCCTGTCACTTGTATTTAAAAGAAAATGCAGCTTCTTCTGGTTGACTTTCAGTAAGGAGGAAGTGTTTTCTGGAAACTGAGAGAAAACAGGGTGCAGCACAGGACAGAAAGTCAAGTGACTGAGGTTTCGGTTTCTGACAGTGTTCCCCGCAGGGATGAGCAGTCTTTTATGTTTTAAAGGGGTCCATTGCTTTTAAGGAGGAAATCCCTCTGCCTTTAATATTAGAAATGTTTGTTCATGCTTCATTATTTCCTTTCGTTCTTTATGTATTCATTCATTCATACATTTGCTTGTTTGCATAGTTACTTTTATTTATCCCTCAACCTGTAGGATCAGCATAGCATTTCCATCACTATAGTTACAGAGTAAACAGTGTCTGAAAGCAGTTTTAATTCCTTGGGGTGTTTTGTTTTCTAATCTAAGTTGAAATTTATAGCCCTCCCACAGCCTCCAGCAGCAGAGTATTTTCCTTACGTGGTGCCAAATTTTATGTTTTATGTTTTGTGTGTGTGTGTGTGTTTTTTTTAATTGTTTAATTTTCAGTCTACTAAGAAATTGATATTCCTTTAACTTTAAAGTGTTTTTAAAGTCAGTAATTGAGTCCGAGATGACTGACTGACTGTCCATTTTTCTGAAAATGTTCAGAACTGAAACCCCCTGGTAGATGAATGGTTGCCTCACATGCAACAAAAGTGCAACTTCCAGAGTTCGATTTCAGCTGGAGACCTGTTTTGCGTGTCATACCCTTCTCTCTCCCCTTGTATCCTACCTCCCTCTTTACTACCTACCTGTCCAATGAAGACCATAATGTCAAATAATAATATTTAAAAACATGTTTAGGTTTGGTGAATATGAATCCTTGTTTATTTGCAGGAGGTGCAAAATGGCCGTCTCTTCCGCCTGTTGGCCAAACTGGGCACCATCAACGAGCGGCCAGAGTAAGTAGCACTTTTATAAAGATCCGCCAGATTGTGACTTGTGGTTCTGTTACTACTTTGTGACCTCGTTTTGTCTGAATCAGGTTTCAGAAGGACCCGACGTGGTCGGAGACGGGCGACCGCTACCTGTTGAAGCTTTTCCGGGATCACCTGTTTCACCAGGTGACAGAAGCTGGGGCACCCTGGATCGACCTCAGCCACATTGTCTCCTGCCTCAACAAAGTCAGTGAGCTTTCTTCTTTCCTTTTTTAAAAAAACTATATTGATGATATTTGAACATGCAGAAATTTGATCAGTTGTCCATTGTATTCAAGTCATTTGTCAAACATGCAAATTGACCTATTTTCAGACCATCTGTTCATGCTTCATATGCACTGGCTAAAAAAAAACACGCCTGTATATGTGAACTGATTGCAGAAGAGAGAGAGTAAAAGTAGGTCTATTATTGGCATGCTTCCATCAGTGACATTTGGTATTTGGTTACCAGCTGGTCATGGGCAGGAGCAGCGGAAATGATCTCTCAGCACTTTTGAAACTAGTTTGTTAGATAATTTTCTGCTTTGTTTTCCGGAGCTAACAAACATATGTTTAGAACTGTCAAACTGCATTTTGCCAACAGTCAACATAAACAGATAAACAAACAAGCCAGCTCTCAAATTCCAAATACAAATAATATGTGTAAGTAGCCCTAAAGAAAAAAAAAAAAGCATGTTAACCAGTGTAACTTTCTTGTAGAGTCCTTTTTTGTTTTCTCTGTTCTGTTCCACTTTCCACCACACTATAAGGTAAATGTGAAGCTTTTGTGAAGTTTTTTAAGGTTCAAACTCCAAAAGCTAGTTTGTTATTATTTGTATGCTTTAGTGGACCAGACTTATTAAAAGATGCATAAAACTTGTTATCTTATTTATTTTTCAAGATATTGACCATTAAACTTTGCATGGGGTGGTGCTTAGCAGGAAAATTGCCATAATTCATTAGCGATTTGTCCAATCATCATGAATCTTGGTCCATATCTTAAGGCATATTTGGGAATAAGCCTACTGTAGCATTTTGAGACCACCCATAGGGGGCGCCACCGGTACCAAAATCATGCACCTTTTAATTTTGGTATATAAAAGGAATCTGAATCTTGAATCTGCGAATTGCTGGATGTGGCTTTATTTTAAGTTTTTAATGTATCTTCTTGTGCTCACACAGCTGGACGCGGGCGTTCCTGAGAAGATCAGCCTGGTGTCTCGGGATGAGAAAAGCGTCCTGGTTGTGTCCTACTCGGACCTGAAGCGCTGCTTCGACAGTACCTTCCAGGAGCTGCAGGCTGCAGCTTCCGGCTCTCTGTAGCGCCCTCTTCGGGCCCGGGGTGGGACTGCCCGGACCTGGAGCACACTATTGCACTACAGGGGAGGACCAGGCTCGTGGAGATGACATCAGCATGGCGAAGGCAGCGGGGCAGGGCTTCGTGAACCTCAGTCACATACACTGACCCTGTCACACCAGGAAGGCTTTTTTCTAAAGTGTATTTTTTTTAGTTTTCCTAAACCCCGCAGCTGAAAAACGTAAAACAAAAGGAGAAAAAAGGACAATTACGGAAGCTGTGACGAACGAGTATGATGACATTTTTTTAGATTTTGGGAACAAAACGAGAAACAAACCATGAGGTTTTGAACTTTTTCCTGCTTTTATTGTTTATTTCTACAATTGGGGTTTATTTTTCAGAGGAGGATGCACTAAGATTTTAATTTTTTTGTTAATTTTTTGTTATTTTTAAGAATTATGTGTGAGTGGCCTACAGGGTGTACAGAGAGAGCTAAAGTCACACACGGACATAAATACCAGAGCAGACTAAGAATGAAAACAAAACCAAAAAAAAAAAAAAAAAAAAAAAAAAGAAATCCAGCTTTTCTATTGACTGTCTCTCTTCCGGGCTGGAGACCACACCCCTTCATTGTGACGCACTAGGAGACGGGACACACCACTCGAGGCTTTCATCGGGGCTGGATGGCACCTATTTCATAAAATGGGCCAGCCCACATTTGCCTTGGTTGTTGGTCCCCCCTCAGAAAGGACAAACCACTTGGGAGGGTGGGGAAGGGTTCTTAAAACTGGAAAAAAAAATCAATGATTTCTGACATTTTAGTTCAGGAGATCGTGGAACATCAGGCTCATATGTGTGGGTGGGTGGGCTAGCATGGACTGGGATTTGGGGGGTAAAATGTGGTTTTTGTTGGCACTGAGGAAGGGGTGTCTTCTCCTGATGCCAAGTGTTTGTATGCAGCAACCACTTTTGGTTAATGGACGCTATCGTGACATGAACTGCTCAAGGATGGGTCGTTTTGGTTTGGCTGTCCAGCACTTGGGTGTAGCCCGTGGGTGGGGCTTCTGTTGAGGTGGAGCCACAGCTGCCTCTTTGTGGAATGTCCTTATTTTGTCCCCCCCAACGTCCCCTCTACTGTCTCTCTCTGACTCTCCCCTCTTCTTCCTGCTTTTATCCCAAACTTCACTTCCCCTCAGGGGGTCTTGGCCCCTCGATATTTGAGAAAAAGTGACGCTTTTTGTGATTTTTCTAGCTGGTTTTTCTCTTTGCTCAGATATTGTGCAGGAATGCATGATGGGAAATGGGAGGGCAATTCATTTTTGCCTCAATTCAACTCTTTATTATTCTGTGGACCAATTCCAGCAGGGTTTGGGGAAAGGGGAAGGGGTGGAGGGCAAAGGAGAGAATAGGATCAGGGCACCAACAGGTTTTTTTGTTTGTTTTTTTGACTTTTAAAGATCATGATATACAAAACGTGCTGGAGACAAAGCAGTGGCTGCTGGCTGTTGCACTCACTCGAACGGCTTGGATTTCTCTCAGGATGACAAAACAGCTGGAGGGGCCCAATGATTGAATGTGTTTGGCTGTCATTGGCTGCCCCCTGTCCAGTCAGATAGATGAGCTACAGTGGGAGTGGGTGGGATGTCTTCAGATTGAGGTTTTAGGAAGTTAAAGGCATTGTGGAGACCATGCTGTGATGGATTTCATGTTACCCTTAAGCACAGTTCATATTCCGTTGATGATTTGAATAAAAAAAGACTAAAAGAATGAATTTGACGCAAACCTGCTACACTCAGAAACAGTTCAATCCAAGTTCTGTCAGATTCCTCTGCCTTGGTCTAGCTCTCAGTAGCTTTTGGCGAATGTGTAGAAACATAAGACTGAAAAACAACAAGGTTACATGTATGATCCACACTGTCAGAACTGAGACAAATCGAGGTGAAAGGCATTAACAACTGTGTCTTGGCTGTAGTCAAATGATATGAAAGTTGATGGTCTGTACTCGGGGGCAACAAACCTGCAGGGAGCCGGCTGTGTTAGATCATGTACTACTTCCTCTATTTTAGTGAAATGAACAGACAAAAACATATTTGGTGAATGTGGTGCTTTAGAAAACCCTCAAAACACACAGAGACACACTTTCAGACGCACATACACACGCCCCCCCAACTCGGCCTACACAATGTCAGTGCTCATATCACTATCTTCCACATCATAACACACACTCCAGTTACTATTAGTGATGACCATCTTGTCCTCCCCCACATCAACACACCCACAATCACCATCTTAGTATGTTTTATGCCCCTCCTGTGTTCATTGTCTCAAATTTTGCAATATTTGTGTGTACAGCAGTATTTTAATAAAGAATATCAAAACTGATACATGAAGGATTGTGTCTTCTTTGCAATCGAGGACATTAAAGCTTTTAATCTATAAATGTGAAATATTTAAAAACACATGGGCTGTTTTTTATTAAATGAATTACATTCTTTAATGGTTAATTATCTTAAACTGAAAATACAAGCAAATACAGTGCATGCACATTTGTCTTTGTAACATTAGACAGTGTTTACATGTCCTTGCTCACTTGTTACAAAGTGAGATGTCAATTGTTGTTGACTGTGACACTTGAACCACGTTCAAAATGTGTTAACATGTAATCTGTGTCTGGAAAACAAGAAACATGTAAATGCAGTCAAGTGGTTAGATTTCACTTTCCAGACACAGATTGCACGTCAACACCTGGTGTCTATAGATCTTTAAATAATGGGTTAGATGCCGATATTGTAGTGGATATATCTGTTGGTTTTATGTTTTGAAAGGGCTGCAATGATTGATTTCATCAACTATTTATCTGCCGAGATTTATAGTCTGGTCTATATTTTATTAGAAAATGTTAAAAAAAAAAAAAAAAAAAAAAATTTGTGTCTACAAATGTTTTCTGTCCAATAGTCCAAACCCAAAAATAATCAATTTAAAAAATCAGCAAATCTTCCCAATTGAGAAGCTGGAAGTAGGGAATGTTATGTCATTTCAACTCTAATATTTTTGGCAAATGCAAATACAACCCCAATTCCAAAAAAGTTAGGACGCTGTGTTAAAAGAAGAGGTGATGCAACAAAGTGGTAAACATGCCCCTGTCCTAACTTTTTTGAAACATGTTGCTGGCACCAAATTTAAAATGAGCATTTATTTTTCAAAGCATTTATTTTTCATAGAACAAAAAAAAAAAAAAAAATCAGTTTCAACATTGATATGTTGCCTTTGCACTATTTATTTTATTCTATATAAATATAGAGTTTAAATGATTTGCAAACCATCAAAATCTGTTTAACATTTTACACTGCCTCCCAACTATTTTGGAATTGGGGTTGTATACAGCGAAAAACAGCAAAAACAGCACAAGGAAATGTTAATTCTGAATAACTTGATTCTATATGAAAAGATAATTCATACAGAATTAAATATACACTCAGTTACAGTTTATTAGGTATATCTAGTTTAAACCAAGCAGTCTAATCCAGCAGCCCTGCAATTAATCCTGTGTTCATGAAGGTTAGAATGCTCTGTTGAAGTGGTTTTAGAGAGATTATATTTTGTCCGCCCTCACTGATAATATTGTGGTGCATCTTTCTGAACCAGTGTCAATAAAACTGAACATTATAACCTTCATGAAAGCAGCTTAGTTTTACTTAGCTGTACCTAATAAACTGGCAACTTCGTGCATACTTACATTCACAAAAGGTCAGATTTAGACATGAGCAAGTGACTCATCCATGAAATGACTGCAGCATTCAAATAAATACAGATAGATACATCCTGTCTTGAACATACATACTCTAATTCAGTGGATAATGGCTTTTTTTTCCAGCATATAGTCGCTGTGTAGGAGAAACAATTATTTCATACAGCAGTGTTCCTCTTCACAAAGCTCAGCACATGAGGTACCAATACAATAAGCTCTAATAGTTGTAGGTCAGTAAATACATTCTGCATGTGATAAGTACTATCAGGTAATACTTAGCTGCTCTTGGAAGGGGTTATTTGTGGTAACGCAAAAAAAATACTTGGTTATACTGAAGAGGCTTTGTTGCACAACAGCATATGGTTTTGGAGGAAAAGCAAAGAGGTGCTCTGTGTTTAATCTAGAGCAGAGGTTATCAAAGTCAGGGGGTTTCAGGGGAGGCTTAGTGAGCGGAAGTGAACAAATATTGCATTAGCCATTACATTAGTTATGAGATTGAGATCACATAGAAAAGCCTAAATGTGTGTGATTTGGTTAAAGAGATTTTTCAACTTTCCCAGAGTCAGAAACTTATAAATGTTTTAGCACAGACCCTTTTTTTTTTTTTAGGTATTTGGTGTCGTCTGAAGTTAAGACAAACATCAATATTAGGCTATCTTGAATTCATGCTTAAGTGTCCATGGGATCAAATAACAATCATAATCCGGACAGGATACATGCAGATATTAAAACGAGGTAGAGGATGCAAACAGCTGGAAAGCAAAATGAGTTGAGTGAAAATGATGTGCAGGAAAATATATATACCCTGTGTACAGCTGTCCAAGAGGTAGACAAGATCCGATGCTAGAGGGAGGGGTAGAGAAAAGCAGAGTTGTAGTCCGGAGGAGGAGAGCCGTCCTCGTCAGACTCCCAGCCACACGGCAAGATAGACGGCTCGTCGTCACACAGACCCGTGATGTTGTTGCACTTACTGAAGAAAAACAGCCTGAACACAAACACACAAATCAAGAGTCATTATCTTGTTTGTTATGCATTAAGCAAACACACTGCATTCATGCATTGACTGATTCATAAATTATTTAGTTTAATGTAGCAGAGGTGTATCGATAATATCCAAAATAGAGTCGGGTGCCAGACAGGAGAATAATTACGATTCTCAACCTGTCACTTTAAATATGCATTTGAAACATCCACTCATCTTTTCTGAAAATGTCTGTCCAACCCTGATACCTAAACTGTGCATGTCTGTGCCCGTGTATTAATCTCCTTTATACAATCATTTGTTTAACATAGTGGTGAACCTCTCTCCATCCTTGCTTGTGAACCACTGAGTCTTTCCTAGGATGAACCTTTCATACCCAATCATGATACTATCACCTGTTACCAATGAACCTGTTTACCTGTGGAATGATCCAAACAGGTGTTTTTGGATCAGTCCACAACTTTCAGTCTTGTTGCTCCTGTTCCCGGTAAAACATTAAATATATTGTCTTTGTACTGTTTTCAGTTGAACATAGATCAAGAAGGATTAACAGTTTATCACATTCTGGCTTATTTATTTTTTACACAGCTTCCCAACTTTTTTGGAATCGGGTTTCATTTAAAAAAGTAGTATAGATAGAAGCAACATGTCAGTTCTTTTCACGTATCATGAGGCAGTGAGTTATCTTTACATTCAACTGAAAACACTAACGCGGGGAACACGCTGTATGTTCCACTGTGCACAGAGACGAAGAGATGGGCCGGTGGGAGGGAAATCAGGGGTTTGAAGGTTTGAAGAGATCAAATGTCACTACCTGCTTAGCTTCCTGTTCTTGGTGTTTTCATTATTCCACATCAGATGCTTCAGCTCCTCAGATGGTAGGACCATACCACTGTCACTCTGCTCATCCTGAAGCAGAGAGGACACAAACATGCATCAGAGAGCTACTGTGTTTTTATCTGTTTTCTGTTCAATTTAGTCAAAGTGAGGATGCTTGTTTGTCTCATCTCGTCTATGCGTTGTGTGTGCATGCAAGCAGAACTGAAGATGTTTTCTTACGTCGGGGCTGTCCAGCTCCTTGCAGGGCAGTTCCTCAAAAATCTGCAGTGTGTCCATACCCCTCATGTAACTGGATAGATTGGATTCAGATTCAAAACATGAGTTGGAAATTTTTCTACTCACTCAACCTGTTTCCTGTTTTTTGTGAATTTATTTTCAGTTACCTCACACAGTTCTCTCTCATCACTTTCACATCTGCACCTGTCATTGTCTCCCTGCTTTTGTATTTATTATACTACTAAACCACTTCTCTACAATACTTCATTACTCATACACACGTACCTGCATGCTGTATAGTAAAGTGCATAATGTTTTCATTTTCTCTCTCTAGTTCCCTTACCTCAGGTTTGTGACTGCGAGAGGGTTTTCTTTGAAGGTTTCACTGTGATCAGTGGCTCCTGTCGTGAATGACCCCAAAGGAATATAATCCTTTCCATCCTGTTCAAAAGAAAGAACAAATTGGGGTATTTGTAAGAAAATTTGTCCACATATTGAGAAACATTAAAAAATAAATAAATCATAAGTCTAAAGCCAAAATGCTGACCTGCTGAACCCTCGCTTGCAGCAGGTCTCCCAGTGTCTCCACAAGGTTCGTGAAGGTGGGTCGATCTGAGGGACTGGCCTCCCAGCATGCCAGCATCGTGCTGTAGCTGCACACACAAACATACAGAAATAGTGTTTCATTATCAATCACAACAGTAACAGTATCACCGCCTGGGTCACATCAGGAGTCATAAAGTTTTGAACCACACTCTTCAACTGAAGTGATCTCTGTTTTTCTGTTATGTCCCCTCCTCCCTTGATGATTTCAGTAGGTAACAGTGTTGGAAACATATCCACCCACATTTCAGATGTGCTGTACTCAGGTGCTCGCATCCTTGTTCCCCCCCTCAGCCTGTGGCAGAACTCTTCATCTATGTGAAGACCGGGGTAAGGGGAAGCTCCTGTTGGACAAACACACACAAACATCAATATGTGAACAGCTAAAGAATCTAAGATCAGAAGCTGTCAGATCATAGTATTTGTTGCAGGGCTTTTGCATTGGATTTCTGTGTTCTGTCCACTTCCTGTTGCGAACAGAAGCGTGCCGAGAAGGCTCTTACCCAAGGAGAAGATCTCCCACAGCAGAATGCCGTAGGACCACACGTCACTCTGGGTGGTGAACACCTTGTCAAAGATGGACTCTGGAGACATCCACTTCAGAGGGAGCCGAGCCTGTCAGCCAATCAGATCACAGGAGCAGAGTTTCAAAAGACCACTCGTGAGAAAGCATTTCAAGTTGTCTGGTCATCGGAGGGAAGCTGTTACGTGATGTTCGTTGCTTAATATTTCCAAAACATGACTAGATGCAGAAATCCTCCAAGCTGTGTTAAGACTAGACTTAATGTAGTTTAATGTATCAATTATGCCATTTTAATGCTTATTTGGTTGATTTTATTTTCATATAATGCAGAGCTGTCCTGTTTCATGAATAACTACAAATGTATTAAAATTGTAATACATCCTTTTTGCCTGTTGTGAGTATCTTTTAACAAAATGGCTGAAAAATGTATTCAAGTATAAAAATATAAGAACACTCTATTTGCAGTTGTTTTTTGTGTATTTTATCATTAAAATACACAATCATATAAAAAAAATGTATTATGATGGTATCTGTCATTTTGCAAAAGAGCAAATCTAATACTTTTCAGACAGTAGATTTTGGAAGCAGACCTCTCACATGTACTCACATCTCCCTTGCGGACGTAGTCGGGGTCTTTGTAGATGTCTCTGGCCAGGCCGAAGTCACAGATCTTGACCACTTTATTGTCAGAAAGCAAAATGTTCCTCGCTGCCAGGTCACGGTGAATACACTGATGTACAAACACAGAGACCACAAATAATGACATATATGAAACACACATGTGTACCTGCATCCACACACACTCACATTAAGTATCAGACCTTGCGAGAGGCCAGAAACTCCATCCCTCGTGCCACCTGGAAGCTGAAGGAGATTAGATCTGCCAGGAATAAAGGACAGTTGGAGGCAGATTCGGGATCTAGAGGAAGAAAGAGAGGGAGCACAGAGATGTAATTAGTGTGATTATGCACAAACATAGAAAAATGTTCACTGAACTCCTGTCTTACCTATGTAATTCTCTTCCTCCTCTCTCCCATCAAACTCTGTTCTCATGTTGCTTTGGCTGCCAACACAACCTGTCACTCCAGCTTTTCCTCCAGCCAGCTGACATGGGGAGAAATCAGCTCATTGTTATCAAATGTTGTGAGACAGAAAGGGAAGATTAGGATAGTTAAAGGTTTGGACTGACTTAGAAGGAAAGGTTAATGTGTCTTCTGAGGTTTGTAGAGAAGTTCATAAACATGTTTTGCTCTGTGAAAATGACCTTTGAGGGTATTGTTTTTGGTCAGGTCTAAACTTGTAGCGTAGAAATTAAGGAAGTAAATGTCCTGCTCGAGAACAGATAACACCTTCGAACCTCAAACAGATTGCAGAAGTGAGTTTTTGAGTGTATGATTTTGTAATTGCGTGCAGCATGAAGGGGCACTTTGGCTTTCTGTCAGCTATAAGGAGAAGCTGAAGTGTGGGACGTGCAGGCATGTGTGAACTCTGTTTGCAAGCCATGCTTTCTGTGACATACGGCTATCGTGACACCATCTTTAACGGCCTCTGTAAACTCACAGTGTTGTGCACAAACACCTCTCTCTTGCTCTTCAGGAAGGTAGAGAGATTTCCATAACGGCAGTACTCAACAATGACCATCAGTGGCCCTGCAGACAGAAAAACACATATCACAGTTATAAGTGAGTGTGAGGGCATAAACACACATATGTTAAATATGCACAAAAATGAACTGAGCATATATTAATAGGTATATTTTGGGCAACACACACACACCTCCTGGCTTGGTGCAGGCTCCCAGTAGATTGACTACATTCAGATGATGTCCAATGTGGTTCAGGATCTTGAGTTCAGTCATCAGAGCTTTGTGTTCACTGGCTGTGGCTCCCTCTGGTGGACAAAAAGCAGAAAAGAAATGGCACTAATGTTTGCGCACACAACTGTAATGTTATTTTCTCAGAATACCAGAGAGATGATCTTATACCTTTGAGCATCTTAACAGCCACGGTGCTGCAGCCGGTGGTGTTGTCTATACCGAAGGCAGACGCCTGCATCACCTTACCAAAGGCTCCCCGGCCCAGAGGCTTCCCTGAGACAGAGAGAGAAAGAATGTGGGTGAGACTGAAAGGGGAAAGGGAGGTGTGCTTTTGTGTCTAATTGAGCGACTTTATTAATTACTATTATCAACCATCCCGGATGTGAGATGCTGATAAGAGAAGACTTCAGACCCCATCAGCAGGCCATCTAACCAAATCCCACCCTGATGATAGTGAGAGCTCATTAGTCCCAGTCAACACAGTTTACACACCCCCTGTTGATTAGCTCCCCGCAGTCAACACAGACACAAAGTCTGATTAATGGTATGAGAGTCACTCCCAATAATAGTCTGATAAGGCCTCTGAGAAAGCCCTGATATTTGTGATGTGATCTAAAATACCTTCCCTCTCTCCCATCGTTGGCTTCACGCTTGCAAAATCCTGCACATTTGAAGTCATGACAAAAACATCCATTTCTGCATTTTCATAAAATAAAGAGTACCTAATTTGAGCCGCTCCCGGGGGAACTCCCATTGGTTGGGGTCATATTGCAGTCTCTCACACTGCTCCTCTATTGGCCCTTCTCCTGTGTCCAGAATGATTGACAGGTATTCTGGTTTGGTGTTTGAGTTGTTGGGCTTCATTTTGTAAAATAAACAGAACAAGTTAACATTAAAACAAATTCTGCTCTCCAGGAAAGACACAGAGCATAGCAGCATCAGAAAGCACGCAGCATAAGGGCAGATTCTATTTCACATTTAGCCCCTTGTATCATTTGTTTGTTTGTATGTCACTGTGTTTTGTGTACAACATGTTGCTCCAAACAAATTTCCCCTAGTGGATTACAGTTGTTTGTATTGTATCATGTCAAACATGTGACGAAAGACAAACTTCATAGTAATCTGACAATAATATCTAATCTAATCTGTTCAGCATACAAACAAATTCCAAGTTGTGTTTTTTATAGTGTACTGATATGTATGTAAGACAGAAATGACAGAGAAGGCCTGGAATATGAAAAATTAATCGAAAACACTTGCAAGATATGTTTGTGCAATTAATATTTTGTTTCCTCTCACCTGTTTCAGTTTGCGTATGAAAAGCGTGAGCAACAGCCAGAAGAGAGTGGCCACCACACAGGTACAGGTGAGCGTGGGAATTTCTAGAAACGAGGCCTCTGATGCACCTGCACACACAAACAAATCACAAACAAACATAGGTGCTTAAAAAGCTTAAATTTTGCTTATTACATTTACATTTAAGTGAACTTTTACACCTTCATGAAGCAAAAAAAGACATTTAATTGATAGATGTAATTGAAGGATTATTCCTAAATGTAATATGACATTCAAATATATTCATCTGCAAAATCAGAGCTTGAAGCTTCGGTGCTTCATGTTTTTATTTTTTCTCCACCCTTCCAGAGAGTGCTGTGTTTTCACCATCACACTATAATCCATATAAGTAGAAAAGCCCGGTTGACTGGAGTGCGGCTCTGAGATGCATGCCGGGCCCTTCCAGAGGAAATAAAAACAGGAGACAGCTTCCTTCCTGACTGATCAGAACTCACAGCCACTCCTCTCTCCACCCCTGGACCGGGAAGTGCATCCACCAGTTCTGCCAGGGAACGATGCTCAAAGTGGGAGGTGTAGCAGAACCACACAAAGCCTGTCTCATCTGCCACCACCGGACGTATAAGTGTGTGTGTGTGTGTGTGTGTGTGTGTGTGTGTGTGTGTGTGTGTGTGTGTGAATGAGGAAAACTGAACAAAAGGCTTAGTGTGTCCCACACTGGGACTATCTTAAGACCATCTTTGATCAATGTTTCCTCAGAAGGTATCATCATCCATTAATAGAATTGACACACCACACCTTCATGTACAAATACTACATCCATGAAAACAACGTCAAATACACGTGTGTACATCCAGACCATACATCTATTTACAGAACTGGGAACAATGGCCCTTCAGACATACCCATATATGGAAGAGTCCTATATCTGAGAAGACATAAACACAGCCAATCAAAGGCACAGATGCTTGAAAAACACTCACCGTTGACCCATATATAGGCAGAGCTCTCTGCAGATCCCCTCTCATTGGTGGCCTGGCACGTATACAGGCCCTGGTCCTCCCCTGTGATTCGATCAATATGGAGGGTCCCATCCTCAGGTGAAATCACAATACCTGCAGGTGTTGGCACAAAGTCTTAGACACCAGAACACAGCTGCAGTTTGCACGTTTGTGGTGATATTTTTTTGTTTTACCTGATCCCTGAGACAGAGCTCGTTCATTCTTGTACCATGTGATGGTTGGAGGTGGGACGCCTTCAGAGGGACAGCTGAGGATCACTGAGCTGCTAACGTTGACGGTGCAATCAGTCAAATTGTGTAGCAGCACCGGAGGCTCCAAAACTGAAAGAGAAAGACGCACAGTACCAATAGTATGAGTGCCAAAATAAATACAATAGTACTCAACTACTGTACTGAAGTATTTCTATTTTATGCCACTTTATACTTCAAATCCACCACATTTCAGAGGGAACCAACGGTTATATACACTTTCATCTCACAGCTACACTCACTTTGCAAACTAAAAATATCTAATCAGCTTAATCAGTTGATGCAGTTTATCTATTAACTATTCAACATTATGTAAAGTAGGTGAAACTACTTTCAATTTGCATACATTATACTTTCTGCAATAACTGATTTTTTTGTCCAGTTGGAGGAAGTAGAGACAGACTCTAAATGTGACACTGATGTATTATCAGATTTGAAGTTGATAATAGAAAACCTATTTACACGTTCAGCAGACACAGAGGCTACTTTAACATTTACTGTATTTAGAGTCATGTTTCTGAACACTTGGTGAATGTAAGTCCAATTTTTTATTCTCCTTTTTGTTCTGTTTTTTTGTCTCTACCAACTCCTGAGAAAAATCTTTCACGGTCCACATAGTTTGACTCGTTAGTATAGAAAATTACATTAAAGCCACTTTAATGACATTTGCAGACACTAATTTTTACTGTCTCATGTTTCTACTTTTATTTAAGTAAAGAATTTGAATATTTCTTCAATTATCACAAAAAACTCCTAAAAAAACAATCTGTGTTTACATTTGTCTCTGTACAGTTGCAGTTATTTATAGACTAAAACAGATTTATGACGAAGTGAAACCAGCTCTATTTTTTCCAGCAGTTTTCTGGACCACTGCCACTTTCGGACAATAATTGTGCAATGGTAATGACACATTTCTCCAGAAGAGTGGCCTTGGCTTCAACCTGTGAGTCAGCTGACATTTGGGTCCTCTTGGGCCCCTTACTCACCCTGAAATACCCGGTGATACAAACCCATTTCTAAAAAGCAACAACAATGTAGTATTTCATCATGTGGACAGTTATTGGCCTACGAGTGCACAATGAGTAAATGCAGTTTTTAAGTTTCCTTCTCATGCACTAAAATTACACCACAATACTCACACACTATAATTAGACCAGTTGAGTCCTCGCTCCCTGAATTTCTCTAACCCCATGTTTAATTGTATTTTATTTCCATTCACCCTCTTTTTCTCTCTTTTGGTGTCCCCACTTCTCTCTTTCTGGTCACCTTGTCTCTCTAGCAAGTCCCTCACGGGGATCCCGAGGGAGGAAGATGACGTGTTGAGCCCCGATTGTATAGAGAACAGCAGTAAAAGACATGAAGAAAAGTCACTTAACCAAGGCGACTGATTGTTGTTTCCCCTATCTTCCTCCTGGACAACAATTGATGATTGTCCGCGGGGGCTGAGGCCTGACAGTGTCTGATTGGCTGATTGTTCCTCCGGCCCTGTGTGGGGGCCTGTAAATGTGGCATTGTGGGAAGTGCCATTGTGTGCTCTTCCTCCAGACAAGAGCTCATTCCCACGTGAAAGAGGTGCTGAGCTGGAGCGCAAGAGCAAAGGCAGGGTGGGGCCCCAGGAAGTCGAGGGGACCCAATTCCCAAGCAGCAAAACTCTGTGAGAGAGTGTGGGTGTTTGTTTGTTTGTATGTATGTGCAACATATGTGTACAGAAAACATTGGGAGGCTGTGAGTTTTAAGTAAAGAGATAACTCAACTTAAATCTGTATTTGAAAAGCTGCAAATTCAAGGCCCTGACAGCAACTGAGACAATAAACATCCTTAATCTCTGGTATGTTTGAGGGCCCTTGTTCAGCTCTGGGACCCTTGATGAGGACGTTTCCAATTCTTGCACAGCATGACTTGTGTGGAAGCAAAGAAGGACTAAAATTATTTGAAACTCATAAGCAACTGAATACCTGATTGTGAAATGTAATACTTGAGGTTGAAATTAAAATAGCAATTTATAATATTCTACTTTGTGAACCATTTATCTGAATTTATGTGATTTGAACTTGATTTTTAGGTTTCACTAAGTCCGATAGAAAAAAAATCATTGAAGTTGCTCAAATTGAATTGATTTAAGTTAACTAAAAAAAAAAAAAAATCAAGTCCCTAAAATTGGATTCGTGAAATTCAGATGCCAAGAATTTAGACATGGAACTTGAAAATCCAGACTACAAAGAAGCGGTCAGACCTCTGTCCTGTCCGGTTACACTCTGTCAGTCACATGATCTGAGAAAAATAATGTCATGTAATGTAAATAATAATGTGAGATTATTGACTAGAAACCACTGGACCAAATTATCTGTGTGAATTTGTAAACTCATTTCAATTCAAACTTTAAATTAAACACTTACATTTCAACATTAAGTATGTTGTAGTGGTTAAACATGAGATATTCAATTGCTTTTACGATCCCAGTGATTATGACTCTTCTTTGCTTTTAAAGTTTGTTGCTTTTTGTCTATTGTCATTTTTGTATTTTGTCACTCTTGTGTTTGTTGACATTTCGAGCTAAACACTTTTATTGTGATACATTTTGTAACCCTTGTTTTGAAAAGTGCATATAAATAAATGTTTACACTTACTCACTTATTTGTTTGTAGCATAATCTAACATGATCGGAAAAAAGCAAACATTGCCTGCAGACAATGAACAAGAAACACACTCCAAAAATACTTGAAATAATTGAGATGATTACACAATTAAAGTAAAATGATTAAAGCGAGTGTATCCAAAAATGTGGTGTTGAGGAAGGAAGATGAAGAGGAGATCCTAAAGTTGTGACTACTCACTTGTGACCACCACCTGTGTGTCCAGGTGTGTCTCCTGTCCGGTGATCATGTGGTGGGCGGAGCATCTGTAGGCTCCAGAGTCTCTGGCTGTCAGGTTACTGAGGAAAAGGACCAGAGAGTTGGAGAACTTCCCTGATGTGTGCTGCTGACTCCTCAGGCTGTGGGAAGGGGCGTGACCTGTGTCGTTGACCCTTTGCCATGACAGGGCTGTGTACAGGTACTTATTGGCAACACAGGTGAGGTGCAGGTCTCCACCCTCTCTAGGCTCCTCCCTCTGGCTCACACCGAAGCCTCCTGGGACGTCTGAGGAAAACAGAGCAGAGATGAGGAAGAAGAACATGAACAAACCTTCACTCATCTCCTGTTTGATGAATGAGCCATCTCAGTTTCTCGACATGCGAACCTGGATCCTGTCAGGTGCCTGAAACCAGGAGAGCTGATTCGACCGATCATCCATTTTTGTAACCTTTGACGACAATGTTGAATGGCTATTGTGGGTAAAAGCAGCTAGTGGAATACAGTGAAAAGGCTTTTTATTTACTTTAGCCATTTGAAACTTCCCGTGGAAACGGCTCGAGAGTTTCCTGATGGCAGATAGTGTTTATCTTTCCCGAACACCCCAAGGCCTCCCGAAATAAAGCGGACCTGCCAGTCCAAGGAAGTGCTCTGCACGGGGAAGTGAAACGATAAGAAGCCCAGGTTCCTGTTTCGCTCTTGCTCACACACTAACAGACGTCCATGCGCACGGACGCATACACACTCATGCACATGCTCAAAAACAAATCAGAGACAAAATAACCTTAACCTGAATGCCTCATAACAAATCTAAGCTCACATCACACACACACACACACAACTACAGTGTGTACCCAATGAATGTGTGCTAGTTTGTTCTGCCAAGTATTCTCACCTACATTAATGTTTGTGCTACTTCGGCGACACAGTAGGTTAAATATCTATTTGAATTCTTGTATCTGGTACATTTTTAAAAATTCTTTTACATACATCTTATACATTTCTTCAATTTAAAACCAATTAAGCAGCTTTGAATTGTGATATATTGGTATATTGAAGCGGCTGCTATTCCATCACTCAACCTTAACTTCAACTTCAGTTTATTTAAAGTGCACATCACCCAGAAAGTCCCTGTACACTAAGTCAGTAAGAAACAACAGAAAGGAAAACACGTGATATTACATGATCACTCCAGGTCCTGGTCTTTTTCAGACTCCAGTTTGAGCTCTGAGATCTGATGCTGTGAAGTATCACGCTCTTCCCGCAGCAGTGCAGTGACCTTGCTGCAGTGTCCCTTTGCACATCTCTGACATCCATATACAGTCTACACTCTTCAGCAATCTGTCAACTCAATAATTCACCCCTGTGCATCTTCTCTTCTCCCCCCTCTCCTGCTTCTTGCCTCCATTTCTCTCAGCATTTTATTTTTTCACTTTACGCCTCCCGGTGCTGCAAATACACGTGTTTAACCCTTGGGTTCTTTTCATTTTTCAGTGATTTTGGTTGCAGGACATTTTATTTTACTTTTCTTACAACATAAGAAAGAAGGAAGTCTGTTCAATCTAATAAATGCTGTCAAAGTCCAACGGAGCAAAAATTAAATGTCTGTGCATGACTGTGTGTGCGTGGTGTGAGAATAAATCACAAGATGAATGTCATAATAACAGACGTCATGTTGAACACACCAGTAAGTTTCCAGTTTCAATCTGACAATAAATCTTTTGGGCCGGTTCTACTGGGGGAAAATATGTTGTTATATACTGTATGTTCCTCATCCTCTCAGTGACTTTCAGACTAAAAAAGATGAATTACTGCATCATTTTTCATTGAGCAAATGAGGTTATCCTGACAAAACAGAATAGAAGAACAAATACAAAACATAATTTCACTATTCACCCATTATTCTGGATAAAATGTCAATGCAGAAATTATTTGTAAAGCCAATAATGACTAAGCATTAAGTGGAAGCTGATAGAGGCATAGTTTCATGTTAATCTGTGGGGAGTGAGAAAAATGAGAAATGAAAAAAACATGATGACAGATGACAGAAACTTAAGTAAGTTCCTGTGGAATGAAAGAGAGGAGGAGAAGGATCATAAGATAACTTAAAACAGATTTTCTTTCTCGTTTAAGCTCTGAAGAGAATTCCCAGATGTGGACAAAAACAGAAATGCCCTTGAGTCATGTATTTGAGAATATGATTCATCTTCTTTGGAATCACCTGTGACGTAGAAGTGAACGTCTAGCTGGTCTGCGCCTGCAGAGTTGGAGGCAACGCAGCGATACACTCCAGACACCAAGGCCTCTGCCACAGTCAGGACCCCCACTGTCTGTGGAAAGCGCAAACATCCGCATGAACAAACCGGCACTTAGCACACCATGGAAAACAGGCACACACACACACACACACACACACACACACACACACACACACATATTCATGCACACATGTAAGGTTCAGGCTCATTACCTCTGCCACTGATGGCAGGAATCATATTTTCCATGGGCCCACTGAGTGGACAATAGGGGTCTCTGAGCCAGACCTCCAGCCCACTTCCAACCCAGTGGGCAGCTCAACATGCAAGCTACCGATAAGTATTAATATAGGTGTGTGTCTGTGAATGTGTGTGTGTGTGTGAAAAAGAGAAGTGAGCAAAAAAGGGGTTGGGGTTATAACAGCAGAAAGTGAGATGAGAGCAGTATTTTCCTCACTATTTAGCAAAGGATACTGTACAATGATTCCCGAAATATAAGAGTTGTAACATATGATCCAACTTGTATTCAGATTGGTGCATTTTGGCCAATCTGTTCATACATGCAATGAAAATGTTTCTCCAGGACGAACTGTAGTTATTGCACCTTTGAACTCGTCCACATCAGGATGCTTTTTATGCTCTTAACCTCATTTTCCACATTACAGAATCATTAAGACACGTAAAAGCAATGTGGCTCTTCTGTCTGTCACATTGTGTATTTCAGTGTTTCACCTACCTTCTTCTTTCCCTGAAGCACTTCCTGTCTGTGCGTAACACTCAGGATGTGGTTGCTTGTGGATGTGGCGGGGACTCTTTCTGTCACAGGGCTCCATAGCGAGGAGGACGTTGGACACACACACCTTGAAGGAGGAGGAGGAGGAGGAGGAGGAGGAGAGGGACTCAGCTGTGTTGACACTAGTCATTTTATGCAGCCTCCAGGTGTGTGTGTGTGTGGGTGGGTGTTTTTGTCAGCTGCGCTCGGCAGGAGGAAGACCAGAACATCAGGGACAACGTTTGATCATCGCTGCTTGATGTTATCACCGGCCTAATTCATAATCCTCATCACCAAACCATTTATATCAATAGCATCACGTCCTCTTACTCTGTCCTGCTGGCTGACAATAGCGGATCTTTGGAGTGCTAGGTAATGCTGGATTGTTCATCCGTGGAGGATGCAGAGGTGGTATTGTCATCCCATGGATCAACTTCCTTCCATTCTTAACAAGTTATCCCACATTTCCAGGACAAGAGTTCCTGTCCCTGTCAATGACTCTCACAAGTCTAAATCCATAGATTACACACTAGTGGACCTGTGGGAACTGGAGCTTATGCAAGTGTCTTTGTGGTTATTTATGAACACGTCCTTATGATGAAAACCTCTGAAAACATACAGGAGGTGAGGAGGGGCCTCAAAACACAATGCCTGATCAATTGCGTGTCAGAGATGAGGGAAAAGGTGTAATAGAGTAGGTAAAATGTGTGTTCTGTATTTCATCAGGTATTCTCATAACAGTTCTGCATAAGCAATGCTGAAAGCTTCAGATGTATGTGAATGAAATTTGTTTATCCATATTAAATATGATCACAAATGTTATGTAATGAAAATGTAGAAAGTACAATCTCCAACAAGGAAAGAGTGAATGTGCTTATACATAAAAATTAATTTTAATGAACGCATGTGATAAATGTGTGAGCGAAGTATTGAGTAGTATAAGTATAAGTAAAACCCATTTTTGTTATGATAGATGTTATAAAATAAAAATGGACTCATTCATTCATTTTTATGAACAAAATTGCACGGAATCAAAAAATATTTCCATTTTTATGTATTTTACTCTTTTACTTATAGTTTTAAACTATAGGGCCCTGAAACAATTAATTATTTTTTATAATTTTTCACATCTCTCTGTCTCTCTCTCTCTCTATCAATGTGTCCAATTACTTAATTTACTTAGACTTAATTGACTTTGTAAGATAATTTTGGTTCATTCAATGTTGTTTCATCTAAAACTGAAAACAGGGCCGCAACCAGTGATTCGTTTTTATTACTTATCAATTTACATATCAATATATAACATAAGAAAGAAACTAAAACCCCAAAATGCCAAACTATTCTTTTATGAATACCTGAGAGAGACTCTGTGTCTTGGCTGAAGCAAAATAAAGTATGTTGCACTGAACTGAAGGCTCTGTCATTGGTGTTTTCTCTCTTCTTTTTGGGGCCCCAACATGCATCCAATTGTGCCACTTGGTTTGGCGATGATGGTTATCTATCCATGTATCTATCTATCTGACAGTATAATGTAGACATATCTCATAATCAAAAGAATGCAGTTTAGCCGCCATCCTCGTTGTAAACTGTCATTTCCACTGTTCATTGATCCTGTTTATGGATGTGTCACTGCTCCCTGTCTCTGTCTGCATCCTTGTCGTCATCCATTTCTGTCTGTCCTGAGCTCCTCCCTGAGGTTGGTTCCTCTCTGCTCCCTGATTGCTCTTCCTCTTGGCGTCTAGCGCGCGACTGCACAAATGACCCACCCTGTGCATGACACCACGGGCCTGACACACACATCACACAGGCACAGATTGCACCAGCTAACACTCCCACACTTCCCAGGAAAAGCTTTCTTACTCAAAGTTGCACACTCACACACACACACACACACACACACACACAAATATGATTAGTTAGGTGGGTGTGTGGACAGAAGCGTGGTTAGACACAGAAAATGAACATGCGTGCATACACACTCATACCACAGCCACATTCACACGGTGTGTGCCTGCCAACAGGGTGAGCAGCCGCCGCCTGGAAATATGAATGAACTGTTGAGTTGTGTATCAGTGGGGGTCATCTCCTGCCTTTTCTTCCTGTCCTGTTTCACTGCCTAAAATACACTCCTACCGCTGTCCCTGTCCGTTCCTGTCTCAACCCCAAAATAACCACAAAGCTGTATAAACCAATACACAAATATAAGCAAGGTTTAATGCAAAAACACAAACGACTGATATAACACTTCAATACATCTTAACAGATTCATACAAAGTTGGCAAATATTGTCATTCGTCATATGTAAGTTAGTTGTATAAAATTATTAAATATTAGATTCATATATTACTCATAGAACATCTGTATACAAGGAATGAATCACATTGGGAGACACCCGTAGAATGGGACACACACACGCACACACACACACATGCACACACAAACAAACAAATACACACACATTCTCACACACACACACACACACACACACACACACACACACACACACACACACACACACACACACACACACACACAGAAATGAACTTTACTAAAACACTTATGGCACTTGTTCTCTTAAAATGGCCTGTAGTATCACACATACATTTCGATTGTAATTAACTTATAATACAAAGACAACAGGGCTGCTATACTGACATCGTGTGACAAACAAGACATTTGACATGGGATGACAGTGGACGACACAGGTTGACATAATGTGACAGAGGGCAGTCGTAGTCTCTGGTCTGTGGAGACTTCCTACATGGTAGGCGTCTGCTGACCATCAGTCTTTTTAATAGAGAACTGTAGGCATCCCATAGTGAACAACACAAAGCTTGTCCTCTCTCCTGTTTCGCCCGTCCGAGGTGAGCACATTTGACCTTCTACCAGTGGCTAAAAATCGGAACAGAAACTCACAGCTTTTGTGGATGTCAGAATCAGATTGGGGCTTGGGACAGGCACGGTTCATGCACCCATTATAGTACCACTCTAGGACACAAAAAACAAGCAAAGCAGCTCCAGAAATGTGGCTGGTGGATGGATGGAATTGCACTTCTTCTGGCTCAAAATGTCTGTGTAATGTAAAAAGCATAAACCTGCATGATGGCTGGGTGCGAGGAGAGGACTTAAATTGGGGAAATGAAGGAAATAAATAAATAATCAGTAAAGCAGGTGTCCTTATATCCTTAGTGATGTGATTCATTTTCCTCCTTGTTTCCTGCATCTCCTGGTCTTCACTGCTCAGCAGTGTTCCAAGTCACTTTCCTCACTTTCCACATCAGTTTAGCAAACACAGGATCATCACATAGGATCACTGGTAATGTCACTGAGGGTTCTGGCTGCTGTGGAGAAGTACTGATGAGTGTGTGGAGGTGATGGTGGAGGGGGAGGGCTCTCCAGGGCAGGAGGCGATGGGGAGTTGTTCTTCTGTAGAGGTGGAGGATGCTGGGTTGGGGTGGAGGGCAGAGCTGGTGAGGGAAGGGGTTGGAGAGGTATGTGTGGGGGCAGCAGAGTTGGGGGAAGGGGCGTGAGGGGGGGCTCTCAAGAATAGATCAAGCTCTTGAGGAAGCGGACTGTGCCACGTTTGAAGACGAAGGGACAATCACGCTGCTGGGAAGCGTCTCGCGTCGGAGAGGAAGCCAAACAACGAGAGGAAAGCGCTCTGATTTTCGCACAGGAAGCCCAGTGCGCCTCCTGCCCGGGCCAGATAAGAGCGCTGCGGTTCCCAGGGCCAGACCCAGGAGTGGGCCCAGGACCCAGGCGCGAGGCCCCCCATCAGCCTGGCCCGACCTGGTTCACTGTCCCTGGGCCTCCTCCAGCGCGGCGTCAGGCTTGTGGTGCAGCCGGGCTGCAAAGAACAAGGGCCTAGTGAGGATCCAGCCAAAAACTGGTCTAAGACACACTCAATACAGACACTGAAGCAGAACCAGAACCAGAACAGAGCTTTACAAAGGACCATTGAAGAGGCCAAATGTAATCTGCTGAAACATCAGTGTGTAAAACAAGCTGCAGTTTCAGTGGACACCTTTTCAATCTGCAGAAATCTTTACGCCATGTTTTCTTTGAGGCCAAATTGTACAATTACTCAACACTGAAATAACCGAATTAACTTGATAATTAACGAATTAACTTGATAATTTGAATTTGAAATTTGACTCATAACCGACTCAGAATCAATTCACATTTAATTATTACACACTGATTCACCAAATGATAATAAAATAATGTGCAGATTGCATGTGACTCTTATCATGATCAAAACAATCATACATACTGTACATCTACACTATAATACAAAAATGAAGTACAACAGAGTCAAAAATTAAAATAGCTTTTACCTGAAAATCTAAATAAGTCTGGGGTTGACATTTCACTCTACCTACATTCAGTCTAACAGTGAATCAGATACTTTAGTATCATCAGCTGGTCTAAAACATGTTCATGTAGATTATGTAGATTACATTTGGCACAGACAGACGGATGAAACCACACTGGAGGCACCTCGGCATGGCGCCATGCGTGAGTGCTGGGGTTCAGGGTCAAGTACACCGATGATGTCAGTGTGCCTCAGAGGGAGAATAGAGTATGGGCGGCTGCTGTGGTGCTCTCAGGTAATACTTAACCTTTCTGACTTGGTCATAAGCAACACAATAAGTGTCTGACCTCCAAGAATAACTCAATCAATGTTTCTGCCAAGAGCCTGCTTGAGTACTTGTGTGTGTGTCCAAGCTGACTAAATGACTGTCCCTCGGCATCGCTGGGTTGGGCCATTTCTCATGAGAACTTTATATATAGTGTGTGTGTCAGATATAAGAAAAAGCATCACAGGATGCGGTGTGCAATCACAATAATAAACAGGCCTCTCACCCTGCGCCCTGGACAGGAAATTCATTAAATCATAGCGTTTGATTTGGAAACCAACAAATCGTGACTGAGAGCACGGAACTGGCTTCTATTGAAGTGTGTTTTTTTTCTCTGTCCTTTCAAGTCCGAGATACACTGTGTACTGTGTCTGTGAATGTACCAGGCACACACACACACACACACACTCTGACACACACACAGGCTATGCATTTGTATGCACTTAAACAAGCATGGAAAAAGACACATGGACAGTAGGAGAACAAACATATAGGGAAAGAGTTGCACAAGCAAGCAAACATATAAACACAGACATGATGAAACGCACACACATGTGGATGCATACACAACACACACATACAAATAAACACACACACATTTTCACACATTCCCGCACATGAAAGGCCCCCAAAGGCATCTGTTCTGGTTACAAGAAGGAAACGCTGTCTGAACACACGCTGAAATAGACAAAACATGTCTCGTTTTTCTAAATCACACACACACACGCGCTTACACACACACACACACACACACACACACACTTACACACACCACCAAATAACATAAAACAAACACATAAGTGTTTGTAACATTATGACATTAATATTATTTTTAGCGTTTGCAGCCAAAATATGTACAAAATATACAAAGTTGAAATTAATATTAACCTTCCTGGTTTTTTTACTGTTTTAGCATACTGCAGTTTCATTTGTTAAATATGTTGAGCTGATTACATTTTTATTTATTTATTTATCATTTAGTCAATGACAAAATAAACTCAGTATTGCTGTATGCTCATGTTTATCTTATCTATATTTTGCCTGGTTTGAGTTTCATTTTCAAATGATCATTTTGGAGAATCTAGTCTTGTGGGCTACTTACAGGCCTTTGGACGGGCAGGGATACCAGAGCCACTGGATGTGGGGAGGGGGGACCCCGTGGGATGTGCAGTGAAGGGCTTGTCTGCTCCCCCGTGGGACTGAGCCCGGATCCTGCAACGACACTGCTTTCTCCCCTATCTGAGGACTCACTGTCAGACACAAACACAAACACACACACAGATACAAGTTTAACCGCTGAGGTGGGACTAAGACGGAGCTAAAGGTGGTTGGTGGGTGGAGAATTTAACAAGGGTTTCTCACCATTGACCACAAGTGTGAGCGTGAGATTCTGGGAGAGTCTATGTTCCTGGATTCGTACCAGGACAGTGTACTTCCCAGCATCCTCCTCTGCTACATCCCGTATCACCAGGGAATTCCCTTCCATGTGGTATCTGGAGCACTGCTCTGCTGCCACCCTGCCATCCTTCAACCTGTCAGACAAAAAGACCTCTGAGCAAAAACAATTTCCAAATCAAGAGTCCTTTCCTTAAACTAAAACTTTAATGAGGAAAAATATTTGGAATCATTGAATCACTTGGTTTTCCTGTCATAATGAAGTATGATGAGCAATACTATGCCAAGGCATTTCCAAAGAAATGGTGCTGAGAATGTTTGCCAGAGATTAAAATGAATTTAAAGACAAGAAAGATAAGAAAAGGGGAACTAAAAACTCAAGATGAAGGATTCAAACAAGGCTGTTAGGTGTGATTTTAGGGATCAAGGCGATCTCTTACCAGATGACTTCAGGGGCCGGGAAAGCTCGAAGTTTGGGAGAGATTCGGTAAGATTTCTGTCCTGCCTGCACCTCCATCACAGATCCATGTCTGGGCTTCAGGCGAATAAAGGGACGGTCTGAAAGTGAGGAAACACATGCACATATTTCTGTATGATTAATAAAGCAAATGGAGAAGTTTCATCATCGTTGTGAGGTTTATGTAAAGTTGATGAAACACAAAGAAAACATCATCAGAAAATATGAAAAGATAACTGAGCAATCTGCCCACATGTCTGCGGTTGATACATCTAAATGTCAAGGAGTTACAGAGGAAGACACTCACCATAGACAGTAACAGTGACTTTCTGCTGTTTGGTATTTTCGCCGCTGTTGACGCGGCAGGTGTAGAGGCCTCGGTCTGAGCGCTGGAGCTTCGGGATGGTCAGAATATTGTAGAACAACATGTGTGTTCGGTGTTTCAGGAGCCTCTTGGAGGTGAAGCTGGTGTTGTTATTCTGAAGGTGGAGAAGGAGGAAGAGCCACAGAATTAACACTGAAGACCTTGCACAGCAGGTTTTTTAAGTATATAACAAGCAAAGCAAACAACAATAATGCTTAAATACTGTATAAAGTTATTAGTTGATTACTTTTATTACAATGATCTATCAAGATGCTCTGTAACATGTAGTCAAACTGTAAATTAGTCCAGCAAGTTTCTGCTACAAAGGGCTTTTTAAAACCCGGAAAGAGTTGTCTTTAAAAATGGTTTCTCATAATTTATATAACTGATTATTAAGTTATCTATTAAGTAATAATAAAGTCATAGTCACTACTAATAACCCCTTACAACATAGGCCTTATTGGACAATTGTACAGTACAGGTACCTTTGCAATTTAAAAATGTTGGCAAAGCATTGAAAAATTGAAGTGCAGGGGTCAATATTGAACAGAAAGTAAAAAAAAAAAAGATAACAAGTGTAATATTGCTTTCTTGTCCAGTTGTTTTACTTCAAACAAGTCTCAGCTGAAGAATAAACTTAAAATAAGTGCCTTTATATCTACTTATAAAATAACAGGGACCTTTACCAGCGTGCCATCACATTTCTGATCACACAGACTGAAGAGATGTGCTGTTGTTTGAGGGTAACAGAAATAAAGTCCCCTGCTCAGTCTCTGTCAAAGGTCATTTGTCATTTAAACCTGTGCTTCTCTGCTTCGTACAAAGTCTCCGCAGACTCTAATGTAGGTCTGACCTTTCCGGGGTAGTCCCAGGAGATGTTGACTCTGGTGTTCAACTCCCCGGTGGCGGTACAGTTTAAGACCAGCCGCTCTCCCTTCAGAGCCTCCACAGGTTCACTCGTGTTCAGATACACCTCCATGATCTTACTCACTGTGACAGAAAGAAAATATATACATACATATAGAAAGGTCAGAGTGGACTGAGGGTTTTACATAGAAACTGCTGAGACACACGCACATGTTTACATGTAATTTGCTCCATATCTAACATGAATTTATGCACTGCTGACCTGGTCTGTGCACAAAGTATATACGTGACTTGTGTGTGACGCCCTCAGTGACGGTCTGGCAGTAAAAGAGGCCCACATAAAAGAAGGTGGGAGTTTGGATGGTGAATCCTTGTTTGCTCTTCCAAATAATGTTCCTCTGGTCTGGACTCAGGCTGTGGTTGGGGAACTGTGGGAGGAGGGAGGACATGACAACACCCATCAAATGTTTCATTGTACCAAAACCATGAGAACAGCTGCAATGACACACTTTTACTGGCATAACTTAAATCTGACGTACACATACAGACATTATGGAAAAACTGAGTCACAGTTCCAGGGAACCATCACAGTGACGTATTTTGGTACCTAAATCATAAATAATTGTAAATAAGGAAAGAACATGATCACAAACGTCTGTGTCAATAAAAGTCCAACATACTTTTAAGTCTTTTGGTTAGTCATCTCCAGATATTTTATTAATTCTACCTGCATCTGCTGATAAAGATCATGTGAAATGATTGAAAGCTCCAGAACAGCCACAAAATGGACATTTGAAACTTGAGTCTCAAGTAATTTGAAATTATGTGCAGTTTGAAGTCTTGTAACAATAGATTCAAGACAAGGCACATTTTAACTTCTCCCAATAGGAAAAGCACAGGTTTTACTGATAATATTAATGATAGCTCTGTTTTGTTCAAGTGAGGCAGCACAAGGACCCTGAAACTGAAGGAGCTTAATTCAGCCATCATTAATTTTATTAGTTATACCTTTGTGTTTTTTTTTTTTTACAACTGAGGTAATTTGGACGTGAACAAAATTGTGTTCACTTAAATGCAGTTGTTCTAGAACTGGGATCTATTTTATTTGGGTTTCAGTTTTTAATGGACTGATCCACCTCATGCTGGAGAAAGACAGTCGCGAGTCATTTGAAATCTGTGCAATCATTAGTCATAGTACAAAATTTCATAAAGATGCCAATTATAGAGTAAAATTTGTCATCAAAAGCTGCCTCATTGTATTCTCACAGTGTTGGTTTTTATAACTCTTGGCTACCTTGACAGTGGACAGTTTTGTAACAGTGCAACCTTGTTTTCTTGGAGGCAGCCTCGAGGAAATGTTTACTAGAGTTTCTGTGACACGGTGGAAGCCTCCCACCCACTCTCAAGGGAGCAGGTGGACGCCCCCCCATCACCACCATCACACACACACTTCCCCCCACTCCTGCACCCCCAGTGTGAACTGGCTGATATCCCCCCTCCCAGAGTGAGGTGACCTTCTCAGACGCCACTGAGCTCCTCCTCCTCCTCTCTCAGTCCGCTTCCCTCCTCCCCTCCTCTGAGTGCCCTTAGTGCCCTCTCTGCCCCTCTCACCCCCATCCTCCAGACCTACATGGAGAGTATGCAAAGGTGGAGGCCGTGGTGGAGAAACAGGGGGAGGAGCGAAGGAGTCAGAGGAGTCAGGATATGAGAAACGTGACTCCAGTCCATCTCCTCGCATCCTGTTACTACAGGATATAGACATTTTGACTGGAACCCCAGGTCAACCCCGTCATCCCGGACCTCCCGGTCACTTTCACGGCAAGAGCGAGAGAGCAGAGCCTCCTGGGTATTGTTCCCGGTGACGAGGGTCACATTAGAGATCCAGGCGAAGTGCAAAATCCTTCCAGGAAAAAAACACTCCAGAAGCTGTGACAGTGAGTGGATTCCTGGCTCGAACCGGAGAGCGCAGGGTTAGAGGAGGGAGCGGGAGATGAAGGAAGAGGAGGAGAGCTATTTTTAGGATAATTACCTTAGAGGCTCCAGGCGTTTGTGAGGAGATGGAAGCAGGACAAGAACACATGTGTGTTTGTGTGTTGATGTCCAGCTGTATCTGTCTTAGGAATAGATTTAGTTTGGACGACTAGTAGGATATGTCATGCAGAGTTCTAATGATGTTTCTGGATCTATGAAAGGCAAGGTTGGTAGGTCAATCCACCACTTTGTTCCAGACTGAAATATCTCAACAACTATTAGATGGAGACATAATGTTCCCTAGATGTTGAATCCATCTGACTTTGATCATCATCCTCTGACTTTTCCTCTGGTGCCACCACGTTCACATTTGCAGTTGGAAATGTCTCCACGACTATTGGATGAACAGTCATGAAATATAGTTCAGGCATTCATGATCCCCTCAGGATAAATCGTAAAAACTCTGGTGACCATCAGGATTTTGCTCTTGCACCATCACTAGGTCAAAAAATTTAATATGCGCTTTGGTTCTGAAGGGTCTTTGTGACATCTGAAAAAAAACTTGAGTAATATTGGTTTGGAGACTATAACATTTTAAAAGAAAGTGTGTGGTACAAACTGGGGGTGAGGAGTTTGAAAGACATGGAAATTTAGCAGACAGAGAGGGTCTAATAAAGATGCTTTTGAGTTGTAGGATGTGAAGTGTAGTATTTTTGCACTTTGAATCGCACTAGGGGCCAAAAGTTAGATCCTCACTTGAAGTGGAAGTCCAGAGCCTTTGGTATGTTTTACAACTCCTCTATTGTAGTTACACCACAATAAGCTTCCTACAGTGACGCACAAGGCATCATATTAATGATCAGCATTCGTGATTAAAGAGAATAGACTGTACTTTGATGTATCGGAGCCAACAGTAGCTACCTCTGCTTCCTCCGCCAGGCAAACCAGCTGTTTAAAGCATCAGTTGGAGGAAGTTGGCAGCCAGGATTCCTACTACAAGAGGTGGAGGGTGAGATGTGGGAAGTGGTGCTGGCTGGGGGCCAACGGGGCACTCCAGACCCCATGTCCTGTCTCCAGAGGTAGAAACGGTGCCAACAGGATGCTGTGGGCGCCGCTCGATTGGAAGAAGTCAGTAAAGAAAGTGGCATCTTTAACCGACTCTTCATGCAGATTTGTTTGTTCTGTTGCTCGATGTGTTTCATTCGCATGCAAATAACATCTGTACTGCAACATGCAGTCACACATGCAGATAGCGAGCTCTCTGAATGCTCCTCTCTACACTTAGTAACACTGTCCGGTCACCCCCTCACTCAGCACTCAAGCACCAACACTCACAAACACATCCGCACACACTTTCACACATATCCGCAGACGGACACAAACAAACGGACACACACGCCACAGCGTAATGGCTGCCAAGATAAGAACAATGTGGCGAATGATCTGGAGAAGGAGAAACAACTGGACGGTGAATTGTGTGCATATGTGAGCCCTGATGGAAAAAAACTGGGACAAGTGATGATGTGCACAGAATGTGAGCGATGTGATTGGGCAGTGAAGGACAAAGGGGGACACAAGTGTGTAGTTACACTTAAACATCTCTGTAGCCAACAATGAATTGAAACGCATCCAGATTGTCGTTTCATTCATATTTCCTGCACTGACCTTGACCAGTGTGGTGGTGATGTTAGGGTGGGTGACCCGGCAGGGGATGACCAGCGGCTGCTTCTCCCTCATGTACAACACATCTGGGCTCATCCCTGGATGTTCCACAAATGGCTGCTGGCTGTCTGAAACCCAAACACTGCGGTCAGGGACACATATGGTACAGATAAAAGCATGCAAAGTAAATGCAGAAACAAAGACTCTTTCTTTCTTACATGCCAATTTCACATAAATGAGAGTAAACAGCTGCGTGCAGTTTAAAGGGAAAGTTCGCTGAAATGACAGAAAACCATATTTCTCACTTACCTCTAATAGGACTGAGCCACACATTAATTGTGGCTGTTTCTGTTTTGAGTTATTTTTAGGATCTCAAACTAATAATTATATCAAGCATCAAAAACATTTGGAGATTATTTTCTTGATTAATCGATCATTAATTTCTGCTATGTAACATCAAAATATAGTGAAAAATTTCCATCACAGCTTCTCAGAGCCCAAGATGACATCTTCAAATGTCTTGTTTTGTACAATTATACAACAGTTTAAAACACAAAATATTAAATTGCAGTGATATTGAAGAGAGGAAAAAAAACCTAAGAAGCTGGAATCAGAGGTTGTTCAATGTTTTTGTTGGAAAAAGGACAGAGATGATGAATCATTTTTCAAGATTATTGCAAATAAACGCCCCAGTTCATCAAATAATAGACTTATTGTTTGAACTCTATTCATTTGTTTTTTAATATTTCTGGCTCCATACCAGGAGGTGAATGAAATTATATTTGTTCACCACACTGAAAACAAAGAAAAACAAAGAAAGTTCAACAAGAACATCTCTTTCCAGAAACCAGTTATTCTGCATAATCCACAGACATTAACGCCAACAGTTGTCATAGTTAGTTAATATTTCTTCAGTCGAGAGATGTTCCATTGAAACAATACACAAGGACACAGTTTAAGGAACACAGTGGGGTGGAGGCAGAAAATATGGACTAATAAAATCAAGTTCAATTTGCAGGTATTCCTTTCATGCCCAATAACCCTCACCAGTAAGGTAGGGCAACCTGCGTGTTGCCTGAGAGACGAAATCCAGGGCAAAAAGTGCCACGGCAATAATTTGCAATTCAGGGGAGCCTATCAACATATTTTAACTCAGGTCTTCTGTGATTGACACTATGGTGGAAAGTGAGAGGACAATGTTCAAAGAGCTTTAGTAAGAAAATCAACCTGAAACAATAAAAGTGAAAGGGACAAAGATTTTAAGACAGAGAGGGGGACATGTCCTCCAATCCCCAGTGAATATTAGCCCCCATTGGCTGAGTGAAAAAAATATGTTTTTCTGAAATCATTTTCTGTGAACTGACCCTTTAATTTCAGCCACAATCAGGGAGGAAAGAAAACAATCACCTGCCTATATGCACACACACACACACACTTCCAAGTATCAATCTCAACAACAAACAAAAACAAACAGACACACACTCCTAAACATACACACCCATTCATTGAATACCCATTCACCAATTGACTGCCTGTAGTCAACAATAAACACACAGATTGTTTAGAAGTAATCAAACGGCCTCTCTGTGCTGTCTCCTCCCAGCTCGACTACTGTAATAGTCCTGTGCCATTGAAAAGTGTGGGTGTTGCTCACTGTATTGTTTGTTACCGTAGGGTGTTATTCAAGGAAAGCAAATCTCTGAACATTCGAACAAAAGTACCCCAAGGACTAGCGGACTGAGGGCTTCCTTCTCTTGCTTTGATTCCTAATAGAAGGCTCGAGGAGGGAGTCAACGTCTGAGCCGAGCCCCAGGCCAAGTCTGACGCTTAATGGACATGGTGACCTGAGCGATTGACGGCCCCCGAGGGTCCTGTTGGCCAAACAGTAGCGTGCCCTGTGACCCTGGCCTCCAGCCCAGCTCCGTGCCCGGCGCAGCCCAGCCCGAACAGCGTCACCCTCCAGGACAGGGAGGGGCCGGCCGGGCAGACATCGTGCCTCCTCTGCCCCTGGACACCACCGAGACACCGGCCTTCATCTCATCTCAGCTCCTCACAAACACACACACACACACTTCCACACACCTCCTTGTAGAGACACAGCGACATCCCCTCCCAGCACACCCCCCTTCAAGCCCTTCCCCTCCTCCCCCAAGCACAGGATGCTTCAAGCAAGGCTGAGCAGAGCAGATAAGGCTGATGCCCTGGGAAACTCTGCCCAGGCCTGAGCCTTTCAGCAGCTGGGCTATTCCTGGCCTCGAGGTAGCACGTAAACGAAAGTAAAAAAGGATTTATATATAGACAACAGGGAGGTAGGCCCGGGCTGAGAAAAGAGAGGCGGGGGAGGAGGGGGGGATGGGAGAAACTGTGCCAGAGTCATCTAGAAGGATGTGTTGTTGGGACAAACAGTGTTTAGATATAATTGGCTCTCTGGCATTGGTCTGTATTTAGCACCAACCACATCCTGTTTAACCTGTGGATATAAACAATAAGCATGCAGGGATGAAGGAGTGTGGCCCTTCTCCATGAGAGCACAGCTTCAAAGAAAGACAGAAGAGAAGCGTGAGTTGTGCTCTTGGACCTCGGGCAGCAGTGTCTTACCTGTGACATATACATAGATGGAGGTCTGTTTCTGGGTTCGGTGCCGGTACCTGCAGCGGAACAAGCCGGTGTGTTCGGCCCGGCTGCGGCTCACCGTCACCAGGCTGCAGTACTGCTGGCTCATCCTGCCACAGCGAGACTCCTCCACTCGCACCTCATCCCCGGACAAACCTGATGGGAACGCCCATGACAGCTCCCAGCGGCCCCTGACCAACAGGGGTTGAAAGCTTTCTTAGAAAACACTTGGCAGTCTTTGTATGTTCATTCACATCCAGCTTGCATCATTTCACAGGAACTCTATCTCTTCATCTAATGATTGTTTTAGCATATTGAGTTGGGGGTGGGTGGAAGAATCTTCAGCGTGCCAGAGATTTACATTGCACTTTGTGGCCCGATGAAGATACTATAAAAGGCTTTTCTTGTCAAATTTCCCATGTTTTGAATTCTTCTTTTTATTTTTGTTGGGTTTATTGAAACTTGGACCGCTCTGTTGGAGTGCAGTGTAAAAGGGAGGATTTTTGGTCAAAATACTATTGATAGCAAGTTAAAAAAACAAAAAAACATCACATGGAACTGGGAACAAATGACTCACCTGACACAGAACCACTGACTTGTAACTGTTGAAGAAATCTTTCTAATGGAAGAACGGTGATAGAGACTACGTACAGTCTCCAAAAAGTCAGTAAACTGCTTCTACAACCGCTTGTCTTAATAAATGATTGATCCTCTGTGGTTACTGATTTTGACAATCATTTTTTCTGTTAATTAATGCTAGGAATGGGAGTAGGAATAAAATTAATGCTTAAAGATGGTTATGTTGGAGGGGGTGTTTGCTTTGATTTAAAGACTCACTGATGGTGATTGCCACTTGCTTGTTCCACCCAAGCTCCAACCCTGTTGCCCAAATTTGGGTTATCTGGCTTGGATCTATTTATCTGAAACTCACCTGCAGCTGAGGAGTAGTGTCTGGTTGGTGTCCACAACCAGATGTTGGGTCTTCACATCCAGAATAGGGACGTTGTACTTCCCCCTTTGATCTTTATCTGCAGAGGTCAGGAGAGAGGGTGAGAATGCAGAAAACATCCATTCAAGTCCATTAAACTGTGTTATGGGTTGTCTAACAGTAAATATAAGGTGATAAGGCTTTATTCATCAACATCTGGACCTTTTCACAGAGGTCGGAGGTCAAAGTCAGCTTGTAAGACTTCGGTATGCAGTGTTCTTTAGGGATATCTGGGAGGATGTTTGCTCTCTGAGATGGGGGCTTGACACCACTGAAGGAGAATTTCTCGTTTATTAATAAACCAATATGACGAAATAGTGGATGCACCTTTGCAATCATATTCACTTCTAATCTTATGAATGGAAGTCGCCAGTGTGTGGACCCAGATTTACATGAGAGCACTTTTAGAGGAAATCCTGCAAAGCAAAACACTTTAAATTGAATAAATACTTTGGACAGCTCCCATAAGTTCTGTCCTTTACAAAGCTAAACCGGACTCTGACTCTCTGATTGCAGAACCCATCTTGGGTCCCGCCTCCACAGCACGTCCTCCATCCAGTATCTGTGACCCTCCTCACATCTCCTCGCTCAGGCCACTTGACAACTTGCGTGGAAATGCGTAAGCAGCGTCCCTCTTGTTTATCAAACGAAGGCATTTCTCCACTCCATCGCTGAGGTTTATTAATGAGAGATAAAGATGACTTGTCTGTCCGCCCTTCCTTCCTCCCAACAACAGCGGAAACATCATTCAGGGAAGTCCGTCCTTCACTCTGACTGCTCCTTAAAGGGTGGGCAACACACAGCTCAAAACAGTCTCAAGATCACAACTGTCTCACTGCTCTGCGAGTGGTTAAATCACTTATACGGCAGCAAGTGAGTTTATCACTAAAGTCCATTATTACCATTCATTGTTAGCATCATTGTTCCCAGTGGATGCCCCATTGAGCAGATCTAGCATTAGTCACACTGCTAGCACTTCCTATACTATTTCCTTGGATTTCAGTGTGCAACTAGGCAAGAAACACACACACATGTGGTGGGGTAAGGGAAGAAGCAGGGGAAGTTTGGGATGTCCTCCAGGCCTTCTGGGGCCTTTTCAACAAGATGTGAAGTGTCTAAAAGCACCATTTCCAAATTATTCAGTCCAGATTTCCTGCTATTTCACCAAAGTGACACAGAAAATTCAGCTTCGCAACCACAAAAAGCAAAATGCCATGTGATAATTAGATTTTTGTGGCAGCCTTCAACACACTCATTCATCAGTACCTGGAAAAAGAATCTAGACTTCTCAGGAACTTTGGCAGAAACTCTTGCTATTGCTATTATTCATATGAAAGTGATAGTCTACACAACAGTTGCATAATTCTTGGGTGGAGTCTTGTGCATTGGCACAAATGTTCTCAACTAAAGTAAATCCAGTTGATTAAGTTTCATGAGTATTTTACAAACTGAAAAGACCTTTTAAGTGTAGAGTTTCAGTTGCACTACACTATTTTATGAACAGCTGTGATATGATGTGGGAATAAAACCTCAAGACCCTTTTAGTCATGAAATCAATTATGTCACTGCATCAAATCTCAAGAGCCTGAAGATGATGGTAATCATTTCTAGAGAATCTACACACCCTCAATTTTTCTGCAGTTTGAGGCTTTAGGGAACAAGTGAGCCAGAAATTTAAAGTAATAACAATTAAAATGTCACTAAGTTGGCATTATTCATGTATTAAATCATATTTAGATGTGGATTTTCTATTAAATATGTTTTCTGAAAAAAAAGATGTTATCGTCTTTATTAAACGTCATTAAATCTTTATAAAATATAATATGTTAACACTGGCAACAATGACATCAGGATATGTACAAATGAAGATGAATGTATATATAAATATGTGAACTGTATATGAATGTGATGTATGCATGTTGTACATTAGGACTGTCTCCTCTCAATCATTATAATATATTCATTATGCTTATTTTGGACTGTGTTCAAAACTATCAGTTGTTTAATAGTTGATTAATAGATTATTACATTGAACAAAATTTACATCTAAATTCAAAATAGTGTTCACCAAAATTTGCCTAATAGAAGGTTTTTTGTAGTTTAGCTTTTCACAAATAGACAACAGAGAAAACATTTTTAAAAGCTTTGAGTTTCAGATCATGGATACAAAATGTTATATAATAGCAATAAATATTAAAGACTTAATTTGGTGTTAATAAAGGGATTGGCTGCTTTTTAAAACCCAAATCACCTGTATTTATAGAGACAATGTAAAAATACCAGGTTCTTCACTTGACGTTAATTGCGCATTATTTCATTCTGCGGGGAATAAACAATATCAGATTTTCTTTTTGCGCCACAAATGATTTCTAAGCGACCAAAAACACCACATGAAAACCCTGGTTCCTGCTCTCTGGATATTTTCCCTCAGTGGGTCATGACCCCTCGTTCATTTCTATCAGAACTCTCATTTGGCAAACTCATCAGTCTCAGGAAACAACGCCCTGCATGTGTCCATTCAGCCGGGGCCAAGCGCACAAGGAGCCGGGCCACAGAGGTCCGCAGTGTCCAAACAAATGTCCCGCAGGATAGCGCTTATCTGCCTCCCTGCACTCGGGGCTATTAGAGGTTTACAAGCCGATCAGCGCAGCGCAGACTTAATTGACCCATAAATGAGCAGCCGCACTGGGGCGCCACAATGAAGGAGGGCATGTGTGCATCTTTTGTTTTCACACAAAGAAAAGGCTGAATGTCCTGCCTTGGTGATGGAAACAACTTTCTTTTTAAAGAGCCTAAACATGCACAATGACCCTACAGGAGAATCTGGTTTATGGGAAATAGTATCCAGAATTAAAAGTCGTGCGTAAAAGTCAATTTTCTCCAGGTTGCAACTTGTTTCTCCTTTTCAATTCGCAACCATTAAAGCTAAACTCATAACAAAAATATTTCCGTGTGTACTAAATAACTATATAAGAAGTTCAAATAGCTAAATGGGTGATTAAATATGTGAGAGATGAGATGGTGCCAGCAGGTGCTCTGTGCGCCCTGGCACACTTGTGTTGCAACAAAAAAATAAGCCTGTTACTCACCCTTTGCAAGAACACCGTACAATCCACATAGCAGGCAGATGAGGAGAGAATTCATCATCTCTGGTTCAAATATAAGATATGAAACAAGTTTTTATTCCTGCTCTTCTTCTTCCCCCCTCTCCAGACTTTACGCAGCGCTGCGCACCGCTCTGCTGCTCAGTGGACGCAGATGGTTGGATCCTGAGGGGAGCTGCGGGAGATCACGCAACAGGACACCGCGCTTCAACTGCACTCCGCAACTTTTTCCCATCGTTTTGGACAGCGGTGCGGATTTATACAGTTCCCACAGTGCAGCCACCGGATAGCGGACTTCCGTGACGTGCACTGACACACCCAGGGCGCGCAGCAGCAGCAGCAGCAGCAGCAGCAGCCCCCTTCAGCCACCACTGACCAGGCAATGCACCAGTGAGGTGTTTTTAAATTATACTACAAAGTGCAAAACACATTTTTAAACATACTTTCAAACATGCAATTATCTGGAATTGTCCTTTCTTAACCAAGAATGTGCAACTTTTCTTATCTCATTTTGAGGACAGGTTAGAATTGCGCACCGGAGTGGATGCGCACTTGGCGGCTCTGTGCGCCTCTGGATGGGTACGGGGTGATCAGCACGTAGGCACAACTTGACAGAGGCGTTTCTCACATTTCAGACTGGCAACCTTTCTTCAAGGAAAAACAAATGTGCTTCTTGCAAGAGCACGCCACACATTCCACATGTAGAAAACACTGATCTCACCACTTGGGCACCAGGGCACCTCAGTTTATAGGTGACTTATTGCTCAATCTGATGATGTAGTATATATAACACTGTCAGACCCCTGTGCTGTACAGGTGCTTCTACTGGACACCTGTCAGTCAAAAACACTGATTACAGATGAAGCAGTAGGAAGCATCTCAAGGTTTGGTTGAGAAACACATGCCTGACCTGCTGTATGGCTACTGATGTCTTTAATATAAAGGCAAATAATCTGATATCATGAGACAATGATGGAAACTGCATGTTTTTTAATCCTTTGGATGAAAGGTTGAGAGCAGGCGAAACGACATTGGTGCATCCTCTCCTGCATCATTTGTTCCTTACACCAGCATCAACGGCATCATAGTTGAGCCGTGATGCTTTTCATAGAGCATGAAGTACAAAGGAGGCACCATAAAGATAAATTAAATCATAGTAAAACTGAAATGCAAAATATATTATCACCTCCTACTGAGGGATTATTCACTTCTCTACAATTACAGGATATGCTGAACATAAGGCTATGACTCATCAACTCATGATACACAAATACACAAACATACGCATACAGTACAATAACAACTCTTAAACACACACAGCGAGTCATGAACACAAATATACAGTACATGGACGAATGAAGATGAGGGCAAAACTATATACGGTTACATACTCGTGGGGAGAGAACTCTTTCCACATTCAGTAAAACTACTGATCTGATTTTTATTGGCAACATCTGACGTGGTCATTGTCTCTGTTGTGGACAATGTGGCTGTGACAGGAAAGAGAGGGAGGGTATAGATACGAGGAAAACAGGAAGTAGTTGGCTACATTTACATGCACAGAATAACCTGGCTTGTACTTTGGCCAACCTCGAATCTGTTCCGTCGTCTGATATCTACGCATCAAAGCAGGTGATGAACTGTCAGGCTGATTGAAGAGACTTAAAAAGGTCAAAACTGTAAAGCACAACAGACGTTGACAGAGCAATATTAATAAGTGTCTGTTTTAGATTTATGTTCCTCTGACACTAAATGCTGTTCATTTTGCTGCAAGAGGACAAAGTTCACTGCTGTTTACAATAACTGAGGTCCTCTTGTGACAAATACAACTCAGAACATGCTTTAGATAACAGAAACTGAAGACTAAAAATATAGAGAATATGGAAACAAGCTGATAAAAGTGATAAAAACAAACGTGTGGCTAAATATCAGACTGTTTGCACACGAAGTCGTATATGTAATAACCTGATTTCCCCCCAATTTCCCCCCTTTTTTAAAAATACAAACATAAAAGTGTGTTTCCTCTAATTCAGAGGAAGAAAATTGGGTCCCAATACTTAAAAGTAGCACTTACCCACATATTATTGCTCATACCAGCATCCTACATACGGACAAGTTCACAGTTCTGTCGACATGTGTGCCAACAGCGAACGCTAAAAACTAATGAAGTGTTTTCATGTTACAGTAACTTACATCATAATTGGTTATCTTGTAATTGTATGAGGTATTCCAGCCAAATTAAATGGATTCTATTACATTTATGTGCAGCGATCTTTTTTGTGCATGTCAACATAGCCACTGTCAATGTTTGGAGATTGTAAGGAAGCTGGTTTGTCTGGAGCAGGGATGACGGCCCTGCTGGCCTGCTGCCATGTACACGCTCCCAAAAACTGACACAATGTGCTGCCATGCAATCATGACAAACAGTCTGAAGAGGGACTCCAGGTCTGAAACCTTCGTCCTGTGTGTTAAGTCTGTCATTTTGTCAGTCAGGTGTTCAGTCACACCAGTCCTTTAGTCTGCTGATGGATCCAGTCAGTGAACTTGACCACCTGTGTGTAGACGCCGGGACGGTTCAGCCTCGCACAGCCCTCGCCCCAGCTCACGATCCCCGCCAGGAACCACCGTCTGCCTCGCTCCAGACACACCAGCGGACCTCCTGAGTCTCCCTGAGTGATAAATATTCAAACAAGCAAACAGAAGAAAAAAGCATGAACAGAAAGAACAGAAAGAAGATGCACATACACCTCCTGGGCCAGTTCTGTTGTTTATTGTGTTATTATAATGTTGTTATTATGATCATTATTGTTATTGACAATTATTATTGATAACAACAACAACAACAACAACAACGATACTACTACTACTACTATTAATAATAATAATAATAATAATAATTAATATTGTTGTATTGCTATTATTATTATCATTATTATTATCATTATCATCATTATTATTATTAATAATAGTAATAACAACAACAACAACAATAATAATAATAATAATAATAATAATAATAATTGTTTATTATTATTATCAATAATAATAATAGTGTTGCATTTCATATAGACACTTTATATTCATCTTCATTGGTGATACCTGTTTTTTCCCGACATGAGGGACTTTATCATATGTTAGTGAAGTAGCTAATCTGCCAGCTAATTATTCTTTTCTGTTACTACGCTAATTCATTTTTACAATACGTTTGGTCCATCTCACAGTTTCACAACTGCTTCCAGTAAAACATCAAAGGGCACCTCAAATCTTCAACCTGTATTTGAGTGGCAGAGGAAGTAGAGCATGATGACCAAGAGAAACATGAATGTGTGTTTCTAAAATTTTCTTACTGCAGACACGTTCTGCTGCGGTTCAGAGAGAAATTATGGGATGTGTAGAAAATCTAACTGGAACTAAATTTGATGAGGCAAGCTGTGCATTTTGTGGTTATGACTAAAAGGTAAATCACAACTTACCTTCACACAACAAGTCTGGGAATGAGTGTATCCAGTGTTTTTCCGTAAATTTCATACTTGTGCAAAGTCACACCGACAGAGATGCGCACACTCACCTGACAGGCATCCACCCCTCCCTGCAGGTTCCCAGCGCACAGCATCCTGGGAGTGACAGCGTCGTCATACAGCTTGTTACAAGTGTTCCTGTTGATGATCTTCACTGAGGCCTCTTGTAAGCGAGAGGCCAGTTCACCTATAATTAAAACGAACACAAAATGGAAACATCTCAGGGGTATCGTGTGAAATTTGACCATGATGCTCGTCTGTATTGCCACAGATCTAGGTTTCTCACAGTTTTGTAAATTAGCTCTTAAGTTTCGTCAGATACTGTTGAGCAGATCTTACCGTCCTCCATGAGGACCCCCCAGCCTGTAACATAGCAGCTGGTCCCTGTTGTGAAGGTGTGTGAGGATGCGGGGACACACACAGGCTGCACAAAGTCGTTGAAGAAGACAGGAGCACTGAGCTCGAGAAGGGCAATGTCGTAGTCAGAGGTGAACTGGTCGTATTGTGGGTGGAGGAGGATCCGCCGAATTGGCCTGGTGGCTGCTCCGTTGTTCCCTGTAGTCATCACACGCATTCCCATATAGGCCCGCCACGCACGTGCATCGGAATATCTGCACACGCAATATCAATGGACACAGGTCATACTCGAATTGTGATTATCATAATGAGGATTGCAGGCTTCTTTCTTACTTAATGGCATCTGAGTCCTGGAAGCAGTGAGCTGCAGAGATGAGCCAACGGCTGGAGACCAGTGTGGCTCCACAGACGTGGCCATATCGGTCCATCTGGAGGCTGACTTGCCATGGCCATGATCCCGCCCCAGCATCAGAGCCACCCACTATCTTAGTACGCTTCCTAGGCCGGGTGCCACAGCCTGGGATGGACAAACAGAGGACGAGACAAAAATCACAACATCACAATTCTCTTATGAAAGGCAGAGGACTTTTCAATCACAATTACATGAGTCTAAATGTGAGTTTTGTGCGTGAGAACTTACCACAGCGCAGTTCATCAGAGCTATCAAAGCAGTCTTTGACTCCGTCACATTCAGGGTTAACCTTACTTACACACTTTCCATTGGCACATTTATATGAGGATGAGAGCAGCCTTTAAGGTCTAAAGAGAATGAAAGACATAAATAAGCAGAGTGAAACAAATAGATTATAGAATACACTTAGATGGATCAGTCATTGTAACCAGTGACGTCTGTGAATACACATGAACACTCACACGCTCTGGTACAGTTGAGTTCATCACTGCGGTCTTTGCAGTCAATTATACCATCACACACTGAAGACTTCGGCAAACAGACCTTGTTGGGACACACGTGGTAACATTTACCTACTGAAAACAAACACACATGCTTTAATTATCAAAACACACACAAGCACACGTGTGTGTTACTGTGACGGTGACAGTCTACTCACCACAGGCGCCCTCTTCACTGCTGTCTGCACAGCCGCTCTGACTCACACACTGGCTGCTTTGAGGCCTACACTGGCCGTTCCCACACAACACTTCACCTGGCCTGCAGGATGCTGCAGGTTTCATACATATGCACACAGAAACATATACAAATCTGAGTGTAGCACAAAGGTCATATTTTTGAAATTAAACAACATAAAAAAACAACAACTGTGTGGGTCAAGTGTACAGGCCTTTGTGTCCACGATGCTGTCTTCAGACAACAGACTTACAGCATCTGGCTTCGTCCCGTCCATCTGAGCAGTCTTTCACTCCATCACACACCTTCCTCAGAGGGATACAGCGTCCATCTCCGCAGCGAAACTGGCGGGGACAGGCTGGAGATAGACAGGAAGCATTGTACTCGCATTACAGCACCTTCTTTGGCATATATGTGCATATGTAACCTCAAGTAGATCTGACAGATTGTATCACTTAGCCACACGGTGGAGTAAAAGCATCAGATTTTACTTACTGCCCTCTGGAGAGAAGGCCCGGTAGAGCAAGTAGAAGCCTTTTTGAGTGAGAGATTCATCCGAATGGAAGTGGAGCGAGAGAGGAGAAGAGTAGACTCGCTTTTTGCTACTGTCTGACACTGGATTACACAGTCTAGATACAGAGAAGAACACAAAGGGGAGGAATTTAAATTTGAACTCACACAAACAGCCACAAAAAACATGCAATATCTTAAACAATTTTTAAAATGTGCCTTATGTGGATGTAATGCTAACCCTGACCCTTGCTTATGGGCACCTTGGTTGCAACACAGTTCAGCTTCACAACTCACTTGACCCCTCCGATGTCCAGCCAGTCTTTCTCACAGCCGTCTGATGACGAGGAGTCCTGAATGTCTATCGACACGATCGTCATCGAGATCAGGTATCCTGGCATCGGCGCCTGATAAAGTAACCAAAGACGGCAAAAGAAAGAGTTCACACGCTGGATTGTGGACAGGCCAAAGAAGAAAGGGATGATTCACTCTTTAATTCTCTTACTTTTCACTCTCTTTTCCTTCTTCCACCATTTCTTACACTCACAGACATGTATACATATGGTCATGTGACTCACCCGGAGTGTCCAGGTGCAGTCTATATTAGGAGGGTAATAGGAAGGGTAGTAGGGGGAGGAAATAGAGCCGTTCCAGGAGGAAATTGACCCTCCACAACCTGCAGGGGGAGATGGTGACACAGATAAATGCATAATATACACAACAGCACAGAGGGGACTTTGCTCTACATCACTGGAAATAAATCACTCAGCACAAACGTGAACAGATCACACCAGATTTGCAGAACTTGGACAGAACTGTACTTTTGTCTGTTTGTGAGAACATTCAAACCTGCTTTTGGGATGGCTTGGAAATAAGCTTTAAAGATCGCGCCATCCCTCTGCCTGCTGAAGGAGAAGGTCACCAACATCACGTTCCCAGAGGACATCAGCTTCATGACCGGGGTCGAGCCCGAAACAGGCAGCCCACACCACCTGAGACAGGAATATGTATAAAGTATACAAATGAGTGTGTGATCAGTGCAGATGTTGTCACAGTAACTCCAGAGATTTAAAAAAAGGGCTTAACTTTACCTTGCAATTATCTTGTTCTGTAATGGAAGTAAGAAGTCATAGGCTGAGAGCTTGTGGGCGGTGCAGCTTCCTGGCGTGGCGCCGTGCAGGGTGAGGATGACCAGTCGAACCACGTGACCTGACGGCACACGAAGACGCCACTGGTAGTACGGCTTCTTGGGACTCACGAGGCTCAGGGTGCGGTTGTTGCCATATTTGGCATAGAGGTCAAAGGACATTGCTAGACAGAGGAAAGAATGGAAACGTTTGTGTTATATGTTGGTGACATTAGAACACAACACAACACACAACACAAACATCCTGAATGATGTCAAATGCACTGCAATTAAAAAGCATATAACAAACAAAATGTCACCTTGGAAGCCAAGCTGCCACTTCCCACTCTGGATGCTGTTTGGATTCTTACTCTTGTCTGATTTTTCTTCTGATTCAAAGTCGTCAGGGTCCAAACCTACATACACACACGTACAGTAGATCCTCAATACAAATTCACTACCACTAGAGCAATACACATATATAAAACCACATTATTAAGAATAAAATAATAGGAAATTAAAGCAAAATTAATAAAAACAGGGGTACAATATTTATGAAGCATTTACAAAGGGTTAGCTGTTTATTATTTCTAAATCAAGTGTTTCTATTTGAAATGTAATGGTGTGTTAAGCATGTGTGAGTTTTTTATTAGTATGTATCAGTAGTTTTTAAATTGTTAGAATTACTGTATTCGGTATATAGAGGTCAATGGTTTTAGACAGAAAACACCACATGTAAACATATGTGTGTGGTTAATGTTAATGTGCATGTACTGTATGTATGCAGACAACAGTGAGAGCCTCTACCCAGCAGGTGGAGCATCTTTTCATCTTGCCCCATGTAATAGAACTGCTGGTTGCGGCTGTCCCGCAGCACCTTGTTGCTGCCGGGAAGCCTGCGCTGTAGCCTCTCCGGGCTCGACCTCCGGATGGCCATTGCAACGTTGTCTGGGGCGGCGAATTTACTCCAGTAGAAGACGTTGAGCCCTTCTGCTCCTTCACTGTCACACAAAGGGTTTACAATGTTGCTATTCTGCAGGGGACATACAGCTGAGTGTGTTGTTGTCATGCATTTTCTTCTCATGTATGAACTGTTGCACATTTCATCAGGAGGCTTTTTGTAACTAGAGCATACCTGAAGGCAGTAATTCCTGAGTGCAGGTGGTAAGAGCTCCACGGCGAGGACTCGTAGAGTTCTGAGAACTGTTTTTAAAAGACAAAAAAGGAAGGTTGACCATGTAGTATACGCACTACAGTACTGTTGGTGTGACATCACAGCGGTGCAAGTGAGGTCACTTTTCCCGTGTAAGCAACACGTGAACACACCTGCTCGAAACACGCAGCCTGAGTTCAACAAAAGCATTGTTCTTGCATGTGTGTATCAAAGTCTGCATGTGTGTATGTTGACTTTGAACAGCACAGAGCTCCATTGTGTGTCTACCCGCCCGCCGTGTACAGGTAGGACCCTGAGTGGTATGGGCTCCTGGCCTGGAGTTCACCTGTTCTTTAATGAACAGATGGTTGCACAGATACTATGACCACTTAACAAGCCTGCTAACTCACCTTCACAGCTGATTAAAGGAGCATTACACTAAGTCACCTCAGAGTTTTGTGAATTTACAGCTATCAACTTGCCACTTCTCAACTACTCAGCAAGAATGTGCTGCCATGCATCTGACCTTTGGCTCCAAAACCCAAATTCCCCCTCTCATATCCCCAGTCCTTCTGTCATCCCAGCCTGCCCTACTGCCCTGTCTCTCCCTCTCATCCCGAGCGTCAAACCGCGGCTCTCCTCCTCTCTGTAGTGTACGCTGCACAGAGCGGCTGATTGTGTGAAAGCCACACAGACAATGTTTTTATTGAAGGCCTGCTCTTCCTCTCACTCTTGCTGCCTGGGCCTAGCTGGGCTCACAAATGCCGGGCTTGTCCTCAGCCCTGAAAGGGCCCTGTCCCAGGGGGTCTCGGGAACTCGCACACACACTGTGCCCGGCTCCTGTTTCAGCTTTACATTTAACACCACCAGAGAGAGACAGAGAGAGGGACAGAAGAGAGAAAAGCGGTGTGCAGAAAAAAAAACAAAGGGGAGAGAGAGAAGGGGGACAAAGCCGATAAAGAGAAAAGTAAAAGAATAAGAAAGCAAAGACAGACAACAAGAGAGGAGGATAGGAAGGAGAGAGAGGGCAGCAGTGTTTTGAAGCATAAAAGAGACTGCTGTAGTGATCCATGTCAAAGTTAGAGTACCAACATCAGCTTCAGCCCAGAGCGGGAAGGTCGAGCCGCGCTCTAAAGTGTCATTCAGAGGGGAGGCAGTGACGAACAAGTCTGTAGTTCCACTTACATAATGGTTCAAAGCCTGAGCCTGCAGGCGGAACTGAGGGGAGGTGGAGTCAGTCAGCTCTGAGGAGAAGCTCAGGTTTGGGAACTCCACGCTGCCACCGAGGAAGAACACTGAGGAGGGAGGAGCTGGAGAGGAGGAGGTAGAGATTTGAAACAGGTGCACCTGTGTGGCCGCAAGTCAAAATAAACACATTTCAAAAGACAGGAGAAAAGTCTAAAATACCAAAAGCAGGTCTGGGCTCACATGTTAGGAAGTGGAGAGTCAGTGCAATGGCAGCGGTGAAGGGAAAGAAAGGCAGGAGACCTAACATCCATCTCCTCCAGGAGCCACAGCAGGCCGGAGCTCGGCCCCCCTCCACCTTCTGCTCTGCCTCATCCTCAGGCTTCGTGGGGGGGCTCAGAGACTGGGTGGGCTCCTTCAACTCCACCTCTCCCTTCCACAGACAAGAACATGACTCAAATATCACACCAGCTTTTTTTTTTTTTTATGTCTCTGCTCAAGTTGCTTTTAATTGTTTTGATTTTTATCTCCACCAGATGAGCAATAAAGAAAATGCAGCTTAAAAAAAAATCAATGAGACATAGATTTTTATGGCTCAGCAGACACTGATTTAAGGAGAGTAACTGTGAACATCTTTGAGCTGAAAGGATCTCCTTAAACATTTAAGGGGTTGGCAGGATTCCCCGGGGGAGCAGACAAAGCGTGGCTGGAGGAGTCTGCTTTCCCACGGCCTGGCTCTGCGGTGTCAGCACTCAATCAAGTGGCTCATGGACATTCATGAGAAAGAGACCAACACACCCATAGAGACGGATCTTACAATTAACACGAACCAAGGCTGAGTCAGTTTCTGATTATCATGCATCCCTTCTGGCATTGCATAAAAGTCCTCAAAGTTAAACAAACAGGCTAATGTCTGATTAAACAGATTGAATATGATGAGAAAATAGTCCGCGTAGAACGCTTGGTCCCGTTTGGCACAACTTTTACGCACCGACTTTTACGCACGACGATTGCGCACAGCAGCGACCTTACCTGTGCAGAGTGTCCATGGCCGGAGACGCAGTACACTTCACAAGTTTTGCTTTTGGGGAGAGTCCTCATGGCCCTGTCCCGTTCAGCTCCGGAGAGGCGATATGCAACAATACCTCAGGCATAGAAAACGATGGAGAGAGAGGAAACCCCCGCTGAAGCTTCCTATGAAAAAAGCGCAGAAACCCGACCTGCGCGGCTCGGATGCGGCGGGCATTCACCGCCTCCTGTTCACCTGAACTGGGCGGCAGGTGTCACACGGAGCCCCAGAATGCAGTGCGGGGGACAATGAGACCACTATGAAAGAGTACACACAACCATCCGTGCGACAGATATTGTGGGCAAACCTCCTCTATGTGCATGCGAGAGAAAAGCCGAGAGGGACAAAGGGGTGCTTGAGGGAAACGTGTGCGAGGTATTACAATTGGAGGCTGGCTGCTGTGTCCTTGGATGCTCCACAGGGGCGCAAAGCAAGAGAGAGCATGCAATTACAAAATCTGGCAACAAACTTGTCCATTGTGAGGCTGGAGCGGATCATAACATGGGCTCATAGTCTCAGATTAGGAAGGAGGAATGCAGCTGAGATACCTGAAGAGAATTAAAATCTCAAATCACTTTCTCTTTTCCTCATTGCTTTCCTCTGTCTGACTGTCTGTCTAATAAAACTTTGTGAAATTATTTTAAAAAAGTACACAACACAATGTATCTGATTGGTCTTTTATTATTTGGTGTGAGAGTATTTAAACATCTGCTGGCAGTGGATGAATAAGATTTCATGTCAGCTGATATGGCTGTAGATCCAGGAGGTGAACTTGTTGACCCTGGTGTAGACCCCGGGCAGGTTTGGTCTGCCGCAGCCCGCCCCCCAGCTGACAATGCCAATCAGGAACCAGCGACCCCCGCCTGGTGTCTGACAGGACAGAGGACCCCCTGAATCACCCTGAGACACAAAGAGTTGATTCAGAAAGTATTCAGAAACTTTCTGTGCTTCACACCCACAAGTGTAAATTGCCAAATGCAGGTGATTATGGGTGATTCAGTCAGGTAGGAGCTCACCCTGCAGGCGTCCCGCTCTCCGGAGGGGACCCCGGCACATAGCATGCGGGGTGAGACAGGTCCGTAGCTCTTCTTACATTCAGTCTGGCTCAGTAGGCTCACCTCTGCTTTCTGCAGCACTGAGGGCAACACTTTGTCTGCAAGATGTGGACATAGATCATGCACCTGACTGATACAAATATTAAAGCAGTAGCTCAAGGTTCAAGGTTTTGCTCACCCTCCTCAGAACGGTATCCCCACCCAGTGACCCAGCAGCGGTGGCTGTCGGTGACGGCGTGAGAGGGGGGCGGCAGGCACACAGGCTGGACCAGCGGACTGAGGGCGGGAGGCCAGGGCTTCTTCAGCTGCAGCAGGGCGATGTCATAGTCAAAAGTGTACGCGTTGTAATACTCGTGCACCACAATCCGCTGGATCTCCGCCACGTGTTTGGCACTGCCCTGTGTCAGCATGCCGAGGTGGGCGCTCCAGTAACGAGGATCGGACAGCCTGGGAGAGTCAGAGGTCAGAGGTCAGAGGTCAATGGCACTGAAATGTTGTAGATGATACTGTACCTAATAAAACTTCAAAACTAGGTGAGTTGATATGCACAGTAAGTGCTAGGTTTGTTCAGAAAATCAATACAATGAGCCAGAAGCCTTTTAACTGTTAATGTAATAATTGACCGACGAACTAATAATTGTCAAGATATGATTAAATTTTGTATAAGTGAGCTCATGATTAAAAAACTGTTCAGATGATGTACTCACATTTTATTACATGGTGACTATTATTTAAGGTGTAATCATATTTTACATCATTAGGGCTAAAAAGGACAGGTGATATAAAAAGGTAAATATTGTATAATTACTGTACTTACTTATTGAGAGGAACATTTAACCACATTTTATGTTATTTCTGTCACACAAAATAATTTTTCATTTTTCTGCTACATTACTGCATACTATTACATATTCAGGCATCTGTGATTCAAATAAAACAGTATGAGAAGGGGAAAAACAAACACTTTTTCGTTGAAATGCTCACAACTCATGAACACACAACCTGTGACAGACTTTTACAAGTAGACTGTTTTAAGGGGTCAAAAGTCAAAAGGATGGCAATCACTGCATTATCAGTTACCGCAGACCTGATAATGCTCTGTATATTATTAATCTGTTTTTACACACAGTAGCAATTACAGCGACCATGTAACAATAAATGAATAATGTTAATCAGCAGTGAGAGTGACTCACCTTTCCTTGCTGAAGCAGTGTGCTGCTGAGATGAGCCAATCAGAGGAGAGAACAGAAGCGCCGCAGTACAGGTTACCAGAGAAGTGGAGGCTGACCTGCCACGGCCACTCCCCCTCCACAGAGTTATCTCCACCCACAATACGTTCAGGTCCTGCAGAGGAGTCCACATTCTTCACCAAGGAGGGACGACCACAGGCTGAGGAGTACACAGTGATGGATTATGTAGTCATACTGCTTCCATGACACTGGACTTTGGTTTTACTGTTAAGAAGAACAGAGCTTGTGTATGTGTGCAAAGACAAAAAGGTCCCTGCTGGCCTTGATGAGTGTACAGTATATATGGACATATGCAATATATTACATATCGTCATACTGTAGTTAAAATTCAAGAGATTATTGCCTCTAACAAAACAGAATCCTCAATGAGAAATAAAAATAGTGCATTTTATTATTACTATCATTATTATTATTATGCATTTTATTCATCTATCAGGGATTCATCTGCACAGTGTGCCTGTATCAGTGTGAGTGTGACTGTGTGTTTGTACACCTACACTAACCACTATTGCTGACACGCTGAGTCATCACCATGACAGACAGGTCTGCTGCCACATTATTAAAAAGTAGAGCTCTGGCGTGTGTGTCTGCACACACGTGTGCATGTACGGTACAGTATGCGCGAGTATCAGCCAGTGATCAAAGACAAGCCTGTTCCCATCACCTTGAGACCCCATCATGAAAAAATAACCTCAAACACAGAAAGCTATTACAGCTGGGTCAGTTCAGTGCTGCAGGTCAGCAGGTTTGAAGAACACAGGCAAGTGGATTATTAAGTAACAGCAATTTTCTCATGAGGCTACACAAAGGATCTGGCAGTGTCGTGGCAGTATAATCACTATGTACCAGATGCTTCATTAAGAAACAATTCAGGTGGGACCAAATGTGTGTGACTGTAGTTTAGGTTGAGTTGATAAATCACTGAACTGGCCTTTAATTTATTTTAAACAAAACTTGAAAACATGTTTCTGACAGGAAGCGTCCAACAGTTGAATAATTAAATCTTGAAAATGAATAAATTCCATCTATCAATGGGCACATATAGTGTCCAAAAAAAGTAAGCGACACCACATGTTGCCATCTGAGTCATTCTAAAGATTGCAAGATTGGAGGTTGGATGTGGGATTATAAAAAAAAAATCTTCAGGTTCATTATATATTTGTTATGTATTTTTGTTTTTGGCTGTGACTGAGCGCTCACCACAGTCGGCCTCATCACTGCGGTCCTGACAGTCAGGAACACCGTCACACTTTGCGTTCTTCTTAAGGATGCAGGAGCCACTGTTGCACTGATACCTGATTGCAGAGCAGGTTGTTTCTGACAAAAGCAGAGAACATGTTGTAATTTTCAGCGATTAAAGGGTGAAAGGGCAGACACATTGCCCAAATGAATTTAAAAAATTCATACCTTGAGTGCAGTTGATCTCATCTATTCCATTGACGCAGTCTTTCTCTCCATTGCATACAAACAAAGGATGCAGGGGACTGTTGCCGCCACAGTTCTTTGTGGGCCTCGCTGTGAAGATAGGGAACATTTTTCCAATGCAACACTGATTCCTCAGGTAAACAAAGGCGGGGCACCATAGGAATTACAATGTCACATTCCTCCTTCGTTTAAACAACCAGCATTATGTAACTTGTACTTACAGCAGAAGACCTCGTCACTCTCATCCTGGCAGTCGTCCAGGCCGTCGCAGCGTCGACTCTTCTCCACACACAGACCTGTGGAGCACAGGAAGTGGCTCTCTGGACAGGCTGGTGCCCACAAGAGCAGGGTAAGAGAGGTTTTCATAGACATGTGATAGGGAAAAAATTAAGTGCATAAATCTATGGTGATGCTGTTGGAATTTAGTGGAGTTTAGCTTGGTGAATTTCCCCACAGAGGGACGGATAAAGGTATGTCTTATCTTATATCTTATCTTTACTGTACAGCAAATGACACAAAAGCCTAAGTGACAAGAGTATTTCTACTTAATTATTTCCATCCTCTCTATAACGGGTCCATGTTTACATTCTCTTAAATATGAAGTTGCAAAATTTTCAAACAATGCATTAACACTTTTTTATCCAGCGTTTACTCTCTGTAAAGCATTGTGTCATTTTTAGAATCCACTTCAAAACAAAGTCATTAACTCATATCCACAGTCAAGTAAAATAAAACACCTATGACCTGTCATTTCCTACAGTGTATCCTGGCTGTTAGAATAAGTCACGCCCTGGGCCCTGCACTGCTTACGTTGGCTGATATTGTAGCTGCTGTAGGACGCCTGAAAAGGCTGAGCAGAGTTACGTGAGCTGCAGCGAAACTCCACCTCTGGGTTGTGGTCAGCGATCCGAAACACCGTGTGGTGTCCCACGTAGCTGCCACAGAAGCTTTGGAAGGAAAGCAACCATCGGTGAACCGTCACAAGATGCTGTTGTGGGATGACTAAGTATGTGCACAGTTGATTAAAAGAAAAAAACTCTCCTAAATAATATATCCAACTGATAAGATTATTTCTTCTAGCTTAGGGAGACATTATACATGATTGTAGATATTTGTAAAAACTGACAAAATTATATGAAACAGGTTCAGTGTAAGTTTTGTTTCAGTTAAATTTTTCCTTTAAACCTGTATGCTACACATACATGATTTCATTGACCTTCCACCAGCCGTGCTCGCAGGCCTTCATCTCCTTTGGTTTCAACACATAGTTCTGAAACTGCAGAGCAACTCCTAACGCACTGTTAGGGGTCTAGAAAAAACAGAATACACAATCAATAGTGATTTTAAGTCACCTAAAACTCACCCACAGTTTTACAGGTGGTGTATGTGTCTGTGCTATACCTCAAACCTCCAGGTGCAGGAGCACTGTGGGGGCAGAAGGCTGGGGTGGAAGGGGCTGTAGATCCGACCAGTGAGGTCAGGCTCTGACTGGGTCTCAATTTGAGACATACATACTGAGAGAGAGAGAGACAGAAACAGATTTAAGGATTATACTTTCACCCCCAGCCAATACTGTATGTTAAACAGCACTGTTCCATGCAGCAAAAGATAAAAAAAAAAATCTTATATGTAAAATTATATTCACTTTTTTTCTGGCTTCTATATTGGTTAATTTTTTCATGTGAAATTCAAGGTAGTTTTATCCTTTCAGGCCTCTTAAAAATTATATTTGAGACGGGAATAATCACTTTGATTCCAGACATATTAAATCTGTGTGGAGGCATCACACATAGACATTACTTCATTTTACGTGGACATAATCCAAAAAGGCTGGGAGATGCTGGCATATAAAATAACCATGTAAATAATGTCATACTTTCCTCAGCGATGGCCTCAAAGTGTCCTCTGAAGCTCTTGTTTCCATTAGTCATTCGGAAGGACAACAACATGACATTGGAGGTAGACACCAGGGAGAAGGAGCGGGACACTGGCTCACACAGCCTGCAGCACAAAGATGCTCTTTAGATTATCCAATGTTTAACAGAACTTGGGAAAATACAGTGATGCATGTCAAGAAGCCTTTTGCAGATGTAATATGTAGAAAAACACAACATTGTTTGGTAGGCAACAGGCCCAGAGACATCAGCTGTCCAATGGACACTGCAGACTCACCTGTGCAGAATGCGCCCTCTCATGGGCAGCAGAGCGTCGTACACGGTCAGGGCATCACTCACACAGTCGCTGGGCTCAATGAGGAACGAGGTGATGGTCAGACGGATCAGAGAGCCGGGGACAGCGGTGAGCTTTACGTGACAGCTCACACCACCCCATGATGAGAAGACATTTAGAGGGACCCTCGCCCCAGGAAGGTTGGCATACAATTTATCTACACACTGTGAGCCTGGGAGGAGAGAAAACTTATGGACACACAATATGGCATACAGGGTAACTTTCATGACAGCTAAAATAAGTATTATCGCCTACCTGCTCCTGATGTATAATCTGATCGCTGAACAGCTGCAGGAAGACACAATAATCAATCTTTGCATTGATAAACACTTAGGATGCACGTGTAAAAACACTGACGCACCATTGATGAGGATGGAGTCTATATCCACTGGCAGACCCAGCAGGTAGCCCACAGAGGACCTGTTCTTCATGCTGGTGTGGACCGAGTCTCTGAAAATGGCTCCCACACACTCCTCACACACTGCTGGGCTCTTTAGTCGAGGCACCACAAACACCATCCAGAAATGAACCAGCACACCTCCCTTGTTGTTGGTACTGGGTGAGGAATTTCACATTAGAAAAAAAACCCAGGGTGTGTCATGGTGCAAAGTAAATCCTAAATATCAGCTTTTTGCCTCATGATGATGATGACTAACAGGCACACCGTACCTGAGGTCTGAAATGACAGCTTGCTTGTAGAGTCTAGCCACTGAAGACATCTTGTACACATTGCTCACCTACACCAGCAGACACCCGCAATTAACAGTAAGACTTTCTCAGATCTCATGGTCAGCACTACCCACAGTGTAAATAACAGGGTTACACTGATACATACCACATGCTGTATTTTGTTTGCCATAGACACAAACTCATGGGACTCTTCCTGGCGGTACTCAGGGATAAACTCCACGTTGGCAACACGGAACATCCCGGCAAAATATGCTCCACTGTTGCTTTCCCTACGAACTTAAGACATAAAGTCAAAATTATATGGTTCACTTAAAGATATTGATTTATTAATTCTTCTGGGCTTAAAATAACAGAAGCCTTTCACTTACATATAAAGACCCACAGCAGCGACCACATGATAACCACCACCACAAACACAACTGCTGTGATGATGATAGCGAGGTGTGGGATGTTCAACAGACGGGCCCACAGCCTCTTGAGTCCCTTGGGCTTCCGTCTAGTCTTCCTGTACTTCCTGCAGATCTTGCGCAGAGTGTGGTCAACAGTGGCCACCTCCACAGACACATCTGCAATCTAGAGATGGGGGGAGGGGACATATGCATTCACTAATGCAAAGTGCCATCATGGGAGCAGTAAATTTTACTTGCCCTTTCAAGTTGTCACTTCACTCTGTGAGGGTTCTAATAGGGATGTGGTTAATGATGCTGAAATAATATGAAAAACACAAACATGCGCCTCTTGATGCTGCAGATTCCTCACCAACTGTATTAGAGCCTCAGGATCGGTATTGGAACAAAAGGGCACAAGGACTAGAGGTAGGTTAAATTACTGGACATCAAGAGAGCATAACCCTGCTGCTACCATTCATCTCTTATCACTGTACCTTATCCAGGTCAGCTAGTTTACATTACAGTGGGCTGAATATGCTAATCAATCCCAAATGCAGAGACAAGGTTGAGCAAGTGTTTTAAATAGAGCGAGATCTTCATTAAGTCACAGCATGCAGTGAAAGAACATCAGTGTTCATACATTTGAACAAAACTCTCACATTTAGCTGTTGAGCTGCCACCAATGATATAAGCTTGAGCTTAGCACTCATTGAGTTACCCATTGCACATATATTATTCATTCAGTGTCATCCCATACTGTGCAGGACTTTATCCATCACAGGTGAGCAGGATATAGATTCCCATAGCAAAAAAAAGATAATCTATTTCAAACATATTTAATCAAGCAACATGTCAAAATATGTAACTTAAAGGTTTTGATGTGTAAACAGACATGTTCCTTCAAACCTTCAGGGTTTAATCTGGACAAGCAGGCTGATTTAAAATGTGACAAATATTTACAATACTGTAGAGTTCTGGTCACGGTGCTTCTAGAAAAATAACATTATGTTATGGATATATCTTTACTCACACTGGCAATGTCCTGTTGAGATGCATCATCATCTCCGGTCGTCTGCTCGTTCTCCTCGCGCTCTGTGCCCATGACACAGGCATCTCTTCAGGCCTCTATCATCTAATTCCTGATCTCCGGTTTTTAAAATCCATCCTCCTTCTCCTTCAGCACAGAAACTGCGTTATTAAAAACAGCAGCAGACGCACAAACTGTGTAGAGCCAGCACAGCACGCTGTTTGGATGCACAGTCGACAGGTGTGTGAAACCAGATCCTTCAGCACAGGCGAGCGGTGGAGAAACAGGGAAACGTACCTCCTCCAGTCCTATGACTAATGTTTCATTTATTAACTTCTATCAAATTCACAGGAACTGATATTCACCAGTCTGCCCTATTTTATCAGCAAAAAAAAGACACTGGTTAAGCTGCATCAGCAAACAATTATTTTACATTAACAAAATTCTCCTTAAGCATGTTTGTACAAGAGTTTTATTTACAGTGTTAACAGGGAAGGTGAAGGTGTCAGTTAATTTATCCTCTGGCTCTTTTGTGCTCAGAGTTGACAGACTCACAGCAAAAAAAAGGGTCCAGCCTTTGTGAAATAAACTAAAACCATGTTTGTCAACGTAAAAGCAGAATATACATCGTCATGATCAACATAAAAAACATCTTTCGGCTGGAATTAATAAGACAAAGGGGTGGGAGTCTCTTGAGTGAGCAGCATCTTTAACACACCAACAAAATGGACAGTCAGTATTTTAACACTTTTGTCACGCCCCTTTCCAATTTGTAGGCACTGAACTTCAACATGCGACAAAAACAGACACATTGAGAAAGACACATGAGGCACAAAAACAGAAGTTGACAGTACATTCACAGGCAGGAAAATACAGGAAAAAAAAAAGTGTTCTTTGAGTCTTCAGGACGGTTTGGGCGTGCTCTGAACATGCACAGGGAGGGGGGAAAAAAAAGATCAGGGAGCAAAAGTCTCATTTCCTGAAAAAGGCGTTGCGGGTGATGCTGTACAAAAGGTGATAAGGCTTTCGTTTTGGGGGCTCAGCCAGTGAAAAGACCTGCTGCTGAGGCACGCTGGTTGGAATGGTGATGTGACGCTGGTGAAGTGGGTGCAGGTTTTGGTGGTGTGGTGGGACAGAACCAGAGTAACCAATGGCTAAAAGGTGAACAGGCAAAAAAAAAAAAAATCAAAATTGCGAATGAAAAACTTAAGCCAAAAAACGAGATAAAATTGACATGAGTGGCGAAAAGGTTATGAAGCAAAGCATTTCCTTACTTTTGTTCTTCCCCTGTTTGGCTCTTCTGGCATTAACAATGGCCTGTTTTCTTTGCGCTTCACTGATCTCCATTCCTGCCAAGAGACACACACAAACACACCTTCAGGTCAAAATATTTCAAACCACTCCTTTTTTCCCAACAATCTTTTTACCCTCTTCACCTTTCATTTGACATCTACTCACAGTAGCTGTTTTTGTGTGTGACCAATGAAAGGAATTCAGCCCGACTCACCCATCTCTTGGTCTTCCTTCACTCTGTATCTCTCCTTGGCAAAGGCCTGTAACCACCTCTGCTTGTCCTGGGCCTTCCTGCAGCACAGCACACACACAAACTCCAAGGTGGAGGCGTTGCGCAGACGCAGAGCGTTCCTCAGGGTCAGGCCCAGGTCTTGGTCCCGCCCGTCGGGCATGTCCACCACCTCGGTCTGGTCCATATCCAGCCGTCCACGGTAGTGGAGCAGGTCTCTGCGCAGGACGTCTTTTTTACAGAAGACCAACTGATGGTCAAACAGGAAGAAGCTGCGCTGTTGCATTTTGCCTTGTCGGATGATTCGCGTCAGCTCACCAGAGTGGATCAGCTCTGAGCTGCGCTCCAACACATCAGATCCCTGCAGCAACATGTTCATATAGATACAGAGTCAAAAGATTTATACAATATATAAAATACATAATCTTTACATGAGGCCGGCAAAACAGGTAGGCTAGATTTAATTAATAACCAGAGTAAAAAGAAGAATATTGATTAGTCGTCACCTCCCAGTGTAGAATGGCCACCTGCCAGTGAGCGATGGTGTCGACACTCTCCAGCCTTCTCTTCCTCTCATTTATCAGGCTGGCCACATTCTTCATAGCCTCATAGGCTTTGCTCACTCCGCTGTAGTCACTGCAATAAATCAGCAAAGGAGCAATAAGTATAGGGCCCACCTTAGACATAAAAATGAAAGAAAGGACATTTTCATTTACAGTAAGTAATGAAAACGTAACCAAACCACTGGGACCACCATGAATACTTTGTCTAAGGTGAAATGTTTCTGAGCACTGTAACATCAGATGAGCTAAAGAATGAAAGGGACATTGATGGTTACTGAATTAATTAATGTTAGCTGATGCTAGGCTATATACACAAAGTGAAACTATCTTCAATATGTGATTAACTGGCAAGATGTGATTGTGGAATTTACTGTTTCCAAAAAGCATCATTGGGTCCAACAGTATCAACATCAAGTAAATGACTTATGACCCACATACCAAATGATATTTTTTATATTTGTTAGTGCAGGGTGGTTGAAAATTATGTAGACTTGTGCAGTTAAGGAGCTGTCTTTGCATGCCTGCACCACAGAGTGTAAATAGTGTAGTATTTATATAGTATAGTATATATAGTAGAGTAGTATAAGTAGTAAAGTTATGAATTTCCCAAGGAGTACCTGTGGTCTTTGGGGGTGTACTTAAGCAGTTCTCCCAGCTGTAAGGGGTATTTACAGATCTTCTGGACAGGCGTGAGCAAGAAACCTGCGATGGAAATGTCGATCATCTGCTGGAGGAGCCGACAGGCCTCAAAGAAATGCTTATATTTGCCTGACTTCATGAGGCGCTGCAGCTCAGCACAGGCTGCTGGATGAGTATTGCAGTAGTCTGAGTAGATAGAGAAACCCTCTCCCTTAGGAAAAAAAGAGAAACATTCAATAAAACTGACTCAGGTAAATAAAAGAGCTACACAGTGAATTGGGGAATGGTTTTGTTCAAAGTCACTACCTGTAAAAGAAAACAAGAGCCTATTTCACTGAGATGTGGTTGGTCTTTGTTGTACTTCTTCTCCAGGTCTCTGAGAAACTGCCTCTGAAACCTGTAGATATCCTCTATGTTGCTGAAGATGGTCTTCAGCTGAGGCTCAGTGAACATGTCCGGATGTTTACGACACTGGCGGATGTAACCCTGAAAGTTACACAAAACCAGCATGCAGCATGACCACACTGACAGTAGGCATGAAAGCAGTTCAAATACTGACCAATAGGAGGTGCTGGACGATTAAGACTTCTCTGAAATACAAACATAGCTTATTCTAAATATTTTATTACAAGTTGACATGTATTTGAATGCAGGACTGCTCAAGGGATTAAATAAAGGACAAATATGAAAGAACTTAAATGTTGAAGCCTGTACCTCACAGATGTCCCTTAGGTGCTTGATGTAGATGCGTTCAGTGTTCATGATTTCCTGAACCACATTGGTTCTCATCTGCTCCTTGTGCTGAGCGCTGTGTGTGTCCCTGGGAGTTGGATCTTCCTGGTCCACTACACTCTCCACACTTTCGGCACCCGAGTCCTCCTGGTTAACTCGCACCTGAAACACACGATAGGATCTCCTGAGCAGCATTCAAATAAGTAAGCCTCTTTGATCAAAGCCATCTTCAAGTCAGGATTTCCAAAATATATTTAGCCCAAATATTTCTTTTTTTCAGTCTCCACACTATCAAACAAAAAAAATGATCCTTGACACATTTTTGTGATTTAATTAATTGTCCAGCTCATGAGCAAAACAAACATAAATGGAGAACAATAACTACTTAAACTACAAAAGACTCAGATCTACTCCACACCACTATGGCAACAGCATGTGCAAGTTTAACCAGCTCCTGTTTGGCTACATTGATTCAGCTACAAGCAATTACCCAGCAGACGTCTATCTGCCAATCAACTAACCTCACCATGGTTACAACAGCTTCCCTAATTAAGACTCAACTGTCAATCAGCTCTGGTAACCACAGAAACCAGTTGAACCTCTGTGGTGTGTTAAGAGGGCTGGTGAGGTTTTGTTTGGAGCTAAGCCAGTTTACAAGTCTTTTCTGTGCCACTGGAGAGCAAACATGCGTCCGACACACAGGTCAGGAAGTCCACTTACCCTCACAAAGCTGGAGGGGAACCAGGCCTCCCTGTCAGCCCCCCTGCCCCACCACCAGTCTTTATGCGAGGCATCCAGGACACGGATAACATCTCCAGCTTTGAAGGCCAGCTCCTGCTCCTCCATGGTCACATGGTCCCAGAGAGCCTCAGCATACACCGTGTGGCCAGAGCTTATCCACTGAGCGGCACACACACGGATAAGATAAAGATACAATTACATGCAGCCTAAGCTTATGTCTAACATGTACGATTATGTCTAGACTTGTGGACACTGCAGTGCTTGTCTGTTCTGCTGAACAGCAGCCAAACATCTTGAAAACATACACATGAAAACATCTTCACATGGCTGTGGTTCACGAGGCACACTGACAACAAGATGCATGTTTCATCATAAATGCAATACACATTCTTGGAGAGGACATTTGTAAGCATTGCAACGTGACAAGCTTCTCTCCTCAGGCTCACCTCGTTGAGCACGGAGAGCTCCACCCCCGGCTGGAGGTAGGGTGTGACATCAGTGAGCTCATCAAAACTGCCCTCCTCCTCCTCACTCACGCTGTCATCAAGTGTCGCCGAGCACTCAGATATACCATCTGCAACATATGCACACAGCTGAAAACTTTCTGACAAGATTTAAACAATCCAGTAAACAAGCCACAGATGGAGGCAGGCCCACACTTGACTTCACACCAACATGTTCCTCCCACACACTTAGTGACATTCCCAAACTTGGCTTTCCCACAGACTTAAAATATGAGATCAACAACAACCCCAGTTCTCACCGCTGAGCACTCTGTGGAGCCTACGCCGTCCAACACGGTCCAGTCCGATGGGGGTGCTCTGGGAGAGGGTGGAGGGGCGAAACCTTGCTGACACTGCCTTGTAGGGGGGCACCTGGTGGGAGGGGATGGGTGGCCGCGACAGGGGCTGCAGAGAGGGCGAGAAGAAACATCCTGGGATTTATGGAGAGCAGAAATAAACCGTCTTGACTTCTTGACAGATAACGTTCATTGATCAATTATTTTGGACTTATGGGGTATTTTAAGCTTTTATTACTGACAGTAGTAAGAGAGAACAGGAAATAAGAAATAAAAAGATGCAACAAAATAAATCTGTTCACAGGTCAAGGTGATAATATCATTTATACTACCATGTGTTTGACAAAGTGAACCTCACCCCGTCCTTGCTTGTGAATGACTGAGCCTTTCCAGGATGAACCTTTCATACCCAATCATGATACTATCACCTGTTACCAATGAACCTGTTTACCTGTGGACTGATCCAAATAGGTGTTTTTGGATCAGTCCACAACTTACACAGTCTTTTGTTGCTCCTGTCCCCACTTTTTTTGTTAATACTTTGTTTTATTTGTTTTAAATGGTGTCCCAACGTTTTTGGAATCAGGTTTATATTTTTAAGTGAAGATCTGTAAAACAACAGTGATTTATATGTAAACCACCAGTCACATGGTTAACGGTAGGAAAAATACTGTTTTCCTACCTAACAATACAGGAGGATTTACAGTATTTTTTAACACATCAGATACAACAAGTTGGAGTTGAGTTTAAATGTACTAAACACAAATTTCATTATTTGGATTCCTTCATCGGCGGGTGAATCCAACCTTGATTAAAAATAAAATAATTTTTACACATTTTTTCAAAAATAACATACTCTAGTAGGTTTAAGCACTAAGTGTAAATTCTTACAGAAGGAAGGCGTTCGTCTTTCTCCTCAGCATCAGCAGAGAACAGATCCACAACTCCTATCACTGAGATTGGCCGCTGTCTCTTGGCCTGAACGTCTCCGTTCATGCTGCAGCTCTCAGGGCTCTCTCCATTCCCAAATGCATCATCACCATTGCAGTCTTTATGCAGCGATGTATTTGCTGTCCTTTCTTCAGCACTAAGTTCTGCCACTTCCTCTGGAATGGAATGCTTCCTGGAAATAAGCTGCCCGTAGTCAGAGATGGGCCTAGGTCTCGGGCGCCCACTCCTTCGTCTGGGCTTGACAGAGGATGTTTCTGTGGAAGAAGCTGAGGCTGCATCTGTGGGCGATGTGGGTGAGTCTGGGAGGCATGTCGGAGAAACAGGAGGGGTGCTACTGGTTGTTGGAGAGATTTCCTCTGTTTGGAGAAGTGCTTCTTTCCCTTCTTGGTCTGATGCCACCTAGAGATCATAGGAAAAAGTTCAAAACTCAGTAACAATGACGAAATTGACTTTACCCTGTTCAATGACCTGCAATGTACAGAGATGAAGAGCATAACGTCTGCTGGGAAGAACATCTGTTAATCAGAAACAGAGAAAAATGCAAGTCATAAAAGCCCCAACTAGAAGCAACTGTCTTGGTTGGATCTCAAGGCAGAACCACAAGAATCAGTGCGAAACTATTTCAATAAACATTATCAGGATTCCCGTGAGAAACTACTGAAAGTATTCAAGTTGACACAGTCATTGCCTCTACATATTTAACACAATAAACCCTTTTGCTTATCAAGTTCAAACAAGAACTGCAACAGAAATTGCACAAATATTCCACAATTAAATGTTATCATGCTGCATGTATGTTAGCAGGTATTGTATGCGCAACAGTCAAATATTGGCTAACAGTTACTCATTTGGAAATTGTTACTCTAAGTCTGTTAGTCAGTCAGCGATATCAACCCTCACCTCTTGGTTTTCTCGATCTGAGTCTGGTCCCCGGCATATACACTGGAAAGGCACACAGTGGACTAGCACCATTGTGAAAACACACAAACACAGACTGGCCTGTGTTCCCGAGGCCAAGTCTCCAAAATATTTTTGAGGCCAGTCAAAGCCACTTGATTTCTAAAGTAAACAAATCTGATTCTTCAGGTTCATCTTCAGAGGCAAAATCCCACTCTTAGACAAAAGCACACTACATTATAACCGTGTCTATGGCCTGTCTGCCTGCTGGTGCTGCTAGCTGTCCCAGGCCCAGCGTCCATGGTGCTGGACTTTGATCCACTGGGCTTCGTTAAGAGGGGGAGACGTGATGCAGGGGCCGTACTCAGTCATAGCCGCCTACCCTCCCACAGCAACAGGACTATGGAGCCGCTTTTGCGCAAGGGCCACTAATCATAAACAAAGCCTAATCATTAACTCTGTCTGCTCCTTCAGTGTGCCTGGTAGCCCAGAACAGCTGGCTTCAGCATGTGACCTTGCTACAGCAGACGTCAGTATATCAAACACAACTGACAGCAGGAGGACAGCGGAGAACGGTTACGCCTATGGTATTATTCATTTGACACAGAAAGGGACTTTGGACACATAGAGCTAGTCTTTTTTGCAAACGAGCTCCACACTGACAAGTGTGACACTGAACTTATCTCAGTGGGTTAGAATCATGCCCGATTCAAAGATCACTTCATAAATCACTTCTCTGAGGTGTGATGTTCTGTTTCCTAAGACAGGGGTCAATGCCATTCAACTGGAAGACTGGCACCCATTAATGAACACGCTGATTAATTCCTCTGTCTTTCAGTGCTTACTTCCTCTTTGAAACCTTACAGAAAGCCTGTAATCTAATGATTTCCAATCCCGTGTTTCTAAATCAGTGATAAAGGTGCTGCTAATGTGTGATGGTGTGAAACATTTTCCATCCTTTCAGCTGCAGTACATTTTATCCATCTTTTAGCAGTGAAAAGCTTTGTAATCAATGCACACAGATAACACCCAAGCTTGATTTCATCATTATTGTTTGACATGCATTCTGCATTGTGTCGGAATATCTGCATCTTTCTGTGACAATAAGGAGGGAGAAACAGGTAGAGCAAAACTAATATTTCACATCAGACCCCTGTGAGCTTTACGCACATTATTTTACTCCCTTACCTCATTTGGTAACATGTTGACCTCAGTCTGTTCTTGCTGTTGTGAAGGCTCTTTCTGGCTAAGTAGAGATAAATCACATTCTTCCACACTTGTAGAGTCTACAGTCAGTAATTCATGGATACCAGGTGAAGTTGGCTCTGTTTTCTCTGGGGACTCCCCAGAAACCGGGCTGATGAGGACCTGGTGCTGCTGTGGGCTGACATTGTCCTCAGGCTGAGGGTGAACCAGAGGAGTGTGTCCAACAGACAGGACCTGGGCTCTGACGGGCGAGGGCCGACGCTGTCGCTCGGTGGTTGTTAGGCAAGGCACGCGGCGGGAGTAGTCATCATGGAGACGGCTCAGGGGTGACATGAGAGACGGAGAGGTGGGGCTCGGGGAGGGACTCCTCCTGCGTCGGACAGTCAGGTCAGTCATGCTGCCTACTAGCTTTAGCATCGGCCCCTTGGTCTTTACAGGGCTCTTCCCGCGGCTAACAGCATTGCTCTGAAGGTCCACTGAGGAGGTGCTGGCTGTCCTCTGGATGTTTTGTCTCCCATTTGACGTGCTAGTCCTCTGGGGGTCTTCCTTAGTCAAAGCAGGTGCGGGAGACTGGGCTTTGCGTCTGAAAGGTGCCTTAAATATGTGAAGATTTTCTGCACTTTTGCTCAGTCTGCTCAGCACCTTCACATTTGTGTTCTCATTCATGTTCTCTGTTTGGGCATTCACCTTGGATGTCTGATCTGGTTTCTGACAGTCCGTAGCTTCATTTGTGTTTTTTCCTGCTAGTCTCCCATTCCCCATGTCAAGTAAAGAGATGCGTCCTGCTCCGTACGCTCTCCTGATACTCCTGGAAAATCGTGTATTGCGTGTGAGACCATCTCCTTCATCATTTTCTTCATCATCGGAATCCTCAATATCTGATCCAAACTGGCACATCACAGCCAACTTTTGGCCATTTCCATTAGAACAACTGTATCCTTCTACAAACTTGAAATGATTCGTTGCATCTAGACCAGGGTCCATGTTGGCCACAACGGTGCCATTAGCCATTTCCTGATTCGATGAAGAAACATGTTCTCCATCGTTGGTGACGGCCCCTCTACTCTGAATACCCTGGAGCACAGAGGAGCGGAGCTTTTTGAAGGAGTCCACAACACCCAGTCCTGAAAGTCCTGACCAGGACTGGGGGCCACTGTTGCTGCCACTGCTGGGGGTTGAAGCGGAGCTGTCAGTGGCCAGATTATGAGCAGGGACAGGGCCCTTCTTCGAGTTAGAAAAAAGCTTCATGATTCTGGAGGAGTAAGGCTTTCCCTCAGGTTGACCTATAACAGGGTTGGACCAGGCGGAGGAGTTGATGCCGTTCAATCTGTTTTCCTCAGGACCTGCAGTAATCGGCTGTACTTGGGCGCCACACCCAGACAGCAGATATGGGACTGCATTTCTGTCAGCATGACTGTGGAATGGGTATATATCACTGAGGGGTCTGCTTCGGATCAGCGGGTCAGCTTTAGAGTTGTGGAGGCACGGGAGAGGGTCTTCGCTTGTAGACAAGACCCTGTCCTTTTGTTCTGCCTGCAAAAACAAACAGAGATTCAATTTAAAAACCTCGTTGCATTGCAGAAGAATTAATGGTCCTACTCAAAGATCTCCATGAAGAAAATAAATGTGTTGATCAGACAGACAGAAACAGAGAATAAAGGGAGAGACCCAAATAAACAGACAGACAAATATGGCTCAGTATGCACAGGGTCCAGGGTAAGACATCTTTTTCTGAGAACACTACATGCATTTGTCCTTGGTGCTGTATTTCAATGTCCAAGGAGAGCTGAGGCCCAGGTTGGGGTGGTGTTTTGTTAAGTTCAGCTTTACTTGAGTGTGTGTGTGGTTCAGGGCAGTGGCTAATGCAGCTGAACCTTTGAAGTGGGGCTTTGTGAGCGTGACTAAGCAATGAAACTTGCTAATCCATTGTGATTAATGTAATAAATTGCCTGGTTTTCTCCAGATTACGTAGATGATGAGGTGATGGTGAGGGAGAGGGTTGTGTGGTCTTCAAATTAGTGACACAGTACAACTCTTTATCCTTACATACAGAGTCCTCATTGTTTGTCTATTGTCTGTATAGGATTCCTACCAAAAGGCCTTTTTTTACAGGGTACATTTAGCTTGTCAGCAGGTAAAGCACAGGCGTGACTAATACTATTAATGATGCCTCTGTTCTATTCAAATGACCCAGTAAGCTGTGATAGTGTGACATTGAGCCAGCATGCACCGTACCAGCATCCTGACACTGAAGCAGCTAAATGGCAGTCAGCCATCATTCATTTCATTCACACCTGTGATTTTCCTACTATGACATATCAAAAACATCTTCCGCGAAAAAGGCCTCATGTCTATTTCAAAACTTTGACCATAAAATGACCACAGCTATAGAGACTATAGTATATTGATGATAATGACTATACAATACATTGAATGACTATAAAACATATCATCTCTTATTGACATTTCTGGAAGTTCTTTGTCCTTTCTAAAAATGAACAGTTTCCACGTTTCCAGACCTAGAAAGAAATTGCATCTCTAAAACAACCTTTTGTGCATTTACATACAAGTTTACATGCAAGTTTTTCTGGGCCTGGAATCGTCCATTTTCCAGAGGTTTTTTCCAGAACGGTTCACTAAGTATCACCCTACCTTTCTGTCTCTGTCCAACAGACTAGGATGATATGTGACTGCAATATTAATATCATGATATGAGACCAGACACCATCTCAAATGTTTTTTGTTTTTTTTTAATTAATCAATTGATTGAAATCAATTGTACAAATGGTTAATTGGAGGATGTTAAAATGAAGTCATACCATATGCATCATCATCATCATCATCATATTCAATCAATAAATCTTTCAGTCATTTTTCAAGCAAAAATGTCAAATATTTGCTGGTTCCAGCTTCTTAAAATGTAAGAACTTGCTGGTTCTCTTTGTCATTCATGAAAGTAAATTAAGGTAGTGGACTATTGGTTGGACAAAAGAAGCAATCTGAAGATGACACTTGAGATGAGTTCTGGGAAATTGTGATGAACATCTTTCACAATTTTTTGACATCTTATGGACTAAATGATTAATCATTTTGTGAAAATAATCTGCAGGTTAATTGATACTGAAAATAATCATTAGTTGCAGTCCTATGAACACATATAGTCACCCACAATATACTGTCAATACTATTCAGGCGTTGAACAAACAATGTTGTGATTTTGTCTGCATCACTCAGTCCAAACACAAACTGAAAGCAGTGACTGCTATGTACACGTGCGGGGGAGTTGCAGGGATCCTGGAACGCTCCCATACCTCCCGTCCCCATGCGTGTTCAGCAGCAGATGGGCTTTCTCAGTCAAACTCTCTGTGGAATCTGCCGTCACTTCAGCTCGCTCAATCACACCGAACACTTATGTAAACACAGAGCCACCGCTGCCAAGCACCGCTGCTGACAGACAGTAAACACCCCTCGTGAACAATGTGCTGCTTTCAAAGCTATGCTGAATTGTCTTCTTGTACTTTCCTCCTCCTCAGCCGCAGAAGGATCACGATGAGCAGCAACTGGAAAAACAGAGGGGATCAAGTATTCCATCTACTTTCCGAGCAGAAAGATAGCAGATAGGAAAGGAATTTCTACAGCTCGAGTAGCTTGTTTTTGTTTTGAATACTCACATCATGCTATCAGCCATGCCACCAACTGTGCTATCCTTCAACACCATTCTGCCTTCTCCCTAAACTTGGCGCCAACTGTCACAGGCCAGTTGGTGTCTACTAAGACTTGGCAGTGCTGTTAGTCAGAACCAAGCTGACGCAGGTGGTGACTACGGTATTATAAGAAAAAAAGAAAACAGAGACTTCAAACATATATGACTTACATGCAATATGCTTTACATTCCAATAATGCTACAATTTGACAGTTTACGTGACTTATAACTATGGTTTTTATGGTTTTATGAGCCTTATTGTATTTTCAGATTGAATGCATCAATCTTAATAATAATAATAATGTTAGCTTTGATGTGCACAGTAGACATACGCATTTCACTGTTGAAATGTTTTGTTGGCATGATTACCAATTTTACAAAACAACTTCAACACTGACAACTGCAGTTTCTGTAATCATGAAAAGCTGTTAACCTGTGCAAATCTAAAAAAGTATACACTGCGTATGCGCTGCTTTTACTAAAGGCACAGTACTTTTATACTGTCCACAATACATAGGACAGGAATATGTTGTAATGGAAAAGAATAATGATGCAATTCTGAAAACTTCTCCTTGTTCATTTATCTCAAAAGTCAAGATGAAAGGTTTAAATCTTAAGCTCTGGCATCTTTTCTTTTCCTCAATATTCTCTGAATTGACTGTAATAAATGTGAATAAAATGTAAAAAGGTAAAAAGCATCTACAATATCCATATGCATATTCAAACACCCAGACAAATAGTACTTACGTATATGTTATTATCAGACCCTATGTGTGTGAATCCAGATCACTTTGACTATACTGAACTTTCCTATATCACCTTTGTTCTGCCTGCACCAGGATCACTGCTGCTCTCCTGCTTCCTCCTGCTGAACTGTGGATGGGAGCGGCACTCTGGGGCCCTGGTCCAGAGTTAATTAAGAGCTCAGGGAGGAGCCCCCCCCCCACACATGGCAGCCAGCTGGAGCCAGCCTCAGATTAGACTCCCGGAGATGAGGATGAACACGCACACAGATACATAAACATGTATACAAGGGCTTGAAGCGTGCACTCTAAAAACACTTGCACAATTAGTTAGAGCATCCTTTCTCAAAGTGCATCAAGTTCATGTGCACGTATGTGCATGTACACTCACACGTAGGTACACACAGAGCTGAGCGGGGAGGAAGGCATTTAAATCATAGACTCCCTTCCTGTTTGGCTAGAAAACGCAGGCAGTTATGTAAAAAGTCATAAATGCGTAGTGATAAGTGACCTCCTACTGATAGTTCACCTCTGTAGAGGTATGTCCTGCCTGAGGCTAGGATAAAACTCATTAGGCCAAAATGAACTGAGCATTAAATTGAAAGACCAGCAGACAGGGAGTATCAAGGGAAAGAAAGCATTTCTGTCATTTTCCATTCTCTGGCTTAACTCTCGAGACAGACTCAACCACCCTGGAGCAACACCATCATTCCTTTGTAAGCTGTCACTTTACTGGTTGTCTGTTTGTAACAACAAATGAAAGCTGTGAGGAAGAAGTTCTTCTAAGATGTCCTATACAACACCACATAGTGTTTTAAAGAACAGATTGGCTGATTAGCTCAATCAGTGTGCCTAAATAGAGTTCTGTGAAACTTAATCTGAACATATGTTCAGTACTGGAGAAAAAGTTCACTGGATTTTCTCTTTCAGGTTTGTGGTTGATTAAACACTTGACAATATTCAGTATTAAATGTTTGAATCCATATTAAAATCTTTTTAGCTTTGATGCTTATTAGCTGATCTTACAGCCTGTTTCAAAGATGAAAAGTGTCAGCAAGAAAACTGGCGAAAATCTACTTTGTGAGGGAACAGTGTGTGGGAATGTGAGTGTGTATGTTTGTGTGTATAGCCTATTTCTCTTCCATCCCAGTAATAATCTGATTAGCAGAGCTTTACCAGTCTGTGTTTAGGACTGGTTTCATCTACACATGATAGCCTAATCAGGGAGACAACTAGGCTATTCAGCACTGACTGAGAGTGACACCCAAAGCTTGTAAACCGCCCACCAGGACTAAGCTGCCGGGTGCAACTTGGCCTGTGGGGACTCTACATTTTGGGGGTGAAATTTAAGAGATAAAGGCTGATATTTCATCAACAGTATCCACAACAAATATGTCACCTCATTTGTGATCACACAGGATTTTGAAATAGACAACATGTCCCAACTGGAGTCAGCTGAGCACACATGCTACTGGTTCAGTTTCCTGGTTAAAATTTCATATCTGGCTATGACCTAGTTCCTCATTTTTTGATCTGGCAGGAAGGAAGGGATTGAGAGACACCACACCCCTTTCTATAAAGTGTGGGAAGTACAGGTACAGGCCAAAACAGGGCGTGTCGCCACTCTCACACAGGCAGCCACATACTCACCTGATCTACTGTGGACTGTCATATAGACAGACAGACAGAAATCCAACACCACACAGTGCACAAGGCTTAGAGAGGACAAAACACCACTGAGCCTCGTTGTCAACAGTCAACAGTGTAACCTGACAGCAGGGCAACAATAACTAAAAGGCTGCTCCATCATCATTCAAAAACCATGAAAACAGAAAGCTTCTCAAGAGCTTAAATCCACTAATATTATATTATCTGGGTTTCTGAGACAATCTAAAAAAATTGGTTCCCATCAGTTTGTGAGCTTGGCTCGATAGTGAACAGTATTTCCCTGACACAAATGTCTTTGGCAGAAAATGGTTAAAGTGACTTCTTTGCTCTATGGCCTGAAGTGCAAAAAGAAGGCAACTAATACAACATAAATTCATAAACTATAGACACATAGCCCTCATGGGACAGAATTACAACTGTGTATGAAGTGAGAGTAGCCTAGTGGAAAATTATATTGTAGTTGTTGAGTCCTGTTGTAAAAATGATTTTATATATCCACCATAAAACAGAAGTGACCTTTAACAATGACTGATCTTGACATCAAAGTTAAGTTGTACTATAAAAGTCTGGGGAGCCAAAAAAGCAGGTTAATTAATTGTGACTACATTATAGAGGACTGCAGCCACCTACAAGAAGTGCAACAAACTTAGTGCATGCTGAGAATGAGGAGGAATCTGAAAAAGGGAGCTATGAAAGGGGATTATACTGAGCACTTTTCTAAGCTCATAAAGAACTCGGGGCCAAACTGCTTATTTATTTCTGCATTAATTAACTTTCTTTGGGCATAAAGCTCTTTGTAGTTGGTGGCCCCCTGCCCCTCCTTCACCAACTCCCTGCACAGCCTGGCATCTCCCACATCACTATAACAACCAGGGCTGTAATGCACCACAATAACCCCCTCCGGTCCCATTTCACAAGACACACAGGAGGGAAAATCAATGCAACTGTAATGTGAGCCACGGATAATATCAATAATTCATCATTTTATTTACTTACTACGTGTATTAAATCAGCAATCATTGTGCAGTTAATAGAAAAGAAAACTTTAGCTCACCCTGCTCATACTGGCTGATGTTGACCTTTATTCACATCAACAGCTGTTTTTCTTCTTCAGTCATAGTGAAGCAGCCTGAGTTTCTCTGAGGTCCGACTTCTTGCTGCTTCTCGCAAAAACATGTCGGGTCCAAAAAAAAGAAAACCACAACAAGTGCGGCTGCTAAGTAGTTACCCCGCAAACATATTGAGACAAATGGCTGGCAGACGTCTTAAACACACCGAGCTAGCAACTTAAGCTAGCTCCCTGATAAACTTCTTCTGAATTGCGCAAGCTCTCTGGTTTTAAATTTCGCTTTCTCACACCGGCAAAAAAGTGGTCGTAGTCACAGAAGAGAACAAAATAAATACAGACTCGTCCGATTTCTTCCGAAGTTGATCAAGAAAAGCTCATAATTTCGCCGATGGTTGCAGTTGAAGCAGGTCTTTCTTGGAGGACTTGAGCATCATTAATGCACTTGTTGCAGTGTTTGCGAGGGGCGGGGCTTCGAGGGGTTACGATCGAGGTTACTGGTTGACCGCAGCGTGACCATTCGGCTGACAGCCAATCATAAGTCAGTGGATGAGTATGTGCCCTTAAAGCCACGCCCACTGCTCATTGAAGAGAAAAAAAAAACAGGACAATGCAGGCGCGCACTTCCTGCGGTTCTTTGAAGACAAATAAAGACTGGACCTTCCAGTTGCCTTTGCATCGTCTTCCTCCTGTCATGTCACAGTATCATGCCAAGGTAATTATGTCTCGGGTATTTCTGGTGTGCATGCCCATCCCCAAATACCAAGGTAGAAGCTGGATGACTTCATGATTGTTAGTCTTTATTGTAACACAGCCAACAGGGAAGAAGAAAAAAAACAAAGCAGATATGACTCCTGCTTGTGACAAACATGACACAGCACCTTTTTAAAAAAAAAAAAAAAAAAAAATCTGTTTAATGTATATTTTTTTAGTTTAGTTTCAGTAGAATTACATGTTCAAAATCCTACAAGGAAACCAATTGATTTAACCACATAATGCACATACAAAGCCAGAAGTGGGAGAGAGTTCACATTCTTAACTTAAACTCGATACATTACAAGTAAAAATTCTAAATGGAAGTATTATCAGCAACATGTACTTAAAATATCAAAAAGATGCACCTGTGAGTCTTGTATTATTGTCTGTAATATATTATTACATTACTATCACTGATACTCAAATGTGTATGTGTATTTTACTGTTGTATTTAGTCTAGATGGAGCAGTTATGAGTAGTTAATCTATAACCATTAATTGTATTTTATTAGGCTGTCATATGTTTTGCATGTAAACTCTTGATCAGAAAAGTAACCACAATTGTCAAATAAATGCAGTGGAGTAAAAAGAATGATGTTTCTCTCTGAGATATAGTGGAGTAGAAGAACGACAACAAGTGAAGCACAAGTATCTTAACTTTGTACTCAAATACAGTAGTTTATTAAATGTATACGTTACAGACCACCACTGCACAATAATATAGAATCAACTAAAGTTTAGAGGAAGGCTTTTTGACACCAGCAATTGGAAAGTGATGCCTATAATAATAATAATAATAATGGCTAACTTAAACCCCAAAGATTAAGAACCCAGAGAAAGTAGTATCATCATCTTCATCAGCAAAGAGCCCATTGAACAGCTCTCCTCCAACTACCTGCAGCCACACCTTGTCCCCCACATCCAGGTGCAGCACAGCGCCCCCTGCTGCCTGATCCTCGCTGCTCTGGTAGTTGTCCGTGGTGTGGATGATCCTTGCACCATTCTTCACGAGAGCCACCTTCATGTTTCTGGAGAAGACGGTGATGTGGTAGGTGAAGTAGTAGGCTCCTGCCGTGGAGCATGTGAATCTTCCTGTTTGTGGATCGTAGTGATTCTGTTGATTGTAAATGATCTTGTCAAACCGGATGGGTGCATTAGCTGCTGGGAGTTTAGACTGTGCTGTGAGTCCCACAGAAAAGGCACTTTTAGAGATAACAATAGCATCTCCCTGCACACCCTTATCTCCTTTCTCTCCTCGAGTCCCTCTGTCCCCACGATAACCAATATTGCCTTTGTGACCCGGAACACCGATTTCCCCCTTAGCCCCTGGCCTGCCAGGGGGTCCCAATGGTCCCTGAATGCCTCTGTCACCTCGAAGGCCAATTTCCCCCTTGGTACCCTTTGGTCCAGGAGGCCCAAAATCGCCTTTAGGTCCTTGGGGTCCAGGCAACCCGAGCTCTCCCTTGTTTCCTTTCAGACCAATAGGCCCTTGGACTCCTTGGGGCCCCATTTTCCCAGGAGGCCCCCGTTCTCCATTATCTCCCCTTTTTCCTTTGAGCCCTGCTGGGCCAACTGCACCTGTGAATGACAAGCACACATTAAACTTCCCTGTCCTTTTATATGCAGTCTTTGCCATTCGGTACATGTATATTCCAGGAAGACAGGTATGGTAAAACAAATACAGTATATGAATAAATTGTATGTGCAAATAAAGTATACAGAGCTGGTAAAAACAGATGAATGTTTCAACAATAGCCACTGTTTATTCTGAAGACACATACCAGGTTCCCCTTTGTCCCCCCTGTGGCCATTATTGCCTGCTGGTCCAATAGGGCCAACTTCACCTTTTGAAGGATGATTCATAAATGATTGTTATCATTGCAAAGTTGAAGCTTGATACATACAGGAAAATGTGCATAGAGTCTAAAGGAGTTGTTGTCTGAACTTACCTTGATCACCTTTGTCACCTTTGAGTCCATCTCGGCCATCTCTGCCAGGCGTACCATTGTGTCCAGGGTCCCCTGGTATTCCAGGGTATCCACAAACACAGCCTTTAGTTGAGGTTGTTTCCTGTGCAACACACCTGTCCGTTAATAAAAGGAGTAAGAGAGTGACTGTGAACCTCATCTGCAACATTGTACCTGATGCACCTGTCTAACAAAACTAAGATCCAACAATGCAAAATCTTTAGAATAAAAGAAGTTCAAGCTGGTGCATAGTTTGTCTCATAACCACATGCACTACTCAAATGCAAACATGCAGCAAAGAATCTTCAAATTGTCTTCAAACAGGCTAAGAGGAGCACAGAGGAACAAAAGACAACCAAGACGCCGACCAAAGAAAACAGAAACTGGACAAGAACTTTGAACATGATTGAGCTCAGTCCTGAAAGACATTTCATTGGTCTGACTGTGTTTTTGGCTTACTTATTGAGTCTGTCAGTTACACATCACCTATGTCCCTTTAGATGCTTCTTCAGTGTAGCTGAGGCTAATAATAAACACAGAGTGTAGCGTATGTGAGGGCCAGACATGCAAAGGGCTGCATAGTTTGACGTGCTGCCTTCCTATACAGTGAAGCAAACAGGATATTAAACTGAAGCAAATAATTACATGCTGTCACTGCACATTTGTACACCATTATATCTTAGTTTTAATTGTGCAAAAAAAGATGGCATTAGGAATGGATGTCTTAGAATAATATTATCTGTTGTTTTTTGTCTGTAAAGGACAGCACTGTCATAGACTATGTTTACTCATTGCATGCTAATAACAAGCTAAAATGTTAATTGATGCATACTTTTCTCATATGTGCCTTTTAAAATGCCAACAGTCAGGAACAACTGACCCCATAAACTGAATCATTGACATAAAATGTGACCTTTTGTGGTTCAAAGCCCAACCCCACCTCTCCAGAATGCCTTAGACAAAGGTCTCTGCTTATCTCCCTTCAGATGTTATCTAGATTCTGATTTTAGCATTAACTACATTTAGAGTAAAATTTCCATAGGTTGGAAAAAGCTATATAAAAGAAATAGAGAACCACAACAATTCCCAAAGACCAGTACAATATAGTGTAAACATTAAATGGTTTTGTGTTTTTGTTACACCCTACACAAAGGTAAGATAAGGTATTAAACAGCATTACTGGACCAGCTAGGGATTTAATATTTCACTCAAGGTTACTCAGCAAGGCAAAGGTTTTCTGGCACACATTTGAATCAGGACTATCTGGTAGAGGAACCGTCAACCTAATCATTATGCTGAGCTGCTGCCCCTTTATTAGATTGTGCACAGTGAGGAGAGACAGGGGGGTTGGGCTCAAGGGAGGAGCTGGAACACAAAACCAAGATAAGAAAAAAAAACAAAACACTGAGCACACAGCATATACTGCTGACTTCCCAGTGATCAAGATACCCAGCTGATGTTACACAGGCCGACACAAATACATGTTCACATACTTTATTTTTCCAATAATTCTTCTCACAAGCCTCCAGATATAAATATATTTAAAAAATATAAACATGACAATACATAAAAGTGCACATTCAAGCAATGTCTGTACCTGGCACCAGAAATGGAAACTTCACTGTCATACATGTTGGCTACTGCACAATTACTTGCTTGGAACACAAAAATGGACACGTCATGGACAAAGATGTAATCTAACAAACAAATAACAAGGGCATGGCTCAGAATGAGTGAAACTCCTTTATAATTTGAGGCCAATATATCAGGACCCAGTCTCTATAGTCCCATAACCAGGCACAACGTGAGGTTGATTTGGCTACAGAGGATACTGCAACAAGTCTTGGGACAAGACAGTAGAGACATCGTCAGTCGTTGAGTTCCATTAGGTTTAAGGCTAAATAATTACAGAGTAACAGACCATCCTAAAACAACAATTAACCAATGATATATGTAAACACAAATACAAATAAATAGCATATAACATGCTGTAACAGTATTTCAGAAATGTGTAGAACACTGATGGTTTGTTTTGTATAGAGATTTTAAACGTAAATTCTCTATAAGACTAAACTGATGTTGAATGAGTTTCACATTAAGTTATCAGTTGGACATGGAAAGCAAGGAAACAGAGTTAACAAAGCTAGAGAAGGAACAGCACATGACAAAAGGGAAGAGAGCTGGAAGAAGATCTACAGCATTTGACATCATTTTTTTAAAGACAGACCACTCTGGGAAAGCAGCAGTTCCAGGGAATTTGAGGTTAACATGGCAGGTACTACAAAGGATATGAATGCAACAACTTTCGTGGTATTAGTAGAAAATAAGGTCTGGAAGCAGGGGTGCAGGTTAGCTAGTCAGTGGTCTACATGATCTGACGGTGCATACCGTAGCCCGTCATACCCGCTTGGGAAGCCCCGCGGTTGCTGCCCATCTGCAGGCCAATCAAACTCTGGCCCTGGCGGAGCTGCTCTTGACTGAACTCTCGTCGATATCCCTGGGATTTCCTATACAATAGATACAAGGAGAGGTAGAGGAACATGAAGCATGGGCATGCAGTTGTGAATATGTGAAGCTCCTATGTTACAGTGAGGTTTCTCTTTACCTGTGAAACCAGTCTCGGTCGCCTCTGTAATGACCATCGTCCTTCGTGACAGCCACACTGCCCAGAGCCATAAGAGTTCTTTGCACTGCTGCCATGTCTTTTCCTATAGCCATAACAAAAAGGCTAAAGTAGTGAAAACTGTATATCATTGTAAAAACTAACGTGAATGACGATATACCATTCCAGCAATAGATAAGTAATCAGAAGTAAAATCACCTTCCCAGAGGTCCACAGTTTGAAATATATCAGTGGTTGTGACTCCATAAGCTTCCGCTGCTTGCAGGAACTGAGAGATCTTCTCCATTTGTTTGAAGGCCATTTGCGTCTCTGGAATCTTCTTGATAGGCTCCTTCCCCCTCGGATAAAGGCTGTTGATAAGCCTACAGAGGTTCTGGGACAACGGAGGTCAGAAATCTGGCTCGATCATATTAAACTGACACAATGACCACACAAAATGAAGGTTACTTCACCCTAAGACATAAGTGACATTTATGGTAGAGCAGCTTTCTCAGCTGTCAATTTCTATTATCATTTCCAAGAATAACTCATGACTCAAGAGAAGTGGTATAAAATGTGTTTGGATTTATCTGTGAAAGCTGACACCATTTATAATTGTGAGGGTGTTACTGCATTGCATTATTGTCTGTTGCTTGCTGGTGCAGAAATTGATGTCTCTGTCTGGTCCAAGATTGATTTCTCTGAATGATTTTTTACATTAGAGTCAGCTGGAATGTCAAGCGATTGCAGCAGCGTCAGGGCACATTTTATAATTGGTTGTTAATTAGTTCTTGTAGGGCTTCACATTTTCAGTGTAGAAACAGTGTAGAGTTTTCCATCACAGGCTCTCAGAATGACTCGGTAAAATTCACTGTGTGCTAAATATGATTTTTCAATAAGACAAAACAGTCCTCTTTTCTACACTCTCAGTAGGCCTCATCTCCTTCAGCTCAGAGTGATGATAATGGTCTATTATTCCATTTACAAAATATAATGTCTCAAACCTGTAAATTCAGACCAGTATTATTTACTGAAGCTTAAAAAAAATAACTGTGCACATTCATCTAGTTGCTCATTGTAGTCTTTTTTTTTTTTTTTTGCTTCATGGGCTCTTTAAATGTGACAGAGCTAGTATATCAACCTTTAATAATTCAATAGTAACTTCTATTTTAAGTTCAGGTCCAGCAGCCACTCACTGTGCCATCCATCAGCCATTTCTGGAAGTTCTCTCGGCCCGGCTGCGGCCTCTCCACGTTCCCCCCACACTGTGCAACTATCCAGTCCACCAAGCGCTGCTCTAGGTCGGGGTCGTACTTCTGCTCGATCTTCTCCTGCACCTCTCGGCTCAGTCCATAGCTGGGCCCTCTGTTCGCCATGGCAGCTGTCACAAACACTCTGGTATATGTCTGTATAGTAGCCCTGAAGAGAATGGTACACATGGGAAAAGGATAATACTCTGTTACTACTGCAAACATATTGTGTCAAAAACATCATCATAATGTTCATACTATATACCTCTTGTAGATTATCAGTGACTTTTTGATTAAATGGCTGCAGGGTAACAACCATCCCTTAGAGTTATATTTTTCTGTTTACAATACAAATCTGCAACATTAGATCACTATTATAAACAATCTCAGTGTTTGAAGAAAAGCCAAGTTCTAGTTTCCCTTTCCAGCTCAGCACTCCACCCAGGAGCATCTCTGGAGGCTGTAGCAAGGAAGGGTGTGGTCCATGGATGCTGTCCCGGACAGGGACAAGCCCTCTTTTATTGCTATGGCAACAATCAGTCCAGTTTCCGGCACGCTGTGTGCAGTGATGCTCTGCAGGAGACGATGGTCCATATATGACCTCCACTAGTCATCATGGTGCAAATTAAACATTTAAATGCATTTTCAGAAAGTTTGCCCTCTAACAACACATGCCTCCATGCAACGTACAACTGTTCTATATTTAGTTTAATTGAATTACGTCAGTCCCCTGTGCAGCATGCAAAAGGTTTGCGTTAATGCATCTGTTGTCATTTAAATTCAGCACATTCAGACAAAGTCCCTCCATGCTGCATCACATTGCTGCGTATTCTGCAGCTTTTTAAACATTTCACAAACCCAAAGGCAACTGCGCCACTGCAGCGGCCGCAGAAACATTACGCACAATCTGTCCTGCAGTCACAGCAGTTTTAACCAATAAAGACCACACGCACTTACTCAAAGAGGAGAGGGTGGTCAGATCCGGTCCTTGTCACTGTGTTTTAATTCCGCTGAGCAGGGCAGAGCTGAGGATGCTGAAGTGCTGAAGCATCCATGAAGCGCAGCACAGGCGCGTCGGGCCGGGCTGGATCCAGTTTGTCCGGGAGGGGCGAGTCACTCGTTTTATATGCCAGCTCGTCCAGGAGGGGTCCCCAGAGACTCTGAGCACAGTATGCGACGTAACACCGCTTCCGGACAGTGGTCAGTGGAGTGCATGCTCAGCTTTAGGCAGCATGAAGCAACCCTCAGCAAAGCAAAGCACATGATGGAGTCAGATTCATTTATTTTATTTTTTTAATTTCTTGCATGAAACTTGAAGTCACCAGTATAAAAAGCCCAAACAGGTTGAATCAGTGACTTGCTCAGTGAATATGTTGTCTTGTTGAAATACTTGTTTTAACCAGTTGGTCCAGTTGGATTTATTTTTATTGAGTGCTTGGCTTCTGCACAAAGGCTTGTTGTTTGTTACAGCGTCTGTGTCTTATTTTCAGTAATGAGAGCCATTTCTCTTCACTTACTGAATTAAGAGGTTTTACCGTGGTGGATCAGTGTTCAAGGGAACTGCTGTTTGCAGGGTGCTATGGCTCAATATGGGAGGCATTCTGCCTTATTTTACGCAACTAGATAACACAACCACTAAAATGTGGGATTACTTAACCAAAAATATGCTTTGAGTTAAACCTAGACAAACCTCACCCTGTGCTATGGCTTTTTGCACCATCTCTTCTGCTTGCATTACAGCTGTCATGCTGTACGCTCCCATAAATTGATGTTTGATTTTAGTTTTGACACAAAAAATGACTGACCACATAGATCAACCATGAGTTAAAGGTCACCGCAGCAGTAAAGTGGACCTGAGAGAGTTAAGCGGTTGGGTTCGCCCCATTGAGCATAGTGCAGCTAGTTGCCAATTACATGTTAATAATCAACAGTCCAGTGGCTCCATTCAGCGGGCATCTCGATGGCTAAAGGCCAACAGGTATGGGGAGTCATATAACAGAATGTTCTGCTGACAATCATGGTGTTGTGGTCTGATTTGACACTTGAGTACTGAAATTATAACTTAAAATTTATTTCTGTAAGATAACTCAATTTCCTATCATCGTTATTACATTACAAAATTAAGTATCATCAATGATTTCTCTCTCTTAATTCATAAAGCCAGGTGTTGTTGGTCAGCTGATTATGTTGTGTTAGTTGTGGTAACAGACTGAGACCTGCACTCTATTGTGCAGAGGTTTTATTGGCCAAAATGGGTGAAAAGTGATTAAAAAAGGCACAGGAAAACTATGCATCTAAGTAAAGAGGGAAGGGAAGACAGTCAAACAATAAGAACAGCGACAGCAGCAACAGCAGACCTATTACAGGCCAACATAACACTCCGTGTAACAACCTGGAACACATACGAATGCAACCTGAAGAAATAAGGGAACAGCTAGGAGGAGAGCTCCCTTTCAATATAGTTTTGCACTGTAACGGCATGATGAAATGACAGATGAAGTACGAGGAGAATAACAGAGATGGATAAAAGGTCATATTTGGCAGAGAAACATGCCATTGTTTGGTAATTTTCTTGAGGGTTGACTTCACAGTAAACAGTCCTTCTCTCCTTATTACAGCAACCTCTCAAGCTCACTCCTCCATGCCTTACTCAGACCAAAGTGGTCAGCTTGTCTATGAGATCGTCAATAGTGTAGACCATAAGCTTGATGTCGTCCTTCTCAGACATGCGGTGCTGGCCATGTCGCCGAAGGATGACATCCACATCAGAGCTGAGGACACGTTCTGCAACCTGCATGGAGATGTGCCATGGGACGTCCTCATCTTTGAGCCCATGAATGAGCCGTACGGGACAGGTGATGGGGATGGGACTCTGGAGCACACAGTGATTTTCTGCCTCACGCAGAAAGTCCATGTTGAACTTGTAAAAACCCTCCTCTGAGTGTTTGGTGGGTATTGTCCACTCCCCCTTCTCCTCAAACTCCTTGCGTGTCTGTGAAATCAAACATGGACAAAATATTACATCAAAATACCTACAAAGTTTCAAACAATATGCCAAAAAAATTGGATATATGTGATAATATTAGATGTTCCTACCTCCAAAGGGAGAGAGTTGAACGATGTGACGATGTGATCAGCGGCAGTGGAGATGCCCACAAGTGCAGCGGTCTTCTCTGGTCTTGCAATGGCTGCTAGCAGCATGAGCCAACCGCCTATACTGGAACCCACTAGTATCTACAAGTAAACAAAAACAACATAAATAGACTGTAAATCAACTAATTAATATTAAAAAAAAAAATTGAAACCTCATGAAGAACATTCCTCATGCAATGTAATCATGGCAGTGGAAGACTAATGATACCACAAATGTAGTAACACAGTGCCATCTTCTGGAGAAAAGGTGGAACACACAATGAAAACTGAGATGGAAGTGGAAAAGATTTTATTTATTTGACCTAATTCTTTTATTGGTTCTCTTATAAATCCCTTTTTGGTTATTTGTTAAGTGAAAATGATTTAAGTGTATTAAAATCATTGTATTCCTGTAATTGAATGCATGCATAATGAAAAAATATAACCCTGTAAATTTTAACTCTTGACTGAAATCAATGTTTTGTAAGTCTTGCATTGTAAGTCTAACATAGAAAGCTAGGACAGTGAGAGCATGACTTCTGACATTAGGTCACAGTGTCACGTTCTCAGGAATCTGATCATAAGAAATTCTAAATGGAAACCAACTCAATTCCCATCCCTATTGAGCAAAGTTTTCATAACTAACATAACATAATTTATTATTAACCACCAGTAACTTGCAAAGGGGCATGATCCTAAGAGATATTTACCTGTGGCCCCTCTGCTAACTCATCCAACACGAAAAGGACATCTTTTTTCCAGGTACCAATAGTTCCTTCAGCTAGCACCCCCTCTGAGGCACCATGTCCTGTGTAGTCAAACCTGGGAAAACATAAATAGAACAGCCCATGGCCATGTGTGTCAGAGGATAAAACAAAGGCAAGCCATGAGAGGCCAGAAGTTAATTTTGTTTTGTTTTGTTTTTTTTAGACATTATGAGTACGCCTTTAAGGCCTTTAAGTATTCAGTATGATGGAACATGTCTTTTATATCCAACCACCTCAGGAATTAAGGCTTTGCAGGACAATGAGAGGTTGGGAATGGCTGGAGGCATTTTTAAAATACTGTAACAATTCACTGAAAATATGAGAAAATTGAGAAAATTAAATGATCATTAAACAATTTACTAAAGAGAGCTCTTTGATGTTTGTTGAAATAAAGGACCTGTCTCAATGGAAAAAGATCACTACTTATTACTTAGCTATGAGCTTACTTGTTATTACTCAGCTACAGACATTTTGTGCAAGCAAAATCTACTCTTTATAACCAAATCCATTAAAATTAAATTTAATTTCAACTGTACTCTGTTGTCTTAATCATTATTTATAGTAAGACTTATGACATTTTTGCTTAGTCACAGTCACTGCTGTGTTTCACAATGCCACAAAAGGTATTCAGGATTACCACAGGTGTGGAAAGAACCTGAAAGGGCTTGGATTGTAAAAATTGTAATGGCGGACTGTAAAAGTGAAGTTTACTGGAATTTCTGAGTTTGAGACTCGTGGGCACTGTCAAATCAAAATTCATCCAGATTGCTGATCTGGAGCCAAGCCTGATAGCCAAATCTTCTATCTATCACTCTCAGCCTCAGCAACAAGAATGATCTGTTAAGCCCCCTCCCCAAGAAAAAAAAGTTTTTACTTATTGTCTATCGCGCTTCTATTGTTATTTGATCAAGGCTGAAGGAGTCTGACTGTGGATCTTTGGTGGGTGCATGTATCCTTGGTTCGTGCTGCCCTGTAATGCCCTTCGAATCATCTGTGTTGCATGTAAAGAGTTTAACTGGATTAAACACTGAGTGCAAAAGTTGCACTGGTTTCTAGGTGTTTCTAGCTTTTTATAGAAGAAGATAGAGATGAATACTACGGACACCAAGGACCACTACTGTATGTATGAGGTATGGCTCTTTGATCTGATCTGTTCTGTATGTGAGATTATGAGCATGGCATGGTCTTGCATCATGCATCACTTCTTAAGTAGTGTCTTTGGATGACTTACCTAAGGCATGAGTGACCTAGTGACCTACAGAACTCCTCCAGTGCTTCAGCTTTCTGTCCATTCATGTTGGAGCCATATCCTGGGAGGAAGACCACTCCTGGACTCTTCCCTTTCACTCTTCTGTAGGCCAGCTTTGGAAGGTCTGGTCGAGAAGCATACTGAACTGTGGACTTGTGTCTCCTGTCTCCTGGTTGACACAATACAAAGCATTACAGTTATGGCGAAACAGGTTATGAAAATAAGTCAGTGTAAGGTGTAATACCTAGATTAGATCAACAAACTGGCTGAAGACAATGTTACAGCCCATTTTATAGGTTAAGTTGACGCAAATTAAAAACCGCACATGGGAACTGAGGAAACGGCGTGGCTGCTTTTAACCATATGGAGAAAACATACAAAGAATTTAGGCACAGTTATAAACCTTAGTTAAGCTAATTAATGTCGAAATACTACGAGAAGGCGCAAAAACAGTCAAGTACAAACGCAACACGGTTTACGAGCCCTATATTTTTAAGGCGGCGCAGCCTGTGTGCGCCACACCCCCTCCTCTGCCTTTAAATACCCCCGCATGAAACTCAAGCCTTGCGGAATTTCGTTTGTACATAAAAAGGAGACTTCGACAAACCTTCCAGACGCTTTGAAGACAAAGCTGCGAGCCCTCCATTACTTAATATCTGTGAAAGTCCTCTGCGGCAGGACCTCAGCGCGACGGCTGCCATACTGCTCCGCGACCCACTGAGGAAGTATCGCGAGAGCGGCACCAGTGACTCTCGTGTACTCCCAGAACACACCAGTTGTAGTCAGGTTGTAGTCCATTACAAGAGGACAACTGCAAATAAAAGTAGTGTAAAAATACTCCATTACAAGTAAAAGTCCTGCATTCAGACTTTTGCTTGAGTAAAAGTACAGAAATATTATCAAAGGTTTTACTTAAAGAACAAAAAATACTAATGCACCACAATGGCCCTTGTCAATGTTATATTATTGCATTACTGTATAAATATAGATGTTAAATGTGTATGTAGCATTGTCATGTTGTAGCTAGTCAAGGAGCTGACTTTATATATTGTTGGGCAGACTGATCAGCACACTGGAGTACAAGTATAAAGTAGTAAAAAAGTACAAATACCTCAAAACTGTACTTAAGTTGGTTGCTCTTTGCATTTATATGACAACCCTATTATGACTTTTTAAAAACATTTTATTTTATTTTACTCATGCTCAATCCCAAACCAGTATCATTGTAATGTTGTAGTTTGGTGAACTGGAGCTAATTTTATGTACTTCCTACTGGGTATTTTAATCTACATGAATGCATCATATTATAGAGGTTCATCATATGCTTTGATTAAACATTGCAGTCTGTTTGTGCAATATTTTCCTCTGAAGTATAGTGGAAGTATAAAGTAGCAAAAAATGGAAAAGTACAAATATCACAAATCTGTAACAGTCCACCATTGCTGAGGAGTTACTTGCTCTTAGCATGTTCAATCAAAATCAATAAATTGTGTTAAATCTCTGCACTTCATTATTTATCATTTTAATGATGCAGTTAGTCAAGTTGAGTAACTAACTTAACTCAATAGTATGCTCATAATATGTTTTGAATTCAATCTGTAGTGCAATATTTCCCTCTGAAATGTAGTGGAATATAAGTATAAAGTAGCAAAAAATGGAAAAGTACAAATATCTCAACATTGTACTTAAATAACAGTCCACCATTGCATGTTCAGTCAAACATTTTATCAAATCTCTGCACTTCGTTAGAAATCATTTTAATGTTTTAGTTGAGTTAGTTGCTAATTTCATGTATTTACTATTGTGTATTTTAATCTATATGAATGCATCATATTTCAAAGGTTCATAAGTATATAAAATATAAGAATATAAGTAAAAAAAGTAGCATTAAACGTACGTACTTTCCACCACTGCCTGTATGCATACATTCATATTTTTGCATGCAATTAATTTTGTGATCATTTTATTTTATTTACATGGAAACACAGGCGTCCCTCCATGACTGTGTTTTCATATAGTGGCTAAGCTAAAAGAGGCTTCCCTGCTGCAGAGCTGAATGTTATTCTGAGATCAGACAGGACACCAGCAGCTGATTAAAAAAATCCCATAATAAGCGTGTATGTGGAGTCTAATGGAAGTAGCGGGGGAACTTGTGTGTTTGTCATGTGAAGTGTCAGTTTGTAACATGACTCAGAGCGTCACAGGCGGAAGGTCACGGAGCAGCAGAACGGAACGGAAGCGGGAGTAAAAAGCCCAACGTTATCCGCCATTGTGGAATATGGTAAAAGGGATATTCCAGTAAAGACACCAGTCAGTTTTCAGATTGACTGTTCATGACAATCTGCGGCGGGATCGGACACGTTAATCGACGCCTCCTCCGCGGACACGAAGCAGCCGTTTGTAGCAGCCAGCAGAAGCGGATCGTCGGACCGCGCGCGGAGGAAAAAAAAAAAAACGCCGCCGTTACAGGGCGATCGGACGACCCGAGAGACGAGCCAGGAGAGCGGGGAAGTGCGGAGCGAGAGAGGCAGGGGGGGGAAGCCGCGGACAGTGTCACAAGCAGAGATCGGCGTCGGTTCCTGGAGGATGTCTGCCACCACGGTCGATCAGGTTCGTGTAGCCGCTATGAAAATTAGCCGAGCGGCGGAATGAAAGTTTGCCGACAACAGTTTGATGTGGAAGAGATGAGAAGAGGCTAAAAGAAAAGTCTGATATGTGAGAGCTATTAGCTGTAGTGTAGGCCGACTGTATGGACAAACAACTCCGGCCAATGCGGCACCGTTTACTGGATGTCAGAGCATTTGACATCCGGTCAATAACGAGAATCAACCTGTAAATGTGAACATCCGGGCTGACGGTTTTAGCTTGAGGTTACTAGCATCGACTGTTATATTTATCCATGTATTAGGATACGAGCTGCTTTGTGTGTGTGCGTGTGTGTGTGTTTGTTGTTTCCTGTCGTGATCTGAGTCTCATATCTTTTTTTCCCCCCCTGTGCTGCACATTATTTCAGAGACCTAAAGGACAAGGAAATAAAGGTAAGGCTTTTTAAATAGTGATGCTTGAATGAGCTAACATGCTATCAAGGTACTTTGTGATACTATGAAACTGTAGCTTATTATTTATGTTATCATCGGTGACTGTCCTAATTTGCATTTGTACCCATGAGCCGGAAAATATCTGAATCAAATACAGTACATATGCTGATTTCAGGTCCTCTCTTTCCGTCCTTAGTGCAAAACGGATCAATGCATCAAAAGGATGGTGTGAATGATGATGATTTTGAGCCTTACCTAAGCGGCCAGACAAATCAGGTAATGTCCTACAATAAACCATAATACGGTCAATGTGTCACCTGGAACTTGTGGCCAGTGTTCAGCTTATAACTTCACGTTATGGACAAATTAGTTTCATATTTTAGGAGTCAGTCACTAATGACACATGAATACAGTCACTCTAGTGTGATTGTGATTTTCTTGTTTGTTCCTCAAGATGACACATGTTCCTATAACTGGACACACAATCTATTTTTAACTGTTCTTAATATGATGTCATCACTGGCTGATTTTGTTAACTGTCATTTGGTAAAATACATTAACTGTGTGTCTCCCTATGTCACACAGAGTAACAGCTACCCACCAATGTCTGACCCCTACATGCCTAGCTACTATGCTCCATCCATTGGATTCCCTTACTCTCTGGGAGAGGCTGCTTGGTCCACAGCAGGAGACCCTCCTATGCCCTACCTAACTACCTATGGACAGATGAGCAATGGCGAGCCGCACTTCATCCCTGACGGCGTGTTCAGCCAGCCGGGTGCCCTGGGGAACACCCCTCCCTTCCTGGGCCAACATGGCTTCAACTTCTTCCCTGGCAATGCGGACTTTTCCACCTGGGGTACCAGTGTCTCTCAGGGTCAGTCCACGCAGAGCTCAGTCTACAGTAACAGCTATGGGTACGCCCCCAGCTCGCTGGGTCGGGCCATCACGGACGGACAGGCAGGCTTCGGAAGCGACACCCAGCTTAGTAAAGTCCCGGTGCTGAACAGCATTGAGCAGGGTATGACAGGGTTAAAACTGGGTACGGACATGGTGGCAGCTGTCACCAAAACCGTGGGCTCACCCCTCGGAGGCACAGCAGGTATGAGCAGTATGGCAGCCAATAGCCTCCCTCCGTCTGTCAGCTCGTCCGCACCTAAACCTGCCTCCTGGGCAGCCATTGCCAAGAAGCCGGCCAAGCCACAGCCCAAGGTCAAACCCAAAGCCAACATGGGCATGGGGGGAGGCGCCGCCATTCCCCCACCCCCCATAAAGCACAATATGAACATTGGTACTTGGGACGATAAGGGCTCTCTGAACAAGCCCCCATTAGCTCAGACTATGTTGCCCCCGCAGCCTCTGGTGCAGCAGCCTCTCCTTGCTCAGCACCAGCCCTTATTGCAGAACCCGTTGCCCCCTCAGCCTCAACACCAACACCAACACCAACACCAACATCAACATCAACATCAACACCAACACCAGCCCCAACACCAACACCAACACCAGCCCTTCCAGCTTCAGTCTCTCCAGTCCCCCCAACACCCCCATTCTCTGCCCCCTGGCCCTCCTCACCTGCACCTGTCCTCTCAACCTGGCCCCCCACAGCCCCTTCATCAGCAACAACCCCAGCAGCCTGGTCCACCCCCAACCGTTGGGTGGCTCCCAGGAACCGGGGTGAGGGCTTTGGTCTGGGTGGGGGAGTCCCACTGAGTGCCTCCCCTTGCTCTGGAGAAGTGCATCCCGTGCTGGAGAAACTCCGGGCCCTGAACAACTACAACCCCAAAGACTTTGATTGGAACTTGAAAAATGGACGTATTTTCATTATCAAGAGCTATTCAGAAGATGACATCCACCGCTCAATCAAGTACTCTATCTGGTGCAGTACAGAACATGGCAACAAGCGCCTGGATGGCGCCTACCGCTCACTGGGCAACAAGGGGCCCCTGTACCTGTTGTTCAGTGTCAACGGCAGTGGGCACTTCTGTGGTGTGGCTGAGATGCGCTCACCGGTGGACTACAATGCCTATGCAGGCGTCTGGTCTCAGGACAAGTGGAAGGGCAAGTTTGAGGTGAAGTGGGTTTTCATCAAAGACGTGCCCAACAACCAGCTGCGACACATCCGGCTGGAAAACAATGACAACAAGCCAGTGACCAACTCCAGGGACACTCAGGAAGTGCCTCTGGAGAAGGCCAAACAAGTGCTTAAAATTATCGCCACTTACAAGCATACCACCTCAATCTTTGATGACTTTGCACATTATGAGAAACGTCAGGAAGAGGAGGAGGCTCTGAGGAAGGTGAGATAAACACACGTACAAAGAGCCCTGTCTCCTGTAAATAGCTCGTTTGTATGCATGACACAGTTCACTTTAGTCACCCTTTAATTCAAAGGGAGGCTAACTTTCACTGAGCCACTGCTCCAGGCTGTAGCCAGACTGTGATCAGCTGATCTTGTTCCACCTGCTCTTAGACAGAGGTTGTAACATCCTGTGGCTGAATTAACAGTCTGGCGTAAAAGGAAGTTCCCAGAGGCCTGTCAGCAGATTGACATGCCACCATTACTCATAAGCAGGTTCAGGAAGCGCTGATTCCTCATCAGCCATCTTGTGCTGTTGAGATTGCAATGATCTGCCCAAGTGGAGTTAGATGCATAGAGGTTTCCTGAAATAGCCCACATTCCTGGCATTCCGTCTTTCAGACAAAGGCAGATGTAGGCTCTGATCTCCCTTTGAACGGCAAGCCTCCCTGCTCTCCACAGGCTCCTCATGCTTTATTAGTCTTTAACAACATAAGCCCTCGGCCTGCAAACTGGCTGCAATGTGCCTCAGAGTTGGTACAGTTTGCCTCAGATGTTCTAAAGGGTTGACTTGGGAAAAAAGGTTTCTCAGTTAAATACATGATAAAAATGCATGATTGCATTCGTCTGTGTACAGTTCTGAAAAGCACACACAGAGTAAGCCTGCGCCCTCTGAGGGTAAACTAAAATATGTTGCAATGGTAATAACAGTGGTGCACCACAAATGTTAGTCTAAGTAGTAAAAACCTGGTGGGATGCTGCTGCTGTGGAAAAACAGCAGCCAAGGAGTGAATAACATGTTATCATCGCTGGCATTCTGCTGCATCCATTCTTAGATTCACTGGTATGCTAATCTAATTGCGTTTAGAAAACCCCCATGACCCACTCCCTTCTTTTTCTCCCACTCCCCTACTGCTGGTGCTCCATTGATGCTGTATTGACTCCACGCTGCTGACCTTGTTAATATGCGCTGGGTTACTTTCTCATAAATATTTCAAGTCAATGTTTTCAGGCTTCTGAAAACAACCTGTCAGTAGAAAGCCTGTTTCATCCTGCGTTGTGCAGGCGTTGCGCTGTGCTGCTTTTGTAGCCCTGACCTCCTACATGACAGGAGCGGCCCAGCTGAGGCCTCACCCTCCTTCGCCTGACAAGGTTAATTGTTCTCTATTGTTTGGCCTGTCCTTCCCGAACTTTGAGAGGTGTCAAACCAGCACAGCTACCTGCACTATAACACCTTCCCAAAGTGTTTTTTAAAGATAACTTTGGATCTAAATGTTGTTGCAGGATTTTATTAGCATAACTAATTTGGCAATTAATACTTAGAAGTTAGCTCTTCTTCCTTCCTCTGAGCTTCCCTAGTCTAATAGGGAAACTCATGGCATGTTTGGGTGAATACCAGTCTGATGTAATGGTTACACTTGCATCACACCAGTAAAGATGTAGTTCATTGGGTTGATTATTGCATCATAAAGGAGTTTTATTACCTGAAAATCAGACCTAATATCTATTCAGGAAGAGGATTTTTAAACTTTCAATAAAATGTAAATATTTTTTGTTCACCCATTTTACGAAGAAGTAATTTCAAACTTTCTGTCAATTATTTTTGAATCAAATAATTGAAAATAATATGAGTGCCAAACTTGCAAGGGTATAAGTTCTGAAGGTATAGACTGAATTTGTTAAAGTTTCTGTCCCCTGAGTCGCAGCCCAGTCTGAACAGCCCTTATGGGGATAGAGTTACACTGGGGGCCTGGGTCTCACTGGGCTTTTCCCAGACCACTGACATGGACACCCATGTTCCACCTAAAAAATGGCAAGAGTCCGAGTCCCTGGGTTATTTTGATTCCATGTTTTGTTTTGTTTTCTAGGATTTTTTGTCTGTGCTATCGTATCTTCAATGAGAAACTGTTTAACAGCATTCCTCTGTTTTTGCAAACCATGATACACCCTTGAATATTTGATATTTGAGGTGTGTTGTGATTACTCATGAAGTATGCATTGTGTCGGTTTTGTGTTTATCCGCAAGACCGGCATTACTACAAGCTGAGTGTAGTGGCTGCAGTGTAAACACAGCCAAACATTTTGGTTAGTACATACCTGAGGCCGACTAAGCTCATTTTCTCTGTTATTCTTTCTCTGTGTCTCACTTACTGTAACACTGAACAGAGAAAGCTCTATGTATCCTTACCTCAGTGATTGATTAGTGTAAGAACAGTAGACTTGCCTAAAAATAAGATATGTGGTTTCTCAACTTAGACGTTTTCACCTGAGGAGCCCTGTAAATACTTCATGAGTTCTATCCTTACATGATTGTTTGCGATGCCTTTAATTTTGTTATTGTGCTTATATTGGAATATTATAATATTTAAGACAAAATGTCATTTTGGCTTTTTGTGATCTCAGTTTTTGTCACTGAAACCAGGTTTGGACACCAGCACTTTTCATAGAGAATAGTAGAGTCAAACAGTTCAGAGTCATTATGTACAAAGGTCTATACAAAATAGAACGACACATGACATGAATAATGCATTTAGTTTTAGACTTCTGAAGAGACAGCTGTTCCCAAATCATCAGCAGTGATAGAAAAACATTCATTATTATTAATGCTTCTCATTCTTCTTCGACACCCACTTGTTTCATCACACAGATTGGTAAAATTGTTAAAACCAACTGAATCTCCAAGTCACACAGTTTTACAGAATCTACTTGTAACAGGCTGCAACATCAAACCCCCAACTGACTGATGCTTTCAACTCATTACAGTTGTAATTGATTAAAATAGTTCATACAAAGAACATATTAAAAGTTAATAGCTCAAAATAGAAACATTCAATAAATCCTAAGTAATGAATGAGATTTACAGAGTGGTACGAATGCAGATCGACACAACGAAGGCATTCATTCGATACATCTCTACTAAGAAGTGGAATCAATATTGATTGCCTTCATAAGTGGTTTTTGATCATCTCTGACAGTGGTATAATCAGGAGCTCTTACTGGAGGACTCAAAGCTCAAGTGCCACATCTTCAGGAAGTAACAATTTGTCAGTGGTCCCAGAATTCCTTACTGTATCCCTGAGTTATTCCCAACCTCTGACATTGATTGCATCTGTCTCTGACAATACAGAATGAACTACCAGCAAAAGCATAAGAAATGCACATGCCTTCAATTTGGATTTTCCTTCCTCATTTGGCATTTATCCCATGAATGAAAGGCCAGGGGTGCAGCTCTGATGTTGCGCTTTTAGCTGCTGTTTATGTTTGTTTGTGTCCCTTGTTGCCCTTGTTCCGATGCCGTTCACTGATGATCTTTTCTGTTTCTTTTTTCTCTCGCCAGGAGCGCAATAGAAATAAACAGTAACCTTCAAGCAAGCTGTCTGCTAGAACTGCAACACTAATGACGTAGGACCTTAAATAAAAATTTGCCTAACCACAAGGAGGAAAGGCTCTCACAATCTTTCCGCTGAAGATGACAATGTATCTGAACACTTGAACATGACAATAGATGGACTCATCTGTATCCGTTGACTGGTGCATCAAACCCCGTGTTCCTGTCTCACAAGAAAAAGAACGTAACCCACTTTGAAAACTGTCTTTAAAGCACTTTCAATCCTTCTAAACAGCCTCTACCAATACCCTTAACTCTCTAACTCTGTGTTCTTCTTTCTTTGATTTTGTTTGTGAGCAACTAACTGACTAACCAAAGTAGTCAGAAGATTTCACCAGGCTTATTTGTAATTTTTGTAATGCCTCAAATGTTTGGGATATTGGTGAGCTTCATCAGCTCCTGAAGAGAATTAAAGATGATATGTATGAATTAATCTTTTACTTGAATCTGTATTCACCCTGCCTCAGGCAGAGGTTAGGATGACTGACAGGTGAGAATGAAATAATTGGGAAACAGTCACAATCATGCCAATCATAAGATGTATCCTCCCCCTACCTGTTCCCCTTCCTTTCTGCATCTGTTTCTGTGTACCAAAAGATTACAATTATGCAGCAGGCTGGCAATCACCGGCCAGTGCACATGTTTGGTTTTTTTTTTCTCTCTTGTGATTCTGTCATTCTGAAGTGCATTTGTCTGAGGAGAAACCTGCTGCTCTGGTAGAACTAGCGGTGGCCTCCTTGGGCCCTGTGGGTGACTGTCTTTGCTCTGATGTTGATGTACTCTACTGTACCTCAGGCTCAATCAGACTGTCTGTCCTCAACAACTCTTAGCACTTTTGGGAGAACCCCCCCCTCACATCACCCCCTCCTGCTCGGCTTGACTGGGATTCCCCCAAAACGGCAAGACATCAACTGCAAGGATGTGACAGTTTTCTCCTCTAGGTAACTCACTAGCTAAATAAAAATTACCCATGTTTAGCGCAAACCTTGTTTTTTGTGTTTTTTCTCCTTTACCTCAGAATCATATGCATCACTTCTAGCCTCATATTGCATGCAGTCGAATATAAATTTGTCTCCTGCAGCACAATCGGATCCTCCCTTTTCTGTTTGCATATGTGCCTCTAAATAAACCCTAGCTGCAACTTCCATTTCAGCCTAATACTGACAATGTGTATAAAGTGTGTTGGTGCCAGGGGGGTGGGCTTGACCATATAGTTAGAATATAAAACCTGTACAATAAATAGACTTGAAGATGATACCACATCAACATGTCTGCTATGTGGGAGGCAGCGCTGTCAGCATAAAGTGGGTTAGTTACACATCACAGCCAACATTTAAATGCACACTTGACCTGTATGGAGTATAATAAGGACATGGACATGCAGGCAGTGGTGGGAAGTAACTTAGTGCATTTACTGAAGTAGTGTACTATAGCACATATTTGAGGTGCTCGAGTATTTCCATTTTCATTTTTCACTTTATACTTGAGAGGCAAATATTGTACCCAACCCATAGATTGGGAACAACTGGATCAAGCCAGCGAACAGTATATGAAGTAGTTAAAATAGCTCCAACTCAATCAGCTGCTATAAAAATGCTGCTTACACAACAATCTAATAATGTCATATATAATAATATATCAATCACAGGGGCTACTCCGCATAATGACTGCATTTACTTTCGAAACTTACGTACATTAAGCTGATAATACTTGTGTACTACTTAAATGGGATTTGAATGCAGGACTTTACTTGCAATGGAGTATTTTCATATCCTATTGGCACTTTTACTGAACTGCATGCAGGGTACCTTTCCTGTCCATGGTGAACATTTGAGAAGATTTGTGATTTAAGAGATGAGAGCACTGAGCTGTTGATGACGGGAAGAAGCTGGTCTGGTCTCATGAATCACAGTTTCAACTACTCGAATATGATGGAAGACTCAGGCGTGGGGCTACTATAAAAATGAGGTAATACACCCATCATGCATGGTTACTGCACAGGTCAGTAAGGGACACCTTGATGCCACAATACACCAGCATCACAGCAGGGGATCGGTACATTCAACAGGGCAATGGTCCCTCTCAATAGAGCAAAGATGGTTTTGAAATAGTTTGAGAAACATTCAGGTAAAAGTAACATTAATCACCTGACTGCTACAAACCTGACATCAATCTCATTTTACATGTCAGTGATGAAGTCAGGCGCAGCATCCTCTGTGGGCTGCATCTAGCCATTAACCTTAGGCAGATGTGTGAAGCACTGATGTTTCTGTGATCAGCGTTTAAGGGACAAACTGTGATCCAAATGGAAACAAACAAGTATAAAAAAAGTTATCTTTGAGAACAGGAGAACATATGTTGTATTTATGTATAACTATTTTCAATTTTAATGCTTAAAAAACACAAGTAATCAAATTAAGTCCACCTCTTCATTTACATACAGATTGTGAATATGCTTTATCTGTAAATGCTACTTGTTAAGTGTCATAATAATGCAGCTGTTATCAGGGACAAAGGTTCTCCTACACACTTCTAGACAAGGATTTCTACTTTTCATTCATTACCCATATTTTATAGAGTTATGTGAAAATGTTTCAAAAACTACAGTAAGTGAGTTTTTTTACACAGGTTTGTCTATTATTTCTTCAAATATAATGTGATGACAGAATATGTGAAATTTCCTGCTTGCTGTTGTAATCATGTACTCATCCATCTAACTGTACTGCAGGAGACCAAGTAGAAAGATTTAGTACACGTACACAAGGCTTGCACACATTAAGAACAACATGCCAAGATGATTTGAATTTGATACCAGCAACATGTTTCAAACAAGTTGGGACAGGAGCAACAAGAGACTGTGAAAGTTGTGGCCTGATCCAAAAACACATTCCACAGGTAAACAGCTTCATTGGTAACAGGTGATAGTATCATGATTGGGTATGAAAGGTTCATCCTGGAAAGGCTCAGTCATTCACAAATAAGGATGGAGAGAGGTTCAACACTTTGTCAAACACATGAAGGATATTACTACATGGGCTCAGGAACACTTCATAAAAGCATTGTTGGCAAACACAGTTTCATTGCAAATGATTGCATTCTGTTTTTGGACAATTGGAATCAGGTTTGTATCACGTTTTCTTAATTCACAGGAAGATAAATGAAGTGACATCACTTTGTATTCCAGTGCCATACAAGGACTGATTCTCTGCACTAATGATAATGTCAGCTATTATATCAAGCACAAGGACACAGCTTCCATTTTTTATAATCTCAACAAATTCATTTTACCCTGAAATGAATAACTTTTCTTTCACTGTCTGTCCACCAGAGTGCGCCACCATATCATGTTCTTTCAAACATCCTCCGCTCCCAAGACTCACTACAAAGCCTTTCCTGTAAGCAGCAAAGCCCTCTTTCTTCTCAAGCCCTCCAACTCCTGCAGACACAATTATACCAGGATGAGAAGCACTTGTTGTGCTTCCACAGCTTTTTGGAGCAATTAATGCCAGCTCGCCAAGCTGTGCAGTGAGAGGTGGAGAAGAGAGGGAGAAAGAGGATGTGAGCAGGGAGCGAGATAAAATCCCCTTTTATGTTTGTCAAGGAGGAAGAAAGAGCCGTAATTATAACATTGGAGGCTTTGGATTGCAACTTCTCTCCTCTGTGTGTTAATTTGTGCATCCATCAGGTTTTCGCAGGCGGCCTTTGAAAAGGACCACACTCTTCCTGCCTCCATTTGTCTGTGAACACAACGGACAAACTAAGCAGGGAACTCACTATTTATTCACCTCACAATGCCCTCACAATTACTAGTTGTGTTCGATGGTGCTGAGATGTACGAATTCTCAAATATGCAAAACGGTGATTTAATTAGAGACCTTTGATGTGATGTTGATTTTACCTCGTTCATTGAATCGATGAGTGCAGTATGATAGCTGCTGTGGTCGTGCACACTGCTGTAGCTTTTAAGTCATTAGAATTAAACAGGAAAAATATGCACTAAGCCCGCTCCCTTCTTTCATTCAATTTCAATGCCTTGTCGTGTTGTTTTTGCCATTTAGGGATCAAACTAACTGGTTAATGACTTTAATGTTCCCAGCAGTTAATTTGCCCCTATCCACAGTGGTCAAAGCTGTTCCAAGAAAGTGCCAAGCAAACTTTTTCTTCTCCTTTTTTTTTTTCTTCAAACCATCAAAATGTCCTTCTGCAGAGGGATTCAACTGAGTGAAGATGAGAGAGAAGGAGCATCCTCTGCTTAGTGAGCTGAAATGCCTTTGAAGTTTCAGTCACACTGAAGACTCATCAACACATGGCTCAAGGCAAGGTTAGGGCAAGTCTCAGGGTTGGCACTTCCTCGATGTTTTGAAGGATTTCACACTCTGGGCCATGGCGTGTCACTCAATAAGTCCTCACAGAACATTAGTCCTATTGATGACTATGTTAACTGACGTGCAGCTGATCAGAGGAACCTGAAAATATTCTAAAATATGTGTCTATGCTGATTGTTTGTATGTTGCAGAAGAGCATCTACACAGGGAGCCTAAAGTTACCAGTGTGAAAAATATAAGTGCATCCACAGTGATTAATGTAATGGAACTCACAGCTGAGTCCTATATTTGAAGCTATATTGAGGTTTCAAGGTGTTATTCAGCAGGTCAGGTGAAATAATCAGCAGAGTTTTGTTTTTCATTTGAAAACATTGGTTTCTGACTGACAGTAATGTCCAAGTTTTCTTCCTGCCCTTTTCCAAGGTGTCTCAGTTGCCATGGTTATATCATTATCTGTGAACTGAAAGCAGAGGCTGAGCATTTTGCCGAACACAATGATATGATGTAGATCTAAGCTGGAAGGACTTGATTATTCTGCATACAATGAAAGAGAAATGAAAGATTTTGCAATTGAATATTTTCTCAGTATTTTTTTTTGTAATTCTGTTAATGCAGGTGTTGAATAGGGCAAATAATTATCACGTTTTGATTTCAATAGATCTGCATGGCTTTGATTTAATATCACATTTCATATATTTAAGTTATAGTTGTGTGTGTGTTAACAGCAAAGAAAAAGGTTCAAAGAGCATTTATGCAGCACATTTTTGTGTTATTGTCCCTGGTGTCCACAGGGAGGTGCCATCCATGAAAAAAGGAACAGACTTCAACCTACCTCTACAAAGTATAAAAGCCAAACATTTTTATATGTCCTGCTTCACATTTAGATCCTGTCAAACACATTCACTGCTTATTCTCTAAGAATCCTTAGAGAATTTGTAGCACCATATTCTCTTTACAAGCTCTCAGCCATGGGAGTTGGTGAATAGTAATAAAGCATACAGAACTTGAATAGTCACCTTAAAATTTATCTCACTTTTGCACATTATGCACAGTTTTTTTTAAAAGAGTAAGCAAATGGAAAGTAAGTTGGAAAGTAAGCACATCCCACTGTAAAAAAGGAAATTAATGGGGCATTCCAGCAATTTAGTGTTGCACTTCCATAAAGTTGGGGGACTCAGAAGAAACACATAAAGAAAAAGAACAAAGATACAGCAGAGATCAAGATTTCCTGAATTTTTGTCCCTAATCAAGCTCCAAAATCCCTAAATCATACATTTCCCATGATGCAGCAAAACAGCATGTTTCATTAGATATTAGAAAGCTTACCCCAGAACCATAGGCATCACACCATTTTCAGTTTGTTTTCACAGGCGGAGCAATACTCATGTAAACTGAATCTCATGAGTAAAATCAGTGAAGTGACCCTTTAAGAAAAGTTCAATCTGAGCTCATGTTGCAAGAGTCTAATTAATTTTATTTCTCTCTGGAACAAGTTTGCGTCTAAATAGCATGAATGCATGACCAAGTCCGTGCGCTGCTGCACAGCCAGGAAATTACTAATGGACACTAATGGAGATACTTAAAATGTACAGCACACAAATTATACTTGGGTGACTATTATTTGAATTACTCAACAGCAAGCACAGAAAAAAAAGACATAATTTGGTGCGAATGTGGTTAAGGACAACAATTACAACAGTTTTAACTGGTGCTGTAAATACAAGACTCACTTCCTAAGTCTTTCATATTGAATCGATTTATGAAGCTATTCCAGCAGCAGGAATAACTAATGCAGAGTGTTGGTCAGCAATCTGTAGGAGCACACTTCACAACTCTATTTGTTGGACAAATGAAGTGTTGATGTAATGCATATAGGCAGTGTTCAAAGCAACGGGGAATAATTCAAGGCCTGGGGTTATTAATCTGTTCAGATGTTTCCTGGCAACAAGAAGCGCCTATCAAATCAGACACAATGTTGATGCAAATCCTTGAAAAAAAAACATTTTCTTTCCTGTGTATCAGTAATATTAAGTGGAGTGGTGAATAGGTCTCAGTGTAAAGAGGAATCTCTGTGTATCCAACTGCTGGTAAGATCCTTGCATTTCCTGCTGTCCTTCGGAGATTTACAATGTAAACAGAAGAGACATGAAAAAAGACAGCTTTATAAATCTTATTACGATGCTTTATGATCTAGTTGGGAGCGGGTGCATATGGAAAAAATAACAGTATAGCAGTAGAAAGGGCAAACAAAAAAGAACCATACTTGGTGCAGATTCCAAAGGTCTCTTATTGAAGATCATCTGAGCATATCTGGGCCATCGTTATTCATTTTAAAGCACAGTCCTGCTTCTGCCCTGGGGTTTCAGGTTATTGTCAATCCACTCTTTAATTTATGGATAAGTGACAGCAGCATTGAGGAAAACGAGTTTAAAGTGGAGAGAGAAAGAGTGAGTAAAAGAAAGAAGATGAGAGCCAGCGAAGACATTGAGAGACCTGCTGCTGTATTTTTTATTCACTAATTTCTATCTCTATGTTTATTATGCTGCGCTGCCCTTCTAGGACACTTGGCTACACCCAGTGCAGGGGCCCATAAATATGAATCTTTAATCTATGGAGCAGATGAGTCAAATATATGAACTGAAGGAATAAGAGAAAGCTCTGCATCCAGAGCTTTGGTACCACATTTATACTTCATAACTGGACTGCAACCTCTCTTGTGCCGCGGAGATGATGAGTGGGGACACACTAGCTGGGGTCGGGCTGCTTATTGAATTCAAAGGTTGGAATATGTCCTGTGCTTGGGACGGCATGTTCAAGGCAAGGTTTTGGATCGCAGGGGGTAGCGCAGAATGGAAAGGTCTGAAATGTAATGCATTTGAAATGAAATGAAAAGGTGCAGAGGAATGAAATGTGACATGCTGGCTGCCGAGGCCTGGAGTCCTGGGAGTCAGCGGTCGGGACTCTGCGCTCAGCTGTACGTGCATGTGTGCGAGAGAGAATCTAAGTGTACGGCATATTGTGAGTACAGGTTGAGTGTGTAATGTGATGCAGGCTGCCTTTGCTCCTGTGACTTCCTCTTCCATCCTCCTGTTCAGGCCTGATGGAGATTAAGGGCCATTAAAGGCTCTCTGCTGCATGTGCAGTTTCTATTGATCACATCGACTCACCCCACTGTAGCCAATGATCCGATTACAAGTGTTGTACCCCCATCCTTATCTCCTCCCCCTCCATCTTCTCTCCTCCTTCCCCCTCCCGTCTCTTCTTCCTCTCGCCCACCCTTCGTGGATCATGGTGCTCTGTGGGGGTTGCTCTGCCTCTGCTGATGTCAGCGCCGGGGCATGCCCAGAAGGCCCTGAGCCCCCCTAGACAAGCCTCTGAATATCTGCTTGCGTGTCCGTCCGTCTGTATTTTTGTCTTTCGGCCACGCTGTCCGCTCACGCATCTTACCCATTCCTCGCTTCTGTGCTCTCACCATCTCCAGTCATCTCCAAACACAGCGGGGTTATGATGAACCTTATTTCTACATGAGAGAGATGGATCGACCGTGCTCCGACGAGCTAAATGAGTTGAGACAGTCTGAGAGGCGTCAGCTCAAACCCCCCCCCCTCCACCGACCCCCACCTCTTCGAGCATCACCCCTCCCATTGCCTGCGTGGTCAAACGGCCCCGGGGAGCTTTCTCCAAGACCACTGTGGTTATTAGCATTGACAGAGGCTCACGGAAATCTTCTTAGTTTCTACTGTACAGGAAGTGTTCCACTATGCTGCTTATTCAGGGGGATTCCCACAGAACTGGCAACCTATTGCCTCTCAGCCTTGTCTTAAAGCTGTCTTGGACCTTGAGGGTGGCAATGTTGGCCTCCACAATCGGGCCACCACCTTTATCCTGGCAGCTATTAGATGGGTTGCTATAAAATTTCTGTGCAGACATTCATGCTCCCTTGAGGATGAATCTTACTCACTCTGGTGATCCCCTGACTTTTCCACTAGTGTTACTATGAGGCTGACATTTTTGTATGAGATATGTATTTTGACAGCTACTGAATGGATTGCTATAAAACTTAGTGCAGGCATTTATGGTTCCCAGATTATGTATCCGAAACATTTTGGTGATCCACTAACTTCTTCTCTAGCACTACCAGCAGGCTGAAACAACTCCTGAATGGATTGCCATAAAATCTGGTACAGACAATAATATTCCCCACAAGATGAATCATAACAATTCTGACGATCCCTTAACTTTCCATTTAGCGCCACCATCAGGTCATAGTGCCCAGTACTGTGGGTTATGACCAAATACCTGCAATACTGCAATTAGCAAATGTCAGCATGTAGATTCTTTCGTCCTGTTACTACACCGCAGTTTGAAACTAATTTGACACCATTTGCAAGGAAAAGTTAGAAAAAAAGTTTACATCAAAACACTCGTATGCAGAGCTGCACTTGCATGAGTTGAGTGACTTGAATTGTTTTACATGACGGTCATCAAGTCAAGATTTGGCCTGTGGAGATTATTTGACTGACTGACATTTCAATGTCTTCTTTGACTGAGACTGACTGAAAACTGTCTGAATACCTCAAGGACAAGTTTTTTTTTCCATGTTAAATACTGTAATACATATTGTTATTTTTTTTAAAGTAGAGTCACATGTGGTGACAGAACTGGGTCTGATGGCAGTAGTCTGTGTTACAGAAGTTGTTCTCTGTCCTGGTTCTATCAATCAGCTGCACCAGTGTGGGATTCACAGGACCCAAAACAACCAGGAAACAATACAGAGAGAATAACTGAAGCTGCATCAAGTCACCACAGCATGAATCACTCACTACAAAAGCAAACATGTTGGGTTTCACTTATAAGGCATATTATATTTTGTATAATGTAACAAGGGATCTATATTCAAGAAACAGATTTTTTCAGTGATTCTCATTAAATATTTGGATGCTTTCCTTTGATATACAGTAGAATCCTTGGGGCCAGATCAGGGCCAGAGCTGGAACATGAATAAAAAGGAAGGTCCATTATATTCAGAACCAGAAGAGCCTTGAGAATAGGACCACATGGGTGGGCGGGAGGGTTGTAAACAGCTTTACTCCCTGGATGAAAGGCTCACTATGATGTGTGTCCAAGGAGAGAACATGAGAGCGCAACACTATAATGTGAGAGTCAGACCCCTGAGAGCCTTAAAAAGTTTGGCAGTAACACAATTAAAAGCAGATTTTCATCTATTTACACACCCCTATCAGCAGAGTCATCCTCAGCTTCAAAATGCATGGAGATAACCATAAAGAAACCTAAGTGGTGTGTGTACATCTGAGCTTTGATATTGTGCACAGGCTGGGCAAAGGCACTGACCTTCGCCGCTACCGCAATTACATCATAGGCCAGCTCCCGCTCTCATGCATATTAATGCAGGTTCTGGAGGCATCACCCGCACCTTTGATTCCCTGGGATCTGAGCCCGCCATTGCATGACAAGTGTATCTGGACACAAAGTGTATGTAATGGTGTTCTGCTTCAGGAGAGATACAGACCAGGAGAAAAACCAGATCAAAGGTGCTCACATACTTTTTTCTGCAGGGGGATGAGAGGGATACTGTGTGTTTGCGCGAGAGCAAGAGAAAACGTGTGTGAAAATGAGTTAGCTTGTGCAGCCAGTCAGTCTCAAATGTATCAGACTGATGCTACAGAAGCATGTAACTAATAGCCTGGTGGATCACACACAAAAACTAGAGCCAAAGGTTAATCAGAATCCTCCATTGTCTCATTTTGTAGTGCTATTATTGTCCTAATGAGGTCACCATAATTTGAACAAAATAGGACATTTTTATTTTGGAGCAGATATATTTAAACTGAAAGACACATGATGTAGCTGATTGCAGGATTGTCCTGGGTGTATCCCAGTGTTTCCTCTGCATTCATTCAGCAGTTGTGAACCAACACAGTGAGAATGTCTCCAGAATGTAAAATCAAAATAACACAAGTGTTTTCTTCACCAACACTATTACCATGACTGAGGCTAAAACGGGGATAAATAAGAAACCCTACCAAAAAAAAAAATCCCTGAGGACGAGCACTGAAAAGATCCTGGTTGTATTTTGCATCATTTCATATTGTAACATGGAGCTGGTGCAGGGACTCTTGTTGCCAGTAGAGGACCTCGTTGTTATAACATATAGCTCAGAGATGGCCGGGTCCATTTTCTAGCAGCCATGCACTGATTTGATTCCTGAGCAGAGACAATGCTGATTCAGTGCCTCTGAATTTGTCTAAATTATACTTGCATTTTAATAATTCTATTAGATTGTCAAAATCATATATTTCAACATTTAAGGGATAAATATTACAAGATAATTCCTGCAATCCTGATAAGTCATTGCAAGAATTATTTTTTCTCTGTCTGCAAAGGCACATTTCCTAATGTACAATTTTTTGGCAAGTCTTATTTAAAAATATAATTTGATTTTATATGCTGACATGATGGGACAGTAGAGTCCATTATCTAAGGACTAGCTGAATTAGTGAACGACTCTTTACATGTTGAAGCCAAACTGCTCTATTTGCCATCATGCCATAAAAGGCCTGAAGCAGCGTTAACTTCTCAGTGGAAGAGCTTTGCTCACCAGGGAGCCAATAGGGGACTAAGCATAATATGAAGTGGCTCCATTTGCTGCTGCACTGATCGTGTCATGCCTGAGCATAAGAAAAAATCTGGGCAAATAAAAAAAAAAGATTTATTTAATTTTATTTGGCATTTAGGGGCTGGATAAAATAAGTGAAATGTAGCAGAGGGGGGATAGCTCTAAATATGAATTAAGCTCAAATTGAATGACAGACTGAAACACACTGAATGACGATAGTGTGTATTAGTTACATCTGATCATTGCAGCAGGATTCTCTCATATTAAATCTCCATAATGAGTAAATTAGTGGGTCTCCATCTGTGGCATTGCAAACTTACTGTCGCACATGCTGACTACATTCACAGGCTCCTGCTGGGTGTGTTGGTGGAGAATAAACATACACAGATTATTTCACACACGTTACAGCAGCTACAGTACAATGCACAAAAGGGTGCATTATAGCCTGCATATACACTGTAATTCACACACTCGCTGCTGAGAAAATGTTGGCACAGAGAAGGCTTAATTTACAGCGTGAAGTCAAAAACGGACAGGTCTTTCTAGCAGTACTATTGATCTGACTGCTAACCCACCACCACCTGCACCACCCCCGCCCTCCTCTCCCTCCTGCTCTGTGGTTACATTTCTTCCTGTGTCATGGAGTGCACTGTAACATATATCTCTGATTCATTGCACATTCATCATTGATTTGCCGTGCCTCCTGCTCCATGCTAAGAAACAGAACACATCAGCTAATGTTTGGCGTCGAGTGAGCTCGCTTCTCAAAAAAAAAAATAAATAAATAAATAAATAAATAAATAAATAAATCTCTTTAGATTCTGAGAAGATTCTCTTGAGAAGCCGTCAAACAAAAACAGACCTGAAAAAAAAAACAATGTCTCAATTGACTTACTATGGCCTAGTTTCAGCTCAGTGCTCTGCAGCCTCAGATTGTGAGAATTTAGAGCAGATACTTCTTACAAAAATACTTGTGCATTAGCTTGAATCTGTCCAAATATGGACCTGTAATAATTAAAAGTAAATGTACAACACAGTATTTTAAACAGATTGTTAAATATACATTTGAATGAATATGCAGGCAGTCTAACGGAGGCTGCGAGTAATTACAGAAAAAATGCAACCTATAATTATGGTCTCAGTCATTAACACTTTATCTGGGTGGAATAAAACAATCCATATCACATTTTAAATTGCAACCCCCCTTTGCAGAAAAAAAAATCTTTATGCCTCCCTGTATGTGTGTGTGTGCGAGTATACATTTTTGGATACACATACATTAGAAAGATAGAGGGATGTATGTAAATACACAAACACACATATGCAGCCATATTCACAATCACATAAATGCACATATACAGGCAACACACACACACACACACACACACACACACACACACACACATGCATACACACACAAGCAACCATTTACATATCATCTGCAGCCATCTGCTCTAAATGATAGGTAATTAACTCAGGCCTGCCTTTGTCTCTCTGGCTGGTCGACTGACATATAGGAGCTCTTCAGGAGGATATACGTACGTGAATCAAGGACTTGAAAAAGAGTGAGAGGATGAGAGAGTGAGCGAGGGGAAGGACGAGGAGGAGGACTGGATGATGTCTGTGAATGATGCTGCATAAACCCAGAGAGAGGCAGCACAGAGAACCATTACAATGATGGGAGGAAAAAAAACTGGAGATGATGGAAAGAGGACATGCTGGGTCAGAGAGGATGTACACATGCACACACAGCACATTGTGTGTGTGTGTGTGTGTGTGTGTTGAACCTGCCGTGCAGCTCACCTACAGTTTTCCAATCAAGGTCAAGCTGTATTAAAAGAAGCTTTTCACTGTGTAGGCTGGACTAGAGAAATGCTAAAGCTAATATTGGCACTACTTCTTTTATCTGAAAAAAAAAAAAAAAAAAAGAATGAGTTCCGGTTGCTATATTAGACATTTTACTTCACACACTGTATCTCAAAATGTGCTATAAGAATTCAGGGACTGAACATATTTATATGTTACAATATAATATTTATTTATTATAAAATATTTGAAAAAAAAGAATTCATAAAAAAAAAAACCTGGCATGTACCCATTAAAACTGATAATAAAAATAACATTTTTGTCATTTGTATTCTGGAGTTTATCTAACGTCTTCCTCGCTCTGATATTGCAGTCGGACGCGTTTGTTAATCCTCTCTTCCATATCCTCCTTTTCCAGCAATGTCTGCTCCTCCCTGTCACCCTAGTATCCAGGTCTGTCTCTATTACAGCAGCGCGGGGCTATAATTAGCCAGGTATCTCCTGCAGTAATGATGAGTGGGAGAGAAGCCTTGCATCTACATGCTAGGGCTGGAGATGCTTGGGCTCTGGAGCCAGAGCTGCAGCAGCAGTGGAGGAGCCCCGTTTCTCATCAAATGGGATAATTAGAGCGTGTGTGGGGATGTGATTCCAGGTAAGAGGTGACAGGGAGCACGGGAGAGGACGTTTGTCTACACGCTCATCTCCTCCTCTCAAGTGGTGAGTGGACTGGGGCTGGAGTCGGAGGCTGAGCAAGACAAGGGCGGCGGCAGAGGAACAAGATGTCACAAGGCTCCCGTGTAGATCGAAAAATAGATGAGGAGGGTAAAAAAATTTTGTGTTTGTCAGAGGTGTGAAAAAAAAGATTTAGTGGCAACATTTAAAAATAGGATACTAGAATGTATAGCAAAGAAGAGGACTGTACAGTAAGGGCATAACCTCAACAGCTCAATACACTGAAGGCAGCATCTTTGGTGTATAGGGTGTGGTGCAGTATGGAGACTGACAGATGACCTGATGCAGTAATTCCCCAGTGGTATATGCTTCACTCTGAGAGAGTGAGGAACACAGGGACAGCGGAAAAACAGAGAGAGAGACATGATCAAGATGATGATGATGATGTTTAAGATGATGATGATGGTGGCGGCTCCTCTATCTAGATCCCACATCTGCAGTCAGCAAAGCCTCTAACCGCAGTGTCCCTCCCCAGACGCCCGCCCGACACGTCTGCACCGGTCAGCGGGATACAAACACACTAATGCACCATTCCAGCAAACAAACAAACAAGTGTTGCAGTAGTAATTGCAGTGATTAGGGGATAAGCGCCGGGAGAAAACCACGCGTTATAGAGGAAGCCCCCTGCGTGACCTTTCGTGAGGCTGCAGAACCAGAGCTGCAGTCTGATTCCAGACACGTATGACTAGCGCCACATAGATCCACAGCACAGGTCATAAATATGAAGACACTAAAGCCTCTGCAGGTCACAAAAAGCACCTTGAGCTTGGCTTTCACAAAGCAATTCCAAGCAGCAGTCGGTGATATTTTCACCATAATAATGGTCACAGGACAAATATTTTCAAGAATCTCAGGAGAGGGTGGTTCACAACTTTATACACGGGCGGCATCAACCTCCCCGAAAATCATTTTCCATAAATCATATCTGTTCTTTAGAGACATTCTTGGCTGGGATTTTTCACACAACTCCCACAGCCTTCTCCTTGTATACAAATTAATTCACACAATGTCTGTTGAGGAAATGTACTTCTTGTTATTAATATTGTTTTTATTTCTACTGTTTTTAACATTGATTTCTCTAGTTATATGTAGCAATATGCAGTACCTGCAGCATGTCTGAATCATTTTTGATTTGCATAGAATTATAATGGTTTATTTACCTTGATTATAATGTATTGGACAATATATTGTACTTACCACCAAGTATTTCTAAAAAAAAAACCTTACCTGCTACATCAAAGATAATTATAGTTTACACTGTAGAAATAATAAGAAATTGTCATGGTTGTTTAATTTTAATGTATTTACGATTAGAAACTTTGTCTCAAAAACCTGGAAAAGAATGCAAGGTGGACAATTTAATTGATACTAAATCTAGTTTATATAAATATATAGTACAAGTTTTGCTTGAGATTTATGAATTTTGCTGCGGACGGGGTTGAAATTCTCATTTTGAGATATTAAATTGTTTTTTCTGGATCTGGTTTAGAATCATTTGTGGTGTCTTGTAAGATGGGGACTGGGAATAACTATGTATGACAAAATAATAAAAACGCACTGTGTGTTATGTTATTTTTTCAGAAAGCAGCCAAGTAACACGTTTTTTTATTCAGTAAAAATACTGATGACATTTTAATGCACACGAGAATAAATTGAATAAAGTTTCCACTTCTTTAGAAACTGGACTTGACGTCTTTAAGGCAAGAAAAAAGTGTTCTTGCACATCAACAAAAACATACCTGCAGACAGGTCAGGGTTATAATATAATCAAAGCTCCATACTTCAAAATCAAACACAGCATTCAATAAATCAGAAAAAGTTGATTTGACTTAACGTGATTTCTGATCTGCTGCAAACTGATGTTCCAACAAGTTCAACAATAATCTCATTCGGGTTCAAAAGGCCGTGCATTGATCCTGAATTTAATGCATACAGTGAAGACAGAGAACAAAAGTAAAATGTTTATGCTTGTTCTGTTTTTCACAGCAATGTCACGGCCAGTAAAATTGGCTTAGTCACACATAGAGAGCTGAAGGTGTTAGAGGAAAATCAATGGTTGGATTGCAGTGTAAGGTCCTCTGGGTGAGGTAAACACAGTTTGCTATATATTCTGCCTCAGGAATGTTGCAAAAAGCCTCCAAAGAGGGAAACGTGCACCTTAAGTACATGAACACAAGCACACGAATGCAAGCACACACATGTACGTGACATAACATACAAATGATTGTATTATATATGTAATGTTTCTTTTGACTTTAGTTTTCATAGTTTTAGAAGATGGAGAACAGCATCAGTTCACTGTTGTGTGTGGTGCGATTGGTTTAAAAGATGTCTCATGTTTGAGCCCACGTGACCTCCATCCCCACCCCTCACCCCCCCCACATTCCTCTCTCTCACACACTCACACGCACGCACGCACACCCTCCCTGTTCCCGCGCAGCTCCCCAACTCTCAGACTATGAAATGTACATCACACCTCCGATCTAAGGGAATTTCACCCCAAATCCTTCCTTTGAATTATTGAAGAGGACCAAGCCAGCTTGACTCTGATTATCCTCCAATCAATATGCCTCGCCTCTCCTCCTATAACATCAAATGCCTCCGACGATCGATCCAGCCAATCAGAGGAGCCACTGCAGCTAGAAATGCAGAGTGTATTGTTCTGCATTGTTTACACTGACACCGCTTGGTGTGTGTAATAGGTGTGTTTATGCTTGGGACAGGCGTGAGTGCCGATTGACTGAGATGCTCCTGTGTGTTTTTGCCGTCTGGTATGTGTCACAGATAATTCCACCTGTTTGTTTTGCTCTTGTTGTCAGCAGGACAATCAAGTTTAGCAGAGAGTCATGAAGCCCAAGGAGCTTTTCAATGCGTTCTCTGCATTGGGAACATACTGTGCTTTGCGTAGGAAAGGATGCAAGTATTTATCAAAAGAGACAGAGAGAGACAGAGAGACAGAGAGAGCGCTAATATTATTTTGCATTTCATAACACTGTTAAAGTTCGAATCTGCAGCTGTACGATGTAGACATCTGTCGACTGCCAGCACAAAAGCCAGAGAAAGCTGAGTCGAGCACTAATGCAAGTCGGTTCATTTCACTCCCCAAAAGCACTTTTTTCCTGGCAAGCGTGAGTGACTTGTAGCGATTTTCTTTTTCAATTACATGCTGAAAGGTAAATCAACACCTCACAACCTTTTTACTATGAGAAGAATGAATACAAACATATGCCTGTAACCCTACAATTATACAAGGCACACACACTCTCCCTCTCGCAGGCCCACATAATGATTGCAGGAGGCGCTGCTCTATTATTTGCGAAATGGAATGGTTGATGTGTGATTGTTGTCTGTCTCCGGTAAAAGCTGTCGGTTCCTCCTTAAGACGCTGTCAGGCTAGTGCGCCTTTTCTCCTGAACACACAAGTTCCACACTCAATCTGCACTGATAATCGTGTTATTACACAGACTACCTAGAATGGGCTTCGCATGAAAAAGCAAACACTTTGAAGACAGTGATGTACTCTTTGTTGCACAGAACTGTACATTATAAACGTAGACGTGCTTCTACTTAATGGTACAGACCTTTAAAGTGCATCTTTAAAATAGGCTTACATGTCTCAAAAGTTGCCAATAAAGTGCAAACACTTCAACACACTATTTTATGCCAATACACTGTCAAATACCTCCACTAAAGCCTACACAGGTCTGCTGTTGCATCTCTCCACACACAGGCACTCTGCAGAGGGATGGATGTATCAGCAGGGGCCAGATGATGGCACTCTTCTCTCTGTACCAGGCTGCCGGATGCCCCCACCGCGTGCTCCGACTGCATGATGCAGCTGGCCTCATTTTAATGATTTAAATCACTTGAGGTCCACCGCCACACATTTTAGAGGCTTGACTGAATTTATCCTCGTTGATAGAGATCAGTGCCCTCAGCCCTGGACGTTGCCAGACTACAGTAGAGGGAGAGACCTCTCCGACTGACACGATTGGATACAGCTCTCCGCTCTGATTTTACTTTTGATCCCGCCGCTCTGACTCTGGCCCTGGGGACAGATGAGTGGAATGGAGCGGTTGAGATAGAGCAGAATGCCCCGCACTCTTTCTATCTCACTGGTCACCCTTTCATACAGATGCAGGTCTAGAATGAGTACTGTTAAAATGTAGACTCATGAAATCTTACATTAATCTCAGGCATTTGTATGCTCGGCATAACCTGCTGCACCCATGGGCATGCGAAGTACAGTTACTTTCTGCAATCAAACAAGCATTAAAACAGATTATTGCAGCTAATCCTGCACATTTTGATGCACTGATAAGCTATAAAGTAATGATTTCGCCTATTTTAATTAGCACACAGGAACATAGTGACAGTATACAAGTATGAGCAGGGGTTAATTCTTACGAAGACAGAAATAACCACAAAGCAACGTTGCAAGCAGCTGCCCAATGTTTTGAGTCACAGTAAGAAAAAGCTGTTTTTTGTTTCTACAGTTAAGGTAGGTAGAAACAAACACACGGGTGTTAAGTGCCCCTGTTCAGCAGCAGGGCACAGCGAGGTGGAGGGGGAGGACTAGATGATACAAGTGTAACCTCTATAGAGGAGGATCAGGAGCCTACATAATGCTAACACACTCAGCAAACTATACATATGATCAAACAACCCACATGCACAAACTCAACGCTGTGCAGCAACGAACAGGTCGTCACTGAAATATCGCTTTTAGCCTTTGCACCCTGCTCATTACTGAAAACACACACAAGCAGATGTAAGAACACACAGGCATACACACACACACACTCCGACATGTGTGACCAGTCATAACACTGCAGAGCCAATGATTTTTCCCAGAGGCCCCCTCCACGTGATTGGGCACGCTCAGTTAATTCCCTCTGTTGACCTGGAGCCTGATGCACTATTGATTAACGGGATGGCAATGTGTGTGTGTGTGTGTGTGTGTGTTTGAGAGTGTGTCTGTAATGATGCGTCGGCGAGCCACAGGGGGCACAGCGAGGCTAGCTGCGCGGCGACAGAGGGCATCGTGGTGCGCCAAGGTCAAATGAAGGACGCCGGCGAGTGCTGCAGAATTAGAGCTGGGAGCCCGAGCCTGCCTGAGCGAGGGCCGTGCTGCAGAGGGAGAGCAGAAAATAGCACAGCCGAGGGAGACAGAGACACAGGGAGAGACAGAGCACATAAATAACGGGGCTAAGATTTCACTATTCTCTTCATACTCGGTCACCTTTGCTTCACAGGTAGCGCACTGTGACGAGTAACCGCGAATCCGTGTTGCCTGAAAGCCTTTCAGCGGCCGTCCAACAGATGAGGGATTTGGAGCACGTTCTGATACGGCCTACAGTGATTCCAACACACAATAAACAGAGAGGAGTTTATATAACAAGCTTTCCACGAGCTGCGGCGCAATATTACACTCTGTTTCATTCAGTTACTTGTCACATCAATGATCACTTGAGGCTACTATTACTTTGAAAGTCATAACATGTTATATGCTGCACAGCGTGTGTGTGTGTGTGTGTGTGTGTGTGTGTTTGTGTGCGTGTTATTTTTATACGTTTTTTTGACATGTGTTAGTAGGTATGAATAATCCTCAAAGTGCAAGTAAAATGCAAAAATATTGACTACATAATGTATTATATTATACTATATATCATTATTATGATGCTGTAATGATGAAGCTGCATTTTAATATTGTAGATGGTGAAACTAATTTATGCACTACTTGCTCGTTTAAATTATACTAAGCTAATCATTTATTTTGTATGTAAAATTTTAATCTGCAAAGTAGCTGTCACGTAACTGTAGTGGAGTACAAGTACAAAATAGCAGAAAATACTATTGTACTTAAACACAGTATTTGAGTACAAGTACTTAGTTACATTTCACCACTGGTGGCTTGTGTGTTACATTAAAATGAAAGCTGCTATAATCTCCTCCACTTTGACAAGTTGCCAAGTTCTAATCAAAACATTCTGACATACGGTGACAAGTATTTCCACTAATTTAATGCATCATTAGAATGAGTACTTGTGTGGATAAATTGGTAACCTGTAAGCTCACACATTATTAAACTGCACATGCTTTCCACTCTTCAACTTTCTCACTTTGCCTCACTCCTTTATTGTTTCCAATCTTTCTTGTTCTCCAGTGTCATCTATCATGGGAAATTTGACCCATATTGTGTAATTAAAGGATCAATAGCTCTGTAATAGCGAGGGATGTGTCCGGGCCCAAAACTCCAGCAACCGTGACTGATTGAGACCTGTTGCCTTAGATGTGTGATTCTGCGTTTTGTCCTCTGTGGACACAAAGAACTGTGAAGGAAAACTGCTCGCCTGGGACTCACATGATTACTTTGGCAGAAAGTTGAAGAACACAAGCAATTATTATTTAGAAAGTGAGATATATTTTCAATTTGACTGTTTAAGTGACTTTTCGCTATTGTAATAAAAAAACTGCTGTAATTGGAAACACAGCTCATTTTATTTTAATTTAATTATTTCAGATGATATTAAGGCATGGTGACTTCATAACTACACTGGCATCTTAACTAAAAAAGGGATACCTTTCTGTGTGTATGCGCACAGAATTCATAATGAAACACACAAAAGCTCTCTTATTATTCAATTTCTACAAAGGTAAACATAATATATATTTTTACCTATAATTAGATAAGTGATATGTTCTCTGAATGAAGGTTGGAAATGAAGTTTACATCACAAAGTTATATTACATCAAGCAAAGTTTACATTCCCCCTAGCGCTGGAATAATCCTCCCCTGGCTCCTCGACAGGTGTGTGGGTGTTACAGTGTATATTGAACAACGCTGTGCCCGACATAAAGTGAAACTCCATGGGAGCTGTTAAAAGCCAATTGTGAGGTAGTTGAAAATGCCAACAGCCATTTCTTATCTCGCATCACAACAATTAAAACTGTCTGGGAGGTAAAACATAATGAATCAAACCTGGACTCGTGGGTTTCCATAGAAACACGTATAATTATGGTAATTAGACCATTGTGAACAATCTATTGTGTCCAAATTAAGTAACTATGCATAGAGACCTAAATGCGTTCTGTTGAGGAAACACAGTAAAATCGATATTCTTGACATTAAAAGCAAAATGGAAAACTTTTGGCCCCTTCAGACGTGATGACAGTTATGACATTCTTTCTTGTTTTTAAAACTTGCGTCGTGCATGAAATTCTACTGAAGACTTTCAATTATTGTTATTTACTTTATTTTACAGGAGCTTTTACTGTTTTTACAAGCAAATTTTACAGCAGAAAAAAAAACACTTAACCTCAACAGCAACCTTGAACAATGTTAATTACATCCGTTGACACGACGGTTTATTTTTTACTTGTGTTTCTTTTGCTAAATGCATACATATATACACATTACACAGGTTATGTGTAATAAATAAATACTTTTAAATAAGTGCGGCACTTCATTATAATTGTGAGGTATCTGTGCTTTACTTGAGTATTTCATTTTTCTGCCACTTTGGACTTCACCCCATTTCAGAGGAAAATCCTGTACTTTATGTTTTACTACATTTTCTCTGACAGCTACAGTTATTAGCAACTTTTTCAGATAGCGATTTTACATGAAAAACCTATGATATTCTTGTAAAATACAATGCTTTGTTATAGACTGAACCAGCGGCCCCCATACTTTCTGGCTTGTCATTGAAGAAACTGTTTGTGGTCCAAAGAGATAAGCATATTCAATATTTCACAAAAAAAAAGATAAGATTAGAGAAAGATTAAAGAAGATTACGAGAAAAACCAGAAAAATGATGCACACGTTTTTCATCCTGACTGAAATCATTCTGATTTAGGATTTTAGGTCACTTGTTTACATAGGATGCGAATTAACATGGTCCGGTGTTTACATGCACTGATGAATTTAATTGGAGCAGCTGTGTGACACGTGCAACAGTGATAAATACATCGTGCATTCATCGGTCTATCCTGGCTTCATTCATTTGTTGTGTACTTGTTTGAATAGGTCACTATTTCTTATTTTTCAGACATCACTTGTCCAATAAGTTTGCATAATTAAGAACAAATCTTCCAAAATTTCAATTGGTTTGGGCCTGTTTATTCTGATTAAGGTGTTTATATGGCACATTTTTATTCTGTTTGGGGCTTTTGAACCAATTCTAATCAGAATATTAGTCTCCATGTAGATGTAATAATCATTTCTTTCTCCTTTTCTGCAAAAGTAAAATGATAATAATGCATTGAAGCACAAGTAGTATTAACAATCTAATAATGTAATATTTATTATTTATTTCATATATCAGTCACAGAAGAAGCATCTTTATTTCTGATACTTTGATTTTCTGATAATACTTTTGTACTTTTTACTTTTGAATGCAGGACTTTTACTTGTAATACTTGGGACCATTTTATACTGCTGTACTGTATTGGTGCTTTTTCTGAGGGTGGTCTGAGTTCACAACTGGTAATGTCGTATTATAAATATATATACCATATGCTGTGTGTGTATATATATTTTTTGTTTGCCGTGGGTAATCAAGTCAATTACATTTGAATCATTTAAATAACGTGGCCAATACACACTCATTTTAAATCACTGCAAAGCCTATACTGTATGTAAGCATGAAAGTAGCATCTATTCTAAAGATTTATGTAGCTACTCTGAAGCCAAGCTTTCAAGCAAAATGTCAAAGGTCGGCGGTATAGCGTCAGAGAGAGCGTCGCCTGTCACAGTCACCCTGCACACCCTGACCTCGGGGGTCAGACAACATCCCCAGCAGGTCACTGGGTTGTTGGTCACATGGTCACAGAGGTCTGTGGGGAGTCCATACGAGACATGAGCTACAACCACCGCATGACAGGAAAACATGGCCAGTGTGTAAAGATTAACCTCTGACTTAACATCCTGTCACATGTTCCACCTGAGCAAAGTCTAAGAATTACAGTAGCTGTGATATACAGCCGCACAGAAGACATGCAAGGACTTGGGCTGTTATAATCAATGCGGGTCACTCGGTTTTTGATCTACTGTGATACAATTTGCGAGTTGTTGATGTTATAGCCTCGTTTTGAATTCTTTGTCACAGATATCACACTCCCCTTCACTCTCACTGCTAATAATATCGATTCCCCTTCATCATACATCTTCAATGTAAATTGTCCACTGCGACTTCTCAATTGATTGAGCCGAAGGATGAGGGAAATGTTAGCACGGTGACAGTGAGGCCATTGATTTGTGAAGTGATAGATAAAAAGGATTTATCATTTTGGAGCACCCATGATAATTAATTGATATTGATTGAAGCGGGCTGTGAATGCTGAGGCTAAGCAAGCAACTCTGAGGGTCCGGAGAGAAATGACAATCCAACATTCATGCAGCTCTCGTGTTCAGAGTGTCCTCACAAGTCTAATACTCCTCTTCACGGCATTCAAGAAGTAAAGGAGATAGATATGCAGATATCTTGTGTAATTGAAGGCTATTATCATAATGCACTCTACCTTGTGTATTATTCATATTCAAATGGACAGGTTTGAGCTGAAAATATTTCACAACCCTCAACCGTGATTGCAGATTGAGAGTTAGAGAATGGCGACCACTGATTTAAATTACACATGTGAAGAGGTAGGATGAGGGCTTGTCTTCTGTCTCCATCTAGAAGTTCATGCAATTTAAACATCAAATTATCAAGTTCAATATTTGATGTTTCCACTATTGCTGTTAAGAGGAGGATATGAGATCCACTTGTGCTTTGTTATAAAATGGAGATTTCAGTAGGTGCCAAACCTCCCCTGTGCTGTCTGTGGATGCACGGCGCTAACAGGCGAGTCATTTCAATGATGAGACTTTCAAGAACAGTCATTTGCTTAATTTAACTTGAGAGAATAATGCGGCTCTCAGAGTAAGAAGTCTTCCTTTTAGCGCAGGACATCGTCATGCTCCACACCGTGCTGGTTCAGAGGAAAACCTTTTCTCACCTATTGAGCCACTTCGCCGGCGTTGAGAGAAAGACTCCAGCGCTTTTCGGCTGAGACGGCGCCGCGCTTTTTAGCTCCAAACCAATCTGCCCAATTCACAAAACACTCAGTCGAACAGAGGTTGCCAACAGCATGGATTAAAGAAGCTCTACCCTTTAATTTCTCTATGATTGTCACTTCCTTTCTGGCGCCCCAGAGCTTTCTCAGATCACTAAATCATTTCCTTGACTCTCTGAAGCCAAAGGTGGCTGCACAGAGGGGACCTCGGCTGTGTGATCCGCAGGAGCCCGGGCACACCTCTTGGTTATATTTATTTCTCTGGGAAATATCAAGAAGCTTGAACCTTGCTCTCGCTGACCCTCGGCGCGCTGCAATCACACTCTGCAAAGCACCCTGTAATTACAAGCACCATCTCCTATTCATCAGTGGACAGAATGAAAATGCCTGCGAGTATGATGGACTTGTGTATCCTGCTATATAGCATGATTGTACTGTAAGCAGTTGGCTGATTTCTTTTCCAATTAAATACCAATAAAAGGTCAGTCAAAGGAAGAAATATTTGTTGCTCTGAAATCGATTAAGAAATAAATGCAATCCAGTGATGAGGAGATGTAATTACGTTTCGATTCACTAATTTGACATTTTGGGAAATACGCTTATTCACCTTCATGCCAAGGATTAAATATGAAGGTTGATACAGTTCTCATATCTGTCTATTAGCATAAAGACTGGAAGCAGGGGGACACAGCAATCTGAGCTTCGTCCAAAGTTAAATAAATCTGCCTACCAGCCCCTCACTTGTTGGTTTATTCTGTGCAAAAAGTTAAGCATGCAAAGTGTGGAATAAATTATTCCTTCAGACAATTGCTCTTATCTATTTGTTATGAATATGCCAGATTTCATGGAGTTTGAAGAGCAGAAAAATCAAAGTGAGGTTTAGCTCTTCATTGTGATTGAAAAGTCACTAAATCAAGGAGGGAAATGAAGCAGCCTCACAATGTGACGTTCTCCGTTTTCAAGTACAGATTCATGATTATTTTTAAAATGAGAATTAAGAGGTTTGAATAAACACTGCAGCTCTACAAAGATAATGTCTCAGAAAGGAAGATCCGCTCGTGCAGTTTAGATGAACGAGCAGCTGAGAGAATAAAGAATGGGCACGGTGGACAGCTGAAACGCAGGCAGATGTCAATAGAAAAAAACTCCTGTAAAATCCACTATATCAAAGAGAGAGAAGGAGCTCAAGATAGAGACAAAGGAGAGAATTAAAGAGTGAAAAAGGAGGAAAGGATGGAGAGAGAAAAAAAAAACAAAGCGACGCTGAGATTTCTCCACATGCTTTTCTCTGATTTGCTGAAATTCATAATCCTCTCTCTTCTTTCCCACACCCAAGATCCTTTCCCAGCATCCATAATTCTCAGCGCTGAACCAATCCCCTTGTTCATTTTAAAACTCCATTGTTTCTTATCGCTGTGAAAGTGGTTGCCGCACAGATGCGGTGCGCTTCTCTTACACACCAGCGGCAACAACAGCAACTGATAAACACCTCAGTTTGCTTTTCCATTCTTTCACCCTTTGTCTGCTTTGATTTGAGCCCCTGCAGTGACCAAAAGATACGAACGACCGGCGTTCACACACAACGCGGGCTCTTTCTCCGCAGCTAAATATACACTATTACACTCATCTCGTGTTATATTTTTAATAGCTCCAGTGCACTCGTGTTGCAAAGTCTCTCCAGGCCAGATTCTTTCTCTTCCCCTCTCCTCTACGGCCCTTATCCCTCTCGCCTCGGGGCACTCACAGGCCTGCCGAAAGAAATCACCCCCGCATCACTGGAGACATGCTGACACCCCCCCTCTCGCTGCTAAAATAAACTGCTCACCTTCCCCCTGTATTGTTAGCCCATCAGTCTCGCTTTCAGGTGAACGGGCTGCTTCTCTTGTGCTCTCAGTTTCCCTTGTGAGTTATTTAGAATCAGTGCAAGTGAAATGATGGCTTATGCGTAAGTTGAGCATCGCGTTAAAGCAACAACTGAAAACAAGTGAAAGGTGATTTTAGGTAAAAAAGCTGCAGGGTCACAACATGCACCTTGTGATATTCTGCTCCCTTTCTTTTTCCTCATGCAGCAACACATTCGGCAGACGTGGACATGGAGGGATGAGGGCAAGAGTAAAATGGTCACAGACAAGTACAAGTGGATTTGTTGCAGCGGTTTTGTCCCTGTTGGTGTCTTGGGCAGAGCTCCTCCATTACACGAAGCTCCATGCAGCTGTTCCAAAATGGCTGCCTCTGTGTTTCCGTTTGTCTGGTGTCAGAGGACTGAGCAAAGGGAGGAAATATGTGCTGCCGCAGATGCATACAGATTAGGATTAGAGCGTGAGCTGCAGCGTTGGGGCCTTTGTCATTAACAGGCAGTTTTAATCAGGGTCTGTCCCAGGGCTCTGCTGCTCGCCTCAGGAGCCCTGCAATCCTCAGAGAGCAGGAGAAGCAGAGATAGAGGCAGAGGAAGAAACAAGGAGGAGAGGAGCGCAGAAGAGGCGATACAGGGAGGAGGAGAGGATGAGGAAGAGGGAGAAAAAAGAAAAAGAAGACCCCATAGTATCATTGGGAATAGGGTGGGGGAGGTGGCGTGCAGAGCAAGGAGCGCTGGATGTGTTTTTGCATCTACATGCTCTCTATATCCTGTAGTAGGCAAGATGGCTGCTGGATGTGCTGCGCTCTTCATTACGCTCCCTCCATGTGCTATTGATTTTGCTCCGGCCCGGTGTCTGTGTATTATTTAAATGTTAAGATGTCTGTGTTGGTAATCGCTGGCTCCATTAAAAGGCGTGCAGCACGGCTACAGCCACAGACCTGCAGAGAGCCCGGGCAGGCGGATGAATTATTAAGGAGAGGATGAGGTGGTGGGACATTTCCACCGTCGCCCTCACGAATGTCATCCCACTCAGCCGGGAGACACACAGGCACAGGCTGGCTTGACAAAAATCGACAGTGACTTCCTCCTCCCCCACCCGGAACCGGTTTGATCCTGATTGCAGACACTGCAGCTGGCAATTTCCAGAATAATCTGCAGCTCCAGCCCTGCCTGCCCTGCCCCCCACAGATCTGCCAGCTCTTCCCACCCCCACCCTGCCTTGTGCCCCGGCATCCTCCACGGCCCTCCAGCAGCATCGATAATATGGACAGGAGGAGAGGCCTTTGATTTGCTGAATCAGAGGATCCCATCTCACCACCACTGTGTGTGAACATGTAGATGAGAGAGAGAGACAGGGCGAATACATGCACAATCTAATGGGTGCCTGTATATACGTCAATACAGCTACAACAGTTTTTTTTTTCACAATGATACTTTCACCGAAACCTGAATAATGGGTAGCTTGTGGTTGGGATGAATGAAAAACAAAGACAGTGCATTCAAGCACATAAATGTTTATGAGTGTAGCTTAGATATATGCACATTATTCAATAAACTTGATTAAGAGATCACCAGTAATGACACCAGATGCCAACAAAACCTTCGAAAAGTCAAAAATCTGCAGGGTGCAAAATTTCTCATGTCCTAGGGAGGAACATTTATCCAGATAGCTCACTCCTGGCTTGCCATTCAGACTCATATCCTTCAGTCTTTATTTGAGTCTAGCAGCCATCGCAGCACCATTATTGAGCAATAGCTTTATTGCTACTTAGCTGGCTAACTACTTAAATCAAATTTTGATGTCAATATAAGATGACATGCCTCGGTGGGAAGTAGCTCTTGGTGATGTCAATCCTTTAATGACATTCAACACAGGGGACAAGAACTTTAAACACAAAATACAACAGCCGTCAAGAAAGAGCCACCTCACTAATGACTAAAACTATAAAACAGCACAAAAATGGCAATTGTGAACAAATAAAACCATGTTCTGAACAGACACATTACAAACACAAATAAAAGTGACATTTGCATTTTGGAACAACAAACTTAAACTACTCAGTCCAGCACTAGGCATGATGGGAAATGTGGGCCGTCGCTACACATCTATACTATCTTTTCTGATTTCTCCCTGTCGCACCTGAAGGGACTGTTCAATTATGAAGTAAAATTTGAAAATAGGTATCTGCCTCTTGACATCCGTTCATCAGTCAGTCAGTCCAGCAACCTCTGGCACTTCTACGTCCCACACATCTGTCTATGATGCACGTAAGATGGTAACCCATACCCCACATTCAGTGCGAGCAGTAGTGCAGATGAAAAATCAGGAGGGGTTCAAAATGTATTTATTTATTTATTTCTGTCTTTGTTACCTCAAGGCAGAAAATGGAGAAGGGTGACTTCGAATTTATCTATTTTTAATTTTTGATTTTTTTTTTAATTTTTCATGGTGCACCCACCAGAAGGTGACTGAATATCAGCACCCTTTTCTTTATGTGCTTATGATTTAATGTTTATGAGTTGATTGTGTCATCACAATTATAGCGTCCTCAGTATCTTACTCGGTTTTTATCTGGCATTCATCTGGAATAATGTAACCAACACTGATTGGGATGTCACTGAGAGTCATTTGCATGTGGGAGTTTGATGGAAATTGTTTTGTTTAAGAGAATTGTTTCATTGTGTGACTGAAAATTAATAATGTAATGGAAACAGCCTACAACTTTGGGCCAACAATGACCTTGTCCAGACTGCTGGCCTATTTTTTTTTCATATCTACATTGTCTCCAGATCGATTTTGGAAATTTGAGGTTTGAAATGGCTTTCAACTGATGCGCCTCAGTCTGGAAGGTCAAATCAGATTTTAAAGTGTCTCTTGCATCACTTGCAACACGTCACATAACGACAACATCAAATCCAAAGTAACAGAAGCGTATCGGGTGGCTGTGCAGAATCCAACATTCAATGCAAACCAGCCTCTGTCGCTGAGTTTGTCTGACGGAGGAGATCCACATTGTGACTTGACAGCACAATTGTTTGGAGGGCGAGATGATGGATCTCATTTCTCATGCTTCTGTGTTGGAAAGCCACATCACCAGGTTACGTAGTCACTGAGGTCTACGTCGTTACCTCAGCATCCCTTACAGGTTGTCTGGACACACAAATCCGATATGATCACTTGCAAATAACAGTGTGGAAAGTCGGTCTTAAAGATCTGATTTGAGAAACAAATCTGATTTGCCTGCAGTCTGAACAAAGCCCTAGACGGTGTTTTCCGTCATTCATCAAAGGCCCCCAACCCTCATTATGATACATTATTTTACAGGCTGTGAAGAGCAGAGGATCGATTGCAAACGCTGGTAAAATTCTAGCTGCCTTAATAGATAGGCTTTGTCACTCACTACTGGTAAGTGGAAACCTAGGGAGCGAGGCTGTCCACCCACATGCAGGCTGCTTGTAACAAAAATAATTGTCCTATCAGAGGGCTTTTCCTCTCTCAGTCAAGTTTATTAATATAGCACTTCATCACAAAAGCATGACTTAAACACCAAGCTAGATCTAACTAATCAACAGATATCTAACACACGAGGATCCATCATTCAGGATGTTGGTGTTGTTTGCAATGAGAAATGTTTAAATATATTACAAGATCTCTCTTTAATTAAACAATAATCATCAATAGTATGGAAGCACTGGTGTTCCAACACACTGGTGTGTGTGACTTTTCTAACAGTAAGATAATAATTTAATTTATAGTGTTTTTCAAACTAAATGCAAACACTGGAAGATGTGTAAATAATGAAAATGATTAGCAAATGCAGGGCAAGATGATAATTGTTTAACATTTGACATCTGAGAACATTTTCATTTGCTTACTTTTAATATACTGAGAGAGAAAAATAGCTTAATCTTAGTATCATTTACTCAAACATCGAGCACAGATAAATATAATCTAGAGATTTAAAGCGAAGCATTTACACTAATGTATCTCTACTGTATGTGGGTTTTTGAATTCACCCTCCATCATTCAGTTATTTTGCAAACTAACCATTTATTTGTGCAGTTAATGGCATTTTAATAATGGAGTGAGAATATGGAACAATGTCCATACCGCACGGCCAGAATTTACACAATGCTTTCATGAGCACCTCTGACACAGTGACAGAATGCATCAATGTTGGGGTGACTCCAACGAGTCACCATTTCCCCCAGAAATGGAGAGTAATTTTCTCTCTATTTGAGATACTAGGTCTCAGCACAGATAGACATAATAAGATGTAAATTGGCTGAGGGCTGATATAGGGGAGGGGTGCCTCACTTGGAGTAACATGAACAGCAATTAACCATGGGAGAGACGAGTGCGCATTGTCTCCATGGATGTGAGCTCGAGCTGCTCCACCGACTACAACATTATCATCAAAATACACCAAAATACATGACCGGGGCAAGTCCAGACTACAACCACCGTTGCTTTTTACCTGTCCATGTTGGTGTTTGTGTTTTTTATTCACACAATTAGCTGGCTTTTCAAATTCAAACACATATTTAAAAAATAGTATTTTAAAATTTACATCTCCAGCATGCATTTATAAGCACTCACAGGGCTTTTAAGGAGATATTCATTTAAATTCAGATGCACTATTTTGCATTAAAGTCTCAGAAAACATAACTATTCTGTGAACTGCTAAAATTACTTTTTGTCTAGAAAACGAAATGCACACATGCACATGCTACATAATGTCAGGCTTGCAGCGTCACATTGTTTGTGGCTCCAACTTAAAGCTCTATGATGTTTACAAATAGGCTGCAGACTTAATGGGACTTGTGGGAGTCAATTGGCTCTTTTGTGCTAACTGCTAAGACCGAAGAGAAAGAAAGAAAGAAAAAGCACGAAGAGAAAGAAGGTGTGTGCACATTTGCACAAGTGTGTACACAATGTGTGAATGTGTTAAGTGTTTGTATGTTTACTTTCCTGCTCTTGTTCAGAGGGTAATTGGCGGCAGGCCTGGCAGTGCCATTCTTGAACTGTGTGGCCTGTCACTAACGGTGCTTCCCTATTATCTCTGCAAAAGAACTGTGTGATTAGAGGCATTCAGAACAGAGATCCATGCACAAAAAACCCCCACCATAAGTATAAAAGCATTGGTGTATGGTGGAGGCCAAAGAAAATTGACAGTGATTAAAAATGCTGTTCATTTTATTTTCTCCTCTAATAGATTGAGTAAGTGAAGTTGCCTCTAACTTACGTAACGTCTCTGGTGGATTGGAGCTGCAGTGAGGCCATGAGAGTGGGGGAATTCAATGAGTGAGTCATGTCTAGAGTGCAGTGTCTCTTTAATCCTGGAGGCTGAGAGCAATGGCACAGCAGGACCACCGTGCCAGTCAATAAAACACTAACACCTCTCTGGATGGCAAGTGATGAGGGTCAGACGTAACACACAGCTCAGAATACACTGGTGCATTCCATTTGGTTTTTATTGCGGTTTTGTTTTGAATTTGAAATCAGGAACTCTGGGAAATCCAGTGGATTTTTAAAGAGACATCCATGAAATAATTAAACTATACAATGAAAGATTTGATCGTCACAAAGCAAAAGAGTATAATGTTCATTTTATAGTGAGTGATATGTATATACATATGCATACAAGAACATGAATTAATGTAATATTCTAGTTCAGAGTTGCACATACTGGATATATAGTGGATAACAGAGAAGAAGTAAGGCAAAGTTTGAACTACTATAACTCTTATGTCTTGCTGTCCAACCACTTGGAAGGCAAAACATTTTATAGTTGCTTTGAAAGTGAAGTGAATGAAACAATGTGAGCAAAATTTCTTAGTGGAATATATAATAATTAAAGCACAAAACGGCCTGATCACGTATGAATCATAAATCTAGTGTTGCAGTGGTGTTATCAGCGCGTGAAATCTGATGCCGAACTAAATCAAAAGCTATGGTGTTTTTGTGATGAAAGTGCTGTTAATCCCGTCTGCATTAAGTATAAATCCAGCTTCAGTGGTCAGGTGTCCTGGTCAAGACTCTTTCACTTGACCTCAATTTCAAATTTCCGTTTGTTTTCATTGCACTGCACTTCTGATACATAGAATGTATCACCAATGGCATCAAAAAGCTGTGGACTTTGAGCTTTCTTTGGGCCTGAGATTTTTTTTTTATTCATATCATGCACAGAACCTTCTCTACCTGTCCAAAGTTCAAGTTCAGTTGTTTGATGTCGGCTGCTTCGGTGTCCCTGGTGTGTGTGTGTGTGTGTGTCTATGTTCAGGCATGTGTGTCTGTGCATGTGAGAGAGCAGAGAGACAGCCAGAGAAGGAGGGAGTGTGTGTGTGTGTGTGTGTGTGTGTGTGTGTGTGTGTGTGTGTGTGTGTGTGTGTGTGTGCCTGTGGCTGTGTCTCTGATGTGACAGTATGTGTGTACACCAGCTATGTAATTTAGTCCTTGTAAATTTATAATTTGGTTAGCCCAACTGCTCTCAGAGTCTGTTGGAATGCTGCCAACCTCATGCTGAGTGTGTGTATGTGTGTGTGCATGTGAATTCATTGCCGTTACTACCGCTCTGAGCCTTTAAAACTCAGTCATAGCCCGCTCTTCCTCATCCTCCTGGCTTCTCACATCAATACACCACAACCTTCAAGCCCAAGGTTGCAGCTAACCACTCTCCTCTGCCTGCAACATGACAGCATCATAACCAGCCCTTTCTGCACCAGCCTTTCCTGCTCTCAGACTGACAGCGGTGTATATAGCCCGCCATCTGTATCTGCGGGCTCTACAGTAATGTAATTGCGGCTCTTGGAGTCTCTGCACAGAGCTGTGGTGGTGCGGTAACCTAGATGGATGGAGAGCAGCTCGCAGCGCTCGGCTTAGGTAATCAGCTGGAGTGCTGGCACGGCCAGAGCAACACCTGCTGCTGAGGGGAGTAGCCAGCGCTAATTGCGGGAGAGTGATGGGGGCCTAGCCGCTGCAGACGCCACCGACAGTTCAGCCTAATGCAATTAGCCGCCATGTTCTCCTCCAGCAAAATTGCATTATGGTTTTTACATTTAATTTAGCCCGCGCAAAATGAAACGGTATCAGAGAAGAGAGATAATGAGAGCAAACTGATATTGAAATCTGCACTGTGTTGGGAGGCTATTAATGAGACAATGAAACACTGTGGCTGACAACATGGTATACTGTGGTAAAACAGTTTAATAGTGTCATTAGGAAGATCTTGTTTTGTGTTATTGCTCCAAGCCTACAAGGTGGCAGTGAAAGCTAATATTTCCTTCACTTCTCTGTGCTTCCTTTGCCTCATTGCTCCTTTTTATCCCCCAATATTGATTCAGTATTGATCACCAACTGGTTTTCTTTTCCTACATTTTATTGATGGCAAAACCCATCTGTTGGAGTGCATGTTTATGAGGGTTTTCTATTGATCTTCCTAAATGGCCTCTTCCTCCTGTCTAACTGAACGTACTTCAAATCGACAAATACTGCTTATACAATAAATGCTAATATTTCTATTATAAATATTCATTGATGATCTGGGGTTTTACTCTGTGGTCCGGCTTGTATTTAGCCACATATGAAAGAGAATTTTGAGGTTTACTGCTGCGTGGCTGTGGAGGTGATAGCAGGGTCTCTGCCCTATTAGCGCGAGCTTCTTCCAGGCTCCATTCATCTAGCAGAGCTGAAGTAAAAGCAGTGCAGAGAGACAAGCTGCTGCAGTGTGACTTTGCTCTTCTCCCATGCTTTGATTCATTATTCAGCACCCGAGAAGTCGTCCTGCAATCCCACAGCAGCACAGAGAAACACGCATATAGACATGCACTGAAGATAGATGCGCACGCACACACAGAAAATACACACAAATCTTCTGTATGTTAAATGTTGAAATGCACACAAATATGAGTAAACAGACATTGATGCTTCTATTGTACATTTAAAACATGAGCAGACACACTTAAATATAAAGACAAGATCACAGAGGCGCGCGCACACACACACACACACACACACACACAGACACACACACACACACTGCCCCCTTCTGCCAGCACTACTGGCCTGCATGCTGTATGGAAATGTTTCTCCTAATGACTCCGTAATGACAGCGACTTATGTCCTTACCATAGTTGATTTGTTTCCTGGGTTTTAAGAGTAGATTATTTCCATGGTACAGACTTAGCGTAAGCCGTTCAGAAACCACAAGCGCTGCACTTCAGCCCCGGTTTGGGATTTTAGCCAGGTCTAATCAGATTAAAGCACTGTTTTTCCCCCCTCTTCTCCTTTTTGAAACAACATGCCACACTGCTCTCTCAGTCCTGCTACATGAGCCTGAAGAAGCGGGCCAAAAACAAATTGCTTTTAGTGGAGGTTGACAAGTAGTTGTGTAGAGAAAATAAAAGGTTGTTTGGAGCAGATTAATTCTCCTTCACAGGAGAGCCCGGCTGCACGGCTGCCTCAGTGACGGGGAGAGGATAGCTTCTGTGGGATATTCTAAGACGGGAAGAGCTCATTGTTATAGACTTAGCCAGGCCGGAGGATACTTTGTGAAAGAGATAAAAGCTAAATAAACTAGCTGTATCCATATCTGATATACAGTAATGGCATGTTGTTATGGTTAATTCAGACTCAAGTTGGTATTATCCTCATCCCACAAAAGACAACCGTGTTAGACAAAGTAGCCCGGTGTAGATTCGAAATCATCTCGAACCTGCTGCTACAGTGAACACAGTCCAACTAATAACCACGCTTGATGTTCTCATCCCATCTCATATCAGCTCCCTGTTCTGCAAACCCTGTTGAGCAAATATAATTTCAGAGACATTCTGTTCTCATTAGTTTCACAGTCATATTACAAATAGAGGAGAAACAGCTGTGGAAATATATTTCTAGTGGATAATAATACATCACACCTCTGGACTTAAGTGGTTTTCTTCTTGCCTGTGGTTTATGGGAGAGGAGTCTTGACTTCTAACCTGTGAAGGGTGCTTGCTGGCCTGACCTGGATCCTTCAGCATGAATTAAGTGAACAATGGAAGAGCTGGCTGAATGATGGCTCCACGCGCCTTTGTGCCTCTGTTACAAAACCACTCCTAAAAGGGCGGCCTAGATGACACACTCTCTAGAAATCGATCACATTTACTCAGCCCCTGGGCCTTCCAAAAGCTGGATTTAGAGCAAAAAAAAAGACGTAAAATGGCAAAAGGAGAATGAAATGAAATCCCCTTTGCATTTAAAAACAGAATGGAACAAAAGTGAATAAGGGTGGGTGAAGAGAAATGCCTCGGTCCAGGTCTACTTTGCAGACTCCGACGCGCACTCATGCGTCAAATTTCATCAGCAGTAGCCCTATTGATTTTTAACCCTGGAAATATAAGACCAGGGAAGTCGGGCACAGAGATATCCATGGATGTTTGGGTTGGTTATCTGTACCTCTCCCTTGTCTCTGCCTCCTCCTTGAGAGCGTGAGCAAACCAATGCTCTCTCAATTGTCTGACAATACTGGGCTAACACAGAGGCTGAGCTTTATAGACATGATACTAGATTGAAAAGACAGACCTTGAATCCAGCACTGGGAAAATTCAATAATTTCTATTGTATCCACTGATTCCTGTACAATCAAACACAAAGCCAACAAAGTCCAGGCTGACTTGACTGTTGAAACTGATGGTTTGACTTACATTCAGAAGCTTTTCACGTCAAACCTGATCGATGCTCTAGAAACACAAATAAACAAATAAAAGAGTGGAGAAGCCTTATACACCTGTCAGGAGCCGCCTCTAAGTGGAGTCTAAATGGAGGTGCAAGCCCTTGGCTCTACCGTGCACAAGCTCGCTGTATTTCCAGGCTGACAGTGTGCTCCGGCGCTCAAAAGCTTCAAGGCCCAATCTCTGTGACAGGCCCATCTCCTGCTAATGGGTCACACAGCCATTAAAGTGCAGGGGGACAAGGGTGGCGGATCAGTTGCTCTGCAGGTTGGATTGTTTCACTGTTTGGTTTCTTACTGTCTCTGAGCCTCAGCAGTGTGCAAGCTGAGAGCTGGAGGCGGAGAGGTCTGTTCGCCATGGCACTAAAGAGGACGGAGGAGCAGGACAGAGCCCTTTAGTCTCCCAACACAAAGCGTGAGTCACTGCTCTGAAAGGGACTGGGACACACAGAAGCCAGTTAGACTCCCTTTCTGTTTGGCCTGCAGCTTTCCAGAAGCCTGGTTTAAAGAAAGGAGTGTAGCTGCTGCAAGACTGGGCTGCTTAATAGGAGTCGCCTCCTTGTTTCTAGTGCTCACGCTAAAGAAATTAAAACCCAAGTGACCTTAAGGCAGCACAGCGGGTTTATACAGGGTCAAGGTTAAGCAAGGGTGTCCAGTTATACTGCTCAACTTCCAGACACAACCCCGGTCCATCTGCTCCAGGTCAGACCTCGCTTTCCATCACAAACACGCAGAAGATGATGCGTCAAGGGACATCTGAGCAATCACCCCCTCAAAATAAAGGGATGTGATTTCATAATGGTGCCCTATCAGACCTCCACGCGTCAGGGTTATCTGGATGACAAAGCAACTTTCCTATTCTATGCATTTTCATGAGTCGGCCAGGAGAGGTGGATGAAAGAAAAGGGTAGCGGTTGGTGACCCCGGGGTCAGGGGGTAGAGGGCTCCAGCTGGTCACACTACCTCCTCATTGACTGATTCCACATCCACCCTATTGTGTTTGGCGCGTGCCTATTGTTCTGCAGCAGCATTAAAATGCATAGATTCCTGTCAGCCATTTCACTGCTAGTTGACCTTATTAGTTAAGGTGGATACATAAAACATGAAGTTTAGGATCATTAGATATACGCGATTCACTTAAAGGGATGATAGTCGACGCTGCATACGACTGCGATATCTAAAGGGATGCTCAGCATTCATAGCGCAATCAATAAAACATACAGTCTTTCGTTATGCTGGGTGATAGCAAACAAATCCTTGGTGTAGGTGAGGAGATATATTCAAACAATAAACAGAGGTATAAACGCCTCTGGAAATTCCTTGTGCTCTATGGAATCTCCAGGCAGCCTATTGTAGGTACTTGCCACCCTGCCCCCACTCTCCTCTCTATTTTCCTTCTCTGCACGCTTCTCGCAGAGCACACACAGACATACTGCAGCGAGCGGGAGGAAGAGGGGAGAGGAAAAAGAGGGGAGAGAGGAGGAGAGGAGAGGTGCTGATACTCAGTAATTGAGGGGCAACCCTGTCAGAGTTGACCTGCAGGAGACCAGGGATAAAGTGTATTCCATTTTCTCTCAGCTATCCTGGGACTGACAGCCTGCAGAGTCCCAGGGTCTGACAGACCTAACTGAGGGCTGTCACCCTCTGCCCACCTCTCTCATAGCACATAACACCCATTTCAAGCTTGTGTTCTCACTCAAACACACACACATAGTGTACGCAAGTATCAGACGACTTCTACCTGCAGCTCAAAATTTACACTGCACGGACAAATACGCAATGTACTTTTGGGATATATAATCAGCGATACACCTGACAACATGAAAGGCATGTTCACGATGCCCTGTGTGTTACACTGACTTCAGTTTCATCTTCTGCCGAGCGAGTCTCAACATATCTATTTTAAATATCTATTATCTCAACAAGGCCTTTTACTATATCAGGGCACGAGAAGGTTTTGTAGAAACAGACTGAAATGACAGCGCTGCCTATTTCAGAGACACTCTAATGCGTCTCGAGTAAAGACAAAGTACGAGCACTCATCACCAGAAGCACATCACCCAAAAATGGGGCTGATGCAGTGACGGATAAAGGGAGTATATTTAGACCCGCAGTCCCTGCCCTTTGTGTCTTCCTGATTTGTTCTAATGTGGGAGCCTAATCCAGCAAAAGCAGATTATACATGTATTAAATTCCTTAAAATTGCAGTATTTTTAATACCACATTTGCAGTGGAAATGCAATGGAAGCAGCTTACAAAACATAAACCTCCCGAACTGCGTCTCTGCCGCAATAAAGGGGTTGAGACGTGCGAGCGAAATGAAGCTCGTATGCGATTTCCAAAAGATATTGTTGCACTGATGATGTTTCTTTGTAAGAAAGTAAGAAGAACTCGCTCCCCCACCCGTCAGGTAGAAAAAAAAGTTAGTGATTGCAAAGACTGCTGACATGGGCTGTAAGTGTGTGTGCGCAATTGATTGTTCACTGTGACCCAAATAGTTGCACTGTGAAACAAAAAGGGGTCCGACTTTACTTATGTTACTTTACTAAATCAATATAATATCACTTTGCCACTTTTGCCACTTTAGGGGTTTTATGAGACTCTCCATCTCATAAAACCCTTCAAGTGGATTAGCTCCAAATGAGAACATGGAAGTGGGCAGAAAGAACAATTCGGCTGACTTTCTGCCTTACAGGCTTCCTGCACATAGTCTAAATCACTTTTTGCATTAATGGCTTTTCAAGAAACACATTCACAATGACCTACTAAATCAACCATGTAAGAGACAGAAAATTGCAAATAATTTAAATGGCATTTACATGACTTGCAGATGATTTTAGTTGCGAGACATCCACAGAGAGAGAGGTCATGGATACAAACAGCAGAGATGAAAACACACTCAAAACAAAAGCCTCCACATAATACACTACATTCAGTGTCCGCCTCTGCACACCTGACCCAGTGAGTGTCCTCTCAATGTCAACATGGCCACCCCCCACAAGCTGTAGCCCCGCCGCCATAATGACACAATGTACCCATCTGCCCTTCAAACCAGCCCAGCAGCATGAGGCTGACCTGTGTGTGTGTGCGCGCGTGTGTGTCCCATCTGCCCTTTCAGCCAGGCGAGCAGCATGAAGCTGACCTCTGACCCTTAGGATTATGGTTCCACCATGTGCCAGTGAGCAGGGTGATGAGATTGACCTACAGTATGTGGGCTGCTGCTGGTGTGTGCATGTGTGTGTGTGTGCGTGCGTGTGTGTGTGTGACCGACATCTGACAACACAAGAGCCACCTACCAACACACACACATGCAAATGAAATACTGCTTGCAGTGCTCACTTTTGGATCCATAAATCAATGTCTCTCTGTTATAATGAGCATGTTGTTAAATTTGTTCGTATGAAGAGTGAAAAGCTTTCAATCTTTCAGTTTGCATGCATGTTCAACTGTGTGTGTGTGTGTGTGTGTGTGTGTGTGTGGATATGTTAATATAAGTACTTCTCAACTGAGTGATCTAATGCGGGTCTGAGGACAGCCATCCTGAGCTCTGACACAACCAATCATTGCAAAGCCAGCGTGATCGCCTTGGCAACCCCTGTCACCACATAGTTTATCCGGAGCGCCCTCCAATCATGGAGCACCACAGCCTCTCCAAGCCCCTCCCACAGGGGTTGGGGAGGTGGCGCCAGCCATTGGTGCAGAGCCTGCTGCATGAGCGGATGCTCTAATCTGGATCCAGTGAGGAGAGGATCACTAATCCCAGATTATGGCTCTCCGGGATTAAGACATGCTGATGCACAGGTTTGCACTCACCTCCAATCCCCAAACCTCTCAATCTGGCTCTCTGCTCTGAACCTCAAACCTCATCCAGAGAAGCCTGTCAAAGTCGAAGCTGTGGCAACAGCGTCGTTGCCTGAAATGAGATGTCTTGTTAAAGGCGTTGGCATGTTGGTCTGAACGACTCAGAGCGCACCTGCTGTCTGGCTTCAGATGTTTCTTTGCTGTTTGATGTTATAGTACAAGTGTACAGAATGATTTGCGGAGCGCGGATGCTCTGAATTGTCCGCACGCTGAAGGCAATGGGTTAGCGGAAATGAAAGTTTCTCTGCGTCGCTGCTATCTGACTGAGCACAAGTGACGGTGACATCAGGGAGGGTGGTAAACAAAGCAAAGCAGACACTCCACCTCTATGGGATAGCAAATCACCACGCTGATACCTACTACATGTCACACAGAATAAAAGCTGGGACAGCACAGGAAACAGCTCAGGCGAGACGAACACGAAACTTCATGAAAATGTTTTGCCCATCTCTCTGCCAATCATAAGAAATTCAATCTACTGACAGCATTTCTCTAAAGTGGTTTTTCCATACAAGAAATGTCTTTGAGTGAAGGAAACAAAGCAGAAATCAGAAACTTTTCTCCACAATTCCCTCAGCCGGCAGAGATTTATAAATGACAATCGTCAAGATTTAAACCCCCTCTACATGAGTTTATCATGAGGCCAAATTATTTCTGCACACAGAGAAATATCAGGAGAGAGGGGTGGAGGACAAAGAGAGGAGGGGAGAAGAAAAATGGTGGCAGGGGTAAGAAATAACTGCTCAAATATTGTTCATTACAATAATTCATACATCACACGGTGACGTGTAAATTAGAACCTCGGAGTCAACACGAGCACAAATAATTAAGTTGAAATATTAATGATGGAATGTCCTCACAAGTGTGCAGCTCATGATCAATTTGGGGTTAATGAGTCGTTTATCTCCGTCCAATCCCTGCTCTTCCTCCTGCCAGCGCCACGCTGCCGGGGCAATACACATAGTGGGATCCTCCGTATAGCGGGGATAAATGTGCAAATGATCTCCTAAACAAAATCTATTTATCCTGCACACTGTGCATTTTTTCGTGGGTGAGGAAAAGGAAGCCACAGCCAAGTGCTAGTGCAGGCACAGAGTGCTGTAAGTGAGCCAAAATGCTGTCAAAATAAGTCAGCGATGGGCAACCGTGTGCCATGGAGGGATAAGAGTCTGCAGGTTGTCATTCCAAGCAAAAACTACAAGAGGTGATTTCATTGAATAGTGCCTCTGCACTGTTTGAAGTTGTGTTATCAGTGAAATTGCCTGGTGTAGACTGAAAACCTGCAGACGTTGAGCCATTCACAGTCCACGCTCCCACAATTTCTTCTTTTCTTCTCTGATTTTCAAGAGGTTTTTTTTAGACCCGCAAAATCGATCAAATATTAGCTGTTTTGTCTTTATTCTCAGTGGTGGATCATCCATCTCCATGCTGACTCAGTAACTGCACTGTGCTCGCCCGGGGCTGTATGAGAGTGTTATTGTTGGTGCGTGTGACATGATGCCTGTTTGCGCTGGACAGCAGTCGCATCCCTCCGTCTTTCTCTCTTTTACTCGTTAGGGACCTTCCCTCTATTCTGAAGCTGATTAGTCCTGACCTGAGCAACCTAGTGCTGCTATATCCAATCAGCCTAATCACTCAAACTCTTGCCTTCCCCCACCTTCTTTACACTAATGGGCTTTCCCTGCTCTGGTGACTTAGCACTTAAGAGCTGGGGGGGTCACCACTTCAGGAAAACCCTGTTAAAACTTCTTAACAGAGTCGATGCTGTCCTTCAGTTTGCAGGCAGCTTGGGTATTTATGAAGAAATAACCAGTGCCAGCCGTAGTTACCCTTATTTACTCATAAGAGCAGTGGATAACCCAGTTGACAGCGTGCCTTTGTATGAATTTGCATCACCTCCCAAAGGGCAAGCAAATTAATGAATATTCACACTTAATCTATAGCCCACGGCAGCCATGCATTATTCATGAGTTGTTGCTGTTTTTGTGGCAGCACGTGCACGTCTCATTTTTGTCATCGCAAATCATAATTTCATTTTCTCCTCACTTCATTTTCTGCCATGTGCAAGTGAAGGCAGCGCTCGTTAAAAGGCATGCAGCAAATCACCGCGTGGAATGAGTCTGACTAACATCTTTAGCACCCCACAGTTTTTAATAGAACGACTAATATACAGCCCCATCTTTAACAGAAAGATTCACGCATCTCGCCACGTACAACAACAGGCCTAATCTCAAATTCTGCCTCTGGTTCTCACTGGGTTTTCTTGTCAGCGAGGACTCTGGTTGTCACAAAGCTGCAGAAGGCTCAGAGCAGCAGCGGTAAAGACATCAGTGAGACAGGTGCCATCTTGAATCATGGCAGTCTGTCGACATGCAGGCTTGGACTCCTGATATGGTATGTCTGGTATGGTATGCGCCAAACCCCTTATGTTTCACGATGTCAAACCCCACCACGCTTACATGCCTTCACATACACACACACACACACGTCCCAGAAAACAGACTCTGAGACCTGATCAGTCATTAGACTCCCGAATAACTCAGCAGCAAAAAATCAGAATGGGGAAACAACGTTCACACTCCATTGTCCAAGCCAGCGAAGAGGACCTCTAAAAGGTTTCTGTATGAAGGAAGGAGAAAGTGAGGTGACAGTTTAAAAGCCTTCCTTGACACTCAGCGAAATGGGCCTACCTTCTTCCACACAATTGCACCGGCAAGTCAAATTGCATTAGTGATGCACAATGTTTTCACGGGAAAAGGGGGGGAAAAAAATCACAATAGAGCTGAAATATGGTGCATTGTATTGAGTCAATGTTTGGAGGGCGTTCCTCTTTTACAGGGAAATACTGCAGGACTTTGACATAATCTTTCACAACAAAATAAAATCGACACTACAGCTGCAGGCGAAAACCTTGACTGAAATTGCTTACGGAGAACAAAAAATTATTAATCAACCAATTAAATATAATCATGCAGAAAAGCACAGTCTGATCATTTTAGAGCCTTTTCTTCCTTGAGTGGTTAAATCAAAATGTTCTTTCAACAATCACTCAAATTTAATCTTCTTTGTAAAACATACACCAACTCTCAACTTCAAGAGTTGCCCCTTTGTTCTTGAAATAATTTTCTGACTGTCAAATAGTTTTTTAAAAAAGGAGCTTTTTCAAAAAATAGCATGCTCAGTAACATCCAGGCAAAGGAGAAATAATTGCACTACTTTCTGGTCAAACATGAATATTCAAAATCCCTGAATTTGCTGTGAGAAAATAATTAGGAGTTTATTAGCATTTGTTTATTTGTCCATGCATAAAACCTCTTAATGAGAATGCATTAACAAGCTCTCGACTCTGGGGAGGTAAATTCTCAGCGTCAAGAATGCCTTCCAACTTTGGAAAATGTTACCAAAAAAAAAATAGGAATTTTTATTATCCCACGAACAGCTAAATTAACCACACACGTCTAACGTAGTATGACATGTCCTCAGCAGACCTCAACTAGCGGGATTTGCTCTCCATGCATTGAGACGTAAAGGGGAGGAAAATACCAACTCAGAGTAATTATAACACATACAGTGACTTGACATTTAGGGCACAGTGTAGAGAGGGGAGATAGTTGGCCTTATCAGAAGCTATAATGAAAGGTCAATGGCCTCCTCAGTGTTTACCTCCAATCATGTGGTCTGAAGAAGCTTCTTCAGTCTCTATTGAAAGAGCAGCGGTCTGGTCGGGAGATAACACGGCATTGTTGGCCGCAGGTGAAACAAACACGGACGTCGTTTCATATTTTTTCTGAATTGAGTTTTGAGACCGTGGCTGCTACAAAGGGAAAGATGTGTGTGTTCATTACAGAGCGTAGGAAAAAAAAAAGCTCATTAAAAAAATAAAACTCTACTGTTAATTGCATGAATAAGCTAAAACGTTAGAGAAGAAAAAAGGGGAGATGGTACAGTGACACACCCACAGCGGTGATGATCAGCATCAGCAATGCAAACACAGCAAATAAACATATATCGTACCAATGTTACATCTGTTTTTCCACACGTCTTATGCTGTGGCTGCTTATGTAAAAACTGAGTGAAGTCTATCTCTCTGTCTCTCTCTGTATCTTTTTGGTTCGGTCTCAGTCAGTGGAAGGAAAAAGCTGCATTGATAAATAGGTCAGAGAGCTTTTCCACCCCCCAATGGTTTCAGGCCCAGCTTGGCAAATTGAACATAATTAAGGCCCAAGGCAAAGGTTGCACTTTCCTTGAAATAGCGGGAGGAGTGGTGCAGGAGGTAGCTTGCTACAGGAGGAGACACGCTGCCATGCATGTTCAGTACAGCATGCCTGGGCACAGAGGATCCACAGAGCCGCAGCCGTGAGAGGAGGAGGAGGAGGAGGAGGAGGAGGTGGATGAGGAGGAGGAGGGGGGTTAGAGAGAGAGAGGATGGCAGCCATTACAGAGCCAGGAAAACTCTCTGCACATGTCTCTCTCTATCACACACACTCCTTCTCTCTGACTCCGTTTTGTGGTTGGCACACAGTTATTTTCTCACACAATGTTTTTGCGACTTCATCCTTCCTATTGCATGCATGCATGCACATTAAAGGAATAGTTCACAGACATTTTGGGAGACGCATTCGCATTCTTGTCGACAAATGAGAAAATTGACAGCAACCTCACGATTTGTCAGGTAAATACAAAGCCAAGACAGAGTTAGCTTAGCTTATCATTTGGACTGGAAACAGGAGAAAGCAAACATCCAGTATTGTCCAAATGTTTTTCAAAAAACACACACATTATATCTTATGTTTTCAATTCATACAAAAGTCAAAGTGTAAATATTTTATGGAAGGTTGTGTGCAGGACTTTACACTGGGATGACATCGTGCACATAAATGCATCTTTTTGGGGCTTTGGGAAAAATAAAACCTCGAGATGAGATGAAATTTTTTACAGATGAGTCTTATATAATAGCAATCTATAAAATTCAGTGCAGGGGATTTTTCTGTTACATTGACATATCATATCTCACTCTGTTAGTACGACTGGACTATTTCTTGATGATTACTTTATCTTATGATGATGACAAGATTTCAGGATGTCACTGCACCCTGGTCAAGAAATAGTCCGATGCATAACGCCCAGTAAAATCACAATGTGTTGTTTCTGCATTTCAGCTTTGCTACAGATTACATATATGAGATACAACGCGTTTCTGAGTAAGTTTATAGGTGCTGGTAGGCGGACTTTAAGAAAAAAAAAAACTTTGGACAAAGCCAGGCTAGCTGTTTCCTACTGCTTCCAGTCTTTGTGCTAAGCTAAGCTAACAGGCTGGCTGGTTTCATATCTACCACACAGACATGAGAACATTATTGATTTTTCAATTGTCAGCAAGAAAACAAATATTTCCCAAAATGTTGAACGGCTCCTTTAACACGTTTGTTATCAAATGAAAAGCTCAATTTCTAATCGTCATATTTTGAAGGATGCGTTCTGCCTCATTCTGCCTTTGTGTCATTACAGTGTTTCTACTCCTCACGTTGGTATCCTCACTAGTCTGGAGGTGCTGTTAGTGAGCCGGGATGCCAAGAAGCATTAGTGTCCCAGCAACCTCTGCTCCGGGGGCTTCACCTTGGCAGAGAGCAGAACCACACGGGGTTTGGACAGGTTAAGGACGAGGAGGTGCGGGCCTGGGTGGAGGTAAGAAAGGGAGAAGCATCCAGCTCCACTGTCAGCTGGATGCACCAGTGAAAGCAGATTACAGCGGGTTGGCAGTGTATTAAGGGTCAACCTCCTTTCACACCACAGCACCATCTCTATTAATGAGAGCTGACGGAGAGCGAGGACTCCCTGCAGGAGCTCTCCACGGCATTATGTTTAGCCACCACCACCATTAGCTTTCTCATTAGCTTTGCCATTAGCTTCCACTTTAACAGAGGGTCCCTGATAACTGCTTAGATGCTTTCTGTATGACACTAGATGATGGCATGAAAGGAGTTAGACACAAGAACTCAAGTTCCTTCTTTACGCTAAATATTAGATTCATTGTTGGATGGAATAAATTAAATGGTGGTATGAAAGGAAATGTGTTTGTGAAGCGCAGCAGTTAGAGACACACAAAGCAAATGTGGAAAATATGCGAAAGAGATAATTGTGGTAAAAGATTATAATTCAGGGCTAAAAGCTGCTGTAGTACGCATTAACAGAATGCTACCATTAAATATTGGAGGACAATTTAAAATGGTTCTTTTCCACAAATGATGTCAACCTTGCTCTGTAATAAAAGTGTGGGGAGCCCTGACTAGTCTGAAATAAAACTGCCTTTTGTTGTTTGCAATCATTGTCAAAAAATAAACACATTAAAAAAAAAGACCTTGTACTTTAAGTAGAGTATTTTGACTTGATTTGAATTATTCACATACTGTATAGCCTTTTCTGAAAAAGAGCACTGTGAATTATGTCAGTAACTAAAAGGGCAAACTAACAACGTCCCACATGCTCGATGCAAAATGTCATAGTGAGGCCAATTTGCTCATTATCATGATGCAGGCTTTCATTCTTGAATAAATTGAAATTATTTAAGACTTATATTTTATACAAATGATAATATAATTTATTGTCACTACATTTATGGGATAACTAAAAAAAATAATGCTTTTTAATGCTCTAAAGAAAACATTAATGTTGCTCTTTCCATATGACATCAATTTTATAAGCAAAAGAATTTGAATTTTTATTTTCTTTTACATTCATGCAATTTCAAATGTCTGCAGAAATTGCCCATGTTGCTTCTTGCAATTTACCTGCTTATTTCTTAAATGGATGTGTAGCAGCATCACACCAGGCACTGCCCGTCACAGACACCCAGTGTGATCGGACGCCATATGGCGAAAGATTTACCATGTCGACACGGCCAGGAGGCTCGAGCTCAAACCTTCACCAGGATGTCAAGGAATGTCAGAAAGAGAGAAGACGACGAGAGGAGGAGAGGGAAGGAGAGAGGAGATACAGTAGCATTGTTCCCTGAGCGCAGCAGGCTCAGCTGGCCTAAACAGTCCCAGTCCCCTCAGCCTCGTAAGACTAATGGCGGAAAATCACAACCTGGGGGGTTTGATCCTCTAAAGGGCCTCTGAGACCTGATTAATATGCAGCTTTTTTGTGTGAAACACAGACATAAATACGTGCTCTGAAATGTGTGTCGCATGCGCTCGGATTTACACACAAGCAAAGGAACAAAAGCATTCAGAGTGCACACTAGTAAGCATGCAGATATGATATCAGACAGCTCGCTGAACGCCGTGCAGGGAGGCACAAAGACATGCATGCATATGCTGCAGTCACACACACACCATGAATCCCCTGCAAAGGAAGTAAAAGCAATAAAAATATTCAGCTGATTGCTCTCTGACTACAGTGTTAAAGGAAGGAAACCAGACAGGTACTATCTCCCTGCCCTGCGTGGTATATCTGAATGTGCTGTGCAGGCATTTTCGCCATCTCCGTTCTCTATGTATGGCTTCCCCTCCCCCCACCCTCTCCATCATACTGTATCCTCCTCACCCACACAGCAGGCTCCCCTCCCCCACCCTGCTCTCACCACCCCCTGGGAGGATGGAGCAACCAGAGAGAAATTAATTGAAATCTAAACCCCGATGCAGGATTAACTAAGTAGGTGAATTCCAGTTGTCACATAATCAGGGCTAGTGTACTATTTGACTTTCATCAAATGGGGCTGACTGAAACAGCGACCAGGGATAATGACAGGAAAAAAGAAGCCAGCTGCTGTGCCCCCCCCCTCCTCCTCTCTTACTCTCTCCATCCCATCCCTTCCCCCCTCTCCTCAGCATCTCTCTATCCATCCCTGCCTCCTAACCTCAGACGTAAATTTGGGATCTTTCCTACGGCCGACAAGCCATCGGTACATGCAGAGGAGAGCTCAGCGGGAGTAAAATCACAAAATGTTGCTGTCAAATTTTGTGACCTCTTTCCTTCCACATACACACCTCTGATATGGAGGTAACACAACCAGCTGTAATCAACACCTGCTGGAAATTTATCTCTTTATCAGTGCCATGGATGGAAATATTTTATCACAAGCAAGCACACATTCATGTCTACTAACAAAGATATTAACTATACAAGTGTGTAGTGCCGCTGATTTGCTTCCTTCCTCAACTACTGTAAATGCACCGTGGTATTTGGTTTTCTTTGAGACAACGGTGGATGAAATGTTGAAGTAAAGTGGGTCAAACAGCACGCTGCTCTGATGAAGCATGACTTGCCGCAAAAAAAAAAAAAAAAAAAAAAAAAATGAGAGCATGTCAGAAGATTTTTCTTTCACTTTGAGGGGATGATGTAGATAGGGCAATGCGATGCCCAAGACTTGCCGCGCTATCAAGCAAAGGCACTTGATCTATTGTGAACAGTGAAAACGGCCTCAGTTCAATCTTACACTGTGCAACAGTAATTTTTTAACAGATATTGATGCAAAAACAACAATAAACAATGGATCTGATTTAGCAACTCTAAAGGAGACATGCAGGGAAAAGGTTCCCTATTTTAGTACAACATCAGCTGTATATAATGTAATTGTAAAAAGATATAAGTGTTTAATGTGTTTGTCAGCAACTATAACTCCTCTGTGGTCACCCGTAAGTGGAGGCTGGTGTATAAACATATTATGAATTACAATATAGTAAAGCACAGTTGTAATAATATAAAATATGTCTTCATAGGAGAAGTTAGAATTGTTAACAAAATAATGCACATTTATAAAGACTTAAAATCCTTATGTGTGCTTACAACTACATTACAGTGTGTTATAAAGTATTACCAAGGAAAACATAAAGAAGGTTGTTGCTTCTGCAGAATAAAAATGCTACAGATAATTTACAATGCTGCTATTAAAATGAACGCTGCATCTCCTGCTCTCCCTTTATTTCTAAACATCCATATAACTCAAATAGAGAGAACATATTGCCATTCCTCAAGGTAATTTTCAGTGTTCAAATTGGTGAAACAGTTGAAATGCAGTGCTGCTGCTACCATTACATTTCTTTAGGATTTGTCTGCCAGTGTGTGTGTGTGTGTGTGTGTGTGTGTGCATAATGATATACACTGTGCATGTGTGTGAGATTGTCTAGGTGTGGATAGCAGTGGGGTGTGGGCAGCAGCGTCAGTACAGCAGAGCAAGCTGCCAGCTACCCAGTTGATAATATAGCTTGGGTTTATGCCCGGTGAGGTTGACCTCAGCCTGTTGGCTCGCAATGTCATTTACCACCTGCCACACACACACATACATATACACACACACACACTATTGTCCTATTTCTGCCTTCCAAATCTACACATCTCTGTCTCTCGACAAACACACACACACACACACACACACACACACACACACACGCACACTGTACATACTACGTGGGCATATCCTTTGGTAGTGGGAGTGCCTGTGCATTCTAGAGGACACATGTGTGATGCACTAATACATGTTCAACAAGTGTGTGTGTGTGTGTGTGTGTGATGATACAAAATAATAATCAAGAAAAGAGTGGATTGAAGTTGGGCTTGTCAAAGTGTCACAGTCTTATGTCTCTGAGAACAGAGGGCACAGATAGAAAAAAACAAATCATAAAACACACAAAAACAGACAGACACACAAACACACACACAGGCATGTGTACAGATTCAGACACTTCCACAGAGCTGTGGGGTGAAGGCATGCGGAGCAGGATACCTGGACAGATGGCAGGCAGTCATCCCGTTGGACCTGCCATCAGAGTGCTGCCCGAGAGGAAGAGGAGAACAGAAACAGTTTCATCTGCTCTGCTCTCTCTCTCTCTCTCTCTCACACACACACACACACACACACACACACACACAGACACACACCTAAGATCTGTTTCTACAATAAAAGCACAGCGTATGGACCCTGACACAAGCATGTGTGTGCATTCTTGTCTGTGTTAAGTCACTGCATAAATAAAATGTTTGTATATGAACACAAAGCTCCTGTCCCAGTTCACAGTGTGTAAAATAAACCAGTTCAGACTGTGTAATAGCACTGACATATAAAAAATGAGAACATGCTACACCAAGCAGCACTGTTTACACACAGGAAGAGCTGGAGTATTGTTTTATTCAATATCACTGATAAATCATAGTGCAAATCCAGGGAAGAGACAGTTTGGTTTATTAGCATCAGCTTGAACTCTGACACCTGGATTCATTTCATCCGATCTAATTACGATTGATTTTTGTTCAGTCAAATGTTTCACTGTGGGACAGACAAGAGGCTGTGGTTGTTGCACGAATGCTGCGGTGTGTGTCTCTGCCTGGTAAAAACCTGCCCGCGACTCCGAATGCTCTCCATTACAGGGAGGAGGGATGGATAGAGTGGCTAACAGACTACCAAAACCCACTACTCCAGCCTAAATCACATTTCAAAGCATAGAGGAGTCTATTACAGGAAATTAGAAAGGCCTTGGATCGCAACAAGCCTATCCTTCAATTTTATTGAGTCTTCTCAGTAGCCCTTGGTGTATTGTGTACACTTGTCAATAGCAATCCGTCTACATGTGTTGTGTTGACAAACAGCACCGAGTGTGCATGTGCAGCTCGCAAACATGCACATGTGTGTAAATGCACACACACGCTGGTTAGACCTGTCTCCTTGATCCTACCCTTGGGAACAATAGCAGAAAAACATATGAAACAGTTTTAGTTTCATGACGCCGTTCAGAGGAGAATATGCTAAGCATTGAACACTGTCTGAATTCAAACCATAAATGTGACGCATTTCCTTGATGTGTGTTGTTTTAAAGATATAAAATAGTGACAGTAACAAAGATAGGATAGCTAAAATTGACAGTCACCATTTAGAGAGGCAGAAAACTAGAGGGCAGACTGCACAAGGTAACACTGATGTGTGGTAAATATTGAGAGGAGATATGAGCCTCTGCTGTTAGTATTATCTACTCTGAGTGAAGTCGAGGGAATTGGACACAGACTTTCTGTCAATTATTGCTACTTTCATTTGCCACATGTCCTATAAAAGCAGAAATAAAGCTGGCAGGGATTTCTGTCCATCCTTGCATCTCACGCCCAAACAGTCTGGAATTTAAATGCAAACAAAAACATCCTTTCCTCCACAAGCTCTGCCTACATTCTGACGATATACAGGCAAAGGCGTCTCGCTGTACAGATTCCTAACCCTCTTCTCTGTGTTTCCACTCCAATCTTTAGGCTTCAAACATACCTACACCCCCTTGAAATATCCATCCATCCCCCAATCCACACTCCCTCTGTCTGTCTGCGCCTGCAGAGAGCGACTGCTCACAATCCATGTGCATCGTGTCAGATAATTTTGTGGTGGCAAATCAATAATGCAACCGTAAATTTCATTTAAATAAACATTAGTGGCCTACTTAATTAATGAAACTTCATCTGCAATTTGTCAGTGTCAGGAGTGCTAACCCCTTTGATGTTGGTATGAATATTCCTTTTCAGAAAATGAGGTACTTGCACGATTAGTGCTTATTGTGGCGTTAGCCTCTTCCTACCTTCTGCGTGCGCTGCCTGAATTTGTGCAGAGCTTATCAAGAGTACACAGCATCACCAGATTAAAATCATTTACTTTGCAGGGAGGACAATGAGAGGCCGTAAAATGAATGTGGGGAATCATCATGAAAAATAGCAGGGGGAATATCTAATGAATCTAATCTACATACAAGCAACCTGATCAAATGCTTGAGCAATTTCAAAGGCCATATATCAAACAGTACATGACATTAACATCGAATCAATATCTGAGAGGTCCACACCCATAAGCAATAACGTTGAGCGTTAATAACCAGCAGGGGCATGAGAGATAAATAAGGAGAAATATAAAACAACACACTATCATAGCGTGAGATGAGCATCTGACCTGTCCTTGTCAGTGAACAGAGAACAGCTGCTCATGACCCAATTTCACACGGATACATAATTCAGTGGCGAGCTACACGACTTCCACACCGCTATAAAAATATTCATCAAAACAAGTTAGCGAATCTATTTCAGCAGGCTCCCTTACGATCCCTCGTTTCGACGTTACAACTGCTTCATTAGTTGGGAGAACAACTCATAAAGGCTTCGCTGACCTCAATAAGTCAAGTTGATCAACGCATTGCCCAAGTTGATAAGTTTAAAAGATTCAAGATGGTACAAAAAGACTTGACTCATTAACCGTGACACTAAAATCAGACTGACAGCAGTTCAACTAATACAGAAAGTAATATAACAGCATGTTGACAGTCAAAATGTGTTTGGGAGCAATATTTCACCAACAACATATCAATCAAAAAAAGAGTAAAGTAAAGAACAATAAACAGGATGTGGTAAAACATATCCAATAATTAAAAAAGAACATGCCTGAAATATTTCCTACCATATATCACTTACATCTCTTTTAATCTTTTCTACTTTTGAATAAACCAAAACACAGAATATCCTGCAGTTAGTCTGGCTGTGCTTCAGTTGTGCTGCTACTAATAAAACTGCAATTACATGTTGATGAAGAACAACAAACTATAATAGATTGTCGGGAGGACAGTGTGACTAAAATACAAAAACACACTGACCACTGTTCAAATACCTAAAGCTCTTGATTCAATGTTTTTGGGCACGACATCAGACAAACCTACACACCATCTATACCCAGTAGGCAAAATCCATTCACAGCTTGCACATATTTATGAGGCAATAGGAAGTATGTGTTCCCCACCACGACGGAAAAACATATAAACTGGGATCACATTTGTTGAGACACTTGCACCAACCGACTACATCTGCTCCACAGAGGCAAGCAAACCCAGTTCATTCATTTTTCAGCAAAAACCAGGTTACAGTACAGAGCCAAAAACTGATTAAAGCTCAAGGTATGAAGGAGACAGAATAAGGAAAGTGGAAATCACCCCCATCCCTTATTTGGGACACCTGAAATAGGCCAGAGGCTGATTTCCTCCTATCAGAGGAGCCCTGGGAAGCCTGAGAGACTGGAGGGAAAAGAGGAGAGGGAGGAGGTGGAGGGATGATGGCGGCGGTGGGGGGATTCAGCGGGGCCTTAAGTGTGCTATCATAGGCGTCTCTTGTGCCTGCCTGCTTTATTTGCAGTAGTCAGGTTAATGAGTCCACCAGCCCACTTGATGTTGAGAGGCCTGCCACAAAGAGTTGTCTCATTAGAGCTAGCCTGGCACGCTGCTCTGAGACAAAGGGACATTCACGCTACTGAATGCCTTTACGCTCCTCAATGCTGCCAGCCTGTGAGGGCCAACGCCATGGCAGAGCCCCCTGCACACGTCCTGGCGCCCGTCCAGCCACACCGCGACCCTCAGCCTGGCTGGCTGGACGAGCAGCGTGCAGTGTCGGGGCGAAGGAGGACTTCACCGGCCGGAGCCTGCTGTGTGTTGGTGTGTGTGTGTGTTTTAAAGAGAGCGAGGCTTGTGCAAAAGCCACTGCAGGAAGCCGGCTGACACGCTACATTATCGATGACTGCGATTGGTTCTATGGCTCTCGGGGTGTGTGTGACTGAGCTCCTTCCCCTGCTTTCCTCCTCACTTTATCTTTATCTTTGCATTCCCTCGCTGTGGCTTCAACATTCTTCACTTTCTCGTTCACGCAGCTCACATCTAACAAGGCTGCCACTAGAATACGTTCACAAATCATAAGTATTCGATTCGTTTGACACAATGAATGAAGTACAGAAGCCACAACACAAGGCTGATTCCTGTCAGTGATACACACGGCTTTATCAGCCAAGGTACATGTCTGACCTATTTAAGAGTCATTGCAAGGTATTCAATAGTCACTGCTTTGTGTTATTTCATGTTTCACAACTAGAGGCTGCAAGAAAATAAGATCACCATAAATGAAGTTATTAAACAATTTGCAAATTTTAGGGGGAAATTCAATGTGGGAAAATCTTTAATCGACTATAAAAAAACAAATTAAAACCATACAAAATGTGTTAACTTGTTCATAATAATAACTATAAAGTCAATACTGTGGCACACAAAATATATCAGAATGTATATTTCAAACCGCTTGTATATTCAATAAAAATGATCATTCACAATTCCCTTCTCTGTTTCAAAGCTTAGCCCCTGATCATAAATTCACCACAGAGCACAAGATAATACATCACACTTTTACAAAATACTGTGCAAGGACTTAGACATACAACCATAAGGCGAGCATGAACAAACACCCATATTTCATGATTGATGCACTGGCAAAGATCCAGTTCACCACTTCCATGCAAGAAAAAAAAAATCTATTTCTCTCAAGGCTCGGGGTCAGGAGTTAAATATTTTCTGCATAGGCAATCCGCTCTTTCCGCCACACTATTTATAGCGCAGGCAGAAACAGCTGAGCTGACTGCAGTGATGTCACTTGCGCTGATGGAATGCTTTGTTCCACAGCGTGTGCGCATGCCACCTGGGCTCTGTGCGAGCTGCGAGGGGAAGCTCGATGCGGGAGCCAAGATGGCCGACAGTCGCCCCATTTTTCAAGCCTAAAAACACCATCGCTATCTCCTTGAACCAGGCTGTCCACAGCCCTGAATACAGTGCACATCCTTACACAAGCATTCACTCCTTCTGTCATGCCTCTGGTGTATTAAAGTCATGAAAGGTATCAGTATTTGTGGCTGCCATTTAGAGATGAGCGCTCATGCCAAAGTAACATCAGGGTAACCACACAGTGCAGCTGAACAGGAGGAACCAACACGCAGAGTCTTAGAGCGTTTTGTCACTCGGTGCATAACATGCATACGGCTGAGGCGTTGAAGAAGTACTATACCCATATATATATTTTTAGTAAGCCTTTGGGCTTCTTTCAGTGTCCCTAAAAGAGCATGGTTGCCTGGCAACCATTATTGTTGCCATGGAGATTCATGTGTTGGCAGCTGCTGCAATCAGCATTAACTCACACACACACACACACACACACACACACACACACACATTCTCATTCCGATAGTCAGGCGATGGGAAGGCAACTAGGACACACAGTCAGAGAGGGATAGCAATCAGTGTGAAACATATGCTCATCCATTACTCGCTGCATTAATACAATTATATCAAAAGAAATTTATGGCCATGCTTTGGTGCAATGATCACATTGCAGGCAGAGGCATAAAATCCCACCTCATAACACATCCCCACTTTCATTTAATAAATGGCAGCAGGCTGTAACACAATGGAAAACAATGCCTCTGACAAAACCCTATCTGTTAAAAAATGTCTCTATTTAGAGTCACGTTGGAGAATTTGTTTCCATTTTTCTTTGAAAGCATCAAGGTGAAAAGAAAATGATGTGAAAAGCTGTATACACCCTGCCTTAGTAAATGTTAATAATAATATCATAATAGCGTGCCTGCTGAGAAATGTGTGAGCAGCGTTTACAAATGGCACATTTGACAATACTGTTTACATATTAAATCATTTCATGAGGAACCTTATTGCGCAGTGAACCGTACATCATGTGAGAGACAGTAAGGGTTATGCTTCGTGATAAATTTCAGACTAAACTCAATATTTTCAGGAGCTCTTTGCCAGCTGCTGTTGTTTCATTTCGACCTGTTGGGGGATAAGTGATATTTACCTCTTTCCCTTCTTCATATGGGTACACGTCCATGCCCACTGGAACAATTGCAGCCCTGTTGAGAGTAGACACGCGCAGAGATCATAATAGCAGTTATTTCCTCTCTGGGTTTTTTCCAGGGCCCAGCTCTCTCCGTCACTTCACTGTTGACATCACAGAGCTATGTGGGGATAAAGAGGCAGAGAAAAACAATAACAGACCCATTGACCCCCATTTCACAAACCTTGGGGGTATGGGAGAAATCCACTTACAAGCCTGGAACAGAACTGCTGATTGGGCCTCAACAGGCTTTCTATTAGGGAACAGTGGAAGTGCAGCGAAAGGTCCTGACTGGTGCCATTTCTGAGGGAGGATGCCTCTCCGACTGATAGTGCAGATTTACATCTAACCTCTCGTGCACCTTGGGTGAGACGGCCACACTGAACTGTATCTCGAATCTGAGAGACAATTGGATAGGTGCGCAATGCAGTTATTGAACTATATATTAATCCACGCTGTGCCTTGTAAAATCAGCGATCTGATTGTATCATTCCTGCTGCATCTATTTTTAAAAAATAACCGTGGCTGAGCAATGCGAGGCGGGCGTGCTGGAATACGAGCTATTAGAGCAAAATGATTTTCAGAAGCACGAGCACCTGTGACCAGAATAAATTAATTCATTTGTTTTAATTCAATTACTGCTTTATGTTTACACAAGGAGCATGAGAGTATTCACTTCTACATTTAAAGAGACCGGGGACGCATCTTTCTGCAGCACATCAAGATTAAGCTGCTCATTTTAAATTTACATTAAAGCCAGGGGTCTTCCTACCAGCACACCAACCCTTAGACCATCTACTTCACTAAAAACAAAACCTTAGGTTAATGATTCTGTAAATTTCCCCTCTCTTGCAGCTTTAATTGCCCTACACAAGAGAAACATGGCTTTGGGACTCAGACGTGATAATCTCCTGGCATAAGCATTAGAATGGAGGCTCACCTTGCTTTCTGTGGATGCTGCTGGTTGACATTTAACATCACAGAGAGAGGGGAGGTGGAGAGCCAGGTGCCCTACATGCACATCTGACCCCCTGCTAATGTCAGAGGGGGAAGGTCCCACACACACATCCTCGCTTCACTCACACAAAACACTACAAGGGCGCATAGTACAAAGTATCCTCCTCAGTAATTACAGACAGGACTCAGTTTCCTGTTATATGTGTTTATGTGGAATTCATCCAAACTGTCAAAACTGGACAGCTTGACTGGAATTCAATTTAAGGTTTCTACTGTAAAATATGTGGTCGTCGTTGTATGACAGTAGGAAAAATAAGTTGGTCGTAAATAACATTCTGCAAGGACGCTTCCATTGATGTTTAGACTTACCTAAACAAAGTCAAATTAAACTGCCTACGCACAACTCAATCTCAAGAGGCTGCATTTCTTTTTATACTTCTGAAATTGCAGGTACAGTTAAATCGTGTAAATTTAACAGCAATTAAGGCAAAGCTCTAAAAGCATTATTTTTACATTAAGCAGAAAGCTCAGTGTCGGTAAGGGAAGATGCACACTTTGGAGGACACTACAAACACAGCCAGCAGGCCTGTAACCCAGTGCAGATGACCTGGTTCTGCTTGCACGCAACCATGAAATAACAACTGCTGTTTGGTGTTTGATGTTAGCTCGGGGAGCGTACCGTCCCTGCTCGGGCTAAGCAGGCACACGTTACCGTCAGGATTTGTTTGGAAAAAAAAGAGAAAGGGGGAAAAAAAACTGCAATGAGGTCATGTCCTGAAACAAAGCGGGATCTACTGGGTTATTCTCTAATTCTGGAGTCTGTTCATTGCAGGTCAGGACTGGTGGCTCATATAACATTGTAACACACATAATCATTCTGGAGATTACACAAGGAGTCATTTTGATATTGAACGCCTCAAAGAGAAGCTTGATGGCGCAGAGATGTCAGAGAATATGTCTACGTATTTGTGGGGAAAGAAGCACAAACATGACAAACTACTTTCATATACAACAACATGTTGTGGGAAAATTATGTTTGCTCTTTAGAGTGAAACACAAGCAAGTGCCGAGGTTTTGTATATTATTTTTTACAAACAGATGTACATTTGAAATTGATTTGTCTCCAAAAGCAATTTTCACCCAGTGACAAAAAACGCCAATACAAAGAGAATGAATGCATTGTGTTTTTAAATTTAATTCTTTGTAAGAATGAATATCAATACAAATGTTTAGTGGGCATTAATTAATACATGCAAAAGATTCTTGTGGTCATGCTGTAAATTTCATTTGGACACAACTGCATGAAATTGTCATTATTTAAGCAACATGTTCACCAAATATTCCACTTATTAAATATTCCTAATATTTCTAGTCAAACTGTTGAAAACACAGCATGCCCCCTCTTTCTTGTGTGGTACTGCAGGTATGTTTACCTGTCTGTGTTGCTTACATAACATGAGAATAAGCATCTTTTGGTTTCAACCAGGAAACCAAAACAAATCACTTCTTCCAACTTTTTAACATGAATATTCAGGATTGTTGTCACTGCTTTACACTAAACTGACTATGAGTTTAGGGAAATTCAAAAAAAAACACAAAAAAAGGATATTAAAATTTGTTGAACTAATAATATTTTTCATTTGCAGCCTCACTGCCGTCTGCACACATTTTTACACACATGAAGGCAAAAACGTGCATCAAAATCAAACTTCAGCTCAAACTACTTTCTATTCTTCATCAAAATCTAATTATGATTCAAGAAAAAATGTAGGAAAAATCTAAAAGAATCTAAAACACACTAACTACAGGACGACTTCATGCAACTGAGTTACAAATACAATTCCTACCCATCACTGATGTGTACAGAAAAATGAAGAATAAATAGATGAACATATCAAACCAGCTTTGATGTACATTTTATGGAGAATATTATAGCACAAAGAGCAGCATCGTTTAGGCTGTCTGAGGTTGTGTGTGGGGGGGGAGGCCTGATGCATGATGTAAAAAATAAGGGGGGCTGATGGAAAGGCTGCGGTTATTAAAGCATCTCGTTGCTAAAACTGATGCAACTACAACGTTTACTGCTGCAGAGCTCAGAGCCTGCAGCAGCAGCCTGGACACATTTTTCCTACAGACACATGCATTTTCGTTTCGATTTGGTTTCCAATTCGTTCCAGTGCTTCCCGAAAAACACCGATGCTTATTATGCAGCTTTAACGCCGACATGCACGTTTCAAATGAAATTAATGCAGCTTATTTGCTAAATGTTATTTGATCTCGAGTAAAAATAAGTTTTTTATTTATTAAAAAAAAAAATTCACAAGTAGGTTTCATGTGGCTAAGCTGCTGAAGGAGGAGGCCTGCCTGACGATTTTCATGTGCACAAAATTACTGCTTGGCTTTTGTCGTAAATGCATGCAAAAACAAACAGCATTTCGATGCAGTTGTGCACAGAAATCTGCGCATATATGAAGGGCGTTTCGATCCTGCAGCCTCCGTGTGTTTGATGTAAACTAATGGTATTCACTATGATAATGCGCTGCCACTGACTACATTATTTTATGCAATTTCGTCAGATCGGCTCAGTGCTGTGCAGGCGGTTATACCCCCCGTTTTTTTTGTCCTTTGAGTCCTCAGGTGTGGAGAACAACATGTCACTGTGCGACAGAAATCCCATTCCGGAGATGTTGAACGCATATCCAACAGAAGAGTGAAACAGATGGACGGGCTGCAGTTTAATAAGAAGTCAAAATCCAGTCTTACTTGGCTGTGTGTTTCCATCCACCGGCTGTCTCCTGCACAGAGCCACAACTTCCACTATTAGGCTGCAACTTTTGCAAACTTCCACCTCTGTCCAAATGATGGAATTTGCATCAGCAGCCACTGGTTATTTCTTTTTTTTTTCTCCCTCACTTCTTCCCCCCCCTCCCCCCCCTTTTTTTTTTCTAAACCAGGGGCCCCAGTGGCTGGCTCTTGATTTATAAATGTTTATGTGTTTTGAAGTGCAGGACAAAAGGGGCTGGCCTGTGACCCCTAGGAGCCCCGACCTTGTGCAGGTTCATTGTGAGGCGCTGGGAAAGGGGCTTTGGGACGGAGACCCCGGGCCACTGACCCACACACATCCCAGAGCCCTGCCATTCATGTGTGCACCGCTGCATGTCGCCCCGCAGCTCCCATTGTTTCAGAGGGAACAATAGCTTTACCCCCCTCTCTGCCAGAGAGAAGCAGCTTTCAAACTTCCCTCTAAATGCAGCCTGATGCAAGCCCCAGCAGACTTTCCTCCTAACCCTTTAAATCAAGAATAAAAATGTTGACAAAACGTTAAAGCTGTTAGTGGTATGTTCGCCCATGTTGCATCACACACCCATGTTGCATCAGTGCACTGATGGGTTCTTGCAGCCGTCAAAGGCCAACACTGTAAGAGAGTGAAACAATGAGACAGTAACAGAGAGAAACTGTGAAAGAGAGAATGGATGTGCAGAGGATGAGATGACAGAAGGAGAGAACTTGGAGAAACAGACCGTGAATAACACCTACAGGCTATTTCTAATGCTGGAATCAGATGTATATTAATAGGTTGGAGGTAAGTAGGCATTAGCAGGGCTGTGTGTTCTGCCTTGGCTGCAGGGTTAGTGAGGTTACTCAAATGACATCATGCATGGGGCCCTGGTTTCGATTGGATCTTTGCCTGGGAGTCAATCATGGCAGGAAGTGAAGGGGATACAAACGAGCAGTGCAGGACTGCCACTTGCTTCAATCAATTACTGCCTCAGCGTTGCATCTAAACTACAGCGCCTCTGTGCTTTTTTGCATGTTAAATGTTGTGGAGTAGAAAGAGCTTAAATGTGGGAAAAGTGTGCAAAACAGAAAATGTGAAAAGAAAATGTGTCAGGAAAACAAGGAGGGATTTGCATTATAGGTCACATTGCAGACAGTATAGAAGGACAATATGGGTTAAAAAAAACCCTCTGTTTGTCTGGACAGGCTCAACACACAATTGGACTAACACATCCTATAGAAATTGAGTTGCAATCCAGCAGCCTGATGCGTGAAACTGCAAGGCACTAATGGACCTCTCAAGACAAACGGCATTAAACATGATTAATTGTGGCCGACTGCACACACTCCTAATGCAGAGCTTCACTAGATTATAGAATAGTTATTGCTGCATATATAAAACTAAAACAGGCCTCCGGCATGCTGCAACAATGCACGCTGCAAACGCACTTAAACAGCTCCAGCATGCATGAAAATCATAAAACTAAACAGCAACAATAACATAAAACATATAGGATTTTCGAGAGCGCGCATCGGATGTATTTGCGCGTCAGTGTGAGCGAGCGCGCATTTGTATGTATAAAAGCGTGTGTGTGCGCGTGTGCATGTGAGGAGAGAGAGAGAGAGAGAGAGAGAAAAGAGAGAGAGAGATTTTATTGTAATGCACAGAACGACCTGCCCTCTTTTGAAAAAAAAGGCGAGAAAGCGCAGCCATGCTTTGCAGAGGCTCCAGCGTCGCTCTCATTGGTGCTACCAGCCTCTCGCCAAACCGGAGTCTCTGCTCGGCTCTGCTACACCGACAGGAACCGGGAATACAAGCCCACCGCCTCCGTGATGCGAAAGAGCTGCGGTGAAGCCACAATGCCAGAAATGAAGTGCAATAAAAGAGCGAGAGCACGGATACACATGAGCAGAGCACAGTGAAGTGGGATCCACCATATGGCCAAATCACGGTGAGTATCTTATGCCTCCTTTATGCTCGACCCCTTTGATCAATTATTGATGGAGATGATTGTGTATTTTGGCTTCAACCGATGGTAGATTGTGTGTTATAAAAGACTGGAGAGGATCATTTTGTATGTGCAGAAAGCTCCTGCATGCTTCCCCATGCACGTTGCACTTGCCATTGTTATTGCGGGCTTTGGGGAATAAAGCACTTTAAGGAGAGAGAGAGAGAATTTAAAAAAAGGTGGACAGAAAAGCAAAAGCAACCGTGCGCAGGGTGGACAGATCGTTTTATGTCGACGGTTGCATAATCAATAAGAGGGATAAAGAGGCACATCGTTTGTTCATTGCGCGGCGCTTCAGGACAATAGGGGTCGTGTTCCTGTCGGTGGTCGCGTAGATGGAGGGACCCGAAATCTGGGGATGAGGCTCCGAAAGCACGGAGATTTTTTTTCATGGGATGTCTAAAATGGCGTTTCCCTTTGTTTCTGCATCCCTCTGCTCTCTATTCCAGCCACTGGGTAATGCATTGCAATTACCATATCCACGAGCCTGCGCCTCTTCATTTGCACTGGTTTTCATGCAGTGGCTTTTTTTTTTGTTTGCTCTTTAACGGTGAAACAGGGGCTGTCAGATGTAGAGGACTGGTCCAATCCATGGTGAGCTCAGGGGCTCAGATTGGACAGCAGGTATGCGGGTCCTGATTCTGATTAGACAGCAGTGACTTCATTTGAATTTCAGCAGTTTTTAGCCTACATCAGTAGACATGCAAATCACCCTGTAGTCAGATTATACCGGATTATAACTGCATGGATCTGGCATCTGTGTTAACCCCAATGCAATGCTGTCATCAGCATGAAAGCAATTTATCCTTAAATGTGCACTTTTTGCATCCCGCTCATCACGAGAGGCAAAACACAGCCTGGATTTTAAATCTTATTTCCAGGACTCCAAAATCATCACATCGAGCAAAAATCCAGTATTTTGTAAAAAAGCAACCTGCTCTCACATCAAACAGCAGGCTCAGGATAACACGAGCATCCCTCCCTCATCCCTGTGTATGTGTGTAAATGTGCAGAAAAAGAGTGCATGTGCGCATGTCCGTACATGAGTGTGAGTCTGTATGAGTGTGTATGCGTGTGTGTGTGTGTACACGTGTGTTCTCTTTTTTTTTTTTTTTTTGAATAGTGCAATGTTGCATAACCGTTCACAGCCAATGCCAGATTTAGGGCTTCACAATTTGCGGGGCCATTGTTGGCATTTCCTCACACACACTCACACACACACAGTCCACCAACCTACTGCAGAACCATGAACACATTTCGCAGATAAACCATAATACTCAAAATGGGAAGTCGTCAATTTCCCTCCTAGTTTCAAGGACACAGGGTAGTCATGAGGAGGACGCTGGGTAATATAGAGGAACATCTGTTTGCCCGGTGACGTCAACACCCCCCCCCCCCCCTCCTCCTCCTCCTCCAACCCCCCCACCCCCCCTCATCCCAATCCTCTTGTGCTGAAGGCAGATGCCTCATTTGTTTGGCTGGAGCACCATTAATCCCAAAGTCAGAGGAAAAGACCGGACGGAGACGGATCAGTCCCAGTTAGGCGTGTCGGTGCCGGGGCTCGGTGTCCCGGTCAGGCTGCTCATGGGAGGAACATGCACACAGAGCATCTCTGTGTTCAGGACACTTGCAGATATCTGCTGCCCCGTTTGCGGCAGTTTTAACGTGTGACCCGCAAGTGGAGGCTGCAGGCTTGTGTGTGTGTGTGTGTATGTGTGTGTGTGTGTGCAGGGAGAAAAAAATGCGTTATGTGATGGGAAAATCAATAATCTGGACGTGGACTTTTTTCTGTTTTATGGACGTCAACTCGTTTTTTTAAACAGGTCAAATTGGAATATGAGATTTTGTCATCTGCAATTCTGTATGAAGTTCATGACGCATTTTGTGTTTTCTTTTTTTTTGTAGGTTCATTGTGGGATAATGGAGGACTTTTAAGATTCCTGCAGTTTTGGACAAAGCAGTCGACGGGAAACATCACTCGGAGTCCTTTTTATCGGCCTGGGACATATAATCACTTTGCTCGTAAAACTACCTGCTGGCTGTTTTGCGTTTAAGTCATGTAACCTAACCTCTTTTTCCTCCAGTTGAATGCTTTTTTTTTTTTTTTAAAATAATAAGGTAGGCCTGCACAACAACCGGGAGAGGACTGGATCTCTGTGGATGCTTGGGATTTTTTTTTTTTTTTCCATTTTCATTTTTGGCCAAACTTGACATCCTGATACAGTTTTTAGTCTCAACACAGAGGCCTGAGAGGCTGCAAAATAATTTGATTATAATTGTAATGAGAGGTTTGACGGAAAGGTGCCTCCAGCTGGTGGACGGGGACACGTTCATGCGCACATGCATGCAAACACACACACACACACACACACTCACAGACGAGCGGGTTGTGTCTCTCCGTGTTCACAGCGGACCTTGATTTAATGTCTTACAATTAAGGCACGCGGTGAATGCCAAGAGATGATCCTCCTTTCTTCTGTCTGCAGATCCAAGAAACACATTTCATCTTTTAACTATTGAAGATTTGCTTGTTTCAAACTGTATTATTCATGTACTGCTTCTTCCTTTAACAATAAAGTAAATACACACAATGGGTTTAAAGCTCTGTTTTTTTATGTGGACATACATGTGATGTGATCCAGTATATGTATGTGTGTGTGTGTGTGTGTGTGTGTGTGTGTGGGAGCTGTCCATACACACACACACACACAGGCTGCCTGGGAGCGCTGTCCACCTTCTGTGGTGCTGAAATCTGCGCACCACCGATCAGCCTTTTGTTTCACTCGCCTGTCGGTGCACAAGCGGAAATGGCTCAACTATTTCACTGTAGTACAGGAATGCAACCCGGGTCCGGCGACATGGAAACTGCGCACGCACACACACACACACATACACACACACACACGCATGCACAAGCAAGGATATGAGCTAGATCTTAAAAAGTAGTCATCACATATAGCCGAGATAAATCTGTAAACTGTGGTGTAACTGCGTTTCAATGCGAATGAGGTTGTTTCATGTGTTTCTGTAACAAACTGAAACAAAAAGACTGATTGAGTCAAATGTGCTGCCGCTTATTTTAAGAAAAAGAGTTGAGCAGATCTGCAGTGGAAACAAGTGAACATCTTGTTCCAGCGACACGTTTGGGTTTTTTTTTTCCTCCCACTTGCTCTGACAAACATCTCTTGTTAAAATAGTCGCCTTCCTGCAATAACCTAAAAAGGCCCCGGATGACGAGAATATGAAACTATGATTTATTTGATGCGCATATTAAAATTTCCATAAGAAAGTATGGGATGTAAATGAGGAGGAGGTGAGCTGAGGAGCTCTGCAGATAAGAACGCAAATGTCCGATTAAATTGACATGAAGAGGTTTGAAAACGTTGCCAACAGAGCTTTTGACAGAACTGATTAACACAGTCCAGGAGCTGAAAAGTCTTGTGACATTTGGGATGAAATAACATCCTCCTATCTTAGCCTGTCGCCTAGTGGCGTTCAGGGGCGCCGCACTCTGTCAGATTAAACCATGATGGAGGCTCCCGTTTCGTTGAGAATTTGACAGCAGAAATTGTGATAAGATTCCAGCTGCACTTGACACCATTTGAGCTACGTTACGTTTTTAAAATCATTGCATTTGTTTATGTCACTCAAGATTGCATGTGTGTGTGTGTGTGTGTGTCACATAGAGAAAGACACAGGTTCCATTTTGCACACTTTGACAGCAACAATAATCAGATCCTGATTGATGACATGAATCTCTGCATATCATCACCGAGACGTGATGGATGGAAGAAGGGCTGATGGAGAGGGGGGGCTTATCCAATCATTTCAACAACTCATTAATGTTTATTTCCTTAGATCCTTCAAATAAGTAATGACTAGTGAAAACAACACAACAAGCAGAGGGAGAGAAAATGCAGGAGTTCACCAGTGTGCAAAAATAATTACATGAACAGAGATTAGAGTCCAAAGTAGAAGCAAAAAAAAAAAGTAAAGCAAAAGAGCATCTATGGTGAGGTGCTTTAAAAAGACATGAGTGCATGAAGGAGGGACGATTTAAGAAGTCAGAAAGAACATTTACCAACATTTAAATGAAACTGCCATTTACAGAATAAATAGAGCAGCCTACATGCCATGGCATGAATGTGGCACATGGGTAGGTCTCCATGTTGAGCACCACATGACAAAAATTGAATTTTCATATCAGGCCTCTACAGCCCGAGAGTCTGGCTTCCACTGATAACCAAAATCTTCAAAGTTGAATGAAATCCACCAGGCTGCCATAAAGCATGTTCATCATGCTCCTGCTTTACCCTCAGCTCCTCCAGCAACAACTGCTTCCTCATCAGAAGGCACTGACTGCCCCCTTGTGGTACCAATTGGAACAGACTGTTAATTTGGATGCACAAGAGATTGATTTTAAAAAGCCAAATTTTACTAAATTGAACTGTGATTTATTATAATCAGACTTAGAAAAACCTGCAAAATGGGCAGCAAAAATCTAATAGAATGTGAAATTTTAATGCATTTAGAAGTTCAGATACTTTTCAATTTAAATACTTTTAGACGTCACACTTATGAAAGTTATGTGTCCACTTTCAAGGGTGGCAAGATGAGACAACATGCAGCTAAACCCAGTGCATTGAAGATGTGAAACTACTGTGCATGGTGCAGTAAGACGACCCTCAGACACAGTATAAATCCTGTTGTCTGTGTGGAAGGTTCATTAATGGTTAGAACACTTCCTGCCGTGCTCCCGTGTCTGAACTTCTCTTTTGTCCCAATCTAAATTGATGCTTGTTCTTTTTTCTTACACAGTTTTGCCTTCAATGGTCTCTTCATTACCAAAGTGCTGACAGACTGTGGCTGTAATGGCTGTGGCACCGTCCTGGCCCATCTTGTCTCATTAGCCGGACCTGATTGGCCATGAAGGTGTTCTCTTGCTGTCTCAGGATAAAGCGACTGTCTCTGCCACTCGTTAGATCATAATTCCTCAAGTATTCTGGCCCCGATGGCCTCTCATGGAGCACGAGCGGGGAGACCGAACATACGCTAATTGAAATATTGCTGGAAAAGGGGTAAAACATTGACCTTGAGTGTGTTAGGCAAGAATTGGCCAATTGTGTTTGTGATGCAGCTGCAGAGAACTTGTTTGACATGAACAATGGGTTTCTACACAGTAAAAATATAACAGCAGTTCAGCTTGAAAGCACAACTTTCTTTGAATCACTTGGATTTAAAATGAAGTTTTAAAAAAATCCCATTCGGTCACTGTTATTTGGCATTTTAATTATCAGTGCGTAAAATTCTTTGAGAAAACATGAGAGTTGACATTTAATCAGCAAATATCATGTCATATGTCATGTCAAGACATAGACTAGAGGGTTTAGTATCAGTTGTTTTCCCATCAAAATATGATTATACTGAATGTCAAAAGGTAGGTGTCATTAGAATTAATGTGAAAATAACTTGTGGATAGCACCTGTCATGTGTCAGCGGATTAATACTACATGTCATTGTTAGAAAATAATGTGTGTGGGAGCTGGGACTTAACTAGAAACACTATTTGTGGTTACTGATCTGTTTTCAGCAGCTTTTACTAAAAGGGACTCAAGGGAGTTGACTCAAAATCACAACAGTGTTTCTTATTGAACCATTTTGTAACTGACCAGATTTTGTCAACATATTTTCAGTTAAGTGAAAACTTGTTCTTTCACCTGTTTGTGAAGTCATGTCATGGATGTTGGATTAAAAGTTACAGCTAACCAGCACAAGTAGAAACTGATGGACATCTACAAACATCGAGATAATTAACAATAGTTCACAGAATGGCAGAGTGGTTTTTTTACACTGAAATATCTAAAATTTCTCTACTCTCTGACTCCATTTCTCTGTATCTTCGTGTTATCAAAGGACGCACATGGATTCTGAACATGAACTCTCTTCTTTGGCAAACTTTGTAGTCTTTACTGGGTGACATACCGGAGGAGGCACCACATTTTTCTACAAAGCTCCATTCTAACTGGACAATAAGTAGCTACCAAGGTACCATCTCAGAGGGTGGAAAAATCTACACCACATTCACCGTGGTTTCAGTATGCAAGGGTCAAATGTAATGACTGATAAAGGCGGCTTTAATGTGGGCTGCACACATGCCACCAGCCATGGCAACTTGGAACTGGAGGGAGATTTTTGACCTTAATGCTCAGCAGCCACTATCTACAAATGGCTTCTATGGGTGAGTAATTACTGAAATAGTTTTTTGTGTAAGCCTGAAATTTTTGAGAAGAGGAATGTGAGTTGGTCACATTGAATCTTAGTGCACTGTGGGGTTTTCTGGGCTGAGGTGAAGATACCTGTGGAGTTTAAGTGTGACCTCTGTGGAATGGATGCAGCTCAGGTGTAAACTATCAGCACCATGTACAGCTCCACCGCCCACAGACACTCTTAAACTCTTATGAGCCAAATTCATCTCCAAACCTTTCAGGATTCTTCTAAAAAGGAAAGGCACAATTTGTAACACAAGCTCTCTGTTATCAATCTGATGTCTCAAGCCCAAACTGAAGCACCAGGTGATGGCATCAATCATCAGGTTAGAAGATTAAATTACAGCTGTTTTAACAGGCTGAGCAGGACGTCTCACAGATAAATGGATCTTCATATTTCTGCTTGTTCCAACACTCTCGTGAACCTTTATCATGTTTATGTTGTGGAAATATTCAAACCAACAGCTGTTTATGTTTGCTTCATTACTTAAAATGGAAGATATAGACGCAATTCCCCCCTATTATTGTTAAAGACACAGTCAGTATGATGGGAACCATGAGATGTTGACTTTGTGTTGAGGTATAATGGTGGCATGTCAAAAGGGTCATGGGGTGAAAGAAAGCTGGATAAAGCTTAGCTATTGATCCTGATGAAGCTTGGTTTTCCATTATGAGTGTACTACATTACACAATCCAGTAGATGGCAGTATGAGCACAAGTAAATGTTGGTCAGAGCAGCATGAGCCTGTCATGGGAAAACTGGTGCTGAAACTGAGATATATATACACTACCAAAGTGAAGTTAATGCTCATTTTGGGGGACATTTGACCTACAACTAAAAAAACTCAAAATGTGTTTGCTGGTTGTGGGTTTTAGAAATACGTATATCATCAATGCAACTGCAGAAGAATTTGAAAACAATAAACTTTGTCTTTCTCTGGATACAAGTGAAAGTTTGGTGTCACTCTTAAAAGGAAGCAAACCAGATAACAGAAAGAAAACACACTAAACAAATAGTCTATATAATTTGAACTGTGCACAATGGAACTACATCCCAATTTCCAAATATTAAATAAGAGATTGGCTAAAGAGAAAAACGACTTTGATTTGCAAATTTCCTCCTGAGACACACACAAGTGAAAATCAGTGAAGCAGGATATTTTATGATCTGAAAACACTGTCACAAAGAGCCTTGAACACACACAATCAAAAGGAGAGATGGAGCACATGTGGTATTGTTTGTCATCGTTTAAACGCTATTAATTAAAACGTTAACCTGATTGGGTGGAGAGTGAGAGGGTGTCTCTCTCCCAATAGGCGAATCCTTTTTAATAACCCGCCTCGAGATAATGATGTAAAAAGACTCGGGCGTCTCGTGCGTAACGGGGATCATCGCGGAGATCCGGTGAAGGTGAATCAGACACACAGAAAGAAAAGAGAGAGAGAGAGAGAGAGAGAGAGAGAGAGAGAGAGAGAGAGGAGAGAGCAGCACTTAATACACAGTCTCCTCCTCGTCTCCACACCTCAGCTGACAAGTCGGACCAGCCTGCAACTTCACCACTGACGCACAACTCAGCCAACACAGGAGGAAACTCCAGGGCAGAGTGAAGAGTTTCCAGTGTGCAGCAGCAGCAGCAGGGACATGGACAGGAGGATGAACCTGAGCGGAGGCGCAGGGGACATTTTTCACAAAACTCTCAGCGCCGTCTCCACCAAAAAAATGGATCCGTTCAGGTCGTCGGCCGGCATTGACCTCCCAGCCCGAGACCGCCAGTCACCCATCAGCTGCTTCGACCAGACCGACCCAGACCCCATCCAGCCGGGAGGACTGGCGGGGGGCAGAGGGGGCCCGCTGGGGCTGCCCACCGGATCTTTGTGCGTAAAGTTCGGCGAGAGCTCCAACAGGACCTCGGTGGCGGAGAGCAGCGGCGGAGAGCAGAGCCCCGACGACGACAGCGACGGCCGGTGCGACATGGTGCTCCTGGCCGAGGGGAGGACGGTGGCGGCGGGGAAAGGAGAGGGAGGTAAGAAAACCAGAGAGCAGAAAATACTGAGGCTGAACATCAATGCGAGGGAGAGACGGAGGATGCACGACCTGAACGATGCGCTGGATGAGCTGAGGGCGGTCATCCCTTATGCGCACAGCCCCTCGGTGCGCAAACTCTCCAAAATCGCCACCTTGCTGCTCGCCAAAAACTACATCCTCATGCAGGCGCAGGCGCTGGAGGAGATGAGGAGGCTAGTGGCGTATCTCAACCAGGGTCAGGCCATCTCAGCCGCCTCCATACCGGCCACCACTGCCCTCGCAGCTCCCGGCTTGAGCGCGTACGAGCAGCCGCCTGGATACCCCCCCTTCCCCACCGGCGTGGCTGCCTCCTCCTGCCCCGACAAATGTGCCCTATTCAACAACGCCACCTCCAGCCTCTGCAAACAGTGCACTGACAAGCCTTAACTGCGGCTCACAGAGACTCACCAAGAAGCACATGAGAGACCACTTTTAAGAACATTTTTTTTGGAGAGGCTACTGTGGTTGGAGTAGGCTAGAGACAAAGAAGTAATGCTGATGAATACTTTTATAATATTTACTAAATGCATTCAAAAACGCGCTTTTTTTTGTTTAAACAATACTTGATTGTGTATATAAATCATCCTTAAAGTGCTGGTATGAATGACAGTGAAGACCAAACAGAAGTAGGCCTGTAAGAGTGGCTGCAAGTTTGTTGATCACTTGCTCTGTTGTGGACCCTTTTGGAGATTTGGTGACCTGACAACCTGCGACGACTTTTTTTTTTTTTTTTTTTTTTTTTAATAGATGGACACACCTTCCTGGAAAGTTAGTCCAACCTCACTTTTTCTGCTGCTTCCTCATTTATTTATTATTTCTGCAGTTTTTTTAATTTCTTTCACTCACCTCAGAGACATTTGCTGTTTACTAGGTTCGAGGCCTGTTGTTCATGAACTTTTCTATCGAGCACGTGGAATGTCATGAAGAAGGAGAAGTGAAATGAAATAGATGAGAAGTTAAGTCGTTTGAGGAGTCAGATATTTATGTGCTAATCCAGACACTTGTTAATAGTTGCGCACGCATTTTTTTTTTGGGGGACACTAATAAAATTTCAGAAAAATTTAGAAAGCCTGAATGAAGGTTTATCAGGTGTGTCTTTTGTAATGTATTAATTTGGATATTTATATTGGATATTTTGACTTGCATTGCACATTGTAGTTTTTCTTAGTTGCTCCATCTTTTGCGTTTTTATTTTTCTTCTCACGTGATGATCGAGGTCTTCAGATTAATCGCGTTGTCAGGTCAAGCTGTGGATTATTGTAGATACCTTAGTTATTATATGAGCAAAGAGGGCCATTTGTATGTATTTCAGTGTTGAAAAGCTTTATTAAAATATTTTGAACAACAGAAACACTCCTGATTTTTCCATCTGGTGTGAAGTTTAGTGCAACTGCCTTTAGCTTTTTATTTTGGATTTGATGAATACAAACATTTTTTCAAACCTGAATTTGACATTTTATTAATCATAAAACAAACTATAGTTTTAAAGAGCTTATTATAAAATGAGTGTGTGGCTCTTATTTGTCAGCCTCGGACTCACTGAGAAAAATATTTAACTTTTCTTGATCTGGAAGTGAAGCCATGTCTTGGGCCTCAAGGCAGAAAAAAAAAGATGTTTGTTCTTCTCCATCAAAAGAGGAAAAAAACAAACTCTGGCCACCATTATTATGATTATTAAAACAATTTCCATGACGGTGTGTAATAATATGTTAATTCGAAAACAAGCGTGTGTGAAAACTGTCGACTGTAATACCTGGCTTCACATAATGAAACACATCGTTAAGGCAATTAGACCTCCAGAATGTGATTAAGGAATGTAATTACGACGCTGTTCATCGCCGTAATTTGGTGTCTTTAATCACAACGGAGCCATCAGCTGCACTCCCACCGACTCGCCCTTTGTCCTCCTCAGTCCTCTGTCCACACCAAAACACTGACGAGGGACAAACAGCAAAAGTCTGGAAAACACTCCTGAAATATCTTAAATCATCTCAAACCTAAAACCAGACACTTGGGACACATCTGCAAAATTGAGACAGGAAGTGAGCATTTTGAATCAGATGGAAACACTATTAATCTATTAATCCCCCAATCTGAGTGTTATTATCAAATAAAAACATTTTTACTGAAGTGTAAGTTAGAATTGAGAAATACTTTGTCATATTCAAAGTGAAGTGGGTTCAGCAGACTTCAGCACCATGGACAGAGGCAGCAGATTTTAAAGGAGACATATAGGAAATAAATTATTTTTCACCACATGAATTCATGCTATTCCTTATTATTGTGAATTTGAACCATTAAGTATTTGATATAAGACTAACAGCTTTGATAATAATAGATTCACAGCTCTGTGGCAATAAATAATGATCTAAATTCAATACAGGGAGGATTTATTTAAAACTACAGAAGTGCAACAGACAAGCAAATATTTATTTCTAGATGCATCTTCCAAAATTGTCTGACAAAAGGCAAAAGGATGATCAGCAAAAGTGTTATTTCCTTAATATCTTTTGTTAGTTCAAATGTGGAAACATCAAGAGTTTTAGTTACTTATACCTCAAAACATTAGAGCGACAGTATATCCAAATTTTAATGCTTCAAATTGACTTTAAGATGACTCAGTACATAAATAAGACGAGAACATTTTAAAATGAAGTGTATTTCTTTCATAATTCTTTTTCTTCAAAGAGAGGAACAATAATAACATTGTTCTCCCAGTTTACAACAGTGGATCTTGCTTTTCGCCAGTCTCCGATCTCAGCTTTGTGTCTGTATGATGAGCCATTCCGACAACAGGGTCATTACAGTGTCCCATTTAATCCCATCACACCCCTGAACGCCTTGAATCTTCGCAGAGCAGCTCTTAATCAAGAATGGAAATAATCAGGAGACATCAAAACAGCTCTGGCATGAAAATCCTGTCAGCAGTTCCTGTTGGGCATCAACTCGCTTCAGGAGCTTAACTCAGATATTTTAAGTTTTAACACAGAGACGGAATTTGTTTTTCCTCTGTTGCTGTTTGGTAACAGAGACTCCACAAAAAGCATTAATTATGCAATATGCATTAATACACAAATGACTGGAGCATTTAACCCATACTAATATTCACATTAGCCCAGAAGAGGAAATTCCCCAGGGGTGAGACAGAGCCATATGTGTGTGGAAAACAGAACACAAGGAAAACAGACCGCAGCACACAAAAAAGAAAAAAATCGGTTCAAAAGGCAGAAAAATGTCACAACTACCGAGGGGATGACAACATTTAGGTGAAGCATAATATGATTGAAGTAAGACGTTCAAATTCGAAAGCCATCAAATTCTTCTTGATGTGTGAAGTGCTAGATGCTCGGTGGCGCTTCAGCCATCGTTACAAGCTGGTGAAATGTCATGTACACACAAGGGTCTCTGAAATGTTATGTTGGTGGGTTGGACTGGGCAACGATACAGCGCTCCGAAGTCTCAGAGAAAACCAGGAGGCTCGAGCTTTCTTCACTGGCCACCAACCCCAGCCAGTAGTCATAATAGGCACCATCGTTTCCATTCACGAGTCTAATAAAGTTGAATCTGTCTTAAAGGCGTTTACAGCTAGATTCAGGGCTCATGAATAAAAGCGGAAGATAAAAAAACACCCCTTTTCATAAACCATAAAATGTCCAATTTACCATATCAAGGGCCGGCAGGGTGCCTATTCATAACGCGGATGTGATGTACGCCAAGGATGATAAACATGAAAGTCAAAATATACATAAGAGCAATGAAGTGAAATGTCCCCTTCATATCAGTAACAGGCCAAACTCTGGCAGTGGATTCATCCATGCTGTGTCATACACTGTGTATAAAGATATATGTGCTGCACTGGCTGAGACACCAAATCAACTGCTGGGTGGTAATTCACTTTTGTCAGGCAACTGATAGCAATGCATAATGTTGTCTTTGTGTTTGTGTACGCACAACGCAGCCTAATAAAACTGCACAGCTAAAAGGCTCAATTCGGGTTGTGTTAAGTATATATCGAGTGTTTTTAAAGTATGAGCTATACAGGTGCTGTGGTACTTAAAGTCTTAAGTTGCTCTTCATAGATGGAATTTTTGTCACATTCGAGCAGTCACGTATTTACATTTCTTCAGGTTGGTGGTGTTATTCAATCTACTGTAAATGAAAGAAAGGATGAGACCTTGTTTTCACTAAATCCCTCAGCTGGAGACTATAATATATATTCTACTGTATTTATGATCAACTTGCAGAACTTCATTGTTATATATTCTAAAATCTGCAGGGGAAATGTCTTTTGGCAAGAGAGGAAACGAGAAGCTCTAGAAGGAGCACATACAGCTTCAATTTGTCCTCGAGAGCCTGATGCATTTTAAGGCACTTCATCAATTGTATTTCTCTAAAGTTCAATCAGCTAAAATAGATTGTAAAGTGAAGATTGTTCCCCAACTTCCTTGCTCATATGTTTTGGCTTCTTCTTAAATTATTCAATTTTTGGACTTCTACTTTCAAAACTCTGTCAGATAACATTTGTATATCTGACACAGCCAGGTCCTCTGATTCCTGTGCGCTTAAACTGAAGCCAAATATATGACTTCTATAACACTGTTGGATTAATTTTGCTTGTCTGGAAAAGCCCTCTGTCCTCTTACTCCGAGACGAGTGACACAGCACCTTAAATCAGAGGTTCCCTTAAAAATAATTACTGAATAAAAAAAACTGAATTGAGCTCCTAAACTCTATTGATACACTAAAGATCATCTTCATCTTTATCTGTAAACACACTTGTCATGCCTACATTATTCTTTTATACAATGATTTTGTGTGTGTTTAGAGATGCAGTGCTGTAAAAATCTGACATTTGATCAAAATGTCTATATTATAATAGAAAAAAATCTATGAAATTCTTTTTATGATATTTTAACTATTTATCAAGAGTCTATAGGAGTTCATTTATGCCAAATTTTCTTGAGATGCTAAGTACAATGAAATTTCCTGTACGTTTCTAACTGTACATTTTCCAGCTTGCCTAATGAGCACCTAATTCATTATAGTGGGAATGTTTTTTTTCTCTGAGGCAGCCTTGAGGTCAGGTAAACATATGGTGGCGTGTTTAGCTCTGAAAGCTCTAACAGGGTACAATAAATGACGTAGTAATGTGTGATTATCCTCTCATCTGGAATACAATTGTTGAGTAACATCTCTAATATTCAAACTGCTTCCATATTAATCAGATTATGGTCCCAATCCCCTAATCCCTGTTTACCGATGGCTCTGTTTTTGTGCCCTAATCTGATGTTCTTTTATTCCTCGGGGATTAAAACGTGTCATGGCAGAGCGCAGTAATTTGTGGTGTTGTTTTGGACAGAGCGGGCCATGTCGCCGTACAGGTTGTTTGTTTTTTTTTCCACAACAGCAATTCACTTTGGATTTGAGCAAACAAAAACAGGTGCAATGGAGCGCTTCCATTGTGCAAATATTTGCACCAAACAAACCAAATCACGAACGCTGTCGGGAGACAATTCATTTGATTTGTCGACATTTTATACTGCAGTTCCTAAAAGAAACTTTGAGCTCTTTTTTTTTTTTTTTTTTTTTTTTTAAATCGGAAGTTTGAGGAACACTTTGATCAAAATATATATATATTTGAAAAATGCTAACACAAAATGATATTTTTCCATCAGATCATTAAATTAGCTGCTTATGATATTTTTAATGTCACAGCAACACAAAAATAACTTTGTGTGTTATCATTTATACACAGTGGTTTCGTGGCACTGGAGGCTCCCCAGACAGCTGTGAACTTTCCATTTCTGTGACCTTAACATTTGGATAATGTGCCACTGTTTGATCAGAGTGGATGTAGAGCTCACAGTGACCCAGCAGCCTCCCTGGATCATGTGAACAAGCAGAAACAGCCAGATACTAACACATACACATATAGCTACCAACTCCACGCACAGTCAAAGCGTTAAAAAGGAATGACAACTAAATTAAAAGAAATAAAAAACGGGCAAATTTGATAAACTATTCTGGGCTTTGCTGGAATCTCTATCTGGTCTATGGGCATGATGTTCATGTGTTCTTTGTGTGTGAGAGAGACAGGGATCACTTGTCCTGATCAATATGCAGATCCTGACCCTCTCAGGGTTCATTAAAGCTAAAGCGAGGTGGATTTCATCTCCACTCTCTGATATTCATTAACTCTGGCTTCCAGATTGAAATAAAGACATGAGGATGACACAATAAGAGCGTGAATCACTCGCTGCTCATTTCATACACACACTCATTCTCTTTGTTTCCCTGGCACACACACACACACACACATACACTCAGAGATCACAAGACAAATGAAAGGCCCGAACAACAGAGAGTTGTGGTTAAAGCCATAAAGAAGCCACAGTCTAATACAGCTTGAATTGTGTGTTATGATACTGACAGCCACTTGTTTATGTGCTATTCAAGCAACTATTCATTACCTGATTGCTGGACAGATTTCTGATTAGATCAGACTGTAATCTTAAGATTAAGATGCACGACAAACAAGGTTAGCTATATTGTAAACAAAGGCATAAAAACTGATATAAAAAATATACAAACAATCCAAAGGCTGATTGGCTTTGAGGTCAAACTGTATTACAACCAATCCTTTGTAGGAATGTAGAATTAAGAAGTGGATTTTAATCTAAAATGTGGGGGGAAAAAACAAGAGGATCTGCTACCCTCTGTTGAAAATCTGTCATGTTACTAGAGCATGAAACCCCGGCCGTTAGTGTAACACTTGCTTGGCTGATCTTCCTGATGTGCTGAGTGCTACTCGAGGCTTCAGTGTATCTGTCTGAGCAGAGGTCTTTAACAGCCATGAATGCCAAGCATGGGGGAGGCAGGCCAGGCCAAGCGTAACCACGGCGGCCCAATGTCCTTGGCTCCACGGCGGCCTTCACCTCACACTCCCTGCACAGTGAATTTTATGGCTAATTTCCGGCAATTTATCCTGGCACTTTCAGAAGAGAGATTCCTGCGGGAATAATGTGCATAATTTGCATAAATCATCCTGATAGAATGCATATCAGCATGTAACCCCCCTGTCTGATGCTGCAGCGTTTACTTTGTAATCAAAACTGACTCTTTTCCACCGGCGGATGCACAAGAACCATGAGAAGGGGGTCTGAGTTTAGCCGAGTAATTACAAAGGAATGAACACACACATACAGAGGCTCATGCACAAAAAGCTACATCAATAAAAATTAACCATAATCTTTGGAAAAAACATGAACTCGGATCTTCGTGGAATACATAAATTCAGCATCGCAAATATAAAACAAACAAGTTTTTATGTCTAGATTTACTTGTTTTTAAAGTGTGATACTGATGTACAAAGACAGAAATTGTCTCATCTTTGCTTCATTTTGCATAAAACACAGACACCCTAAATCCAATTATTTTCTCTCAAACTAGGTGGTCTTTTTCACTCTAGGATAAAGTCCTCTATTTAATCTGAGCCCCCAATTTCCCCTGGACATCTTCCTTTGTCTTGTGTGTTGTAGCAGTGAATCGCAGATTGGTCCATAGGCCTGTTTTCAAAAGCTCCCTCTGTGTAAGCGACCGATCATCTGAGGAGAAGAGACGGGGTCAGAGCGCAGCATCCCTCCCCCTCCCTCCCCCTCGCTGTGATCTAATTTGACGTACAGTGAGAACGTGCATATTCTCTTGGACTGCCTTCGTTACTATAATCAGCCGCGGTCAAATCGACTTTGTTGGTCGAGGAGGTGCGAGATGAAGGAGGGAAACGGAAGTCTGCGGAAAGACGAGGTTCTGGATTTCAGTGCATTTGGAGACATAAGGCGCACGGCCTGATGGAAATGCTGCACAACACGCGAGCTGCAGAAGAGGTAGTGGGTTAACTAATCCGAGCAGACACACAGACAAAACAGAGCTGCGCAGGGAAAGAGCCCTGCACTCGTTACATGCATTAGATTTTGTGACTGACAGGAAAGAAGTTGAAGTGTGTGTGTGCATTTTAGAGAAGCGGCCATCATCAGAGTGAGCGGTTTTATGTTGCCATACTACCAGGTCCTTCCACTGGCCCTCATCCCGGTGTCTCGACATCTCAGATGGTATCACTGGTGACAACAGGACAGTCGTCCGCCGGGTGGACGTTAATCACAATAATACAGGGCAGGCTAATCACGACTCACTGATCAAGCGCTAAATGACATGCCTGCCGTACCCACTGTAACCAGCCCGCTGCAGAGGGATTCACACACCAAGACTAGCCCTTTTTGGGGGGGGAGGGAGGAGGAGGCGGACAGTGGTTATGAGGCTGGTGCACAGCCATCCAGACAATAATTACTCGATGACTGTGGTCACATTAGGGATCAGTCAAAGCAGATTAATTTCGACTGATAGCATTGGTCCCTCCTAAATGCAGATTTTCTTAATAAGAGTGAAATTGTGTCGCTGAGAGGGTGAGGGACTGTGAGGTTTGCTATATGGGGTACTCCAATTACGTGGAGAGACAATGTCTTCTTCTTTGCATGAATCAAACAGTACTTCTGAATGTCAGCGGAAAAATTAGCACGCAAATGTGTTTTTCAAGTAGCCTGGTCTGATGTGTGTGTTTGTATGCGTAGCACAAATGAGGCGGTGTGTGGTGCGGTAGGCCTTTCACTAAATACCCAGAGACCCCGAGAATTACCCAGAGCAGAGAGGACAGCATCTGTTTGTGTGCTTGTGCCGAGCAAACAAGGCAATTTAGAGAACACCAAGGGAGCAGCTAATAAACACAACCTTATTCCCCTTTCCTCCTACACCTGGCTCTGAATAATGCAGCGCTACAGTAAGGGCGTCTGTCTGTCTTTGTGTGATTGTGTGTTTGTGTGTGTGATGCAATGCCAAAGCCTGGTTGACCTGACCAGGAAGGTTGCCTGTATGTTTTTGCACATGTGCCTGTGCATATGAGTGAGTGTGTATGTGTGTCATATGTGTGCATGAGCAAATGTGTGGCATGCTTGTGTAACCATTCATCATTCTACAGTGAGAGACATGTCAGTGCTGCTGGGAAATGGCAGGTCTGGGTCCCATCACACCCTGGCGTCTTTGTCTGTACTGCCAAAGCTGCACCAAAATGTCTGCCCTGGATACCTGGCATAGAAACAGCTCTTTACTGTACACAAAGGTGTATGGATACTAGGCTGGCAGAGACTGCTTTCTCTTGCATGGATGCTAGTCACAATGGCCTAATAGCGGTCATCCTTTACTTTATAACAGCAGATAAAAAGGATGTTTTTACGCCATAATCTCGGTAAAGTTGTGTTTAAAATTCCTCTTGTTCCTGTTTTTTTCTGCTCACCCTGCAACTGTTGCAGTAAACATGCCTTAATGAGACCTGCAGCTTCACTCGCCGCCACCACTGACTCTGATATGTAGCCAAAGTGACACCCAGTGAAACCATGCATCAGACCAGACACAAAATGGCCGTCCAGTGCCAAACCCCGCCTTGGCTTTCACTTCATATCACACCACAGGGCTTGGCTGAAGGCTTTACAGGGCATTTAGAGGAAAAACTCACAGCTCTCTGTCTACATCTGTCATTAACAGGTATATAAAGCTCTGCATATTCCTCCACAGCACTACAACCTTACAACTGCACACATGCTTTAAAAACACACACATCATATTTTGTGTTTTTAGGTTGCTTGATCACAGAACGTAGTCAAATCCACTCGGTTTGCCCTATAAACAGGAGCATGTCAAGGTCTCCTCACCCCTTGTGTCACATACCTGGCAGCCTCAGAAAAAAAAGTCCACGTTCCATCAGCGTCTGAGCCTTCGAGCCAAGAACACCCTGGAATAAAAGAGTGGGAGAAAATAAGTGCAAAAGGGGAGATTATTCTGAGTTATTACATTGATTAGATTTCCAGAATGCTAATTAAAAGATGTTAGAACATGGGCCCAGCCAAGGATCAGTGGGCGCTAATGAGGACCAATAGGCCTCTGTAATCTGTGCTGTAATGAGAGTGGTTTAAATGTTAAGTTTGCAGGGAGAAGAGTGGGGGGAGGTGGATGGATGGATGGACGGAGCGTAGATGGAGCAGCAATCCTGGAAAACCAATCCCACACTGTCATTACAAGCAGTAATGGTGAGGTTTCACAGCCTCAGCAAAAAGATAGAAATAAAAATAAAATGAGTGAAAAGCAGAGAGAAATTCAATTATACTAAAGGGTTTTTGCACAATAAAAACATTTTATTATTAGACAATTAACAGGATGGTTTAATGGCTGAAGGTCACATACCCCCTTTGTCTTGTATTACGACGAGGCCTTTGTAAAGTTACAGGGCAGTATCTTTTAATGGGAAACCAGTTATCCCACCCTGCTGCTCCTTCTCTTGCTGTTCACTCAGGTTTTATGATTTCCACACTTTCCAGGTTCAGAATAAAAAATAAAATTGTGCTCAAATAAGTCTCGGGTGTACAGTCTGTTTTCACCGTTGCTATTAAAATGTTCTGACTTTGGATACAGAATATGTGAGTTGCATTAAGGTGATGGGGAAAATAATCTCAGCATGAAAAAAAGAACATGCATTTTCACAATTTTCACTTGCAGGGCTGCAACAAATGATTTCATTATTGATTGATCAGTTTGTCTATAAAATGTCAGGAAATTAAAAAAATAAATATTCTCATATATGACAAAAAAGCAACAAATCCTCACATTTAAGAAGCTGGAACCTGATTCGCTTGAAAAAAATAGGGTTAATTATAATAGCTGCCGATTAATTTTCTGTCAATCGACTGATCAATTAGTCAACTAATCATTTCAGCTCTATTCACCTGGTAGACAAAAAACTAAATACAGAAGGAGGAATGACGATAAACAAGGTCTGAAAGGAGGAATCAATCTGCAGCCAAAGGAAATAGCAGAACAATACAAACCAGACGGTTAAGAAGTCAACTGAAATTAGAACGGTCGTTACTTATTCAGTGGATGGTCGTTATTAGTAAATGAGTCTTACTGACAGGTGCACCCCACTCATTTACAAATTAGAACATATCACTATAATCAGCCTGCTAATTTATCACAAATAATGAGTTGTGTTGAAAACAGGCTGGTAAATACTGCAGGAGAAAAGCGCTCTAATGGGTCTCACTGTTTATGGCTTCTGGTGTGCATGTTGGAGTGGGTTCAAATACACATGATCTTATTATATGTAGCTTCACACTGCTATGGACAAACGCCTAAACTTTATTACCTCTCTGGCTTGCTTGTCTCACGCTAACAAGTCTGTTAAGCGGGTATATAAATAATAGGCATGTTTATCATGTTCAGCATCTGATTTAACATGCTAATATTTTCTGATTGGCGCTAAACAAGCTCACACTGAGGGGAAGGTCATTAGCTTTGCAGGTATCTGATCGTAAACTAAAATTTTGGACAAACTAAAAATTTGACCTAATGGTGAGATGAAAATTTAAGGGATCATTAAAGTTATTAGAATTCATGTTCCAGGAAACACAGATGTCTGTAAAAAATCTCAAGGTAATCCACCCAGTTGAGATATTTCAGTCCGGACCAAAGTGTGAGATCAACTCACCAACCATCAATACCGTGACTAAAGTCATTACAAAAGGTATATGCACATGTAAAAGCACTAATAACATCCAGCATGTCTTGTATGCCATGTCTTTCTGTGCTGGTGGTGACACATGTCATCATGAGGCACCAAGTATGTGAGAGTTGTGTGTTTAACTGAGCTTAGGGCCTAACATCCAGCCCGACTTATGGTGCATAAAAAAAAAAAAAAAAAAAAAAGTCTGAAATTACAGCGGGGGTACGACAATGCTGATGGGCTATAAAACCATGTCATTTAGTGCCCCCTCTCACCCCCCCTCAGCCTGGCTCTCTGGTCTACTCACCATTAAGTCAATTCATCACCTCTTCAGAGAAGGCCATGAGACAGATCCAGTCTATCAGTCACTCTCTTTAGGATGTGGTTACTATTCTGATGATCAAGGATTTCTGCCATATTAAACATGGACGTGAGCGCTGAGGCTAAATCTAAACAATGACTTGAGAGAGCTGCTCAAAGCAAAACAGCTCTTTATTGAAAAATGTGAGTTTGAAAAGCCACGGTAATATCGCAAATTAAAATATGAAAACACTGATGTAGCAGTAATAAAGACTTTATCTGCCACTTGAAGCCAGTTGTTTGATATGTCACTTTTCTAATGACCTCTCGAGAGAGGACCCCGGATTTGCATTTTTGGTCCCTGCTCCTGTAATGGAAAAAGGTACAGTGGAGCATATTTCACTGGGCCTGTCAAACCCACTCACGCCCCTCTGCAAAGCACTCAGGAACTTCATTCCATCGCGCCCGTTCTCACGGCCGCGCTATGAAATTGACTATGACAAAATTAGCAAACCTAGACTGTTTGGACACATTCCCAATATAGTGGGGTTCTCTTTTTTTCAAAATGCAATCAAGCCCTGGTACATCAAACATGAAGTCTCCTTGAAAGTTGTTCAGTCTCTTCGGTGCAATATCCAAAGCGGCTATAGATTTATGTAATCGCAAGCTTGTTAGGGAGATTTCTCAAGCCTATTGACAGTGACGTGCACTCGGGTTTGGCAGAGGTGACATCTGGGAAGCACAATTCTGCTGCACCACCACGCAAAAGCAATTAGAGATCTATATTCCCAGACAGGTCCGGACTTTGTTCTATGGTGGAGGGATACATGCAGTGTAATGTCTTTATTAACATGACATGCATGTCCCTTACACCGTCTTCAAATGACAATCAGTGGGTCATCATGGAAAAGGGGGGCAGCAATCAGTTAAATCACAGCTCTGGAGATAAGACTGTGTTGACAAGTTGGGGCATCACAATGCATTTTCCAAGCGAGCTGTCCTGAGGATAAAAAGTGTCTAAGAAGATGTACCTAACACCACACAGGAGCGAAGAACTGAAATAACACCAGTTATCAGACAATGTTACGGCTACTTTAAGTTAGCAGAGCAGGATGGTTAATTAGAAACGGTTCAGTTTCACTTGGACAAGCTCTTCTCAAACCCACACCCCTTCAGCATTAAATGAATCTCTCCTGGTTAAAGTAATTAGTTCAGACTATTAATTACTATAATCACCCATTATCATGTTGGCCTTCATTTTAACATGTTTCATGGATGTAACAAGCCTGTAGCAAAGCCATTTCCAGGGGATAGTCTCTGTTTGAGTGCTAATTATTTTGTAATTAAAGGATAAGCTTGGCATTAGGCTATATTTCTTATTGTCAACAAATCCTGTTAAAAAGGCCAAAGCCAACAATGTCTCATAATACTTCCAAACTTCTCTACCCTTCCTGTGGCACTAAGCTTCAAGCCCATTTGTTCCTACTGAAGATGTAGAACATTAAAAAAAACAAAGAATTTCATTTTTTTTAAAAAAAAGGATCAGTAATGTCCTAAAAAACAAACTGTCTCAAAGAGGAGTAAAAAGTGCATTTGTTTGGGAGTATTTTCAGCTGTGGATTAATACACTTTAGTATTTCCAGCGACATTGGGAATGTAAGAGCCTTCGACTCAAAATAAGCTATAATGCCCCTGTTCATCTTCATGAAGGAACGTATCATCCAGTGCAACTGTGTGGCTAACTGATGGGATTTTAATAGATTTTGGACAACAAAGACACAACAATACTAAACACACATACACGTCTAACAAAATAACAGAGTGTGACACACTATCACAATAAAAATAACAGACAATTATTCTGCACAATATGACTAAAATCCTCTATAACATCACAATTTAATCTTGATTTATAAGGCAAACCATGTCCACTGGCTTTTGCAGAAGCCTTATATGTTGGCCCTCTGTGAGCGGCGATGAAATAAGGATGGGGTCTGAGATGGAGGTGGAGTGCGGTAAACAAGGCGGCCCTGCTCCCCAGCTGTGAAGGTGACACAGGGACGCTACACGCAGAACAAGCCCTTTTGATTAATCACAGGATATTTACTAGCTCAGATCTAATCAAGGACTGCAGGATCACAGGCTACATCATACACGGCCGAGGAATTTACACAGCAGAGTTAACCTGTCACCTGCCACTGTCCTCTTCCTTACATCTATAAACAGTGTGTATACGTCGGCCAGCAGTTACACACTGCGGGCAGGCGCCCTGAAACAGCTCCAGAAGTGATTGTTTTATTTTCGCTGAAACAATATAACCTGCAGTCAGATACTCAACACATGTCGTTTGATATAAAACCTTATGGCAGAGGGGAGAAAGAGCCATTTATCTCAAGGTGGTCGTGGTAATGGGATACAAGAACGTGAGCAGTTTTCTCACAAAGTAAACTACAGCAATGTGTGCAGCAGCCTGTCCTGCCAGCCGGGAGCAGTGGGATGCTGATTTTCTGAGGAGGACATACAAACCAAGGACTAACCCGAGTAAGCAATTGTGATCTCTGATGTCTTATAATATGACTTCTACAAAAGATTCAGCGCTCAGAAGAATGTTAGAGCAGTTGGAGATTTTAAAAGAACCAGTTCAGTTTTCAAGGTGAATAAATCACATCAGTATTTTAGCTCTGCTCATGGATGTCTGGTAGATCAGTTCTTCTCAAAGCTACAGAAATACATGAAGGTTTCAATTCAATTCAAGAAACTATATTCGTCCCCGGGGGGCAATTCAAAGACAAAAAACTGCTCTGTGAGCCGGCCGGTCGTCCCCATGAGCAGCGACCTGGAACCGGATTCACCTGAGTTTTAATAATTAATAATCCTTGACAGTTTTTTACAAGCACATACAATATTCTGATAATATAGTTTTTTTATTTAATTAATTTTTAACTTATTTTCTATTTCACTGGGGAGTTGGTGAAAATCAAAAAGAGAGCTCACAAGAGAGTGAATATTGGCCTTATATTAACCAGCTGGACACAAATACGACTCGATAAATACTAATGTTGCTCCTTATCTGTTGGATGTGTCAATAGAACAACAGTTTAACAAGTTCATCATCTCAGCTTAACATCAATCAAAGGTTGTCAAAGAGTTAAAAAAGTCAGTGTCTCGGCCCCCAAAGTGTCAAACAAAAGTCTAACAAAAGTCAGTTATTACAGATTTCATAGTAAAACATTTTGTTGTAGACAACAAAACCTCTGCATATTCCACTATTTTTGAGAAATGCTACGTTTGCCTCCATGAGAGTTGCGTGGGTTGGGAGACACAAAACAAAAAAATGATTCCCATTTTAATTATGTAGCAAAACATTATTAAAGAACAACTGTGCTTTTAGCAACAGCTGACTGGTAGGATTTCTGTTGTTCAATTAGTTGCAGCCAACAAATAATTACACATTTGTAAAAAACATTTGCCTGAAACTACATGAAACCAATACAGACATAACCTTTAGTGTGACCTGTGAGCTGTCTTTTGTTGTTAGCACATCTACAGGAAGAGACAGAGGCAGCGGTCGAAGTGCTGCAGCTCTTCTGTGTTTATGAAGGCTCGGGATAATGTGTGTCCTGCACTATTGTGTCGCCTGGAAAATGTCACTCCACAGGGGGGTTTGTCTCAGTCCGTACAGGTTTTAAGAAAACCCTGACAGGAGATTTACAAAGACTGTTACAAGGACAAAATATGAGGCCATGCAAGGAGAATGTATTGTATCTGTACTTCCCTGATTGTTTTAAATTGGTTTTGTCCGTCATCCATACAAATATGATGAAGCCCTCAGCGACGGTTGAGATAAAACTGTTTGTGTTGAATCACAAGTGATCTGTGGTGTTTAAGCAATAGATCACTTAGCGCTACTGAGCCAGATCTCCGCCGCACGAGCCCCGGACAAATAGTTAGTCTATTAGATGAGAGCGTTTTTGTCAGTCTCCCCGTCTCCCAGATATTTCCTCAGAGTGACGAGTCGCATTAGACGCCAGGAGGAAGAGTAATTTCTGTGTCACATCCCTTTAGCCCGACCTCGCTGACAATCACCAAGAAGAGGGCGTTTTCACTAAAAATTAATCACATTTGCCTTTTTAATGGCATCCCTCAACCCTCTGCCAGGAATTCACAATCATCTTCCCGCTATTGTGTTGCTCCTGCAGCTCCGTTTCCCTGGCGGTGACAAAGTGATTTCAAGGAGTGTATCAATACTTACATCACCCCTCTGGCCCTCACTCTTCAGTGTTGACACTGCGGCACTCGGAGCCAGGCCTAACTGGCAGAAGGCCATCCACTTTAGAGATAAACAGACGGAGACACGCGGCGGCAGGTTTAAGGCTCAAATACATCATGTTTTTAGATAATAAATTGTTAAAAAGAAGTGCACTCACCATGCCGCCGGGATACTCCTCCAGTGAGAAAAGATGAGGTTTTCAGGTGGCGTCTGTCCATTTGAGAAAGTCATCGCTGCAGGTCGGTGATATATCACTACAAGAAAGACGTGAAACAAGATGCTCAGTTATTTTTGTCGTAGTTTGAACATGCTAAAGTTCAAACGAGTGGGTGATATGACAATATACGGTATAACATGAGATGATAGAAATTTTGACTGTGATTACTGAGATTACCTTTTAATATTTTTGTGTGTATAAAAGTGGGCAATATTGGAACATAGTATAATTTTTGCATTAATGTGATGAAGTTTTGGCATTTAAACAATTGGATGTGCCATCTGGTGATAGAGTTGATATTCCAGAAAATTCACTATAAGATAATATGTACTAATATTATGATATATAGACCATGACAGAAGAAAAATTTCATGGAAAACCAAATTCTACATAATGACATAAAGTTTCAACATTACATGAGATCAGTAAGAGTTATCATTCAAATACAGATGCACAACTTTATTTCACTTGAATGGTTTTAAAAAGAATTGGACTCGGGGTAAAAAAATAATTTCTCTGATGAGAAGACCTTGAACTGTCTCATTCTCTCAGTAAAGACAGAAACGGTTTCTGCTGCCATCAAATATTCAGACAGACTTGTAATGCCTTGTGAGTGAGCAGCCCTGTAAAAATGACTGGGAAACAAAACACTTGTGGTAAAACAATGTTCTGAGGACATTCTGTCAGATTCCTCTCTTTTTTACAGATTTCATCACTGAGCTGCTGTGGCGTAAATGCTTTAAAACACTTTGACATAACATGCTGCGTCCAGAGACCCTCTGCCTCTAAATAATGAATCTACAGTATGTTCTGAACAGCTGTCTTCTTGCAGGAAGTTTTTTTTGAAAGGCTTTTGGTTGCATCTCTCAAGTCCTTTTTTTTTTTAAGAGACCAGCATCATTTGAGATGATTCACCTGGTTCTCGTCACAACGACGACTGACCAATCAGTGGCGCTTTAACTCGCAGCAAACTACTGTTATTGGCCAAGATGCTGAGGCAAAGTCACCATCATCCTCCATTCCTGCTGCCCCCGCTCTTCATATTTAATTCAGAGGTTGTGTATTTCTTTATGATTGCAACATCTGTTTGCTCCCAGTGCCAGCTCCCTCCGTCAGCCACCCTCTGTTCAATAATTCCTGTCCTGACCCCTAAGAGCCCCTGACATCACAGCACCGGCTGCTGCTCAAACTTCACCGGGACCAGACACAAAGGGACAGGTGCCTGCTACCAAATCATCTGGCTTATAAACCTGCATCACCTACATCACTGGTTTTCTTGTTGTGGTAAGCCAAGTGAAGTCTGTCTTCATAAAAAAAAAACTGATAGGAGATAAGAGTCCTACATATTAGATTATATGTAGAATGAAGACACTGTTATCCCATTGACAATGAGACCTTTTTGTTTTTCCTTTAAGATTTAAACTTAAAGGATAATATTTTTCTTATTGCCAACAAATCCCAAAGACAAAGACACGTTAGTCCATCTCTCAATGTATTTGACTTGCCTACCACGTCTGTGACTCTCTGCCTTAAGCCCCTCATTCCTACTGAAGACGTTAAGCTTTAAAAAATAGGTCACAAATAGTTTCATTTTTTGAAAAGGGTTATTAATTTCCTAAAACAGCTGGATGTAAAGTAGTAGAGAAATTCTGTAGTTTCTTGAAATAAAGCTGAAAACAACGTGGGTACAAGTTTTTATTACTCAGCAAATCAAGCTGTTCTGAGTCGTTTCCATCTGTCTTTAAACTCAATAACAATTACCCCCATACCTCGTGCATCAGATCTCATAACAAAGTCTCCTTTCTCATGCCAGCTCTTGATTGTCTGCTGCAAACACTAGTTCAGGTTTGAGATAATAAAGCTCTCCGTCTTCTCTCAGCAGGATGAAACTAGTTTTTTTTTCTCACATGATAGACACTCTGATAACATAAGCCAAGCATTCATTTTGTATTTCACATCATTCAGTGAACTTCTGCTCTTTAAAACAACAACCTTTAACTGTTAAATCACCATTTATGCCCCTATTGTAGTTTTTAGCAAATCTTACTCAAACAGGAGGAAATAGTGCAGATGTCAGGACAATTGTCAGCTGCGGATTAATACACACTTGGTGCATCAGTGAGTATGTGTGTGTTTTTAATGTTTTTGGACATTTGGCAATTTTTATTAGTTTTTTTGACAACAATGAAGCTCTATGGCACAGACAGACTTGTCAGTGTGGTCATTTCATTGCTGGTTTCAGTCTTTTAATGGGAGATTCTTTGTTTTGAGTTTGATAATGTGATTACCAATATTTGTATGATTTGGAAATGGCAGGCATATTTACGTCAGATTTACAGCTTGTCAACACTTATGACTGATCAAAGTATATTGTCTGGTTTTCTCAGCGTGATCCTCGCTGTCAGAGACACTGAAGGTGGCGGGGTCCATAAACAGATGCTACCCACTGACCTTAGAAAACATGGCGGAGGGGCCAGATGTTCGGATGACCTCGCAACCTTGGGACCAGCTGATGTGGCAGTGATGGAGATGGGTAGTGGCAGAGGAAACTGATCTAGTGGCATCAGAGGTTCCCATTTTTCCCGCTTTTTCTGTGTCGGTCTTAACCCCCCAAACCGGGCAATCCTGGAAGGCAGGGAAAGATGGAGGACGGATGAAGAGAAATATGTAAACACAGAAGAGAAAGAGAGACAGAGAGAGGCAGGGAGGACTGGTCAGTGGTGCTGACGGTTGTCACAGATGTTGAGTTCAGCACAAAACTCTGCCAGAAGCCATCATGTCAAGGCTAAGTTAGCTGAATGAACAAGAACAACTCCAGGCCCTGCCACTTTAAATCTCGCTCAAAATTCAACAGCTGTTTCTTGAACGAATGCAGATGTAAAATAATGATAATAATGCCTACTCACAGCTCCTGCTTCGAAGTAAACAATCCTTCTTGACCACACCCTGTACACATGGTGTCTCATTAGCTCTGCATCGCTGTAGCTCTTTTGGAGATTTAATTTTAGAGGCAGCAGGGTTTTTGGCAGGCATTGTCAGAGGGAGAAAAAAAAAACAGTGTGAAAAAGTTTTTGTGCTCTAAAAGTATTGTTAGAGAACTAACAATCGATGCTTTTAATCTTCAAGAAATCCTTTTTTTCTTTCCCTTTTTAAAGCCATAACACGACCAATAGGTGAGTTTACACAGTTGTCAGAAACAAGCAAAGCATTTTTTTAATACACGTCTACAGTACTGCAGTTGCTTCAACATCATTTCTCCTCAAATCAACGCCTGCGCTTGTCTATTCTGGCATCTGAAATTCTTAACATTTTGACTGGGTGCATCTTGGCTCCAAGCATCTTCACTCAGCTCAGAGAATGTCTTTGTGCCAAGGCCACAGCCTGTGGCGGTTTTCCTAGTGACAGATGAGCATGTCAACATGTTTGCGTGTGTGCATGTGCATGCGTGCGTACGTGCGCGTGTGTGTGTCTGTGTGTGTGTGTGTGTGTCTGTGGTGAAACAAAAGGCCTTGTAAGCTGTGAACTGTGTTGTTATGGACAGAAGTGCCAGGCTATCCAGTAACCAATACACCAACATATTGATCAGACATGGTGACATGCATATAACCAGTAAATATTAACACCAAATAAAAGAAAATGCACATATGCAAGTGGGCACGCAGACACACAGAAGCAGTGCAATGATTTCTGAAACGTTGCTTTTTCTGACTTTGGTGCACAGTACTTGGCCTCACACAGATGGACTGATAACGCTCACTTGTTGTAATTACTTGCTGAAAAACACAGTTATATAAACAGCGAACAATTTGTGTATCCCAAGACACATTTATGAGCAAATACACAAGCTGGAATATCCTCATTTGTCCTAAGAAGCGTCTCCCTCAACTACAACAGCATAAACGAAGGAAACAATAAATGGTGAGCAGCACCAAAAGAGAACTGCGACATGTGGATCTAAATCTGTCCGTCCTGTCTCCAGGCCTGTTGGCAAAGGGCAGCTCAGCTGTAGCAGGCAGATTGTGTGAACAGCGGACTACGAACATCTCTCCACAGGCCATACCAAGGTGTCTAATCCAGGAAACACTGTGAACATACACCCCGTGGGCTCCCACAGTGCACTGCACAGCCCACATCCCAGTACACACTACAACAAAAGCTCCATCTTAATAAGCCAGTTTGTCTATTGTTGAGTTGTAAAACCTTGTATTCTTAAATATGATAAAGATTATTTTACTGGTTTCTAATAGAAATCAGTTTGTTTCAAGACTTTTCAAAGGCTGAATCTGAGAGTAAATGACTTGTTAAGATTTGCAATAAAACAGGGAAGAGTGCATAAAGAAATAGCTTGAGTGCATCATGTGAAATTTATATCACTGTGAATTTTCAATGTCTATTTGTAGACATTTTGTTTTTAGTATAAAATAAACCTCAAGCCTGGTTTGCTTCATTCTTTCAGAAAATTTGTGACATTTGGCTCCATTAATTAGAAAAGCCAATTACACAAGATATTAACCCAAGTCAACAAATCCACAAATTACAAAAGATTTCTGCACATCTAGTAGAGAAGTTTATGTTTGTTGAATTTTTGTGGAGATTAATTTTTTTTTTTTAAAAATCCACTATGATAAATTTATAGATAATTCATTTACGCATTTTGGCACTTTACCTGAAGAAATATTGCCAGCTCGCCTAGGAGTGTGTCTGCTGTCCAGCACCTGTCATATCGGCTGAGCGTCACCCACGTCACAGGGTGTCGTGAAATGACAGCTCCCAATGTCTGCAAAGATGAAGCCTCGGGATGGGAAAAAAAAAAAACAGGACAGATCGAAATTTCATACTCCCAAGTATATCAAAGTGACTCCTGTCAGCATTGCATCAAAGCGGTGAAACGGGAACTGTTCATTTTTACAGCTGAGAGTTGGACTGTGGAAGGGGTTTTCTGAGGAAACCGGGTGGGAAGGTAAAACGTAAATTATGTTGGCTGACTTACAGGAAAACTGGTGAGAATGAAAAGCACGCTGTCAACCATCGCCCATTTGGACTTATAACAAAATACATCCATGACAGAGGTTGAAGGTGATGGGAGACTTTTGAGACAAAGATGAGAGATCGAGAGTTTCTGTACATCATGTGAACCTCATGTGGCACCGTGAGTCTGCTGTTGCCTGCATGGTGCAACAAGGTGGCAACCTACGATCTCATCTTACATTTTTTTTTTTGAGGAATCATCTTTTGCTCTTTTTTGCTGGATGTAGCCAATACTGCTAAAAATTATAATTAGACAAATGAGTATGGACACTGCTGCAAATGTGCACATTAAACAAGAAAGAAGGAATTTTATTAGTAAGATAAGAGCTTGAAAATTGTGGTAAAGAAAACAAGCATGGCAAGCAAAAACATGATCAGAGCGTAACACAAAACAACATGGACAGTTACCATGGGGCAAGCCTTTTTACCTAAGCAGTCTGGATAAACAAGTGTGTGTGTGTGTCTTTGCTTGTATCGGCCTATAGTGCTACAAGATACAGAGATGCGACTTGTGCAGCGATGACAAATATTAGAGGCTTGAGGCTAAAAGAATCCAAGGCAACCAAAATCTGTTTTTGTCCTGGGGCCAAACCCTGCACTGCACTGTGGGCCACTTCTGATTCCAGCACTAGCTGGTGTAACGCAACCAGCCATGCATTAGCATTGGCCCTCCAGTTAGAGCAGGCTCTTAGGATCCTGTCACCCGAACTTATCATACACTCTCACACACGGCCACGACACATACATGCAAACATGGAAAAAGCAGCTCGTTTGCTGCAGCACGCACAGACCTTTATTAGATACATAGATCCCTTTCTATCTCTGTTTCTTATTCTCTCTGAGGCACATAAATACACCAACACTACTCGCTGACACAGGCACCATAATTCAACATTGTTCAGACCATTGAATCCTCTCCAGAATCTCCACTGGCCAAACATACAGTGGTCGTTAACACCGGGAGCACGGACTTCCTACTACACAACATAAAAGACTGAATCTCCCTGTTAAAGCCGTCGGCCCATCTCTCTCACCACTTAGAGAGGGGCCCGAGCTAGCATACAAAGTTCAACAACTGTGAAGAAGGAACTATTAAAGAGGACACACAAAGCAGTGACCTTGACTGACAAGTGCTCTTCATTCTGGCCATAAACAGCAGTGGGGCCTGATAAGTGTTCATCGGTGCGGGGAGTAATGACCTATCCGTCAGCAGCGGTTGGGCTGTGTGAGGTAGTATAAATGGAACATACATAATGTACAGCAATAATACCAGCACGCTCACAGCCTAATGTATTATCATTATTCTTGGGGACCAGGTTTTTTCCCCCCTCCCCTAACCCTGTGTAGTGCGCCTCAACACGGCGAGTAAATGCCCTCCGGCCACGATAATTTCATTCTAATCTTTGTTCCATATTATAATTTTCATGGTCAGAAATACACCAGGAAGCAACGCCACATTTCTATCACGAGCTAAACAGAACACAGGCCATAACTGGAGGTTTTATGTGACTGTATAACCCCCGTTCTTAGTGCACCAGTCAATTTATGATAAGAATGGAGAGAGCTGTAAATTTATGTGTGATGGCCCATCTTAAACAACATCATTACGGGGAACCAGCCTCTGATAGGACAGCTGTATCTGTACTCACAACGGGTTTAAAGAGGAGATCACAAAATTCAATATTAATATAAAAATAAAATATAAAATTTTACTACGAAATTAAACAAAATTTCAACCCAAAACTATTTTTTTAAAGTAAGGGTAATAACAGAGAACTTCTATAGACCATGTTTGTTGCAATGTACGCTGCATGAATCACCAGCTCCGAGCTCATTGTGCTTGAATGTCATTATTTACAGGAGGTTATGGAGGTGAAACACAGGCAAACAAGTCCCTGTGTGACAGTATTTCACTCACTTCTCACTTTGAGATAAATGGCCAGCAGTTTGTTGAGAATGTCTGTCCTCACGTCAAGCTGGACTAGACATTAACAGTATTAGTCTTACAACGTCTGAACCAAGCAGGTAAGATCTTACTTAAGTCCAATACCTTAAAGGAATCCACCAACAGTTTGGAAAATAAGCTTATTTGCATTCTTGCTGAGAGTTAGGAGACAAGACTGATACCACTAGTTATGAGTGAAATGAGTTGAATTTGTTTTGGTGGCCACATTCTACATTGCAGGATCACGAGAACAAGATTGTCCCAAACAGACTTTCCACAAAAGGAATGGCCGTAAAACAGTGAATGCATTTTTCTGAGCATCACCCTGATATGACTCTTAGTGTAATCAGAATCGGATCCATTCGGTCCAGTAAATTGGGAACGCCTAGAAGAGCCATATAATTAAACTATTTTAAGCCATTCAGATGCCACAAGGCAACAGAAAGTCAGCAGGCCTGGCCACAGAACAGCTTTTGTGTGCATGCTTTTCATGACCAAAAACACAAAAGCGCACAAAAGTCTGAAAAACTTTTTTAATGTATGAACTCATGTATGAAACTTTTGTGGGAATTAATGGAATGCCATATTCAGTCTCTCTAAATTTTATGCTTAGTTAGGCTGCAGGAAGTAGCTTCATAGTCACCATGCAGACATGAGAGTGGTATCTTCTCATCCAACTCTTGGTAAGACAGAAAAAAAAGCGCATTTCCAAAAATGTCAAACTATTACTTTAACTGTGTTGTTATCTGCTGGGTGTCTGTCAAAATGTGCACGCCACACACTGCAAAGAGCAAGCAAGCAAAGACAAAAATCGGTAATAACAGATAGCAGAAATGTATAATTACATGGCATTAACAAAGAAACATTATCTAAGGTGGATCTGTAGTGTTTTGGCTTTACCAGATCAGATTAACAGTATCAGAGGTGATGTTGATCCCTAATTTGTCACACAAGTTAAAAAGCAGGAGTCCAATATAAATGCTGTCCCATATAGTTATATATAGTTTAGTCACGGTTCTTACAGGTCCATAGATTTGTGAACCTATTTTAGAAAATGTGTTTTTTTTTTTTCTGGATGAATTTTTAAAAATAAAACATCGTCATCAGAAACTTCCCCCTCGTCTCACTGACATGCACGATACTAAAAGGTTTATCTCCAAAAAATATCACGTACCAAAATACTACCTAGTAAAATCTAATTCAGTCTGGAACTTACTGGTTGTGCTGAGAGTTATCATGTAACACCATTAATTAACAGTCATTTCTGAAGCCTCCCACACACATACTGCATCAAACTCACAGCCAGTGTCCTCATCCAAAACTCATCGCTGCTCCACAGAAACAAGGATATGCAGTGCTACTACACAACCCATCATTCCTTTAACATGTACTGCATACTGCAAGAGGGTATTCTTGGAAAGTGCAATAAACTCTATTAGGAATACAGGAATAGCTGTGCTGCATATCCTGGAAAAGTGTTGATTTGCTGATTAAAAAGAAATCCCTGCTCACTGTTATAACAGTGTAGTAGCTAATGTTCAGTGCTGAGATTATTTTCAGGATAAATTCATATTTAGGCCTAATCTGAATGTTGTAAATATTGCGTGCATGCCCGTCTAGTCTCTCCCAGGTATCCCTACAGAGCAGAGGAAAAATGAAGGATGCCTCCAAAGCTTGGAGACAGTAATCTCCCCTGTGGAGGTCAAATCTAACATGGCAGGTTAGTGTCTGTGGAGATTGACAGCCTGGAGAAATACTGCTGCCAGGCACCCACAACGCACAGTGACAGTAAACACCTCCCAGGAAAAAGGCTGGTTACCAAGCCTTATAGAGTGACTGTCAGAGGGCGCCAGTCATCAGAGCTGCTGCCGACTGCACACTGACAGACTCTGTCAACCTATCTCTATCATATCCAAACCGCCTCAATAATGTGACCATCAAACTCACCCAGGAAGTATACAGATCCGACCTGTACACGTCTTCATCTGAAACATTTGTGTGGAATCCTTAGTTGTTCAGCAACAACTTCATATAAGATTAGACACAAACATGCAACACTTTGATTCCCACAGATCTTGAAAATGAAAGAATCATGACATGACTTTTTGTGATCATGCACTGTAGCTTTGTGTAAATTCCAGTGGAGAGTCACTAATGTTTTTGTAGCAAACCATTAAAAGTCAAGCAGCAAAAGGAATTGTTTAAAGGAAATACTTCATTGCAGAGTGGAAACGATTAGCAGATTAACAGATTAGTCATTCAACAGATTACTGATCTGCAACTAACTTGTTACTGATTAATGGTTAAAGTAATTTTTCAAGGAAACAATCTCTGATTCCAGCTTCTCGGCTATGAATATTTCCTGGATTTTTTTGTCATATATGATAAGAAGAAGAAGAAAGATAGTAAACTATCTTTGAATTTTTGACTGTTGGTTGGACAAAACAAGATATTTTAAAGACGTCAAGATGTTCTCTGGGAACTTGGGCTTTTTTTGGCAATTTGCTGACAGTCTAAAGAGCAAACATCTCATTAATGAAGAAATCAGTACTAAATCAGAACATAATGGGATAGATTGTATAGAATGATGACATATACTGTAACTAATTTTTCACCACTGCATATTTATACTATAGTTTTGCATAAATGGTGAGTAAATGACGTATAATAGATTATCATCAAAAGCCAAGCAGAACAAAATGGCTTGTTTAAAGAAAACTCTATTGTAGCATTACATTAAGAAATGAATACTTAAACCTGAAAACACTTTCTACTGACGATCTACTTACACTTAGATCTATGTTGTTTACTGGGGTAGCACAGAAATTGTAATGCAGTACAGCAGACCACTAATTGCATGAAATATGTTATCTTACAGGCTTGTGCTGTCTGCCTTTCATAAACAAAGGCTGACAGATCATGCCCTCAACCAGTGACCCTGCTGTGAGCATATGCACTAATGCAAGGTCACACTGGAGACTGGCCACATGAGGAGAAAACAGCCATCCAATTTGCCTTGTGAGCCCAACACCGACACAAACTACTGATGTAGTCGTCATGCCCTACAATAAAATGTCAGTGTGTTAAACGGGGCCCTTTTTTCATTAGCAGCTCTAATAAATGGCGCTTCTATAAAATAGAGGAAACCCTTTTATGTCTGCGAGAGGAGAAAATGATCAAGGGATATCGCTGCCCAAAAATCTGTTGTACACTCAATGTCAAGGAGGCTTCGTTGGCTCCCACAGAGCTCAGCTGTGTGCAAAAGCATAGCAGCCCCTGATTTTCATAATGGCAGGTGGCCATCTTTAAATCAGAGATCTACATACAATACTGGCCAAACAGCGCAATGACTGATAACAGAACATTACATCTAACTCAAAACATACCAGGCTCCAAATAATTATAAAATTGAGTTAAATAGCAAAGACTAAACAGCCACGGTATATAATTTAAAGCAAGGAAGACATATCTAGGGCTCCGATTGGTCTGATTATGAGCGAGGGTGGAGGGAGAGTGTTGTGCTACGAGGGGGTGATTGAGGTTATGAGGGGGTTGTGGTTAGAGGAGGCAGAAAAGACGGGCAGACAGACAGACGAACAGACCTATAGCCTGACGCCGTTCCCCCTCATCCTCTGCTTGCCCTTTGTCATGCACCCTCCTCACCTCCAGAGCTGTCACTGGCTTGTCAGAACCAATCACAGGATGCCATGCTGTCTGCCAGCCATGTACCAGTTTGGACAGGATGACATCAAATTTCTGGTGCTACGTGTCAAGGACCATATGAAAACAGATGTCCTCATTACCGGCTCGCCCGTGCTTTAGAAATATTACATATTCACCTTTTTTCACTGATGAGAGGATTGAATTTTTCAGTTTAATCCTATTTTTGATTTAGGTTAGCAGTTAGTCTGAAAATGTCTCAAAATAATAAGCAACTTGGGAGAAAAATTATAAAGTGTTTATCATAAAACACAGGAATATTTTGAACAAATAATGTCAGAAAAGTGCAGAAATTAACACAATCCAACAACCTAAGAAAAACAGTAAACTGAAACCCAGTGAAATCCTGGTCATAGTGTGATAAAACAGTGACATGTCCAAGCCTGGTGTTATGCATATATGAGGCCCTCTGAGATCCAGCATGACAAAAGTAACTTTATTGAATGGGACAGATCGCTGCTTGTCTGACTGACTTAATCTGTTTGATTGAGCAACGGGACGCCTTCGGCTTCACAAGTCCTTCAAAGGCCGCAGATTCTGCAAGTGTGAAAAAAGAGGGAGGAAAAAAGGAAAAGAGAAAAATCCCCCCCCACACACACCCCTTCTACTGCCACAGACACACACACCATAGCAGTTTTTGGAGGGTTTATTTATTAGCTTTAAACATCTTATTCATTGCCCTACCACCCAAGCCCTTTCAGGTCATCTGCCTCTAACAAAGACCGCAAGCCAGGAAAATCTGTCAACTGTCACTGTCATTGATTAGGAGCAGAACTCTGGGCAAATGACGAGGCTTCATTGAAGCCAACTGTTAAAGAGTAATAACGGGCAGAGTTTGAAGAGTTCGTCCCTGACAATAACACTGCTGCTGCAATTTTCCCCCAGACTCAAAAGCATGCCGCATTACAGAGCCATACATTCATCTGCTCATGCTTCACGATCTTATTATGAGGATCTAACTTTCCACTCCACCCCCTTTTTTCACCATGCCGCCCTAACACAAAGCAGACCTCAGCTATCATTGTGCTTGATCTGAATTTTATTTAGAGCTCCATATGCTTCTCCAGCCTCCTCTCAAAGCCCGGTGTTGATGCCTGGCCTCTCTTGGCCCGTTAACCATTAAAAGAGGGGCCATTCTGTCACCACACTGCCTATTGTGGGCCTTCAAGGTTAAGAGACAAAAGTGTGAGATCATGAATGAGTGCTTGGCAGTCTATTGGCGCTTTCCATCCACACAATTGAACTGAGAATCTGCACCTGATGCAATTCAAGCATCTATTTTGAAAGAGAAAAGCAGTTACTTTGTCTGCTCGAGTGGCCCCATTAAATAAAAGGGGTATGTTTTTATTTTCAAGCGATTGGAAGACTGATTTTCAACATCTTTGCAAAGGGCAGAGACTCATCATGGTGGTGCCACGGGCTGTGGGATTTGCATATGGTCTCTCTCCTCCTGTCTTATAGAAACCTAAGCAGGCCTCCTGGCTGCTATAAGCACCCAGACATACAGTCAGCCACACATGAGACACAGAGGAGCTGGATGAAACCCTAGAGATACTCCACACCTCGCAGCAAGGAGCAGGCTACAGAATTACCCCTCCACTCTCTCAGGGGGCTTCCTCTGGACAGACATTTCCCCTACACTTTCTCCCCTCGAAGTAGCCAAAGCTGCGTCTCTCAGTCTCCAGGTCCCCCCTTAGTGACAATTTGTCCACATCAGAGAGCCGTCATCCCTAACGAGATCTGACTCGTGACACACAGATGGGGAGGGGCTGGGCACGGGCAGTGCGAGCGCTGGGTGCCTGGCTGCCCCGGGGCTACAGAAAAAACGCCATGCTCAGACTGCCGTGTGAGAGAACACAACTGCTTTCTGCTAAGCTCTGCTTTACCACCATAAGCTCTACCAGCCCACAGCCCACATCACTGGGCCATTACAAGGGAATGAGACGCAAGGAGAACAATAAAAGGAATGTTGGTAATTATAGTTGTTCACGCACAAGCAACTGTAACATACAGCTTGAAAGTACAGGATTTTTAATGCTTATGGTTTTAAGGAAATATCTATCAGCATACTGATTGTTTAAAGTGTCACATTTAATGCCCATACGATAAAAAACACTAAGTTGTTTGCCATACAACCCAAAACTTTCTGAGGATCGTACCATCTGCTGTTACTGATCTTAGAAACCTTACAAATAATAAATGCTAAGTATAATGCATGCCACTTCATTAAGCAACAAAAGACACTTTCTTAGCACACAGACACATTAAGTCTGTGACTAAACAGCAAATCATGTGAAATAAGCTTTCATTGTGTCACAGAGAACAGAGCCTTTCAGCTCCTCTTCTATTCAGCTGTAAAACCACACATAAGAAGAGCAGGCAAAAATTTTCTTTGGAGCCTTCAGGCAACTTCTGTCAATAACTCTGTCATTGATAATAATCTGGAAGTTTCACAAGTCTGGTAAAATATCCTAAATTTAAAAACAAAAAAATACCAGACAATGCGACTCAATGATTGCGACTGCGACTTCTATTTCTACACAAAACCTTTATGATAGTGGTGTTATATTGCTGACATATGTTGGCATAGTGTCAGGCGATATAAGACACACACATTGCACATCCTCGACCCCCCCCCACACAGAGTTGACCCTGTATCCTAAAAAATCACAGCCTCTCTGTTCCGGTCAAGTGCATCAGCCAGGCAAATGTATGCAATTAGGTCACGCTGGCCACTGTGACCCACACAGGGGACAACAGTCATTGTCAATATCTTAATAAAAGTAAAATCAGGGCACAGGGGGGGGAAATTGTCTGAGGGAATCACCTTAATAAATAAGACAGAGAGATGAAAAAAGTGAAGTACACTGTGCGTGATAAAAATTAAATTATCCTCCAATATGCTGTGCTTACCCAGTGCTGACCTTTAATTTGGAAATATAACAGGCATACTGTGGCTGGGAAATTATGTTTTAAATACCCCCTTTAAAAACTGGCCCAACATACAACAACTACCCTTTAAACCCTTTGTCACAACTTTCTTATCACAGAAACTCATGCGTCATTGCCACCAAACCTAAATAAAATCAACATTTTTCTACTCCTTTGTTTCCACCCTCTGCTCTCATTCTTTTTTTTTTTTTCATGCTTCCACTCTCCTCAGCCCTGCTGGCTGCTCTCACCTTTCTCTCCTGGCCCTCTGGCCCTCATCCTTGGCTCTGGCTCCTGACAACCTCACCCACTGAGCTACAGATTGGCCGGCACACAATGCCCCAGATCCTCATTCACCAACACAATGCACTCACCAGCCATACACCTTCCCTTCTCTTTAACTCTCTCACCACATCCCTTCTGTCCATCCCCTCATTTTCTTTCCCTCTCATTCATTCTCTTCATTTAATTTCCTCAAGCTCCCTCCAAGTCTATCTCTCGCTTCTCTGACTCGGCCTTTCTGGCAACTTGGTGGTGACTGGTGGGCCGACAACAGAAACCATCTCCCGCCTTATTCCGGCGCAGGGCAGCGTGAGCGGGACGAGCCAGAGCTCACAAAGCCACTGCCGAGCGAAACAAAGGTTGTGTGCTCCATCATTCAAACCGGGGCCACTCCGACAGCTGCCTCCGCCACGCTCACACTGACAAACGGCCAGAAAAACAGATGGTTTGTGCATTCATGACCAGTTTAGTGGAAGCCCAGGAGTCACCCCCATTCAAGGGGAGGGTTTTTGTCAGCTATTCCATAATAAAGCTTTTCAGTCTGGTAGAAAATTAGAAATGCATTTTGAAATTGTCACTTAATTATTGAGGTCATCCCGGCCCCATGGAGGAGAGAGGAAAGAGCTGAGGCTCTGGCTTTGTGACACATGACTGATCTGAAAAGATGGGCTGCCTCATTTCACTTTTTAAATCCTGCCAACACATTAACATACATTTGTCAGTTTGCTTCTGAAAAGCAGATGCATTGAATTTTGGAAGCCAACTATCCTCCAAGGAGAGAAAGTTCATCATCTCAACATCTGATCAATACTGGCATTGCAATTGTTTACCTCACTGACAGTGAATCAAATAAAGATACAGTATAGCACGTCAACATTTCCCACTTATAAAATTATTAATAACTCAATTATAAGATGTATTACGAGCACACATCCTTCAACTGGAATGCATTTGTTCCTGCATTTGCACACACACGCATTTACGTGCCGTTCTGTTGTTGGGACTCTCACGTCATGCCAATCAAAGTGCCACACACATACAGGCACATCTGCACCATAATTGATAGCAGATGAGTGTGTCCAACCCACTGAATCTTTTATCACCTCTGCACTCTCAGATCCATATGGTTAAGCCATGGCTCAGGGAAAGGGGGCACTCGGATCTCCCGCCCAGGGTGTCACTTTCCTGGGCACGTAAAGCTCTGTTTTGCAGCCCTGGAGCTCTTCGCTTAAAGTTATAAAATCTATGGACTGACAACTGTGTAAATGTGCATTTCAGGCCCTACAGAAGAGGGTCGATCAAATTCAGGCAGGATAAATCAAGAGATAGAAATGGTTAATATTTGGTATGTTCACCACTTTTTCTTTGTATAAATAAGCAAAAAGTAATTAAATACAGGCTTATACAGGTATATGAGGCTAAGTCAACCAAAATAATGGTGTATGTCATATCATTAAAAAGAGCTTAGCGGTTGCTTTGAAGCAGTGAGGCGTGAACCATACTGGGCTTCTGAGCATCATCATCAAGCTCTTGGCAACACACCCCAAAAAGTCATTTCCAATTGTAAGAGAAAGCATTCACCATGTTGCACTATATCATACACAATACTGTTCACACAGATTAGCTGGAGTGCCAGCCAAAGTGACACTGACTAAACTTAGTTTGTTTGTTCCCCCATATTAAATTAGTTGCACATCTCGCAGTGCCCAGAGACAGGGCCTAACAATGCAGAGAGAACGGCTGAGCAGATATGAATTAAAGATAACGCCAAGCCACTGCACGTCTGTCTCTGCTTGGAAACCATCTGGACGTTCAATATTACATCCTTGTCTACACTTTTCACACTGAACAGGATCAAAGTTTTTTGACAGGTCTTCATGATGCATCACACCCAGATGTGGTTGCTGGCTGAACGCATTTGTTGAGGTCTCACTCATTCTGAGCAGTCATGCAATGGCCTCAAAAGTTGTCTCTAAGAGAAGTCACAGCTGGAGCAGAGATAAAAGTCATTTACTTCTCACCTCAAATGTGACAGAGACATTATGCCAAGCTCTAATTCAATCAAAGGTAAAGTTTGCTTTGCTTTAGGGAGTTTATGTATAACCTTAGAGCAACATTTTAAAAGAAAAGACTGAATTGTCATCAATCTATTTCAACATATTTGTGAACTGCAACAACTAAAATGCTTCTCAATTTCACTTATAGTCATACTAATATATTAACCCAAGTAAAATGAGTATTTCTGGTTTTGCTGTGTAGTTTTTTTGGTCACAGACAGTTCATATAAAGACCGCAAGCATATCTTAACTACTATGTGATCTAACATGTTGTGATCCTATTAATAATCATGTAGGCTCAGCATCATTGCGCTGGACTGGTAAAGTCAAATTAACATAATCACTGTCATCATTAGCATAATTTCTGTGCTAGTTTGTCCGTGTTACTTACTGTAATGTATAGCACAATAGAGACATCCAACAGCATGTTACACACTGCAGATAATAGCAGACCACACATTCTTATTGACCTGTGAGAGACCCACACGGCTCACAGAATATAAACAAGGATACACATGACACCTTCACACACACATACACACACATAGCATGAAGCTGATTGTACCCTGACAGCTTCGGCTTTGTTTCCACTTAAGCACTGCCCTCCTCTGACTGTCCAAGGAAGTGCATACAATCAAATGGCAACACAACTAACTCCTCTTCACTGCTCCAAGTTATTACATCTCTCCAAAGCAAAGAAGACTTCAAGATTGGTTTTATTACTTGTGGTGAGTGCACAGTCGGTGGATAAGCGACCCCTCCCCATCCCCGCTCCAGCCCCCTATCCAGTGCCATTTGTTGTTGGACTGCACCCCTTTGGCAGCGGATAGGAATCACTTCCTCAGAACATGATGTGGGAGGTGTTCAAAGATAGACGCTGACAGAAATCTGCTGCCGTTGCCAAAAGCGCTGGCATTTCTGCGACACAAGCAGTGACTCTGAGACGGATGTGATTTGATCAAATAAATGTGACAAATGTGTGAATTTGGACAAAAAATAGCAATCGGATTAAATAAATACAAGCTAGAGGTGGGTATAAACAACTTGGAAAATAAGTCACAGTATGTTGCTATGTTACAAACAAAATTATCTTTCAACAGTAAAAATACATCCTCATTGCCAGCATAGCCTTTTGGTTAGATTCTTATTGGTGTTGTTATAATTCTGAGCTCAACCAGCTGGTAACTAGATACTCAAAAGTTATTTTCTAGCCAAAAGACAAATAATTTTTTCCATCTTTTTCAAAGACTGTACAAACTGCTCCTGTGAGACTCAAAGCACAAACAGCGACAGCATCTAAGCAGAAAGTAATTAAACCCCCAGTAGACTGTAATCAGCATTCATGAATGGCATCAGCTCCAAGTATGATATACAGTACAGGCCCTGTCAAGGTGATTTCTCACTGCACACCGGCTCGTCTAACAGCTCTCACCACGGCCATCGCACACACACACAGCTGCTGTGTGCTGGTCCCTCCCAAATTAATACCCACAAGTGAAACCGTGACCTGCAGAAGGCAGCCCCGACCTGCCGTCCCAGAGCTTCTCAGTGGATCCACCCCCCGAGCGCAAGGCTCTGTCTGCCTCCCCCTCCTCTCTCCCACCCCCAAGCCTGAACAAGGACAAGAGCTTGCCTGGGATGAATAAGATAATCACTGACACAATATGTTTAAGTGTCAGTTTGTGTGTGAAAACATCTGTGTTTTGTTTGCATTACAAAAAAAAAATGCATTGTTACATTTCACTGATATACATTATGATTAAGTTAAAAAAATAGCAGCTGTGAATATAAACTGAATGTCAAGTCACTGAATAAAGCAACACCTTCAAAATAATTATTTCACACTTACATCATTTATCCTACATTTGGTCTGTTTACGTCCTTCTTGTTTTCCACTGCACACTTCTGCTGATTAAAAGGAAGCTGGTGTCTCAGCCATGAAGGATTGGACTGGACTACAGAGCAAAGCAGGAAGTGAAGAGACTCAAGGCCAGAGAGACAATAATGGACCTTGTCTGTACAGTCACCAAATGGCTACTGCTTGGTTAGCTGTAAGCTCCATTTTGGGACCTTTGGTTCCCATATTTAATTAAAAATCCATTATCACCTCTCAGCATAGTGAGCAGCACTTCAGCCCATACCATCCAGATCTGCACTCTTAATTGGTCTTAAATGGCTAAATTACTTTTCATGCAATCAGTCTTCCAGTTCTCTAAAAAGGAGAAGTTAAGAAAGAATTGTAAAATGTGTAGTCTTGTTAAAAACGATTCCCTCCCATTGGCAATGTGTACACTAAATAGAAATCAGCGTTACGACAAAATGATTCTCAAACATTAGTGTATATACACGCACAAACACACACACACACACACTTCAGACCTTGTGGCAGACCTTGCAGGAAAACTGTTGTTTAGGTGGTGCATTAATATTCAAAAGGTAATGCTGCCAAAGCACCTTGAGCAGATGCACACTGACACACATTGATGGCCTGAGTGAGGAGCTGCAGAGAAAACAGAACAACTAAACAGAAACACAAATAAAAGAAAACAGAAGAAGACAAAATTACAAGAAGGAAAATGAGAACTACAGGTAAAGGATGAATAAAAGAGGAAGAAAGAGGAGAGAGAAAGATGAGCTCTCCTTCACATCCCAGCGCCGCTCTCCTTCATTGTTACCTCGTCGAGTGCGGCCAGGCCCCAGCTCCCCTGGCAGAAACTAAGTGGCTTGCTGGCATATGGTGTAACCTCCATTTGAGTGCTAAAAGCTGGATATTGTTTTTGTGGAGCAGATGTTGGCGGGCATGGCAAAAGGCACAGCTGACTGGGCTGCACAGCTGGGAACGGTGTCTGTGACCCACATACAGGGGGAGCAGTAGTCAACTGAGAGCCACAACCTTAATGGAGAATGGAGAGACACGATATGAAGTTTGTCCCTCTATTGTCTTTAAGCATAAAGTCGAAAATGAAGCCTGCTTAGCTTGTGTTCATCGCGTTTTCTGCTGTTAGGATTATTCACCGATTGCGTGACCGTTGCACTTTGCAGCAATTGTTATAATATAGAGCTAGTGATGAAGGAAATTTTAATCTTATGCCTCACTCGTCATGTTATACTAGATCCCTAAAATGTGTCAGAGAGAAGCCTCAGTCAAGACACAGAACCCCTGAAAAATTAAGTACAATCAGACTCACAGATTGATGAGGCTTTATTTCTACGGCCGCTTTAATTTGGGGAGTTTTATTCAGGCTAATCACAGGAGAATGGAAAACAACCTCAGCTCTCTGTGTGCCTCTGAAAAACACAGAACCATCATGTTTTAAATTGGAATTAAATGAGCTTTCATGCCTAGATTTGAGCTAATGAAAACGAAACGAGGACACTTAAGAGTCCTGACCGATTTCCCAAACCCAGAAGCGTCCCAATGCCAAAAGTGGACAAATGAAGATTATGCTGAGATTATAATAAGGATGCCAAAGCCATTATCCAGTCTACTTTGACAAATGTTGTGCCTTTCTGTGAGCAGATGGGACCTAGAGTTTGGGTGGGGAAACAGGCAGAGTATCCTTCACCCAGTTGGCTAGAAAAGACCAGGATAAACGGCAAGCAGGGACACTGTCAAGACTCCCCAATATTGCATGTAATTATTGTCTGAGTGCTTATCTCCTTCAAATACATTAATTTTGCCGTGTTTAATGGAAACTGACCTGTTAACACCACAAATAATACTAGAATACTCTTCAGAGATTTAAATTTAATCCAGACTGTCCACTGTTTCAGCTCTGTTCACAGCTGTTGCAAGAATTTTTATGTCTACATTAAAAAAAAAAAAGACAGTTTATTATAAGATATTCCTTTATTCGTCCCACAATGGGGAAATTTCCAGATATAATGTTAGCAGGACCTCCACCGTCCCTCTGCTCATCTGTCAATCAAGCGCCAGCCGTCAGCCTCGGATTGGGCAGAACGCTTTGGCTTCAGCTACTTAATTATGAGAGTGTTAAATGCCGTATGTTGTGGGCTGGGGCATAACAAAACTGACCAGAGGCTGCAATAAAGGCTGTTTCCCCTTGTGAAAAAGGATTAGAATGGCCTGTCACTCAGTGGGGTCATGCAGAGCAGAGGCACTACTTAAAAAGTCATTTAGAGAATTAAGATGCCCCCAGTTGGGCCTGCGATCAGGAGGAAAAAAAAAACCACATGCTAAATAAAACACCAAATAAATACTCAGCACAGCCTTGAGGCGACCACTGTTGACCACTATTTTGTTTTTCAAGTTCTGAATCTGCAAGGCTCGGGCATGTTGAAAGCTGATCTCTCATAGAGGTCGCATTAATTAACAAGTGGTTTTCTTGACTGCACACTGATTAAATCCACCCCTCAGAGGGAAAGGTAAAATGTGGGCAGCACCTTCACGTGCACTTCACGAGTGGGAATCAACCTTCCTGTGGCAAGGTTTAGCCAAATGCACCAATGCTGACATTAGAAAAACACATATCTCCCCACAAAGACAAACGCATGTCTACGATGCAGATGTCCTGTTTGAAATTGTGGAACTGAAAAATCACCTGCAGCAAAGTGTGATGACAGAGACTAGATGAAAACAAGCTTCTCACAAAGTGATCCAGGGACTCAGCCGTAATTACCACACAATTACCTTTGATTACTGCTGTATTTAGTTACTACTGCATACATTATTGTTCCACCAGGAGCTGTTGAGACAATAGCGCTGAAAAAGCTCCTCGAGTACCAGTAAAAATTCAAAAATGATCACATTAGTATCATAATGTCACACACTGTTTCCTCTTCCAACATTACACCCATCCAAGCTCTACCTTTCACAGTGAAACAATCCATAATTCATAAGTTGAATGAATCAGATGAGGGAGGGTCCGAGGTCAGGTCTACAGCCTCAGGGGTAGCGTGACTCAGGACCTGTGAGTTTGCCTGACAACGTTTAGGTCAAGCGGTAACACTAAAATGGTATACCTCTGCATGTGGCCACAAAGCTGCATAATCTGAGCAGGTTAGAGAGATTATATCCAGGTTACTGAGCACTGCTGCTGCTGCTGCTGCTGCTGCTCTTCACAGAGGCTGGGAGGGCAGACTGAATGACGCTGCTTTGACAGACGTTATGAATACAGATCGGACCTCATAACTGACAGGCCTTACTGATGGATGCTCAGGGCCTCTGGGACCGAGCGGACGATTTGACAGTGAGATATAGAAACCTGCTACTACAGAATAGGTGGACAGCGGACAGGTGAGCGCCAGCTGGCGAAAGTGGGTGTGCAGTATGTGTGCGTGCAATAGAAAAATGTCAGAGCTCCTATGAAGGTTATCATCAAAAATTATTCAAATGCTCATATGCTGAACATGAGTTTGAGTTGCTGCAATAAAAAAAACAATTTCCAAAATGTTAGCTCATGCAACCAGTAATTGTCTACTTGAGCAATTAAAATGGAGGAAAAGTTTTCTATTATGTAAGGTTTCTATTTACCTCCAGTAAAGTATTAGTGTAGGCAGTCGTATAGGTGAAACACAAGATAGTGTCATCAAATTTTTCAACAAGATGTTTTCCCTCTGTTGCAGACTGACTCTTTCAGACAAGTCAAATGAATTGTATTTTACGTCTTAATTGAGACACTTGGGACTATGTGTTTTTCTTTTTAAGGTATGTAGGTGCAATGTCCTTGTAGTGTCATGTTTATGGGTGAGTTTCATAATTCCCTTTAAATGTTTAGATGATGTGCAGATGTTTATTTTGAATCAATTTTTGAGCCAAGCATTATCATATTTTATCACAGTGAATAATCTTTTGCACCTTAACTGATATCTGTTTTTAAGATTTTTGAAAGATTTTTTCTACCTTATGTCCAACACTAACTTACTGTTTTAATGAGAAAATAATCAAATTATGGGTGGACAAAAGGCCAGTTTGGGTTTAGGTATATCTTCCCGAGATTATCTGCATGTGACAAATCTTTGAAATGCTCTTTAAATAAACAGCAACACTACTTTTCCTGTTCATCACTTGATACTCTCACATATTGTGTCTGAATGTGATCCAGAAGTTTCTCCGTGGAGTCAGCGTGTGTTGATGCGCTGTGGCAGTGTGCTGTGTATGAGTCAGTCCTATCCTTCCATCTCCCGAGCAGGCCTCAGCCCTCACGCCTCATATCAGCCTGACTTTGATGGACACATGCTCCCTCTGTGCTTGGCAGGACGGTCTTTTGAGGAAACTCAACAAAAATGGCAACAGTGATTGGGTCGACACACACGAGCGCCACCCCCCCAGACCCCAACTCTGAAAAACCACAGACTTATATGATTAAAAATATTCACACAAGCACAAACCTTTAGTTCATCAGCGGATGTTCTTCATGTTGTTCAGATGAGCTCTGCACACTTGAAAGTATCTTCACCTTTAAATCTTATGACACAGCTGGACCATTTGTGATTAGTGTCTGACAAAGAAAGCAGAATGGGACTTAGTTTTCTGAGCTTGTTGGATAATTATGTTCAACATAATTCAGGCAACAATCTGCCATCTGTTAAGAGACGCTGAAAAACCAAAACAAAATTTATACTCAACTGTATATGATTTTATACATCCATATATCCAAAAGAGCTATTATAACATTTTAATTATCATTACTTATAAACGAATGAATCTAAGTAAATAACTGTACGGTTATTCTTTAAGTCTTACTATTAAGTGGTAGTGATGGTGACAGACTACAAACACTTGACATTATAAGACTGAACATTACTTGGATTGATTGTGTGCTCAGGACATAAAAGCCAACAAATCACCCACAGTGCTAAAACTCTTTATACTCTTTATTCAGCATGGCGGCACACTTGACTGAAGCAAGGTCTACTCCTTTGCCCACAGACAAAGGGAGTCCTGCACTACGTCTGTGTCAGTCTGCTCATCCCATTATATCCACTCTGCTGCTCCCAGTCATCAGCTATGACGAGCCTTCACCTGAGTTGACAGGTGACTGTCCTGAGGCAGCACAGCACCCAACAGGGGAGCCTTAACCTGCCAACTATCTGTCAGTCCCCCAAAACCAGCTCTGTCATGTCATCTCCTCCATGCCAATCACGGTGACACATCAAGTTTGTGTCAGGAAACAGTGTTGGAGATTACAATCTAATACAACATTGCCTTGAGCCAACGGGAAGACCCAGGCAATTATTATGAGACAGAGATGAGAATGTAAATGTTGGCAAGCCACATGCAAATAATTATAAATAGGAAATTTTTTCCTAAAGCTTTAACTTTTGGCATAATTGCTTGTGCAATACGAAGGAGGGGTAAAGACTCAAGAGGGCACGTTTCTGAAAACATGACAGAGTCTAGAACAAGGCCGAAAAGGATTTCATTAAACCATCATGTAAGGTTGTCCTTTAATTCCCTTAGTGAGAAAGGGAACATGGAGATTGTCATCAGTCTAATTTTAGCAAAAAAATCTCAACACAAGGTCATTAAATGTGTTATATTAAACATTACACCCCAAAATAGCCTAATTTCCACATGTTTTGGTTAGAGTTTTTTCCATCTCATGAACAGTGTGTTTAGCAATTTTTTTTTTTACAACAAACTTAATAACATTTCAATCAAAACGTCATTGAAGCCATTGTAATTAATACCTTAATATAGCAGATCAAATGAGTATGTGTGTGAGAAAAGGATCATTCATAGTGCCAGTTGGTGGAGACCAAAAACAGAGCTAAAAAGGAGATTGAATATTGGACTTTTCATTCATCAGATGGACAGAAACACAATCCCAAATGAACGTTAATGTTACTCTGTATCTGTGTAAACAGGGGGCTGTGGCTCAGGAGGCAGAGAAGGCCGTCCACCAATCAGAAGGTTAGTGGCTCGATCCATGGCCCCTGCAGTCTACCTGTCAAAGTGTCCTTGGGCAAGATACTGAACGCCAAATTGCTCCCGATGGCTGTTCCATCGGCATGTAAATGCGTGTGCGTGGTTAGTGGTGGTGGCCAGAGTCCAATCAGCCACCATGTATGAATATGTGTGAATGGGTGAATGCTGGCTTGCTTTGTGAAGTGCTTTGAGTGGTCTAAGAAAACTAGAAAAGTGCTATATAAATGCAGTCCATTTACCATTTAAACAGGCATCTGGCTTCTAACAGATTCCCATATCAACTTAAATTTTAAAGATTTAAGGGAAGTCATCAAAAACAGAGACCTCTCACCGACAAGGAACTACCTTAATTAAGATTTCATTAAACATCAAAAAATAAATAAATACCACATTTGTGTCCTCTCTATCTTAAGACTCATCAGGACACTGGACAGGGTCTAAGTTGTTTTTATATCTTCACTTTCATTGTGAATTCGGCTTCAAGAAATACAAGTTAATTTCCCTGTTGTCCTTCCCTTCTGATTAGACTGAGATTCATTTGTGCAATGGTAAAGGTTGCCCTGACCTAGCCCTGTAATCGCACATTTTTGAATGTTAGGAGGGGGGAAGCAGCCTGTGCCATATGGCTAACGATCACAACAATAAATCAATTTCAGGCACCCCGTCATAATTTATCCAAGAAATTATGAATTTTTCCATTCAGTTGTTTCCAGTTAGTCGTTGTGGCATTCCAGGACCTCATTTGAAAAGTGGCAACGAGGCAAGCCGGCAGAGTTTTAACCAACTGCTGGGATTTTACATGGGACTAATCATGAAGCACTGATTGATTGAAGCTCTGTTATCAGCGGACGCCCCCTCCCAATATGTAAATGAGTAACCTTTAGGAGGGCTCCGAGTGGCAGCAGTGGCAGATGGGCAGTAACTGTAATGGGGTGGAGGTTGGCTTGAATAAATATCCCATGGTCTGGAACTTACCTAGTCTCTACAGCGTCCAACTAGGATGCATGACACCACAAAGGAAAGACTCCAGGAATCAAAGTCATGGAGAGTAGAGCTGAGCAGATCAGTCAATTAATCGATTAACCAATTAGCAAAAAAATAATCTGCAACAATTTTGATCATTGATTCCAGCTTGTAAATGTGACTTATTTTCACACAATTTTCTGATACTTTATAGACAAAATGAGTAAGAAGAAAAATCTGCAATGAATTGACAATTAAAAAAAGATCAGTTGCAGTCCTAAATGAGAAGTACTCTAAAATTTTATATTATACAATGTATTGCATGTTACTAGAAAATAATATTCTAATCTTGGCTCAACAAACCCAAAAGTCAAATAATAATCACAACCTTAAGCTACACATCAAAGCCAACTGTGACCACTCCAGCCAATTTCCTGTTGTTTGACGTCTGTAATTATCCATTTAATTTAATAAATTTAGTCAAAGCCATAAACAAACACTTTTGGAAGTCTCTATGAAATGGCCATTAACTTCAATTCCAGACACTTAACAGTGAGAGGCTGCAACAGTGAGGCCCTTTAGTCTCTGTAGCCAAACTACAGGAAAAACACACAGACAAAGGCATCAGTGGAGTCTAATTGAAATCCTTCAGAGAGAGTGAAGGGGGAGAGGAGAGAGACTGATTGGGAGAGGAAAATCAACACAGACAGTCAGGGAAGGTGATGGTGGAGACTAAAGTAAGGGAAAACTGTAGGAAGCAGTTAGGTCACCCTGTTCCTGATCTGGGAAAGTGGCAGCACACAGAGCGAATGGAAACAGGGAAGAACAGACTCGGGCCCTACTGTGAGGCAGAGGTGGAAACGTCCATTTTCCCCTGCAGCCTTAAATTAACATGACAGCCTGTAGCTCCTTGCTACCGCAGAAGTGAGTGATTAGTATTATCGTTTAAATTGTAATTTGGCAGTTAATTAAAGTGACCTTGGTTTCTATTGCTGCATCTGTAAACGGGCAACCAGAGTGCCGTTCTGTCTCTCAGCCGTCTGCGAGGCCGCTGTCGCTGGAGCCCGTTACAGGATTAAGTCACCCCGGTGACAAAACCAAATTAAGCAGCTGTCACAGCCTACCTGCAGCTCGGAGCTTAAGATGATCAACTTATGACCGGTCGGGGAGCAGAGCCTCTTCTCCCACTCCCTCCTCCCATTATCATTTTGTAATTTATGATTAGTTTTAATGTTTTTTTTTTCCAGAGTGTCATTAAAAGCGAGATGTTAAGAGCAAACTGCATGAAATCATTGGTACCGCGCGTTAATGTTTGATGAAAAGTCTCTGACAACATCTTTAAAACCCAGTGGAGTGTGTTTAACAATTAGTTGTGTAGTTCTGAGTGTGGAAAATTGTTCTCTGCATTCTCTGACTCAGATTAAAGCGTGCAAAATGAATAATTTAACGGAAATGCTAATGTTTGAGATTCCCAGCGTATAACATTTTCTAAACATTCTAATCCTGAGGGAGGAATCAGATGTGACAGAGGTGAACTGAGGTAACACTAATAAACACCAGAGGGGACTCTGCCCAGTCAACACAAAGAGGTTATGATACATATTTCATACTGTGATGTGGCATGTAGAGTGAAAATACACACACACTGGACAGAAATTATACACATATGCCCATCATCCGCAGAGAAACACTGCTTTGCCACACAATGTTTCAATTGCTACAATCCCCCATACTAAATTACATGACTTTAAATGACCTATGCATGTGAATGTTTCATGCTCTTGCAACACTGATCATGTGGGTTTGTGACCAAAGCTCATCACTTTTAAAGGAGCTTTAAAATAATACACTCATATTCACACAACTACCAGATCCTCTGCATTGTTTAGGTAACTGCTTACTCTTCCTCTGTCCTCAAACTCCTCATTATAACATGACAACTTACTTAAAGAGCTGATCTCAGATTAACTAATGCACAAAAACTCTTGTAGCTTTTCAACAAATAACTGAAGTTGAAACAGGTGGCAGAAGGTGTGAGGGGAAGGGAGGGTGGTGTGTCAGGCTTCAGTGGTGATGGTGAGGGGGGCGGGCATCACAACAAGCACTCATGATAAAACAGGCCCATACAGACTGACAGCAGGTAAATTATATGTCAGCAAGGTCTGCATTTCAATCCTTGCATATTTTCAAGAGGCACCAATGAAAAGCCTCCCTGCTTCTCTGCCTGCAAACAGAGAGAATCAGTGCTAACTGTTTTTGATTAAAACGTCAGGAGGGCTGTGGGCTCCTTTCATCTCTTGGGACCCAAGCTGTCTATCTCCTCACCCCCACCCCCCGTACCACCATGAGTGGGGTCCGGCTTGTGACATGGACGACCGTTTATCTACTCTGAGGATCGTGTCATGTAATAAGCCCCGTCTCCAGAGAGCATTTAGTCTGATAGGGAAAGCTGATTGGGACAAAAGTCAGGTGACTGCAGAGGTAAACACATTTCTCTGGGGATGGAGAGGGAGCCGTGAGGAGAGGCGGAGTGAGGTGCGTTTCATCAGCCTGGAATCAAAGTTGTGCTCCACTGTAGAAGAAACGAATGCCCAGGAGTGCTATTTGTCACCATCATTACCAGAGGATACACTAGTGGTAACTTCAATCTGCCACACTATTGTTCCTGCACAGCAGAGCTGGTTCATTGTCTCAGTGTTGCACAAATAAAAACAGGAAACGTGCCATGAGGTAACATCATAAGAGGTTGATGGATGTGGCTCCCAACTGCTCGCAAAAAAAAAAAAGAGACATGAACTGGTGTCATAAACAACTGGGTCTGTAGATTATAACACTTACCCAAAGCAGGCACACGAGGCTGCTGTCTTGTCTGGCTTTGTTTGTTTGAGCCTGAGAAAAACAGAGAGGAGAAGGCAGGATGGTCAGAGCGAGCGGCAGCTGTATCCACAGATGCTCATGCAAAAACATCCTTATTCACATGTTCCCCTCCACTTGTTTGTTTCCTGGTAATTTAGCCCTTCAGCAGAAGAAAAAAAAACGCTGCTTTGTTTTCATACTAACAAGGCAATTAGCAATCATTACACATTTCTACTCCGGGTTGCCTACAGGTGGATATTGGTAATGATTTAACAAACCGAAAGCTAATCTCTAATTCGCGTGTGTGTGAGCGCAAGTGCAGCTGTATGTTTGTTTAAAAGAGAGCGTGACTTACACAGAAGGTTAAACTCCTAGATTACCAGTGTATTAATTTACAGACATTCACTGTGACCCATCTCCCCCTGTGTGTAATAGTGTATAATAGATGTGCACGTCCTGAGTAGGGACAAGTGCGGGGCGAAAGCGGGAGGTGCAGTAGTGAGGTGGAAATTGGAGCAGACAGGAGGCATTGACACCAAAAGAGTTGTAAACGGTGCTCCTGGCTCCCCAAGGACGGTCTGTCACGCTGTGATCACCAGTAACACCGTCAGGAGAGCAAGAACAGAGGCAGGGGAGGGGAGGGGGAGGAAGGGGGAGATGGGCCACCAAAAAAAAAAAAAAAAAAAAAAAGAAGATAACATGATTACAGATAAAATACCATGGGGAGTAAGACCAAAGGTGTGAGCACACTGTGGACACAGCATTTAGACCAAAATTCACATGACCTGAAAAGGCCAGAAATTGTGGTTTGTAAACATAAAGTGAAGGTGTGAGTGTGGATAGCAGGTTAACAACAGGAGTACACAAGGTTGTGAATCTCGGTCACTGTCCTTGTACAAGCAGCACTGCTTCTTCTCCACTGGTTCTAATATTATAACAGACAGTTCAAAAACAAGAACATAAACAAAGATTTCCTGAATGAGAGGTCAACCCCAGCCAATTCTGTCTGACTTTGCCATTAGGGCTCTGTGATTAACTGAGCATTTAGAGGAGGTGACATTAAAAGTTATTAACTGACTCACCTTTATACATAAGAAGAAGAAAGTAAACAGAGCAGACTCTAAATTTGCATTTGACAGTTTTACTCAACGATAACCTGAAGTCAGACTGACTGCTCACCTACTTTTGCTTAAACCACGATTTTTTGCAACAAGCACCATATGGATGTGGTTTATTTTTTAGACTGACATTAACTTGCTAACCTTATTACAGACTGCACAGCACTTAAGACTGCAACCTCTTCCTATTCAGCTAAGTGCATTAGTTTACAAGAAAAATTTCTTATTGATCTCAAACACATCAGTTATGCACCTGTGCTGCAACAATCAACTAAAATCAGCCCATTCCAATAAGTGTTTTTTCTAACTACCACACAACGTCCTGTTCTTTCCCCCATGTTCATGGTCCCCAGCTCTCTGTGCTCTGTGGCCTCATTTCATATGCAAGTTCATCTGGCTCGGGAGAGCGTGGCCCTCACTGCAGAGTGGCCCAACAGAGTCCCCAGGGCCAGGCCCTCTGTTCAAGGTCCCCAGGGGCCAACCCCCTACCCTGCTTACCTGCTTCAGTTCATATGAGCGGCTATGGCTGCCATATGTGAAGCTGTAGGAAAGCAGATGCTGTTTTTCCACTTGTGAAATCAAGTTTTTGGAAAGCAGTCAGCATTTTGATGGCCAGAGTCGACTCAGTCACCGAGTGTAAAGGGGAGAGGGCAGTGAGTTGTACTGTGTTGCATGCTAACACTGCAACGTCTGATCATCGCTGTGAGGTTATGCTGATCTTGCAAAGTGTTGACATGGCATTATCCTATGTGTTAACACTTGTGTAAGCCATTCAAGTACATACAGTACAAAGACACACACACACACACGCAGTCTTGATGTGGACCTGTCTGTAGCTGAGCAGTTCCTTTGTCAGTCATCTGCTGATGCTGATAGACAATACGGGGGTGAGGATGCGTGTCAGAAACAGAAAAGCCTGAATGAAATGACAGACTCTCTCGCCGGCCCTCTCCTCCACCGCCTCCATCTCTCCCTGTCCCCGCACATCTCACCCACAGCAGCCTGGGAAGCCATGACAAGCCTGACACCTGTCAGTCATACACTCACAGACAGGACGGAGAGGACAGCAGCATACACCGCTCCACATGCTACTGCAGCAAAGCACTGAACTCTCTTCGCCACTCAAACACACACACAGCAGGTGTAGTAGCGTTGCTGCATGGTGACACTGCTGATGTAACCTGTGTGAAACAAATTGTTTTTCATCCATACTTTGAAACATTTAAAGCAACAAAGAGACAATATTAACAATAATTAAATATAACTCCAACACAATTTCATTACATCAATAGTTTATCAACAGTCTGAAAGCAGTAATCCATAAAGAAGCCTGATGTATTATGTTTTGATGTGGAGGATAATAATGTTACAATTAAAGTAGTGCTGACTTGAAGTTTGAAAGGTTAGATTTCACGCAGTTAGGTGTCAAAGCGCTGAACGACGGCAGCCACCGACTCCCTCCTGGCGACAAATTTCATTAACAAACCTGATGTATACAGCACGCACAGCCACAGTTCAAATGGAGGGCATAAATTTCAGCCCGTGGGGCACTGCGGTCACATTACAACTAATCAGCCGCTCTCCTTATACCCTTCTGGAAAAATCTTCTTCTGTTCAGATGGGTGGGGGCAGATAAAGGAAAATATGATGCTTTATTTCTAATCAGCATAAATTACCAGCATCCATCAGGTGAGGCTCAAATTAAAATCCTCATATGACAAAGCAATGGGAACTGTGTGAGCTCACTCATGAATCAGTGTGATTTAATCCAATCATCAGAGACCCCAAAGCCAAAATTTCCACTCAGGATCAACCCAATTGCCCTTCGTCACATTTTCTTCATTAAGTCTTAAAAGGGAACATTTGGTTCTGAGGGTCAGCAGGATTCAAAATTGCTCACATTTTCTCTCTTCAGGGCAGAGTGACCTACCAAGGAAACCACATGAACCACACATTACATCATCCTACCCAAACGCCTGATCTTGTCTGTATCATTTTTCACTTTTAAAATAATAATTCCTCACGCTTTGTCATACTTGCTTTGTCGTTAATTAAATCCTACTAGTTACATACACTGCACTAACTGAAAAAGTTGCAATCCCCAATGACCATTTACAGAATACACCCATGGCCTTATTATCTTATTCTCTCGTGTGTCTCTGATTACAATTCTCCCAACCGGCTAAATGTACAGTACCGTCATCCTGCTGTAAGGCTGCAGAACAAAGCTCCACTTAAACACTCTGATTAGACGAGTTGAAACTCACTCAAAACAAAGAGATGAGAGGGTTATGGTGTGTGTAAACGGCCAAATTATCTCCATCGCTGCTCACATAGATCTAAAAATGCCTCACTACAAAACAAGGGCTGGTGCTTCTCTTCACAGGGTGGAAAACTACATTTAAAGCTCAGATTAGAGCTGAAACGATAAATCAACCGTTCAATCGACAGAAAATTAAAAACCATTTTTATTAATAATTTCTCTCTTTAATTTTCTGCCTTTTCTGTTTTATATTATTGCAAATGAATGTCTTGTTGGTAGAATATACAAGCAATCCATACCTCACCTTGGGCTCTGAGGAAATGTCATGTGTTGATTGTATAGCCAAAATGGTTAATCAAGAAATCATATTATAGAATAATTAATAAAAAATTCAAGCTCTAACTGAAATTCTTGGAGAAGTAAGCCACCGGTCTATGTGCATCAGACTAGTCGAGTATTCACATTTTATGATACTTCTACTCCATTACATTTTGGAGACAAATATATATAATATTGAGTAGCCTTAGTTACTAGTTACTTTACAGATTTAGATGATTTATGTAAAATTAACTACTCAGCTCAAATCAACTAACAAATGCTGATACATTATTGTATCATGGTTCAGCTAACCAGCAGTATACAAAGTAATGAAATTTAGTCCCACCTTTACCAGCTGCAACATTAAAGCAATGTACACACGAATGCATCAGTAATTATAACCAGTTACTTAAGATTTTGAATGCAAGACTTTTACTTTGCTGAAAATGTGGCCATGATGAGTATAAGCTAAATGTCTCATCATCACTTTTTCTATCTTAAAACTTTCTCTTAAATAGCTCAAAGCTGCAGATTCTTGTCAGCTAATCTGCTTTTACCTGTTTTTATCTGTATGAAACACGCTGTGTGTTTTTCTTTTGGATGTGGTCAGACAGAGAAAAGGGGGCAGCTGGTTGTTGAGCTTACCTGAAATTGGCGTTTGTAAATAACACTCTTAACATAAGCTGAGCTCCTGCTCCTTCATGGTGAAACTGGTTGGTGTGAATCAAGCTGAACAGTTTTCCACCGAGGACAGACAATCGATTAGAGGACAGGCTCCTACATTCAATACAAACACCGGTTCAAAATGTCCTCCACACACTGCGGCCCACAAGCACACCTGTGAGCTGATTGGCAAGCCCCGCCCACTACCTGCCACTCAAAATGATATCAAAATAAACCCCAGAGGGAACTACGTGCCTACCATTTAAACAATTGATATAAAAAAAATACTATTAAATGTTTATTATTTACAATCTCACTCCATCATGGCTAAATGAATAAATCTGCTGTTCCTTTATTCCTCTTTATTCCTCCTGTTCTCACCGGATTGTTTGTACTGTCCTTATGGAATATTGGTAATTTAGTGGTTATTTATTTCAACACATCCAGTTAAGAATATGCACCATGACAGCATAGTATTAGTGGAAATAAATATGGTCTCTGACACAAAAGTCTTCGACCCACCACAGTATGACACAGTATTTTGCTTTAATATTAAATAGAAAGAAGAAAGTCTCTCAGTTTATCAAATGAACAAAAACCAAGTGCAACACAAGTTGGAGTCTCTGGGGATGCACTGCTTTGTAGGATCTTTATTTTTCTATATTTAAGTTTCTTCACTGTTGCTAATAATGAGCCCTAAAAACTGAGATTCGACAGCTACAGTATCTGAGAGTGATATCTGAGTTGCAGTGTTACGTCTGCAGTGGGTTATTTTTCCTATTTGCACTTTAAAGATGGAGATTATAGGAAGCAGGTCCATAAGTGTATCATAATCGAGCCCAGATATCAGGCATTTGCTTTAAACACTTTAAGACAACTGTGATATACAGTAAGTGTCAAGTTCAGGTCATTTATTAGTAAAATCATACAACCAAAACTACACGATTCAATTTGTATATTTTATGATAGAAATACACACCAACAGTAACATTGAGTACGCAATTGCAATAATGAAATGCCTCTGGTTTTACAGCTCATATATTTCTTGGCAAAATAACACCAATTCAATTTGGGTGAATTTTTAAGTATTATTATTTTAACCTTAAGTGGGATGACCAGAGCCCTGATGTCCTTGCAGTGCATTTCTCCAGCCTCTGGTCACAGATTTAAGACTGGAGTCAAAAAGATGGCGCACTACGGACATGAACCCTAAAAGCCTCTTTACTGTTTTCACTTCAACTTATGATACTAATTAGTGTAATTGATCTAATTATTAGTTAAAGTGCACATATTTAACATTTGTAAAAATGTTTAAAAGTGCATGATTAAGAGCACTCCAGGACACCTCTATAAAACATGGGAGTTAAGAGAGACTACAATGGAACTTGTCCAATTAATCAAATAAGTGTGGCAATTAACTAAGTGAGTGTTTAAGGGGCTGCAGCAAAAGAGAGGACAATTGATTTTCTCTGAAAGTACTTACGGCCTCTCATTTCATTAGAACTAAAGAGTGAAGATGGTTGAGGGTCTGAATCCAGATATACAATGTATAATAAAAGTGCCTGCAGCTGAATTAATGACACAGAGGAATATTAAATATGATCAAAATCAGGACTTAAAATGCAAAGGAAATATACAGAACTAATTATTTACAACTTATGGAAAGGCTTTGATTGGGCCTGTTTTCGCCCAGCATTAACATAAATGCATCTTCTTTTGCAAAATGACAATATCCTGGGTTGATTCTGAACCTTGTGGCAGCGAGTTCAAAGGCAAGAAACACATCCAATCAGGACAGCCTTGGAAGCGGCTCTCCCTGCCTAGATTAGTTTTATTGAACAGATGGCGTTTCAATTTTGAACTTTTGCACTGGTGCAAAAAAAAGCTTGGAGAGTCAGGCTGTTTTTCTCACATCACTGACAGAAGCTGCGCATCAGATGAAGGGGATGTGTGAAATAGCATTCCCAAGCATTTCTGTCTCCATGCTAAGGACACAGACACTCAGATACAGACACGGTGCGGAGGATGGACCATGCTGCTCCATCAGATGTTAAAACAAAAAAATATCAAAGGATAGGGATTCAGTATGAGCTCTCCACTGAATGTACAGCTATTTTATGGCGATGAGTTGTATTATATACTGGCTATAAGGTGGGTTTTGTGTGGCGTGTGTGTGCGTGTGTGTAAATGTGTGATTAAATAAACAAAGAGAGGCAAATCACGGGGGTCCTGTCATATCAAAAATAGAGCATCAGTGAGTTATTTAATGTCTCTCTGCCACCATCCGCTCCTATTGCCCCACATTAGCAGCATCATGTTCTCAATTTTCCCCCAGTAGCATTGCTACTCCTGGCAGCCAGCTCGCCCACGCCGGCACGAGTCGAGAGGACAACTGGAGAAAGATCACAGTTCAGGCTCAGTCAGACGGAAAATATGGAAATCAGGCGGTGGACGGACGGACCGCTGTGTGTTCCCCCTGTTTCAGCAAGCTGCCACAGTTTGACTGACAAACTGACTTTTTGAGGGGCCTGTGCCCATTCCAGTCAGAGTTTATTGAAGGTGATTTTGATCTCCTCCATGAGGCCACAGCAGTGGTGCTGCCATCTGTCACCTTGATTGCATGGCGGCCTCTCTAGGGGGAGCGCCATGGCTCCTGATCGTTTACAGATTGCGCTGCTTTCGCCTCCATAAGGGCCACATGCACAGGGCCAGATGGTGAGCATACACGCTTATTATGAGTCTTTATCTCTGTGCAGGAAGGAGTGGAACCATTAGGCCTCCCTCAGGATCTCCACTCCTCTCTGCAGCCATGCTGTTCCTCCACAAATACAGTCCTCTTCTTCAGCTGTCACTGGCCTACGACAACACACACACATGCACAGACACACATACATAGCACACAGGACCACTTGTCAAAAAAACAAACACAGATCTACTCAGGGCATGTGACGGTTGTGTTAATGCATCTGCATACACACACAGACACACACTAACACCTGTTTCTAATCCTGAATAATAGGAAAATATGGCATGTGGCAAAATGTTGGGTGGGGATGGGTGTTGGTGACATTCGTTGTCTTGGTAACACACTGTCATGTATTCGACATTGTGATTTGATGTGTGACATGTAGGATTATAGACATCCTCTGTTAATGTCACACCTTCACATAATATGTTGACAGTATCCTGCAGGATGATGGCAAAGGCTGCGCGAGACCACATGGGCCAATTGATCAGCACTAATAAATGCTTCTAAAGAGGCATCAGTGTGTGTGCCTGGAAAATTGTCATAATAAAATAATCAGAGCACTACGCTGCGCAACAGAGTCTGTGGGCACAAATGTCCATTCATGCATGAGTCTGATTCAAACAGATCCAGCCTGGTATGAGACATTGGCAGGAGGCTGTTGTCCCTATCCCTGACATATGTACTGCATGACCAGGAGGGTGAAGAGTATGTTCAGGATTAAAAACTGACATGTGTAACGTCACCACACATTTGTCATGCTCCTTTAGAAGCCTGAAGTTCATTCACTTAAATGCCGCTCATTGTTTGGTAAACTGTGTGATTTTTATAGAGAGGCGAAATGGAATTCATAATTATTCAGGCATTTACGGTGTAATGCCTTAATGAGCATTTACTAAGCTCTTCATGAGAGGTAATATCCCACTTGATCAGAGATTAACAAAGAGCATTTCAGTGCACACTTTAATGCAAAAGGCTTAACTGCTTGAAGCATGGCTTCATTTCTCTCAATTACATCTAATCTAATGTTTGGATTCGCTCAGCAAAGATGCACTATTCAAGCGCATAGCTGACCTAATGAGTGAAGAAACACTCCCTTGCATAAATAATGTCTCAGGATTTTCACTGTAGCATATCCGCTGAATAAAAATGAATACGGTTCCTTTGTGTGAGTACTGGAAACCCACTAATTCGCTGCATGTTTGTCAGAAGAGTGTGTGGATATCAGTAGAACGTACAGCATGCACTCTATTGTCCTTTGCTGTCCCTGATTTTCTGTCCTGGGGCGATACGGCAATGTGCTGCACTTTTAGGACGACAGCCGGTTATCTGCGAGGGTAAGCCCCCTCGTCAGTCTCCAGCACAGTGCACAAACTGACATACTCTACGCCAGCCTGTGGTCACATTTCAGCTCAGGGCAAAGCAGCGTTGCCACAGTGAGGCATCATTTTGGTCAAACTAAGGCAAGGCAACCTGATATACCCAACCTATATCTTAACATCAGTCATGTTTAGAGTTAGCGAGAGCATTTGTCTGTATGACTTTTACACCTTAATCTCTTCTCTCTTTCATGTGACACATTATTACAACACAGACTGCCACAAGTCCATCACAGAGACACGTATCCAAGTAGCTAAATGACCACACGGCACCGTAAGCGTCCACACTAAACATGAAAATAATCGCTCGTGAAAGAAGGTCAACGGGGCCTTCAGGGAGTGTACTGTACTGAGCAGCACCTGAACTGGACCCAAGCATAGATCGGTGGGGTATCATGGAAAGTGCCACAAGCACCCAGCCCTCACAGGCCTGTCACAGACTGAAGGTGTCACCCAGAAAACAGCAGTTAGATTAACCTCAGTGGGCTCCAACCAAACACAGCCTGCAGCATGCCAGCACAGTCCAACAGAGCCCTTTTCATTCCCTGCCCAGTCCACTGACGCCAGGGTGAGACAATGCTGGGACGATATTAGTCGACCGAGGTGAGCATGATATAAAATCAATCACAGAATATTTTAATTGATCACATTGTTTTGCTCTGAGAGGCCTTACTGCAGCCTTAAAAAGTCTAAATGCAACTGATGAGTATTTGGTCATGCTTATGCTTCTGTTTTCCTACTAAGCACAGTTAATGCATCCATATGAGACAAATACACTGGAGCAGCATTACTGAAGCACAGTATTAGTGTGTTGCTCAAGAGAACTTTAACAGGATTTAGACACCGGCTCCTGCAGAGGTCACCTTCCAGTAATGGTGCAGCATTTCTAACCTCCAGGGTCTGCTGAGGTGAAAATTCAGACATAAAATAGCCAATAACAGCCAATTTGAGACGAATGAGATCCAATCAGCGTGGAAATGATAAAACTCACATTCCTCACAATGCATCAGCTATCTGTTTTAGAGGGGATTTGGTGGCCAAACTTCCATATAATTGAAGAGGCTATGCTAGACCCCACTGGAGACATACCATCGGAGCACACCAGAGCTGAGTTACTTAGAAAAGCTTCCTCTTGTTTGTCTTGGAATTAGCTCTGAGATCACATACACACATACACACCCATTTCAGCACACACATACACTCACTCTCAGCCTTTTTCACCCTTCTGCATCAATCTGTTCCCAAGCTGTTCCCACATTTTGGTGAATTTCCCAGGCTTATTCCTTGGCACAAGCGGATACTGGGGCTGATTACTTTAGCGTGAACCCATCGAGTCTGTCCGGTGCCTGCAAAGCGTGCACGTTCAAAAACGGCTACCTTCCTCTTCTTGCAGGCAGGTTCTCAAAGAAATGTGAGTGCAACGCTGCAAGATACAACATTAAGACTAGTCGAGTGAACATTTCCATAAAGTGCACACACACACAAGCAATAATGGAGTCTTCCTAGATGGACCAAGACACCGCAGCATCCACATCGATCTTTAACACGAAACAACCAGCAGCAACAAATCCAAACCTCATTAAAGAATATAAATTCAAAATCTATTCTGGCACTCAGTCCAATGCAGATTTTCTCCCTCTTTCTGTCTCATAAATTACAGTTCTGGTGCACTGTGCAAATATTACCAAGCTGTAAGACAGCTGTGCCCCATTAAAATGTGTTATGGTTGCTGATTTCCTACAGCACATGGTCATCTTGCCAAATCTACAGCCAGTAATTAGCGGAGATGAAATGTTTAATTGTGCCTTAATTTTGATAAAATTTATCTGTCACCCGTCCTATAATCAGGCATTATGCTCACAAATCAACATCAGCAGATTTAGGCAGGGAGACATCCACTAACCTGACAGACATGTTGAGATGTCACTGCCCTGCTCTCCCTGCTCATAGCCCAGGAACAGGATGATATGTTAATACTGATGAGAGGGTAAGAGTTTGCTATTACCATCACAGATATTACAGAGTGCATGCTATTAGTGCACAGACTAGAGATGAGACAGTTTGATTATGCATGTGTACGTGTGTGCAAATATGTGAAAGAACGTCGATTTTCAGTTTACTACATGTGCAGAAAACAACGGCTGTGTGTGCAGTTTGTCTCCCCGTGAACAGACAACAAGACGGGAGCATGTGGGTGATCTTGTCGGAATCACAGGACAACAGGAAGAAAGCATTCTCCGACAGATGGATGACAGGAGCGCAGGAGTGGGAGAAGGTCAAGACGAGAGAGACACAAAGCCTTCTGCACTGACTGGGAGAGAGAGTGCGATTTCTCAGGGTGCTAAACCGCGTAGTCCTGCCAAAGCACGGCCCAGGCAGGCTGAGAGGGGCCGCTCGTGGCTCTCCTGGGGGATACCGAGACTCGAGATGAGGCAGTGGAGAGGACCACTTATCAGCTCTGACAACAAGAGGACGACTGAGGCTGAGAGTGATGGGTAATGGGTAATATTACCAACATATCAACGGCTGGTTTATTGGGTAAACGTTAAACTGCTCAACCATGTTATCTCTTATTCTGCCTGAGCTCTGTTTAGTCTTGTGCATCCTTGTTGAAGACCCTCCTGATTTCCAGTAATGCAAAATTTGCAAAACTGAAGGGTCTCATTCAAATATATCAACTTCTGTAAATGACTATCTTTCAAATAACATATTTTTAAGTATTCAGTGAGAGCAACCTTGAACTGAAACAAAGCGTGTGTGTGAAATAGCATGCAGTAAAGACAGCAGCCGTTTTGCATATTTATGACTAATGTCGTCCCTGAGAGAGGCCGCCCCCTCCCTAGGGGCATTACGGGTGATTATTGTCATCTCAGTGCAGCCAGTTATTCACCAACATGCACCGCATAAAACACATCATTACAAAGGGCCACGACAGGAAATGAGATGTGGGGCAGGGCTCCAGGAGCAGCCCTTTCTAATCACAATGGCCAACTGTCACCCTCTGCATCCGCTCGTCTGCCACAGCTTTAAGCAGTGTGGAAGGATTTCACTGCAAACTTTTGAGTGGATCTGCAGTGGTAGGACATCCTGCATAACATGTGGCACCCATGATAATTACGGCAGAATTAACACAGGCGGGTTTATGGCCCTTCTGCCGCCAGGAGATGGCTGCCAGATAGACACAGGCCTCGTGTTTGATCAGCATACTTGGGTCCAGACGCCCACCCGTCTCTAACACTTCTCACTACAACAACTGTTCTGGAGGAGAGGACCACTTTCAGCAGAGCTGCCTGTCACAAACCCTCTCATCCTCACAGCAGAGACTGAATAAATTGAGGACAGTTCTTGGAAACTGGCAAATTACAAACACAGAGTAGCCAAATGAATATTGTTAGTGGTGCTAGACTTAGGCTACATTCACACTGCAAGCCTTAGTGCTCAATTCAGATTTCTCGCTCAGATACGATATTTTTGTTTATACTGTTCGCATTATTTTTTAAATGTGGCCAATGTCAGATTCCAGAGAGAACTGGTCACAGACCTGAACTGACCTGCATTGGCAAAGAACCAATAACATGTCATACAACACCACACGCAACACACTGTCACAGAAGAAAACATGGAGGCTCCTGAAGTCAGCCTTTATGCTTTCATTAATAAGCTGATGTGCAGTGCAAGCCAGCTAATTCGTGAGCAGATGATAACGAGGATGGGGATGAGGAGAAAGAGAGCCAAATTTTTAATTACGGCTTTTTGAGGAGCAATGGCTTCTGTTCGGAGGTGTGTGTGGATGCAGTGTCGGAGGAAGGAGTGGTGCGATTGTGATGTGAATGGCTTCACAGAAACTAATTTCTAAATCCAAAATTTTAGGATGTCAAGGGCTACTTCAAACTTCATCTGTCAGTTGTGACTCACAAGACTCTCAAGGCAAGACACTCAGTTTAGGCGAGTGGAAAAATTTGGGCCCACTTGTGCCTGCAGTCGGAACCTAGTCTCATAGGCTTCATTTCAATTCAATATTAAACCATGAAGGCAATGAGCAGGCAATACTATTGAGTGAATTGATTTTAAAAAAAAAAAACCCACAAAAATTCCAAAACTATTTAACTACTAGTAGTTAAACTACTAGTTACTATTTAATCTGTAACTATTTACAGATTAAATTTTAGACTCGTGTTTTTCAGAGATTTCAAATTCACTGGCAAGACAACCTGTGACACAATTTGGAAAGCGACCTGATCCTCAGTGCTATGAACAGAGGGGTTTTTGCCACAGATGAGCTCGTCAGCTTCATGTGTGTGTATGGTGACTGAACTTGATAACCAGGCCCATCAAAGCCTTTGCGTCCCATCTATGAAGCGCCACAACAAGGGAGGGGACATCAATAAAGAAAAGCCAGCCACCCTCTCGTCCTTGATTTCTCGGGTTTTTGTTCTTGGATTAAAGAAGAATGTTTGCCATTTGCATTTTAAAACATGATGATCAAAAACAATTACCCTCCTCCTTCTGCATTTTTCTCACAACAAATGAATCAGATTACAGGCCTTGGTGAGCACCGGCTTCTTATGGCCTTGTTGCACTGACAATATTTGAAGTTTCCTGCAGTAACTTCATTAGGCGTATTTTGTCCAGAATTAGTGGAGCGTGCTGAAAATTGCTAATGACAGATGTTTCTCCACACTGTCACACTCCTTGTATCATTTGATTTGGAAAGCAACATACGGTGTTCTGCTCCATCAGTATGTCACAGACTGTCTGCAAACAGCTGGTCATAACTCAGTTCAGTGAAAACCATTACTTTCCAATGAAGTGCTGGACACGTTCCAAATTGGGTTTTGGCATGGCCTCAGCTGCACCCATGATGCAGTGCAGCCCAGTGTTGCAGGTACACATGGAGGAGAGGAGGAGGGGTGAAGGGAGCAGGTGAAGAGGTTTTCTACGAGCCCTCTGTCTCTGCTCTCCAGCCGGGCAGAGCGCTCTGATAGAGGATGAATACTGAGAGATCAGATACAGAGTATGAACAAAGAGGAGACTAAAGCTTAAAGCTCATAAGCTGCTATGATGTGATATTTTCATCCTGCGCCTGCTTCTTCTTAAACTGCATGCACAGTATTTAGCAGCAATGGGGCATAAGTGACATTTTCATTAACAATGAGTAATTAATGTAACAGGTAAAATTCCTAGTATAGATGCAGCATGAATTGACACAGGCAAAAAAAAATTGCTGCTGAACACATCATGAGAGTTCCATAGGGAGATCAATAGCACTGTTGTGTCTGCACATTAAATATGAAGCTACCACAAGAAGTGTGTCAGCCTTGCTTAGCATAAAGACTGGAAACAGGGGGAATTAGCCTCAATAGTTTGACAAAAGAAGGGGAAAAAAAGCACCTCTAAAGCTCGCCAAGTTCCACACTATATCTTGTTAGTTTAATCTGCACAGAAACCAAAGTGTAACAGCCACAAGTTGTGGTTTTACGGTGGTTATGCGCTGGACAATTTCTTCCATTTCTTCAATTTCTTTCCAGGATGTCACTGCACCTTTTGTCAGAGCCAGGCTATCTGTGTCCCTGTGTGTCTTTATGCAAGGCTAAACTAACTGTCTCCTGGCTTTAGCTTCATATTTAATATACAGATATGAGCGTGGTATCTCAACAATTTCTTTAAAGAGTTATTTTTGCTCTTGCTTAGAAATAAAAATCTAAACTTTTGCTGCTAAATTCTCAATAATTTAGTCAGATATAACAAAACCATTGTCCAGTCAGACCTGTTACAAAACTGTACTCATACGCAGACTCTATAAGCGATGAATATTCCTGTAATTAAAAGGTAAAGAATCTGGGTGTTTGGCTACAAAGCTCTGGCCAGGAACACTGCGCTGTGTGCCAGGACATCTCACAGCTCAGCTGCTGCCTGCATGCAGCAGAAGTGTCATTGACACCTCGCTCCATCTCTAAAGATAAGGCAGGAATGACGTTCTGTATTCCTGGGCCTCTCAAGTCTGGGTGTTAGTCACTATTTGGCCCGAGTGGTAAAGATCTCAACAGCAAAATAGCATGCTGACAACATATGCTAAATTAATCTAAAATCTTTCATTTCCAACTCATCTTGCTGTCTTTTAAAACTAAAGTTTGAAGGTTAAAAAGATGATGCTGTTTCAAAACAGACAAAAAATGTTCACTCTTCATGTTCAAAATCAATTCCTTCAGTGATCGATCAATCAGTGATTCATTACATTAAATGTCACCATCATCACACTCTAAGTGTTAAAAGGGTCAAAACCACCAGCATCAGCTAACAAGACCTACAGCAACACGAAGCCCTCCTATTTACTGTATCAATTCTGTGACCTCTGGTGATATCTGGTTCTTTTATCTCTCCGCTGACTGTAAAACTGCGTAACTGTTTGGTAGTAAAACCGACAAAACAGAACAGAATCGGATTAATGAAGACAAATGTGTGAACTCGGTTGTATGAATGTGGCCTTTCTAGTCCCTGTGGATGGTATTTTTGCAGCAAAGGCCTGTTCTCTCAATCATTGTAATAAGGCTGATCCCAGTCAGAGCTTTGACAGCTCGGAGACGAGGCTGCCCTCGTTCTGCACGGCGCTCATTTCAGCACAAGAGGAGGCAAAATGACTGGACTAACAAACACAGATCTGCAGTTACCAGTGAATGCACCACTAACTGTATACAAGCAGTTTGTCTATTTCATGTACTGTGATAATTCGAGCAACAAAATTGTGGGATTCTAATTAAAAGTCTTGGGTTTTTGAAAAATATTACAAATGCTTAAATGAATCATTTGCCTGTTTCTGCTTGTGATGTGAAGGAGCACAGTGTCACATCATTCATATAGTTCCAGGATGAGAAGCTGCCCTGATGCACATACTATTTCTAATTATCTCCACCCACATTGTTAGCAGACCATAAGCAGTACAGTGGAAGTACACACAGAGCATCTTTAAGGAATAAATCCCATTAAGCTGCTCCGATGTCGCTCCCACGAGGATAAAACCTTTTATTTCCTGCATTAATGCTGGCTTCTGTGGAGGGCGGTAATGTGTCGTTGTTTAGCCACGAAGAAGTGAAAAATGAAACATCATTTGTGTTTTCATGGTTGCGTAAGCATTGAGCACACTGTCCCCAAAGCACGTTACTGTACGTCCCTGCTTTTAATGGGATGTTGTTTATTTGAATTGTAAGGAGTCACGTGTAATTGAGCTTTACCTCACGTTACACCGGGGCAGAGATACAGTAGCTCTCTCGTTTTATAGGTTCTATATTAATGCACAAGTGACAGCACTAATAATGCTAACATAACTAATTACCTTTAATAAATTGGATATTTTACCATTTTAATATGCGGATCCTCCCTGACCCAAAACTGACAATTGTGTTAATTGGATCTGATGAGGTTAGTTGACACAAATTTATGTTTAACTACATTAAAGTGAAAGGAGGAAGACATCACCCTCAGCGTCATCAACTCAATCAGCACTAATGACTCTAATGCTTCTTTGAATTGAATACTTATCACACGTTTAATTGGAGCTCGGAGGAGGAAAGGTGAAGCAGCAGGACTGTGTGGACGTGTTCTCTTCCGCCCTTTTCTGTGTCACTTCGCAATTTTTATATTTTAGACAGCTTTGAAATAAAATTAAATGTGTGCAAATTATTTCAGAATAAGAAGGAAAAATGAAAGTTTTATGAGAAGAGGTTAATCACTCTTTACTTTCTCCTCTTGTTTCTCTGTGCATCTCTTGACCTTCACATCATCTCTGCTGTTGTCTCTCTCGTGCTTTTAGTGATCAGATTTCCATGCACAGCGTCTCTTCAGTCACTCTTGCATGCTCCGAGGCCCTCCTCTGATTTCACCACAAGGATCCTCTGCAAAACAAAAAGTCACATTTATCTCTGTAATTGGCCCCAGCGTTTAAGTGGATGATGTGGTTATTACTGCATTCTTTGTTTCATTTCTTCCCCTCCACTGCTCCTTCCTTCCTTTCTCCTATTCTCTCCCCTTTTTTTTCCCCTGGGTTTTTTTTTTCTGAAGCTGTTGAGCTGGTAAGTTCAATGCAGAGGCACGTATGCACTCTGGAAAGGTAATCTAGAAGCCAGTTGAGCCATGACAAATAGGGACAGCTGGCCTAATTGAATCATTTGAGCTAAGACAGCTCAACTTGGTTATCCCCTCTGCAGCCCACACTGATATTAGTGCGGGAATCATTAGCCATGAAATCATGTCTGCTCTCTCTGACTGCATCCTTTATGACATGACAGCCAGCCCAGCCTGTCTCTTTCACTCTCACACCAAAAAGAGCCCTTCATCATAAACAGGCAGAGGTGGAGGCAACCAGAGCTGAGTGGGATGTCTTTTTTTTCCTGGACACTTGTTCTTGTGAAACTATTTCATTAAATGCCATGTACAGAGTTTTTGTGCTTCCGTGGAGGCATTACTGCTAAATCACATCCTATTCTGCTCCAGCACTCTTGTTATCCTGTCCTCAAAACTATGTTTCTAAAAATATATATATTTTTATGTCATTGTCTTCATATGTGACTGTGGCTCCAGATTGTCCCACATATGTTGCTTTTGAAGGCATGTTTTTTTTTCTGTCCTCTTTTGGTAGGAACATTTTCAATCGCCTCCTGTCACACTTCATGGCCCTTAATGAGACACAATTACATTCATTCCTGAAGACCATTTGCGAATAATGCAATCAGGTGGTCATGATGGGCTCCACCGAAGGATCGGGGGGCTCCTCTCGGTGGAGGAGGAGAGAGGTGCCACATGGTCTGAGACCCCTCCTGCCTCGCAGCCTGTTTTCTCTGGTTCCTCTCTGCAGGACACCCCGTCATGCCAGGCGGTGCCATGGGCATCGACACAGCTGAGAGGGATGGAGCGGCCAGGCAGACATCTCCACTGAGAGCGATATTAGTTTAGTAAAAGAGGGTAAGAATTAGTGGAAGAATTAGTGCATGATTTGTTCTAAAAATTGTAATCACACAAGGGTTCCTGTTTTATTTTGAGTGGAAAAACACTCCTTGTATGGCCACTATAGTCTTAATATTCTCCTCTCCAGCCTTAGCATAGTGATGTAGGACATGAAGCACAGTGACTATGAGCTCAATGGATGATCCTTGTGCTCTGCGTAATAATGGACATCCATCCCAGAGTGAGAATGCCTAGCTTAATGGAGCTCAGACTGGGGATACTGTGCAATGTTCAGGCCCATTTCCTTTTGACTCACATTCCACTGGGGTGGCATGACCCCAATGAGACGCCTGCTTTCCCCAGGTGGCAGTGAGCGATGCTCCTCCACAGTGTTGAGGCAGGGGAGCGAGGAGACCCCTCTTTGCCCAATGGGCTGAGCTGGAAAAACAGACGCCCACACAGACTCTTACACATCTCTCATGCACACATACACTCAGTTGCACCCTTCACACCCTCGGGGTCTCCAGCCCACTTTCAAGGAAATTTCGACACGAGCAATTATTGAGGGTTAGGGAGTGACAGGTCTATTCCAGGTCTCAACAGGCGCACAGAAGAGAGGCGGACTGACAATCGTCTGGAATCACCGCTCGGGTTGAGGCGGTGTGCTGGACTAAGTGAGCTGCATGTCTGTCTGCCTCTGTTTTCCCCCCTCGGGGCTTTTTAAGACGAGCGCTCTGCCTCTCCCTGGATGTTTACACATCATTAAGGTTCCCCTGTCTCATCTCTGCTCTGTCCTTTAAAGAACAGGCCTGCATTGGTCTGAGGTGGGAGAAAAGACTTTCTGGTTTCTGGTCAAGCGTGAGAGAAGGAAAGCAGCGCTGCAGAGGAGGCAGCACAATCCTGCAGACAGTGAGAAAACACTTCAGTTCATGTCAAGAGGAGCCGTTTATGGAGGGTTTTTTAGACAAACTTGATGCCCAGACTTTCAAACAAACCCCTTTGTGAAGAATATTTTTGCTCTATAGTATTATACAAGTGAAACTTTTGTTTGGCCATCATTACATCATATATATTTTTGGAACACACAATTAATCACATAATTTGCATTTTTGTTAAATGTGCATATTAAACAAAATCTGCAATTATTATCAAAAGCAATCAGCAATTGTTTGCAGGCATCATCAACAGAACTTTAAAAAGAACTTTAAAAATCTGACTTGTGAAAGAAAAAAGGCAGGAGCAGCAAAGTCTGGTGTGTGGCAGACACGTTAGACAACACTGGTAATGAAGCATTGGCAGAAAGTGATAATTATTTTAATTAATGATAATGGTTTTAATGATTCAACATTTTGGCTAATTGATTATGATTGATTGCACATTACTAAACAAGGAAAGTGAATCAGGGAGGTAATCAGGGAGATGACAGCACAGGTCAACACTACAGCGTGACGGAACATACACTACACATGCTAATCAGACCCAGAGAGACGGAGAGAGGGAGAGGCAGGGACGGGCAGATGGAGGGATGGGAGAAAAAAAAAAAAGTGAATGGGTTCTCCAGTAAAGAAATGCAGAAAGAGAAAATAAAGAAATGGAGGAGATTATGCAGATAAAAATGTGATAAAAAGAACAAGCCATTGTTAAGACAGAACTGGAATACCAGACCCAATTCATCCAGCTGACTCATTTGTATAAAATAAAAACATGCAAATTTAAGATGACTTTCAGCAAATAGCATGTATTTTATTTCAGTTTTGTTTGATGTGAATGCAGGATGATATCTTAACAGAGCAATCAAATTGACTGAAGATGCAGCTTCTTTTGTATTTCGATGGTTTTCTAAATATACATAATTTATTTGTCAAAGATCTTTGCATGCTCAGTTATGTTCAGGTACATTGCCATAAGTTATTGAAACAGGCATGGCTCCCTGAAGAGAAAATATTTGTTATGTTATTTCGGAGATATTGAAGATTAAGTCCATTCCAAGTTTCCTTTCTGATTAATTCTTCTGGATGGATGATTGTTTAAAAAAGATTTTATTTGTCAAGTTTTGGACATAAGATCTTTATTTGCAAAGTTTTTTTCATATGTAAGGCGTGTCCAACAAATCAGTATATTTGCTGTCTTATAATCCATGTGGGCTAAATGGGCACTTGTATGTGTGTGACACAATAAATAACATAACTAACTGACTTGTTTCTCTCATTGCTTTTGCTCATCTGGATTTTATTAGTAGGTAAAATCTATAATTGCAGAGGCTGAGAGATGATATTAAACAGGGCCTTGGGCTGCATCCTAGGCAGAAACAAGCACACATTTCCTTGAACAAGGGGTATCAGTCACACTAGTGTCTCCTCAAAGCCACTTGAAGTGTGTTTGTGTCAGGGAGGAGGCATTACTCATATCATAGAGTATCACCCTGTGACCCTGCCAGTGATTAACATTTAAGGAGGGAGTCTTCCTCTCCTCCTCTCCATCTCCTCCGCTGGCTTTTCTCCATCGTGCAGACACTTGTCACAAGATTATTTTTTTTTGCTTCCCAGACTCCCCACTCCACCTCCATCATCAGTTGCTATTGTCTAACCCTCTAGTCGTACCCCACCCCACACCCATGACATGCAAATCTGTCCCCTTGATTTCACTTTGGAGAGATGGTGAGTGGAGTGGTGAAGCGTCCTGCCCTCTGCCACCTCCCACCCCCCGAATCCTCCTCCATCCAAGCCCACCTCCGTCTCCTGCTCTTACCCTCTCCTCCGAGTGGATGGACTGGGTTCGAGTTTAATTAATGAAATGTATGATAATGTGATTTCTTTAATAGAATGACATAGTCTAATGGTGTTGTGTGATTATGATTAATATTGTACTTTGGTGGGAGAGAACATCAGCCAAAGGCTAAATGAGGACCTTCTCTCTCCAGTTCCAGTCCTGGACGCGTTTCAGCTCTGCCTTGGACCTCTGAACGGCGCTCGCGTCTGTCTCTTCGCTTAGATAGTGACTGGAATTCACAGAGCGTCGTGTGCTTTGCTTTGCCTATTTAAAGGAATAGTTTGACAATTCCAAGACTGGCTTTCTTGAGTTAGAGTTAATTGGGTCACTTGGGGGCAGCAGAAATTGACTTTTTTAGCACCAGTTCTCAAGGGAAAGATCTTCTTTTCAAGATACTAAACACACTATATTCACTTTGTAGTCACTAACTTAATTGGTGTTAGGCAGTTAGTGTAGAGCTGGTTTGACTAAATCCACCTTCAAAAGGTGCTCCTATTTTCACAATTGCTTTTTTGAACTGTAATGTCGACCTCATATAAACACGCAGAAGATTAATGTCTTCAACTGATTATTCATGCCTCTATATGTCTTATATCTGTAATGATCCCATGGGTCAAAGGTTGTTATTTTCTCTTTCAGATGTAGACCGGTGAAGTGGCAGTCAAGCATGAATCATATTATCCTTGAGGAGATTAATGCAGCCGACTGAATGAAGAGGGTAATGATGTGAACAAAGGCCACTTATTCTTTCTTTATAATGGCAGCAACTACTTTGAGTCCTGTGAGGTGTTTTCTTCATTTTGCAAATATTCGCCCCAATTTCACCATATGGCAGGAAAACTTTTGCATTAGACCTTGTTCTGTGCGGAAGCGTGCAATGTCAAAACCCATAAAATTTGAGTTTTTGAGCTTCAGAAGTGACATGTTTGGCAGTCAGCGGAAAGTGATGAATCAAGGTAGATGCTTCTCCTTCAGAAACAAAGCCTTCCATCATCCCCACCTGTGTGAAGGTTGTTTGAAGGACAGGAGTGAAGCCATCGTCTGGAGAAGCAGGAGGTTCGAGGGAAGCGCTTCTCCACAACCGTTTGTCACTCTGATATTTGGTAAATGTGATAATTAATACTGTAATTTAACTAAACCCACTCCACGAGGCCTGTAATTAAAACTGATGTACCTACTTAGCACACCAAGCATCACAGGTGGGCCCAAATTAATCTGCAAATAGAGCTAAATTGCCTGTGCTTAGCGTTTTCGTCAACGTCACTCACATTCGGGGGAAATATCTGTAATTAATTCTGATATAACAAAGTCATAAATTTGAGGTTAAATGCAGCCTTGACAACAGACGCGATGACAGCAAGAGACCTCATCTAGCCGTCCCAGATGGGATCCAAGACTCTGCTTTCTCCCTTGGCTGAGACTTCCTCTGACAACTGTTTGCTGCCACATAAAGACAAGAGAAGATATTCAAAGATAGACTCATCTTTTCTTGCATACTCGGTCTTTTTCAATTTCGAGTAAATCGAAATGAACTGGAGTGAAAGCCGACTTCCAGGCTACAGAACGGAAAATGAAATGATTAGTTCTGGATGGAAGCCAAATGAATGAATGCATTTTTGATTTTGACTTGCAATGAAACGAAGCTGCAGCCGCACAACGATTTACAAGCTTGTATAGTTTTGCTCTTCCCTATCATTTCTGTGCTCGTCTTGATCCAAAAATAACAGGTTATGATATGTCTTATATATTCAGTCTGTTCTTCGCTCATACAGTTTGGTAAATATGAGCTTTTATTTTTGGTATGGATCTTACTTGCAAGTGTGAAACATTTAAATCATCTACTTAAGTATATTTAATTCTCACCAGAATATACTGTTAAAATCTTTCCTTTGGCTCATTCGACAGCCTAAAGATCATTCATCACACAAGATGACCCGAGACATCAGCAGCCAAAGATGTTTCCTCATATAGAAAAGGTTTCAACAAGCACAAAGACGCTAAATTAGCATATGGATAATGTAAGATAGAGGTGTATTGAAATTAAAGAGTCAAAAAATTAAAGGCTCCCACTATGAATGCACAATATTGTTCATTGTTCTCTCCTGGGTTTTTGTTTTGGTTGCTACACACAGCACAAGCTGGCATGCCGCTATTGTTGAGCTAAAATAGTAGATTAAACTGAACGACAGTCAAATCAAAGAAATAATCACATATTTATGAATATTTAATATGGCCGTGGCAAATAAGGCAAGTAATTAGGAGTTTCCATAAATTAGCAAATTGTTATTTTATGTTAATGAGAGATCTTCAGCTTTTTCCCATGAATAATTTATGAATCAACAAAAAAAAAAAAGTTCAGCAGGGAAGGAATGAGGAAGTCTGACTGTCGTGTTGATCAGGCACACGCACATGTGCCGAGACGCACAAACACACAGCGTTCCTTCACTTCCTATTGTTTTCTTCAATTTGTCACTTGATATTTATTAGGCTGGAGATGGCAGGTTTTTATCAGTTGAATGTACAATGCAGCCGGGTGTGGAGTTGTTTTGGAAGGAGAGGTGATACTGGCATCGCGAGCAGACACCACAATTGCCTGTTCATGTCCACTTTATTCACAAAGCAGACTGTAGTAGCTTCTCTCCCAAAGGTGCAGAACAAAGAGATCTTGCAAAGGGAGGAATAAGGAAAAAGTGGACTCACAAGTAAAATGTAAAAGAAGAGTTGATGGAAATGTGAGAAGTACAGTGACGACCCCTGCACGCTGGAGAGCTGGGAGGGTTCTCACTAAAGGGGTTAATATGAAGGCGGAGGGGGAGGAGAGGGTGGGGCAGGAAGGGCAGTGAGTCAGAAAACAAGAGCAAAACAAATCTGTGATCTGGAACTCGAAGAGCAGCCACTCAGGAGGGATTAATGAGAAGTAGGAGGCTGTGAAATTATGTGGCCTTTGAGTGGGGAGAATGGCCCTAGCAGAGCATGGCCCTGAAATGAGGTGAGACAAACTTCACCTGATCCACAATTAACGGCATCATGCGGATGGGTGACACAGGGTCACAGTAGGGGAGTGGGGGGAGCGGAGGAAAAAAAATCACAATTCACTTTGTGGCAAATTATCACCCCTAAAAAGGGCAGCCATCAGAAACCAGGAGTCAATGAGGAGAGGAGAGGATTTTACACACCTGTCTTTGTAAAAAAGGCAGCGACGGGGATGAGAGGAAAGCTTGTTAGAGAGATTTATGCTTAATAAGGACAGACAGTAGCAGGGGATGGAGACAATTAACAGTAAGGAAAAACATAAATAAAGAGCGAAAGAGTGAGAGGCAGAGCAGGAAAATGGGCTAGAGTTGATTGCACAGGGGGTGACGAGCAATAACAGGAGCACAAATGATTAAGTGGTGTTCGGGACTAAGAACACTTGTTTGCAAGGACAATCTTTGTGTGCTTTTGTTGTCTGCCCGCCGCCTTTATCTTTGTGTAATTCTCCGTCTGATGAAATGTGTTTAAAGAGATGAATTGGGATCGGAGGAGCCGTCCTGACATGATTATGAGGGATTCATCTGCAGCCATCTGCCACCGTTATGAAAGGGGGGGTGCGTGGGGGACGGGGAGGGCTAGCAGAGAGATAGAGAGAGAAAGGGAGAGAGATGGAGGGAGGAAGGGAGGGAGGGAAGTGCAGACCTTCTGTTCAGCAGCCCTGCCACAAACCCACCATTACACAGGCCTCTGGCCTACAGTTTAACATACAGGCTTGCGTCGCCTCAGTATGTGAAGGTGAGCTCTGGGTCCAGTTAAAGAAGCAGAAGTGGGTCATAAAGCTTGTGCACTTGTTATTGTTTTACATGTGCCTAAAGCCCATTAAAAAACATTATCTGAACAACACTGAAGATTGCTTTGACGCTGTATGCAGAGACGTGATGGCTGTTCAACTCTCAGGTACCATAACATGAAACTTAATCGTTTTTTAAAGACTATTTTCCAGGTACCACTGGTATTATACTCCGACTTGGAAATGGCACCTACAGACTACATCATATTCACACACCAGTTGGAGGAGAGGGCACAGCAGATGGGTCCATTGCTCATCACAACGTCCACTTGTTCTAAAGGGGAAAACGGGGGCCTCAGACAGCATGTCTTAAGTTGTGTAACAGGCTTTTAGTGTCACAAATGAAAGTCACACGTTCATTTATTTTTCTCAGGTTCTTTGTTTTTCTCCCTTTTTTTGGACTGGAAGATTTGTTCACACAGCTCAGCATCGCAGTGGATAAAAACAGAGTGTAAGTCAATTGTGTAACATAAACCAACAGGATCTTATAGAGGAACAGGATGTAAAATTCATCACTCCTGGTGATATTGAACAGTATTGATGACTATTATCTCACTCTCTAATCTGTCAGCTGTTGCCAGGGCAGCTGGCATGCAGTTTTTTTTTTCCCAGTTATAAAAATCACAGTCTGTGTTATTTGCCTCTATAAGTTTGAGTTGAATTTTACACTGACAGCTGTCCCCCTTTTTATGATCACTTTGTTCCATGTGTGAAAAATCCTCCAGTTCTCCTGTGTTTTAACAAAGCACCTATTTCATCTTTGCCCACTATACGACTGAGCCATCACTTCATATTACAGGTCAACGTTACGGTGCTTAATTATGTGCCGGCTGCTTGGGGCTCCTAATAACCTGTCATTGAGGGGAATTTGAATGTCACACCATATTGTTGGGCCCTAATGGCAGCAGGCAGATCCACTGATGAGCCGTTTTGGGACAATTACAGCGGATATTCAAATCACAGGTCTGGGTGTGTGGTGAACTGCACCACACACAACCTGACAGGGGCTGATGTGCACGCACGCACGCACACACTTGTTGTATCTTGACCCTGCAAGCCCACCTCTCTTGACACATAAAGAAGACGCCTCCCCCCACTGCTGCTGAAACAGTTTAACTGTAGCCTGATCGCTTTTATTATCCACCTAATCCAGATATCAGCGATTTCATCAAGCCGGGAAGATATGCATTTCATGAATTATTTTGACACTGGGACCTTTTAATTTTCGCCGGCAATATTTCATCCCACCAATCAGTGCCTGGAGTGGTTGTCGGACGAGGCGGTGTCAGAGGACGAGACTCCCCCCGGCGGATCCAAATCATCCGGGGGACAATAATGAGCTATGGCCACAATTATGAGCTGCCTGTGTGTGCATGCATCTCATCAAGGCCCCCATGCAAGCTGCTGCAGGAGGGGGAGGCACGCACAGAGATACACAGTGCAACACATGTACATCGAAGATTTCATTTCTATTAAAACATAAATCATTTTATAATGTAAATCAGGTGATATTACATTATACTGGTGAGGGGATAAGAACTGAAATATTGTACTTTTTACTACTACAGTTATCTGACACCTACTGCAGTAACTTTACAGATTAACAGTAGTGGAAAGTAACTAAGTACAATTTTGAGTTACTTGCACTTCACTTGAGTACTTTAGTTATGCTGCTTTATACTTCTGCAGCTCTACATTTAAGATGGACATATTGTACTCTGCCACATTTATAGTTACTAGTTACTTTGAGGATTAAAAATTTACATACAAAAGCTGTAATGTTTTTATAAAATGTGTTACATTATTATAGCATTTGCTACTTGATAGCAGGCGATGTGAAACTGTTCAAATTAACTTAATAATGCACCTTACCTAATAATCAAATATTATAACAATTATACTACTCCAAAATTTAAAAGTTGCACTTATGATCCTTGCAGGACTTTTACTTGTAATTTTTTTTTTTTCACATTGTCCTATGTACACTATGTATTACAAAGAATATGAATATACTGTAGATTTATATTTTACACAGCTACACAGAATGTGATCCATTTTAATAGATTATACTACCAATAGTAGTTAAAACAATATTACATTAGAGTAATAATTATCCAGTCTTATAACATAGGACAGGAGGATTCATTCTCATTATGGGTACTATTATATTAGAGTACTTTTGACTTTTAGTTTAGGTTCATTTTTAATGCAGAACTTTTACTTGTAATGGAAAATATTTACATTGTGATACTGAATACCTTCATAGAGAAATTATAGGTTGTAACTAATGGCTGTAATAAATCTATACTAATGCTTTATATATTAGTTAGAACAATTTTTGGCTCAAACTATTAAAGACATACTAAGGTAACACTTCATTTTTTTAGGTGCAAATCATATACTTATGTAATGCTTACCTAACGTATGACTCATGATGATTTAATGTAGGATCATGAATTCCTGTTGCTCAGCACTAACAAATGATCAAGTCACCATGACTGTATGTGATTAGTTCACACTTAATAGATCATCAGCTGAGGAATGTTAATTCACTGTTACTCCATACATGAACTGATATGCAATAAGAATAGCTGGATTTCAATTACATTAAAGGTTTTTCTGTATTTCTGACAATCAGTTTGAAAAAATAGCTCCATATTTCTATGAGAACAGGTAAATACAGGGGGGTTTAGGTGAAGTTTTATGTAACTGGAATCCAGCTAATTTCGTTGCATATGAATTAATTAATGAAGTGGTTACTGTGGATTAACATTCCTTAATTGATGATCTATGAAGTCTAAAGTAATCACATACATCTTTCTTGACTTGATCATTTAAATGTGAGCAACAGGAATTCATGATCCTGCATTGAAAGATCATGAGTCATGCATTAGTTAAGTATCACTGAAATATATGATGTGTCCCTTCATTATAAAGTGCTGCCATAGTATGTCATTAAATAAGTGTTAACCCAACCCAAATGATGTTCTAACATATAAAGCATTTATATATCAGTTAGTTTATATAAAGCACAAACACCATTGTTATAAAATAAAATGGATAAATACATGACAATGAGATTTTTCACCTGATGCTAAAAAGGTTTATAACTAATGCTTTAAAATATTGATATAGTCATTTTATAACCTTAGAAAGTTGTGCCAATACTTCTTCTACCACTGAGACAAATAAAAAATGTTATCACACTCCAACCACATTGCTCAACATTTTTGTTCCCGCACACCAGCCTCATAGTATAAAATCATAAGGATGCATTTTACTCCACCATGTCTGTCTGTGATATGTGGACTGTGTAACTTAATACTCTTTACCCAGCTCCCTGTGGAGGCGGGTATTAGGTGAGCAAATTGGATGCTCAAACAGTCAGTCCGTGACCTTCCCTCATCCTGGATGTTGACCCCCGTATAAAGAGAGACATTACATCTCGTTACACAACAACACGGCTCCGGCGCTTGGCTCCAGATAAAGAAAAATGTCTCAATTAAATCTTCACCGGGGGGAAGAGTTATCGCTGCCCTGGTGGCGCTGATCGCCACACTCACACATCCTCAAAAGTTATTTGACATAAATTGCCGGAGTCACATCATTTCCTGCCACACTCTGAGCTGGATTTACGGCTGATCCCATTGACTGGGAGCTGAACCTCCAATAAAATTCCTCAAGAGCCCGTGAGGCCGTGAGACGCACCTATCTCCCCTCCATCAGGCCTCCATCCTTCCCTTTACGCACAGATTACACATGCAAATACGCACAGGTGGGAGGGTGATACCACCACCACATTTACTCACACGGTATATGCAACTGGGCTGATATGACTGGTGCAGTGATTGCGTTTTATCTGATGGGGAGGTCGGAGAGGCAAAAGGTGGCTTATCCACGGAACTCAAGGAGGAGTGAAAGGGAAATTATCTGTGGCTTTAATTTGAAAGTGAGAGTGCCACTGTTATGTTCTCTGGAGGTTATCAAAGAAAAAAAAACTTGTGAGAGGAGTAATATCATTATAAGGCAGCACATGAACGCTTGAGGAAAATCGTTTAAAACTGAAAATTGCTTTTTAGCCCACATTAGTGCTCAGGCATTGTGGAGAAGAGGTGCACACTGTGTTAACTTCTAAAAACAACCTTATGGCTGCATTAGTCTGCAGATATTACAGTGTGAGGTGAGCAAAGCATGTTAATGGTTGCAGTGTGTTAATGGTTATGATGATTCTTGCTCAAGCTCAAACTGACCAGATGGAAATGCAGTTTCAGCAGGGCTCTAAATGGCATTAGGAATCTTAGGTCATCTAATTACAAACAAGTGTTTTCATTGGATGCTTTCAGATTATGCTCTGGACCAGACAGTTTGTTTTCCTTGTCAGGCTTACTGTCTCTCTCTAGTGGTGGTAAGTGAGAAGTCTGAGCTCGGAGGCCCCACTGGCCTCTTCTACTGCAAATCAGACACCCGTATGTATATTTGGTCACTGAACAGTTGGTATTTTTACACACTATACACCATAGTCTTTAAATACATGAGACAAAATGTAAGATTTGAAACTTTTAGACCCTGAAGTCCTCTGAAAAAAATCATCTAAAATTAACTTCCAAAATTTACAATGAACTTCCAAAAATACAAGTCATGATGTCACCCAAAAGCTACAGGATTGCAAATAAAAGTCCCTTGAGGTGAGATTATGATGACAAAAAATATGAGATGGTTAACCCTTTAAATTTATTTATTTAAGATGGCCTGAGCAGATTAAAAATTGTTTGGTCAAAATTGTCATTAAACATGCTCTCTAGTCACCTTCCATCCAGATGATACAGCAGGGCAGTGAAGGCCTCCCCTCCAGCTTGGCACAGCGTTTCATTGGAGGCTCAGCAGCATCAGCATCAGCAGTGGCTCCAGGGCCTCCAGCTGGGGCTGGCTGCTGCCTCTGCCTGCCTACCAGCACCGAGGCTGGGGGAGGTGGTGGGCAGGCCACGGGATTGCCCTGGGGCACCTCGCTTATGCACCAGTAAAGAAAACTGAATTTCTCCCCTCACTCTCCGTTAAGAATGGTTGCTGCCTTCAGCAATTTGACAATGTAAGGAACACTGGTGTGACCACTGCACAGGCCATGAAGAGTATCATGAGACCACAATACTGGCAAATGATACGCCATCTTATCATTTTCAGTATAACCAGCCACAAAAATAAAAAGCACCAGACAAATTTTAAATTTAAGGTTTATCATCATTTGCATTAACAGTGTATGGGAATCTACAGTTTTAAGATCTGCATTACATTATATTACATTTGCTGACAGACACATGAAGTCTGTACACATGTAGTAACATTTTTGAGTTTGTGGTTTTTTGTAACCCTATAGATGTGGTTAATCTAACAGTTTAAGGGAAATTTACACTTCTATGAACACATGAGGACATTTCTAAGAAACGATGTTCAAGTATTTCTTTGCAGTATGAGCTCAGACACCAAATATTAAAAATGAAATTATATGGTGCAATTTAAGAGATTAATTCTGTGCAAAACGGAAAAACAAGGAAGAAATTTTAATACTGATGATGATCTTAACTTTGACCTAATACCTTTCATTCAAAAAGATTTTGAAGGATGATGGCGATCTAAAATCACTACATTTAATGCAAAAATGATTATTGCTTTTCAATAGAAGAGCCACCATCAATTCATATTATTCAGGTCATTCTGTGCCATTCCTCTCTCTGCTTGACCTAAACCGACTGTGACGTCTCGGCACCATCAGAACAATATAAGTCGCCTGGTCAGCATTGTACATAATAATTGCTAATGACACTCCCACAAGTCAGAGGAGATGATAATGAAACCTGGTGTGAGTCATGGGCTTGTAAGGGCTACAGAAAAGGAGAAAAACTCGCTAAGAGCATTAGCATTAGCTGCTACAATCTCTCATCCTATTCTGTGACGTTAAAAATCAGTATTACAAAAACAGAACAAAATTTTCCTTCACATGTAAGGTCTGAGATTTTAGGGAATCAGGCACCATTTACAAAATGTACATAACCACACCTTTGTTCCAGTATACCACTACTGCTCATATGACAGCATTAGTGAGTCCTCTGTATATGTGTGTCAGCGTGCACCAACATGATCTTTGCTTTAAGGACACTGCTGGCTAAACTGAAAATCTAACTGAACAGGTGGGAGCTACAATACTGTAAAAATGTCAGTGGGAGTCCAGGTAACAAGGGGAAGTAACTGACAAGCAGGCAGCTAACATGTTGGTCTTCACCATGCTGATCTCGGGTTTGACTAAAACTACAGAAGAACATAAAGCTGATGTGAGATAGAGGGCTGAAAGCAGAGGTAGCCTAAAGTCTGTGCAAATAACACAAGGAGCTGTCATTGCCACTGTGGAACTCACATTTGTTTTTTCCTACATTGTAGCATCATCAGTGGAGTCCTGATTTGTGGCTGAAACTGCGAAATGCAGGGAAGGGTGTTGTATTAATCAGCCAACTAGCTAATCACTTCTTTCAGGCTACAACAGTCTAATGTGTGTGAGCCAGTGGCTGAATGGGCTGCGGCTTCTTGCTGGTGTCTAAGTTTCCCATTTCTACTGAAGTGACGTCAAGTAAGCTAAAAGCTGGGGAGGCCAGGCTGCCACTGCTGCTAAGACCCGCCTGGGAAGCACAAATGTCACATCTCACATGCTCGGAGCTCTCAAAAATCATTTGAACGTATGGTGAAAAAATATTAAAGTAAAATGTCAAAAAGGCACAAACAATAATCACAGATCTAGGCATCAAGGAAGATTGGCACAAAAGACTCGTTGCATGCTAATAAAACTGAAAGGAGAAAAAAATGAAAGGAGAAGAAAAAAATCAGCTTAATTTGGAAATTAAAGAAAAATATGAAAAATATATATAGTAAAAGGACAGTGATTGAGATCAGACACCAGGAGGATGGCAAACAAAAATCATGCACAAAAAAGGAACTCCCAATTATTTACGTCTTCAAAAATCAGCCTCAGAACAATTAAATACACCTGCCACATGTCAACGCCGTCAACGCAGTGGTAGACATTTCCAGAATGTGATTTGGTTTCGGCTGATTTAAAGTCCTCTGGCTATGCCTTGTGAGATACATATGCAGCTAGTATATAGTTGTGCACACACAGCCAGTAGTGGGATTTGTAGCTCAATATATACACAAGTTAAAGTTATTGCAGGTTCCACTTGGCAGTCCAGCACTTGTTGCACACGTGTGGCCGGGGTCTGTGTGCTTTGCGGAGGGGAAGTCTAGACTAGTCAAGGGCAGTGAGGCAGGGCTTAGTCCGGGATGAGGCTGAGAGACGCTAAGGCTGCAGCTGGATGGTACTTTTAGAGAAAACAGGGAGCAGAGAGGGGGAAACACAGGAAGTGGTCACCAGTAAAAGGAACGCGTCAGGAAGTTGGCGGCCGTGCTGAGCCAGCCCATGCCGTCTGTGATGGAGCCTACGCGGGTGACGGCCTTGTCCTGCTCCTGGGACGGACTCTCCTCCTCAGGCAGGTAGTCTGGGATGTCCGTGTTCTCCTCTACCAGCACCGCAGAGTCCTCCTGGAACGGTACCATCAGCTGCACAAAGACACAAATATTTATTAAAAAGAAGAGTGTAATTTGTACAAAACAACCAGATTATACCAGGAATAACGTAAAGCACATTTCAACTCCAGAGGCACTTTATCATCATCTAGACTCAGGTAACATGACTGAGCCAGGTCTGACCCCTGCTGGCCAAATTATGTATAACTATTAATGCAGCCTTCGCCATTTATTTTCAATTACTTGAGCAACAACTATTACAATTCTTTGCAGAGTATTGGAAAAAAAATCTCAGATTTTGTTTAAAGTCAGAAGTTTCACTATACAGTTTGGGTACAAATATACGCTGCTGCAAAATGGTGCAACAAGGACTGGTCATGTGTTTGGCAAAAAGCAACTAGCCTGCAGGCTGAGGCAGAGATGTGACTAGCTAATCATGTCAGTGTGAATAAGTCTCAGCCACAGGCAAGGGCGGCTACACTCCCTGTACACAGATACACACAACATACAGTGAGCATACTGATCTATCAGCTGGCTTGTTCTAGGCTTACAGCAAATTAAGGTGAAAAACCCCCCAGATCTTACAGATCCCTCAGCTGTCTTACCTCTCCTCCATCGTCTGTCTTCACCACCTGCTGAGCCTTCATGACTTTGGTGGAGTTGATTGCTGTGCCCAACGCCTGTGAGAAGAAAAAAAAAAAAAACACTGTTCTTTTCCTTTGTGATTGTTTGTATTTCTGTCTTCAGCTCAAACATGAAAAGAATACTTAAGGTAAATGAAATAACACTGATAAATACTGCTGTTAAGCACATGAGCAACAACAGTGGTGCTGCCCCCAACACAGGTTGATGCTGGTCAGCTTTCCTTATTGGACAATTTTTGAGTTATGCCATCATCACATCCAACTGATTGGATATAGAATATATATGATTTGAGTGAGTGCATTTGAAGAGTGCATTTCATCCATTTTAGGCAAACGAGGCAATTACTGATTAAATGTGAAATTACTTGCCCATTTAAAATATGAACAATAAAATTAATATCTAACTTTTTGTTCTAAAACTTTTGCAGTGACTGAAAGGAGCTGATTTTCACACTTTTTATATTATCAAAAACAGGCAACAGAGCAGCAAACATTACGCTACAGTGAAATTTCCTGGATGATGTCCTGCGTCCGGAGAGACACTAACCTCAGCTTTAAGGTCGGAGCGGATCCTGACAACACATCTCTTGACAGCCATCTGGAAGGTGAAGCTGATGACCCCCCGAATCTTCAGCAACGCCTCCTCGCAAAGGCTCCTTCGAGTCTGACAACAGACAGGAAACAGATGAAAGGTAGGAGCAGATGTGCAAAATGACAAGGCCAACACGTCATGAGTTGAGACATGACTGTGGCTTAAAGGTACATTATCCAGAATAAAATGGGAAATGTAGATGATGCAGAATCAGCTGTGGGCATTAAAATATCAGAAAAATAAGAAATTGAGTTTACATGAATTTCCAGCTGCCACAGTGTTGTGTACTTCTCCTGTAGTGATAGGGATGCAGCCCACCAGAGGCCGTCTGTCTGCTGTAATGCAATCTGGCTAGGTGCAAGGCTCCTGCAGTGCAGTTTTCAGGTTCAATCTCAATGTCCTGCTGTTCAATGGCTGACATTTACAACCTGACCCCTCCACCCCCCTTATCCTGTGCCAGATAGACACTGCTAAACTGCACTGACAACACTGTGATAATGACAGCAGCAAGCATGATGCCCAAAAAATGAGATTTTTCCGTATCAACAGACGTTTGGTGTGTCTGAGCATGATAAATGCGCGCCAGTGCGCCGTGCTGAGTCCTGGATATGCTCTGTGAACACTTACAGGGTCATCCAGTCCATCAATGTGCAGCACCACGGTTTTGGCCCTCTTGTTGTTGGAACCCAGGAAGAAGTGGGCTTTACGTTGGCAGGAGGCAGCTGCTGCCTCGGCCTGTTCGGCCTCTTCTTTACCAGCTGACTGCAAAATCTCATAGATCTCAGAGGCCAGCAGTTTGGTCTCCCCAGGCGATGTGCTCCTTCGGTGGGAGAGGGGAATAACAAGGGGAGAGAGGGAGATAATCATGAAAGGAAAATGACTTATGTTGTAATTGTCAAATGTGGTTCATGTACACAAATGATCTGTTGTGTTGGCGTAGTGAATTTGTAAGTGAATATGTAAGGATACTAAAGGTGCACTGCAGATGAATGTAGGTATGACTGATGTCAATAACAGGCAAATTAATTCTTGTGCAACTGTAAATGACCATATAACTGTGCCAAGATATCTTTTGAAAGGCAAGCCAGACAGAACCAAGCAAAAGGCAGACAAATCATGACAAATCAAGCCTGTATGTATGGGAGAGAAGAAGTGTGACCTGAGCCCAAAACTGAAATGAATTAAAAAAGCTCCAATTCTGGTAGCTCCAATAGATGTGGCCTGAATCTGACTGTATCCTTCCTGATCACACAACATTCAAACTCATGATAATTAAGCCTACTCTGCACTTCAGTCTGCCCTTTTAGCAAAAAATTTACAGCAGAGCATAATATTTTAGTGGGCAGCAGCTTTCCTGATGAAGCCACATAAGGTCAGTTGCAGATATTTTGTGAGGTTTCCTGTGATACCCCTGCAGGCTATACTGCTTTATATGTCACCAAGTCGTCACTCCTTCTATAGTAACCACATACGACATCAGCTGTCTGGCATGGCTGCCCTCTGGGAGCTTGGTGCTTCCCAGCACTGTACAACATATTCCTACCCTATGGAAGCCTGTCAGCCTTTCTGCAGGCCAAACACTCTCCTTCAATTGATTTATTTATCTATTCACCATTTTTAGGCATTGAATAGGAGCCAACATCATCTTGGGTTTTAGATTCTAATGTGTTGAAGAAACAAAAATGGCATTCGCACCTGTTTGGTGCTACTATACTTGCTGCTTCCCCCTCAGCCATGGATTCACTGCACTCTGCCCAGCTATGATCGACCTCTACCCCAAAGTCAGATCAAATGGACTGCGAGCAGTGAAAGCTGCTACCGTTACTGCAGGGCTAGTCTTGATGCCACCCCTGACTAGCTGAAGTGACTGGCTTACTCCAGGGCAAGCAAGAGCTTTGCCGCAGGAGGAGGGGGGACAAAATCATACAAGCTGCAGCCAGCCACTAGAACATAGGTCTATTCCTATCAGGCTAATGGCTATAGTGCTAATGATGGGCAGCAGTCACTTAGCAAAACTGACAAACACCCTCACATAAGACCAGCTATCTAGAGAACACCTCATCTCCTCAAACCTACGACGCTACATGGGTGATCAGAGAGTGTTCATTATGCTCTTTTAGAGAAATATAGAGTAAACAGCCTAAAAGCCTAAAAATTATACGAGATTACAAAGATACAAAGATTACGCAACAAGAGAAAGACAAGAAAAACCCTTAAAATGTGCCATGTGTGCAAAATGAGCCACCTCTGCAAAATACCCCGCTAACTCCACGACAAAACAAGAGCTCACATGAGTAAAAACATGCATGTGGACTCAGTCATCTCAATCAGATGTAGAGGGTGGCAAAATTCATTAAAATCTATGAAATGCAGAAACAGCAATTTAACTGTTTGCCACCCTAATCAACTTTAATCATATTCATCCTGACATGGCAAATGGAAGGACATCATCCTGCCTGCAAAATTTGCAGACTAGCACACACTGTCTGCGCAAAACAAAAGAATTCTAGGTTATGGTTTTATGTAAAGAAAGTGCACAGTGAGCGTGTGTGCAGATGTGGTGATGACAGGGACTTGCTTCTGCATGACATTCTGCAAACTCAGCATCATGCCCAGCTCGCCCTTCATCTTCTCCCTGTTGGCTCGACATTCTGCCAGGTAGCGCACGGCCTGCAAGGACAAGGGCAACCGTTATCTATCCAGTGGTAAAAGCTGACAGACTCTTTGTGATATCAGAAGAGAGAGAGAGCCTTTAAAATGTGTGAGCATGTGCCATGGTAAAATATTACATAACCAATATAAATACGCATGCACTGACCCTGTGTTTGCACTTCACAGGTTACCATCAAGGAGCGAGTGTTACACAAAGCCACATAAATATTTACTCACAATAAAGTCATGTACTGTACAGTGTGGTGGTGGTGGAAGTGGGGAGAGGTTGCTATATCTAGACTTTGTATTGTGTATGCATCACAAAACAGACAGCAGATGTCACCATTGTACAGTGTTTTTAAATATGGAGCTGCGTAAATGTCACCACATGTCAGCTCGTGATGGTGACAGGGACACAGTGGTGGTAGAAATGGCCTTTAGACCGTCATTGAAACCCACTCTGACACTGCTGGACAGCAGGGGGAGATAAAATATGACATGAGCATTAGGAAACACCTAAATTACAGAACCAGCATGAAAAAAGTGAATAATCACCCCTGTGTATTTAAACCTAGACTTCCTTTATGTAACAGAACATGTGATGTGAAGAGTCATATAATAAGTGGATGCTGCTTACCAACAGTGCAGAGTAGACGACCTGTGGGTTGGGATGGTCCAAAAAAAGGATGAGACCTGGCAGACAGCCTTGGTCTTCTACTATGGCTCTTCGGTTCAGGGGGTCTGCAGCAAGATCTCGCAGTTGGTTCACCACAGTCAGTGCATCTATCTCCGCACTCATGGTGCCTCTTGTCTTGACGTCTCGCACATCAAACCACAGTAGTTACTGAAAAAATGAGATTTTATAATCACTTAACCTTCAGATTTTCTCTATTAATTGTCTGGACTACAAAATGTCTGAAAATGAGTATAAATGTCTATTACAATTTCCAAGGTGACAATCATCAAATTGCTTAAATTTCTTGAGCTTAAAGATCAATTTGCATTAATATAAAATATAGACAAGCAACAAATGTTCATTTGAGAAACTGAAACCAGTTAAAGTTTTGGCTTTTAACTTAATGACATGATCATTGATTATCAAAATTGATGACAAGTAATTCTCTGTTGATCAATTCATCAAACAATCTTGTAACACTCATACAAATGCGTTTCATGTGTATAAAAATAAATCTTAAAAGCTATTTCAACCTTTTTTGTTTTTTTACCATCTTGGTTCAGAATAAAGTTCCACCTTGAAAAATGAAGTGTTGGTGTCCTGTACTAACTATCAATCTTTCTCAACTATCCCATCGCTTTAGACCACGTTTTACTGATATGTTTAAGTTTCTGGGCATTTATATCAGCAATAACCTCTGAAATTTGGTGCTGATAAGTGACAGTGAAGTTACTAATCACACTGGCATGCATGGCTGTAGTTATCACATGAAAGAACAAATAACGTTAGCTTAGCATGCTCTGGAGGGCAAATGTTAAAAATCATACGGATGATGACATGAGTTGCTGCTAACACGATCAAGTAATTGTCGTAAGCCAAAATGCAAATACTCGTTTTTGCCAAAGACACTTCTCACGACCCCCAACCTCACCTCAAATCACGCCCTGTGGTCCAGGGGCGATTCAGCAGCTAAGCTAAGCTAGCTAACGTTACTTGACAATTATAGCATACCTCTTTGACAGTATTCAGTAAAATCATGAGACAACCCCAGGTGACTTCTGTTACAACAGATGCAAAATCAAGAAACCAAACAAAAGACGATAACGCCTTAAAAATAACTATAACTAATCAATTTCTCAAACGCTGGGCCTGCGCCTCTTTCTTTACTCCGGTGCTTTAGCTAGCAGCTGTGTGCAGTGTTTGGGTTTTGTGGCACATCATTGGGTGCATCTGTTTTGTTACCCAGGACATCCCAGTTTTCCTCAAAGATCCCAGCAGTTAAAGCCGAACACAACGGCGCCGGGAAATATAGGTAACTATAACGAACATCCATAGGGTTTCTGGCATGTGATTGGACAATGTAATTTGAGCGACTGATAAAAAAGACAATCATCAGATAGTTTTTCTTTACATGTCTCATTTGATTGGTGACTTTGCTGTCAATCATTACGATCATCCATAGTCACAACCTACCATTGTAATTCCCGTAATCCTATTGGCTCAAAACGTATCCATGAGTCTTCCCACTTGGCTCCTGCTGGAAACATCCGTCTGAAGACAAGTTGGAAAAAATTACCAAGTTGTCAAACAGCGTCTCTCTCGGTAAGTTGATTTCAAAGTCACACACAACCGATCTTCGAAAAGGAATATAGCGTTTACACATGTAGCTAGATGTCACACGTCAGACCTAACTAGATACGTACTTGTCTTCGATATACCCTGAATTTTGTTAGCGGTTGTTAAAGTTGGCCGGAGTTAGCTCGCCGGCTATCGTTGTTAGCATCAGTTAGCCAGTGTACCCGCTAAAGTTCAGATTCACCCGTTTAGTTTAGCTTAGCACAGCACTAGCATGTCGCAAGCATGATATCGGCCAACATCTGTCACACACAACAACTACGACTGACTCACTTTTACACGTTTCTTGGTGTCCTTACTTAAGTTATGAGCTCTTAAAACCAACAACAAGCTAACTTAGGAGTACGTGAGCTTGAAAACGTTCATTCATGATTATCGTGTCGCTGTAACGTTAATGGTAGATGGATAAATATATTTAATAGATAATGTTAAATAGAAAGTATTTTATTAATTTTAGTAAGAAATTGCAGTGTTATACCTAGCCTCGACTCTGCATCCCCCACAGTGTTTTCCAAACTGAGCGATTTGCATTTGGTGCTATTGCGAAAATAAAAACATTTTAAAAAGCTTATGTTAAAATTACCATAGTTCATAATAACCTTCATTGACTTTGTTGATAGCTACTTGCCTCACCTGTTGGGGTAAAATGGATGGAGAAATTCTAGTCTTCATTCCCTATTGGCATTAATGATTATATTGGACAGATAACTGTATTGCTTTTCAAAGTTGATATCGACCAATACCTCTAAAAGCTCCTCAAGAAGTGATTTTTGTTTTCAAGTTTTGTGATTCAAGCTGTATTTCTTCTAGATGACCATTTGGTGATGATGCCCTTGGTGTTCAGGCATGGTTCCTCTGCCCCTGTGAAACACATTGACAGAAATGAGTAAAGACCATGCACGGATTGAAATGGACCTGGTATGTGAAAGTGTAGATGTCTGACTGTAGTATTTACTTACATTTCAAAATTTCTGTAATCTTACACAGACCATTGTACCTTTTGTCTGGCCTTCATCTGAAAGTGCATTGTTGAGGTCTCCCAGTTGCGACTGACAAGCACCAGTCATTGACCTGTGAAATCTTGTGGTGTTTCCAAATTGAGTGCAGCTTGTGTAGGCTGCATTTATTAATTATTAAATGAACTAGTATTGACAGAATTTGGGATATTGTTTTTTCTTTCATTTGTGATTCATCTTTTGTTTGGCAGGCTTTTGGATCTTCCAAGCCCTATGGGTCATCAAGAAGTATTGTGAGGAGAATAGCTACTAGTCTTCCTCTTCAACCCTGCCCCAGGGTTCATTTTCAGGTGAGGGAAGGTTACAGGATCATATGTTTTATGGTCTTGTCATTTAACAGGCAGACCAATCAGTCTTTAAAAATGTGGTATATATATATCTTTGTATTTTAAGATAATGGCGCATTGTCCTTGTCAGGCCTGTTTCCTCCTCTGTCTTTCTGCCTTCTTTCTGCCTGTGTCTCCCGGCTGTCAGAGTCTCAGCCATGTGATGCCAAATCACACACCCTCTTGCTTGTCTGACTGTTTACATTTATGAACCATAAACAGAGTGGATGAAGTCATTATAACAGATATCTTTTCTTATAGTCGGAGCACCGACTGTGTGTTCAGAAGTTTTTAAACTGTTAACAAATCAGCCTTTGAGATATTTTAATTCAGTGGCATGTCATTTTAAAAATTGCTTTTCCTGACTTTTCTGTCACCTTGTGCTTTCTCTTTTCTTCTTTTCTTCTGTCTCCAGCTGCCCTCCCTAGCTATGAGGAATGCAGTATGTCTGCTTTAGGTCAGTTTGCTCAGCAACCTTCAATAACCTTGAGCTGATTAAAGACCTCCTGACCTCCCTGAACCTTTCATTAACACCAAATGGATCCTCTCCTCACCTCCATCTGAACTGCCCTCATTTCCTCATTTTTACTTAATTACTTCCTTTTATGAGTTGTTGAAATGCAAGATTGTTTTGTGTCCTGGGTGTGCTCTTCTCTGGAATGTTTTTCTGAGGTTTTTTCTTATGTTAAACATGGCTGCTCTCCCTGACAGCTTTATCCGTACACTGAGGATGCTGGTGTCCTCATTGGTGCCAGGAGGCAGAATGGGTTGGTCGCCTCTTTGGCTGATATCGCCTGGATCGACAGGGATGAGGAGGATGACGACGAAGACTTCTTTGGCAGACCCAGGTGAGAGTGGGATTGTGATCTGTCAGCTAGCATCTTCTGGAGAATTGCAGTTTCATGTGTGAGAATATACTCCTTCCTGGGAGTTTTGTCTAAAAAAAAAGGTGATTCTGCCTTATTGGAACAGGTCAGGGATCCCGCCAGGACTCTTGTTTCGAGCCCACCAGCCTCATCCTCGGAGAAAACCCTTAACCCGCCAGAGGTCATTACCAAGCCTGCATGAGGTGCCTCCGGACCCTCAGGGGCCGACAGTCGCCAACGATGAGGCCATTCAGAAGATCAGTGCACTGGAGACAGAACTTGCAAAACTCAGAGCTCAGATAGCACAAATCGTACTGGCTCAGGAAAAGGGTGCACAACCAGGTATCTCTCACATGGCCTTTGAAAATGCACAGTTGCCTCTGTGTGGATGAATCCATTGAGTGGTTTGTTTTCTTCGATTTGCTCCACTGTAGTAGCATGCATTTTCCTCTAGATGGCAGCAGAATTTCACATACTGCACAGCTTTGAGCTTTTTCTTTCCTTTGTTTCACCTCAGCTCCTACCACAGGAACACCTCCACCTCCCCCTCCACCCTCTGGCACCCTGCCTCCCCCTCCTCCTCCTCCACCACCACCACCACTACCACCACCCCCAAGTCTCCAGCGGACATTTTCTGCCATTGACTTGATAAAGGAGCGCAGAGGGAAGAAGACAGGCGGCCAGACGGTTTTGGATTCAAAGCCAGCAGAAATCCCCAACATGCTTGACGTCCTGAAAGACATGAGCAAAGTCAAGTTGCGATCAGTCAAAAGGTAAGCCTCTACTTAAACAGTGAACCAATGTAAATACATTTGGAATTGATCATTTAATTGAAATAGAATTTTTAATCGCTCTTGTTCCCTACATGTTTTGTAGTCGTCCAGTTGAAGGTGAAGCCAAAGTGAAGTCCAACGAGCCGGTAGATGCTGCAGCCCTCATCGCGGAGGCCCTGAAACGAAAGTTTGCCCATCGCTATCGACACGACAGTGAACGAGAAGACCAGGAGGATTTCAAACTTCCTGTTCCAGATGCGAAACCTCAAACCAAAACCCCTTTGGTGAGAGATGTTACCGTTTTCATCACTGTTTCTCTTACATTTTTTTTCATCTGAGTAATATCTTCTAAGTGGTTTGCTGGATGTCATACTTTATTCTGTCTTCTGTCTGTTTTCACAGTTTGGGCAGCACATGTTGAAACAAACTGGAAAGAGGAAGCTGCTCTGAACAGTCGATGAACTCGAGGTCCAGATGTACCATGGACACTTTGAAGTGCCTTATCAACCTTTAACTACCAGCTGTTTCTGTGGAAGGACAAGGGATTCTGTCTGATCTAAGCGAGTCTGCTCCAAGTATCAGCCATCTCATAGTGTTGCATCCAATGATCACCTTGACCATCTGTTTTTGCACTTTTATAAATTATATTAGCTTTCTGTTTAACAAACATGATTTTTTTTTTTACTGAATGTCTTTTTGAGTTGAACAGTCTAAATTTCAGCTCATCACAGTCCTGAGAGAAAGTGTCAGAGGCACAAGCGCATGTTTAAGCAACACTACAGAATTGTTACTTAAGTTTTTGTTAAACATGTTGCACGTAACACATTTGGCCTTTCCCATTTTTAAGGGGTTTGTGAAAGCTGAAGAGTTCTTCTACCACAGAGGAAAGGGAGCACTTTCTTACTTGTGGAATATTGTGTCGTGTTGTTTATATACGTATCATGAGCTGTAGACTAATTTATAAGTGGGATCCTTCTATTTATGTTGTGGTTTAAGTAGATAATTAAGATTTTAACACAGGTTATTATATCGTAGATTTGTCCGTTATTAATTCCAGCTGGGTTTTAGACAGTGTTGGACTACTTATCTGTTGAGCCTGTCTAAGTTGTGTTGCAGTTGCCAGTCTTGCCAGGGCTTCTGTGTCTTTTGCTGGTTCAAGTATATGTATCCCAGTGTTGGTTGAATTTAGTTATATCTTTTCTACGATTCGGGTTTAAGAGCCAAAGACATTCCAGTGATGCTCTGCGAGATTCTGCCTTTCACTGCCAAATATTACATTTTAATATCTCTTTTCCTGTTCTGTTTCCCATTTAGGATGATGCGTGAATAGTGAGGAAAACAGATACTGTAATTGTTCAATAAAATTCATATTCCTAGGTTATTGACGGTACAGGTACATGTGCAATCTCTTGTTGCTTCATCAGTGCCTCTTTTAATTTTGCCTTTTATCTTAAAACAACTTCCACAGAACTTAAGACTCACAAAGAAATACTGCATTGTTGTAGTTAACTCTGTATTCACGACATTTTAGTCATGGGTCCTAAGGCACCCACTGTTATCAGTATGCCAGAGGTGCAAATCATGCTTTTGTGCCAGTAATCACATTTTCATGTCTCAGTTTGAATGTGACAGAACATACTGGCTCCTTGCGGCCATGTGAGGTTTTTTAGTATTTTGTTCAAAGTGACTGATTGCACATTGTTTCCAGTTCTGTTCACGATGCCAGTTTAGTTGCTGCTTCAAGACAACTCTACTAGTATTACCTTTTTCATAAAGGGAAGGTGGACTCTGTAGTAATTAAGTGATTTAGTTGTTCAAGATTTTGTAGAAAAGTTGTCTTCCATAAAAACTGTCTTGAATTGTCAAATCTCTAATAAAAGTTTATGATCTGCACGACCTTCTCTGGTGTCTGTCAATGGTTAAGTTTGAACCTAATGAAAGTGTAACTTCACATGAAGAAGACATCATCATTGGTTAATAATTCACTTTTTTTTCTGCTAGAGTATTAGACAACATGCTTCAACTGTGTGAAAGTCAAAGAAACATTTGTCAACAGGTTTTATTATTCAAATTGTAACTGCAACAGGCATGTATCAAAAAGGTCAATACAGCAAAGCCTTTACAAAATCTGGCTCGACACTTAAGTCTTCCCAAAAATGGCTGTCGCAACAAATTGTAAACAGTTTTATCAACAGTCTTACAGCACTTACAGCAAAATACAAATCAGCTAAAGTAAGAAAAGCACCTGTTATCTTTCAAAATGTTTAAACACAAACACAATTTGTGCCACTATACAGAATCAAAGTAGACAAACCAAACACAAAGAAATGGAATGTTCAAAGTCACTTGACCATTTTGTTTCCGTACAAAAGGAAAAAAAAAAGGACAGCTGGAGTTGTTCCTCACAACAAAAAGGCAAAGGGATTGGACAGTGCATTCAAAGACAAGCACACCATGCACTTGATGGGAACAGGAGCTGGTTTGGTCACTTAGCATAGTTTGTGCATAGTTATAAGGCATCAATCGAGCAGTCCTTTAGGTTGCATGTGGCTGAGAGAGACATTCTGCGGAGAGGGAGAGTCTCCTTCAGTAGATCCTAGCCAGGACAAAAAAAAATAACAACCTTCCATCTTCCACAGTCACCTCCTCCCCCTCTCCCTCTTGATAAGAGACTGGCAAAACCCTGAGCGAGTCGAGTTGCGTGGAGTGGAGTTCCAGGTGAGATGCATGTGCAGTGAGTAACTGATCTCCAGTCTGGGAGGGAAGCTACCCCGAGTTCAACCAGCACTGGAAGAGTCGGAAACATCATCAGGAAAGGACTAATTTCTACAATACCTTTGCGGGGTCTCTTGGAGGCGTCACAGAGACGAAGCTGCACCTCCGACACCATCGTTACTTGGGAGTGCAAGAACACACTGTAGCACAGGTGGAGTTACTTATGGCATCTGGTGTGTTTGAATAAGTTTCTGCTCATGGCTTCAACAGTGGGATGACAGTTCAAACGAGTGGTTCTTCACATCTGTGCTTCGAAGGCAAACCGTGGAGCCGACATGATTCGCTTCAGTTCAAGGGAAAGAAACAACAAACAAGGAGATGCGTAAACAGTCTTCGTAGAGGCAGCAAAAGGACTGGGCTTGTCACATTATTTTTTTCTTTTTACATGAGGAAGAATCTTCAATACAAATGCAACACGGCTTTACTTTAAAGTCTTAGGAGGGTCTCATGTCTGAATACTCCAGTTGTCTCAGTCAATTCAGTTCAGATCATTCTTCAAATCTTTGTTTTCAAATGGCACTTCAAAATACCAGAAAAAAATGTCTTCTTCAGTTCTTATACTGCTTTCCCCTTAAGGTTCACCAACACAAAGAGTGTTGTGTTCAGTCAGTAATGCCAAAACTACAGTGGACAAATAAATAAAACAAAGCAAATAAAAGAAAATACAGCAGTAGCCAAATGAGGTATCTATGTATTGCTCTATGCCAAAAAAGAGGAATTAAAATTAAATAAATTAAATAAAATCAGTGGTTTATCAAGATGGGAGGCAAAAGCAACAAAACATAAACAAGATGTTAGGATCAGGTGGGACAGCGGCAGGGGGCTGCAGGCCATCACATGCCCCACCTGGTCCCCAGTGTGTGGTGAGGCCCTAAGGCCGGGGTCAGGGGTCAGGAGGTTGAGGTGAAAGGGCACGCGAGGAGTGTCAGGATTCTCTGCTTCCCTGAGGTATTTCTTTGGAGCTGGTTCCTCCTGTGGTTGTGGCGGTGGTGCCGTCCCTTCGGGCGGCGGCGGCGGCGTCTTCTGTGTCGGTGCCGGCTGGGCTGGGCTCCGCCTCCTCAGAGACAGGGGTTTGTTCCTGCTGTAGGCCCCCCCAGCTGGCCTTGTTCAGCCCCATGTGGCCCAGCATGGTCTGGGACAGACGTGTGTCGGAGAAACGGGCCCACTCTGCGAACAGCGGCTCTGCCACGTATGTCATGAAGCCTGAAGGGGCAAAAAAGATGGCAGACACAGATTAGGGCTAAACAGTCGATACAAGCTACATCCCAGATTCCAAAAAAGTCAGTTGTGGAAAACATAAATAAGACAGACTGTAATTATTTGCTAATCCTTTTTGACACATACAAATCATTGCATTTTTATATAGCGTCCCAACTTTTTTTGGAACTGGAGTTATACGAGTGAAATCTGAATACAACAAATATACAACATAGTTACTTACCTATCTGAATGTTGCCGACTGTGTTGGCCTCTCTGTCACAAAGTGGGCTGACTTCAAGTTTGTGCTTCTTCTCAATGTCTCCTAAAAGAGCATAACAAATTATAATTAACATATGAACTCTTACATGGCATTACATGTAATACTATCGTCAAATTAATTGGCGGTAGAGAATAAACACAGAAAGACCAAAGGAAAGAAATATCATGGGACTAAAGATAAGAGCAAAATAAATAACTGAAGGAGAAGGACAAACAATATAACAGCAGGCAGCAGAAAAACAGATAACCTTGTTGGAAGAACTCCTCGGTCACTTTCTCGCTCCACTGTTTGCTCAGCTCCCAGGGTCTGCAGGGGTTACAGATGTCCGCGCACTTCAGAGCCATCTGTACAAGGTGGGAATAATAACAAAATAAGAGTTCACAGTTGTTCTTGAGATGCAGGAGTCATCTGTGGATGACAGAGGAGGTAACCAACCTGGAGGATGAAGTGACGGTGGCTGCCGTTGCTCAAGCACAGGTTCTCCTGGTCCAGGTGCATGCGAAACCTGGACAGGTACTCGTTCTGTCTGCTGATGTCCGTGGCCAGGATTAAGGAGCCCAACTCCCTCTCCATGTTCAGGCTAAGGGGTTTGGAAAGACCAAATGATCAGAATGTTTAGCACTGACTGTGACATCTGGCATTTTATCTATAAAACTAAACTAAGAGAAGTCCTTTGAACTGCAGTAACATGTATAACCTTTCCACAGGTGCATGTTGTGTGTAGCAGTTTTCATGGTGCACTTAGCATCATTTCAATGTCAGACTGACCTGTCCTCAGCAGGCAGATGGGAGAACAGCCTCGTCTCTCTGAGCAGGCCTACTGCTGACTTCCAGTGGTGGTTTTCCAGAACTGAGGTATTCTGCACATTAAAAAGGTGAAATGTGCAGAGACGCATTCATTTAAGTAATCGCATGATGCCCTCCACTACAGTACATTAATAATTAAGTCCTGGCAGAGCAAAGGTTATATGGTTTTACCCTATAGAGTGTAGCTAGATAGTGGTCAGTCTTGATGAGGAAAGGCTGGTTGACCCCAGGATGGCCCAGATCATGTGTGGCAGCTGCTAGGATTGCCAGTAGGATGTCACAGGAGGTCAGAGACTTGGCAAGCTGCACCCACAAGACAATGGCACAAACATTGTGATGACTGATCATTAAAATACTCACTGAAGCACTTTCAGATCTAGAAACTGAATATCAACACTCTAACTACCAACCGAGTTAAAAGGTAGTTTCTCAAGAGAACAAGAACCAAAATATCTTGTTTGCCTCACCATGGGTTCCCGCATGTAGCAGTACATGGCCTGTGTGACATCTGCAGCGTGGACAGCGTTGTGGTAGGGGTTGTCGCTGTGGTAGTCCTCCTGGACCATGACCAGGAACCTCCAGAGTTTGACCATGTCCAGCTGGAAGAGCTCCACCAGGCCATACTGGTTCAGCAGGTGGAAGGTCAGGGTGATCAGGCTGTTTCCTGAACAAGAAAACAATCAGAGTGAGTGATAAAAAGAAGGAATTGCAATGTCAAACACAGTTATAATTTAAAATATCATCAATCTGTTATGCTCTTCTTCACTTTCTCTTCACTTGGCCTGGACCATATTCTTATCTACTGAGACTACTGTCGGTGCAGAAGAATGTATTGGTTTCAATGTGCTCCCTATATGGCAAAATGAAGAGTCTAGAGAGCTGCTGTTGCATTGCTGCATTGGAAAATTAATAATATTGTTGTGTCTTCTTCAACAAGCAAAATGAACCCAAGATTGCACCAATATAAGATGCAGTTTTCTCCTTAAATAAATGAAATTCAGTGATTCTGTTACAGAATTAATCTTCATACAGTAGATCTTCTGCATCGGCCCACATCCAATAGATGGCACCATTGGTAACACATTGAATCTGAGGCTGGTTTAATGCTGAAAACTCCTGTCAGCGCTGCATCACTTCTGTTATGACTTTTAAAACATCTTCTGACCAGTATTTCAGATCATATTTTACCTACCGTTTGTCAACCTGTCGAAGAGGAAGATGTCAAAATTCCAGTTCCCGACCTTTTCCAGCATGCACTACAAGAGAAGGAAAAGAGCAGCACAGAATTAGCCATGAACAATTAGTCTGAACAAAGCAAATCATGTGTCATTATGGTATTGTTATATAAAGCTGGGTGTCATACTCTGGCCTGTCCAGTGTAGTCTTCATCCAGGATATGGAGGGGGATCTGCTGGGGGATTCCCCGCAGGAGACGGGATGAGTGCAGGTACCTCTGGAAACTGAGCAGCCTGTGGACCCTCCTCTCAGGAGCAGAGCTCGCCGACGTTGACCCACAGCTCAGTCGTGCTGCACACACAGACACAAATTGACAAAAGATGTAATACTTGAAATATTCAACAATGCTTTTGGTTAATGTTTCCTTTACAAGCTCATTAGGCTCAGAGAACCATTTGGGTTGCACAAACTTGGTGGGGATCTGACACCAACACAGAGATATACAAACAGTCGGTGCTGACACAGCCGCCCACTCATAAGCCTTTCGTCTGGGATCACACAGCAGACATGCTTTGTCAGTGGTCTCTCTCTCTCTCTCTCTCTCTCTCACTCACTCACTCACTCACTCACACACACACACACACACACACACACACACACACACACAAAAGCACTGCACTGTGTCTGAATAAACCGTGACTGTGATCCGGAAACACGTCAGCATGAGGTAGGATTACTTTTGAGTCCAAGTGTTCACACACACACACACACACACACACACATTAAGTATAAAAGTTATTTTATCACACACCTTTTCACAAAGCTTTGATTTAAAAAAAGCTCCTCACAAGGTTTACACTAATCCACCTTACTCTTATCATCATGTGAGGCACATTATGAAAGCAGTGCACAAACATCTGTCAGTCTCCCTGCAGAGGAACAAACTGCGTGTGGAGCAACAGTTTGATAATGTCTCATTATCACAGAGGCTGGCAGGTCAAGGTAATCGGCTGTGATTCATACTCACTGTGAAGAGTTCGGAAGTCGATGCACAGGTACGGGTGGGAGCTTCTTCGTTCCGGTTCAAATCCAACCTGACTTCTCACTCTCACATCTCCTAGAAGAAATCAGCACTTATTTCCTCAAGATTCATGCCACTTGAAAAGAAAGGTGTCTGAATGGGCTAGGCCGAGCAGTATTTACAAATGTTTTCGATTATCTACTGGAATTTATCTTGCGTAAGTGCCACAAGGATGGGCTTCACCACAGGACAATAAATTGAGCACTGCAATTGCAAATGAATGTGAAATTACGAACACAGCTAAGCAAACCTCTGTTCCACCAGCCACAGCCAGTGAGAGAGGGGTTTACCTTCATCAGTGCTTTAAAAAAACAGATTCAGGTGTTCTGGCAATATTTTAAGTAAATGAGAATTTACAACTAAGTTTGCATCTTATATTCTTCTCACTTTGCTCAGGTGATATTTTTGCTTCTGTTATTTCTGTTTTATAAATTGTATTTGGTTCTTTTTGGGTTTTCTTATTATCCTGCTTGTTTGATATTTTGTGCTAATTGTTTTAAATGTGAAAACACTTTTGAAGTCCTACATGAATAAATTATGTCTTACTTACAAATGTATAGCTTAGTAGAAGTTCTTTTTTTACAAATCACTGTAAAAGCCTCATGGGAGCTGTAGTTGGTGAATGCTAACAAAATAATTCATCTTTTGTTGACTTTTGTTGAAACGTGTCATAATTTTTTTCTTGTTGATATTGTAGTGGATATGCATTTACTATAGCTTCATCATCATGTTTCAGATTTTCAAAATAATTGGGAAATAATCCATCATATACTAAGCATTGAAAATGAAGCAGGACTTAACCTCTCCAATGTCAAAATGTGGCAAAGCCCATCCTTTTGGTACTCTAAGCACAACTAACACAAGCAAAAGTGATTTTGTAAATACTATTTGACCCAAGTTTGGTGGATATTATCCATGTGCGGGCGCAGTCACGCACAAACAGACACTCCCACATCCCAGAAGAGAAAATTCAATGGACAGACAAGTCAATCAAACAGCTGAGCATGCAATGCCATGGCAGGATAGTCTGCTCTACTATTAGTACTCAGAGCCACTGACAGTGACCTATAGTCCATCTATGACTGTTTTTAGGAGTCAGACAGAGGAAGAGGAACAGCCCCCAGACTCGGACCAAACAGACGGCGGCCAGCCTGCTTGTAGACTGCAGTCAGGAGCAGTGAGAGCATAGTGAGGTGACAGCATGGTGCTATGACACTGATGCAGTAAAATGCTAGTGTGTCGTTCCAGGCAACACTCTATATGCGGCAAGACGCTATGTGGCAGTAGACTCATCAAGGTGCTAAACGGTGCAATGGTATGTTTCCAGCATGGCACTTCTGATTGTGTCTTCTGTGCATTAGAATTTAAAATCAAAGCAGTCACACAGGTGTGCTCCCCCAACCAGCATCTTACTTACTTGCAAGCAGCTGTTTGAATACTACACAAGCTCCTATCAAAATACCAAAAACTAAGAATTACAATTCAAGGCATGGTGATGCTCAACATTATTTTGAAAAGCTGTTTGTAAAGTTGTTGGTATGAATGTAGAGAGTGAAACCATATCAGTGGTGTTTCACGTGCAAAACATAAATTATGACTCTAAGACTTACATTTCATGCACTCCTTGGCAGTGAATGAGTGTGTGTGTGTGTGCCCAGATGTATATACATTCGTCACATCTGCAGATGCATGTGCTAGGGCTCAGCACGTGTGTGTGCGCTTGTGTGATTAGTGTATTTTGAGAGTCACAGGGTCCATGTTTCCCCTGCGGTGCATTAGTGCTGGCACTCTGGGGTGGATGTAGGTCATGTCATTATAACTGATGCGGCGAAAGCTCTGAGTCCTGCTATTTGAAAGCACATCAGCATTAACTTGGCAGACTGAACCCTGGCCCAGGCAAACACCAGTCTGCATTAGCGTGCCTCTCCTCACACTCAATTTAATATAAAATCTACAGACACAGATGCTTTATGCCAGTGACGTATGAGACTACCATCATACTTAGCCAAGTAAAATGATTAAAAAGCTAAAGCTCCTTCAGTCAGCTCAATAAATCGCCTTTACTGTGACTAGACGCACGTGGCAGCAGTCGACTCATGGGCATTATCAAGCTGGAGAGAAACAAAGTATAGCAATATTATGTGAAAGCTACAGTAAACAGGATTTCAACAAAGACGTTCAGTAAGCCCTAAACTGCCCCTGCTGTTTAATGCTCCCTGCCTACTCACTATGCTTCACAGGAGCAATCTAATATCTATGAACGACACTGACAGGATAATACTCTGAGCAATTCTAGTTTCTTTCTTTATTTCTGCTCGCTGCCAGCCAAACACCATCTGATCTATGAATTGAGGCGGCAAAAGTTGCATGTGAAGGCACATCTGTGTGTGGTAGACGGATGTCAGGGGTACACCCAGGCTCTAATCGCACCATTATCCCCAAAAACCTTATTGATTAGAAAGCCAAGGCTGATCTGGCTGCCTGCTAGATGCATTTGACTCCATCTGCCTGGCAGAGCTATGAGCCCTCCATCCTCTCATCCATTTTCTAAACTGCTTATCCTGTTTAGGGTCGCTGAGGGCAGCGCTGGGCAAATGGACACATGCACATAAACACAAAAACACACTCTGCCAACGTTTAGGGACACAAACCTGACAAAATTTCAAAGACTCAACATTACCAATGCACACACAACCGAAATCTATTCTGGTTGAGAGATTACCAAAAGGCCAGGGATTGAGTGGACATGTCTTCATTCATCTCTTCATAATCTCCACATCCATCTCTCCATTTCTGGTCTGATTTCACATCTCATTGCGGTTTAAGCCATTGTGTATTAAGAAATGAACATGATCACAGATAAACCAGATAAACCTACTGATGCATGGAAAACGTGTATATGCGTGTGCCTTCTGAAAAATGCATGTGAGTATGTGTATGCACTGAGATTGGGGAAACACTTACCTAGCATACGGATGTACAGTGCTGTCTGGTCAGAGCTGTCGTAGGAGATGGCTCCTCGTCTCTGCACAAACCAAAAGAAACATCATCAACACACTGTCCAAGGTTTATACCAATATAATGCTGCAAGTGTATCATTAGGACAGCGTAATAGGTCCCACCAGTGGTTGTTATGCCCAAAATTGATGTGGGTGGTATCACAACCCCATCTCCCCCAAACGCACACGTCAAAAACACAAAATACAGGCCATTTTCTAACATATACACAGAGCTAGATAAGTGGAGGGTGGTGTAATGTTGCTACTCTTGGTTCTAATCTGCGGTCTGTGTGTGTGTGTTGTGTGTGTGTGTGTGTGTGTGTACAAACTGTCACGCTGATAAACATGTTCCAACTCCATATCATCAGTCCGATATGGCACTTAGACCACTGCTATCAGTAATGCGAGAAACGCACGTGTTATATCCACACACACACACACACAGAGCGTTTCCCATAAATAGAAATTATTTTGAGTCCCATCCAAAACGATTTGCCCCACCCACTGTGTATTCTGACATATGTTGACTTCTGTTGTCTGACAGACAAAATACAGTTGAAAATGCGAAAAGTTCAAAAAGAATATATCTTGAAAAAAAATACTTCATCAGCAAATGAACCCAATTTGAATTAATTTGAATTTGTATTTGAATTGGCTTTAGTGGATCTGATAACAGGACAGATGCAGCTCACCAACCCCTTGACAAGTCAACACTGTCCCTCAATAGCAGTGTATTGTAATTAAAAACATGCTGGATAGTACCTTTAGGTTTAAATTTTCTCCCTTGCAAGATCAATCTAAACTCAACACTTATGACAATTTTTTTTAAGAAGCAGCTACAGTTGATTTGTATAGTGACCATCTACTAATGTCCTACTAGTGAACTCTTTTACTCCTTCGACCCTGGGACAGTAAATACCATGTTAACTAAAGGGGACTGCTATTCAAAGACCAGAACTTCTATTTTGATATTACTATAATTGCTTTTATAAATACTTTTGAGTCAACATTGGGTACACATTTACATACAAATATGTCAAATCACATCAAGTAAAACCCATGTTTCCTAAAAAAAAGGCATTGACACAAGACATGCACGTTTCGAATAAGTCAGTTGTTTAGACTGGCTCAACATGCACTGAAAGTTTCCAGCGCTGCATTAAACCCTTTTGATGTATGGGCTCCAAATGTGGTTCTGGAGAGCAAACAATAGAAAAAACAAAATAAGAAGCAAACACATTCTTTAGGTTTCTAGAGCCACAGTCACCACTGGCCTACTATAAAATACAACAATGTAGTATTTGGTTTGAATAAGGGTGCTTCTGTTGACCAGGGAAGGGAAACAAGTTGCCAAAATATGGATGAAGATCCCAACAAACGAAGTTGATACATTGTCTGTTTCATCTTTACTTGTGTCTCCAACACCATCCAGTGCCAACAGTGTCCCAGGCAGCAGCAGCTGCAGAGTCTCAAGCACAGTGATAGTTGTTGCAGGTACGGCTGTGGTAAGTGCATATTTGCTCTGTCGACAGACAGCTGCTCCGGGCTACACTGAGGTGTTGGCTCACCTCTCTGTGCACTCCACAAATCCTGCCCCCCTCCTCTCCGGACCCAATCTCCCTTTTGGGGCTACCCTCGTCTAGGGTTACCCATTCCACAGGGAACCTGCATGACTGGCCGGTTGGCTCACCAATAGACTCTGTCTAAGTTCTGGGACCATTTAATGACCACCATCAACTGGTCACAGCACAAACACAAACATGTGCAAACACAAATGTAGATGCTTGTACACTCATTACTTCATATACTTAGGATTATTGTCAGTCTCCTTCACACACACATACACACTTGACACTGTCTGTCCTCTAAGCTCATGACAGCCGCCAATCCAAAGCTAATATTTTACCGGCTAGCAAACAGCTTGACTCAGGGTGGGTAATCTGCAAAGCTGTATTTTAGTGTCAACAGGCCTCTGTGTTTACACACAGCACCAGTGGTTAGTGTGAATATTATAGATTGTGTGTATCTAGCATGGGTTGTGTGTGTCTGTTTGTGTTTGTGTGTGTGTGTGTGTGTGTGTGTGTGTGTGTGTGTGTGTGTGTGTGTGCAAGGGGGTTGGTATCGGCTGTAATATGCGTGGGAACTGTATAATGCTGGCTCCAGAGCTGGGAATGGAAGAGTGACCAGCACTGCCAACACTTGCCCAAATAAACCTTTTGGCCAGAGCTTGCAAACACAAATGCAAGCACACACACACACACACACACACACACACACACACACACACACACACACACACACACACACACAGGGCCAGCCACCAGTTGGCACTTAAGTGGACACTGGCATGTGCTCCCTTGTGAGCTGGTAAGAAGGAGGCGGCAGTGCAAACACTTTGTCAATGTCACATTCCCACTGTGAACAGAGGGGAAAGTCACGTTTTACCCTTGAAATGGCCAGCCCACAACACACACCCCAGCCACGCCTCCCAGTGCCAAGTGCAGAAACAAAAAACCATAGTGGTCCTGTCATGGTCCGACATGAACTTGAGCCCCTTCGAAAGCTTTGTGTTTTTGGCCTTTATGCTTCATAGCCGAGGATGATGGGAAATAAGGGAAAGAGAGATGCAGGACGTCAAAGGCAGGACTTAATGTCACTGACGCATAGTTTATTTATTCATTAATGTTATCTCTGCACTTTGGCTTTGCACTTTGTACACGCTTATCATAAATTTCAATCATAAGAAACAAACAAACAACAACACAGAACACTTTGTACAGCTGCTTAACAATAAAAGTCTTCCGCAGGCCAGACAGCGACTGGAAAGTTTGAACTACGAAGCAGCTGCAGGAGGTTTTGACTCGGTAACTGAGAACAGTGACTGACTGCTAACGCCTTTGTCTGATAAAAATTGGTGTGAATCTACAATAGATGTGGGCATTTTTTCAAGCTTTTTGCTTTGTGGATCAAGCTTAAATTTTGCAAAGTAACTGATGGTTAGACAAAGAGGTGCTGGCAATAAGCACCACTGGGGTTAATCTCAACCCTCCAACTGGGAACATGGGTGGTGCAGTGCCCATATCATGGGTTCTGATCACGGTTGCTCACAAGTGCGTCACAGCAAAGGCATCCAGCTTAATGAACATCTGCCAGTTTTTCAAAGGCTGAATGAAGACAAACACAGATAAAACATCTGAGATGTCATGTCTGGGTTTCATGAGGGATATTTAAAGCTTGGAATTGGGTTTGCACCTTATCACCAACTTTGTCAGTAAAGCACAAACTGAAAAGAAATGTTCTAACTGTAGGACAGTGTGGTCTCCATCCACAAGCAGGGATGAGCAAGGGGTTAAAAATAAACAGGTGATGTACATTACTTATTATCGTCATTTATCAATTAGTTATTTTGGTTGTGTGTTGCTGTTAAACGCATTTACTACTTGTTTATTTACTGATCTTCTCATTCTGTAATTGTTGAACTGAAGATTTTTTTGGGGGGGGATCAGATAATTTTTGTAAGAAACATGCAGCACATTTGCATTTCACAAATAGAAAAGGTTTGATTTTTTCCAGTTACTTTAATACAGCCCAGCTCCTTGGTGCCAGTGTCTAGTGGCCATTAGAAAAACTGCAGCTTGCTGTGTTTTGGCTTCACTGCTGAGCCGTGCTGGTTGCCACTTTGCATTTGACCCACAGCCTCTGGCATCAAACAAGGCAGGGCTAGGATTAAAATTTCTACCAATCTGTCTCCTTGCGGCATTTTGTTTTTCACTTCAGGCTCATGCAAAACCTGGGTGTGAAGGGAGAAATTTGACTCACTGGGCTATTAAAGAATGAAGTCATCATCCATGCATCTCTGACAAATCCTGGACAGTGACAATCTGCATCCAGAAATACAACCTTTTGTAAAGACCTCTCCTGATCAGCCCAAGGATTACTATTTTGAAAAGGCATATACTGTATGTGCTTATGGCCAAATCAAGCCACAAGACAAACCCTAGCTTATTCTGTCACCTGGATTTTGTAAATTTAATTGTGTGGGTGAGCAGCTTACTCAACAATGACTATGAGTAAACACTGTGAAGTGAGGCTGTCAATATACTTCACATTAAATTACTCTTTTACAGGAAATATATTGGATTTCCAACCATAAAAGCACCAAATCGGACTCAACCAGACTTGTAGAAACATTTTGCACAAGCACTTAAGTTACAGTTAACTGTTCCACAATGTCCCAAACTGGTTGCAGGCCATATTTTTTGTTTATTTCCAAAAAGCTTTACAAATTGAACTAAAACTCAATTCTTATTTTGGCAGGCATATGGACACGTCATCTGCTTTGGGTGCTTTTAACTGGACACCTGGAGTTGCAGGCAGTTGGTATTGAGAACAAGCCTAGTTCAGTTTTGTTTGGCGTTTACTGCTAGCATAACAGTCGGCTCATTGTGCTGCCTGCAATTCCACGTAAGCTCGTTTACATATGGCTCTGTTTCTTATCTTGGTCTCACTGCCTGAGGTCACGGCACTCAGGTTTCTGAGGTCAGTGGGGGTCACGTGATGTCAAAACTTCTGACTGGGTGATTTACCTCATGACTTCAATGTCTGTGATTTTCTGACTCCTACAGTTAAAGAGATGCTAACATCACCTAGGTTCAGAAACGTGAACTTAAATGACCTTAGTGGAATCTGGTGTAATTCTGCTACTAAAGGTGTGTTGAATAACTCTTTTATCTCCTCATGGTGATGGTGATGTTTGCTCCATGCGTGTAGACTCTGCTGAAATCAAAAAGGCACCGGCCAAGTTGCAAGAAGCGAAACAGCCCAGTGGCTTTTTCAAACATGTTCTCTTGTCATCACAGCATTGTGATTGAGCTGATATTGTAGTCTGACGTCCTTTGAATGGTTTTCTATGGTCCAGTGCACAGTGCAGCATTCTCACACTTCCTTGTTTCAAACATTAAAGCCAGCTTTTATTCTGTCATTTAGCTGTAAAATTGGGTGTTTAGCCAAGGGCAGACCAATTGCAGCCAGTAAGTCAGCCGGGGCCAAGCAAATGAGGAAGCCAGCAGTATTCCTATAAACTGTCATATCAGAAACAAAACAGTGCACACACATGCACACCACACACACATGCAAATTCCCAAGATAAAAGCAGCTGGAGTCAGCACAGTTTCATAAACTGAAATCTTCCTTCTGAGTTATGACCTCTTGCAGCGCTCTGCTGTGTGGGACGGCACATTCCAGTAACTGAGTGCTAGGCCATAAACATGGACAGGTTTGGATTGAGCGAGTGTGTGTGTGTTTGTGCACCAGCCGTTGCATAAACAAAAGCCCTAGATGGAGTCTACCTGTTGTAAGAGTGTTTTATGAGAACACTGTCCACTCTGACACACTCCAGCTGCAGTGAGTTTTGGAGAGAGAGGCTGCTGGTTTGAGAGTCGGCCCGGGGTGAATTGGCCCGTTGCCTGAACCGACGAATGACGGGGCTGTGTTGTCGCCAAAGAACAAAGCAGCATGCTTGTCAAGCAGTAATATATCTGAAACCAATGTTGTTGTTGATTTTTTACTGGCGGGTAAAGTGTCTTAAAATGATTTAAGCCTTCTTTACACAGAGTGCTTGAAGGGGCCTTGTATAAATGCTGCTCTATGAAACAAGTAGAGTTAAGGGGTGGGGGAAGGGGGAGACTTGCTTCATATTCTCACAAGCTGTCTACCCTGCACAGGAATTTCATTCATTTTTAAACATCATCCCCAGGCTCTAATTGCTTCTCTAGGCCAGCTTAATGCCCCCCCACCCCACCCCCAACCCCTTGGAAGTCTTAACCTTCTGAGGAGGGCAAACAAAACCCAAGTCGCCACCAATGCGCCTGTGGACAATTATTTGGTGTTTAAAACTAGCAACACTCGTAAATTAATTCTCCCATCCTATATAGGCTGATCTCAAATGTCTGTAGGGCTACAGTAAACATGATTAATATTCAGCCACAGCAGTTGGCCCCTGATATTGTGTCCGTTAGTGTGTTGATGTGTGGAGCCGCATTCTCACGGCCGATTGCACTCGACACGGCAGCACAAAAACAGAACGGTCATGTGATAAGAGGGGCCTCAGGCAGATAGAGACAGACAGAGAAACAGGGAAACTGTGTGTGTTTAAATGAAGACAGACCGTAAGGTTTGTTTATTTACTAAATAATACACATCCTTGCTTAATAACAAACAGTGCCATTCATTTCAGCTCATTCATGCAAAAGTTCGCAGAGAACCTAACTTTGGCAGGGAGAGAGTTAAAGTTTTTCTGAAAGGTTGTGAAACACCAGGCTCAGAGTCTGAGCGGCTCCTTCAGCATTCTTACCACATCCTGAAACTACGTCAATCCGATGGCAGTGCGCAGAAACAACCTTATCGTTTCAGTTAAAATCAACAAAGTAACTCCCTCAGAAAGAAGCACTATAGTGTATACCCTTATCATACTCTGCACAGAAACATCCATAGTGTGGATGAACTAAGCAGCGCTATCTCCTGCCCCTACGCACAGGCCTATCATCATCTCCAGTCCCTGAACATCTAAAATGAAAAGGGGCTGATCTAGGGTCAGTGGTCAACATGCTCTTGATGATATCTCTGACCCTGATATGATGGACTCGAGCTGACAGATCAGTATTTCCCTTTAAGCTCCCATTATCGCCAAAAGCCATGTGACTGCTCAAGCTCCATCAATACCGTGCATCTGTTTATTGATTCTTGCATCTCTGCTGCATGTTTTTTCTTTTTTGAAAAAGTTGTCAATGACACAGCCTTGTCAGACCCACGTGACTTTGTGTGAAGGTGTTGTTGGTACAAAATCACGACAGCCAGCCATATGGCACAGAAACTTGGTCTCGGTCCTGCAACACCAAACTAACTTTATGTGCAAATACATGTGCATTTTGTAGTTTAAACGGGAACCATGTGAGTCTTTGTTGTGTCCGACTCCTCAGCTCGCACTTCTGGTCCTTTCATTCTGCACCAATCTAATCTATCTCAGTCCTGTGTTTACCCTTCACTCCAGAGAAGCCAGAAGGGACCAGCATGCATCTCTATATACAAGCAAATTCAAATCATCTTCCACATCACTTTTAGGCATTAGCCAACAGGCCTTGTAATAAAAACAAAAGAGGTATTGTAATAGACAAACGAGCCCATTTTTTTTTTAATGCCGTTGCTGTTTTCAACGCCTCTTCAACAGCATATTTACACCCATTATAAGCATTCCACGACCACAGAGTGACATATTCTTCTGAGACTCTGTCGTGTCTTTGACCCTACTCTTTCGTCCTCTGTTTACAAGAGGAAATGTCTTCATCGGCGAGGGAAGTGGGGGGGGGGTAGAGGAGAAAGAGAAAGAAAGAGAGGGAGCTTGTGAGTGAGCGGAACAAGATAGCCAGAGAAAGAAAAGAGACTGAGACTCCGGCCATCTGTGAGTCTGGCGGCGAGCCAAACCACTGCCCACAGAGCCCAGGCACATGCCTAACTGCCTCTTTCTGCAATGGTAGTCCAGAACTGCTTCCACAAACAACAGGCCTGTGGAACCACACACAAAAACACAGCAGCCACCAAGGACAAATGCACCCTTATGGTCATAAATAGGGCCCGAAACACAATATTTGTAGAAGTGTAATTGCTCTGTGACAAAGGCTGAGTGACATGGCTGTGTGCATGCATGCATGTTCACCCAATTCTGCCAGTGTTGAGGAAGGGGAAAAAAAAGAGACAAATGACTATGTCAGCAGGTCTTTATGTTGAATTACTGAATCCCTCGCTGTCACTCAAAGCAAATAAAGTGTTTGTAAACCTTGCGCAATTCAACAGTGTCTCCACAAACATGACATGCGGATCATTATTGTTTCACTGGAAACTCACTTAACACTACAAAGTGCACTGCTTGCTGCAAATGACCCCTTTTTCCCACAACAAAGCAGCATGATGGTGACACACCTCACACCACCGATTGAAAATGAACTCTGGCCCACTTGAGAGATCAACTGGTGATCATGGCCAAGAGACACAATAGCTTTATACTTGTGTTTGTATGCAGAGGATGTGCAATCTAGCATTCTGCTGAAATGGGTTTTCTCCTGAGGTTTTGGGACCTCTCCGGGATCCCTCCTTTGGGCTGCGGTCTGAGAAGCAAGGACCAAAAACCACCAAAGGGCAGGACAGCTTCAGGCCCTTGGATTAGTTTTTTAAGTCTTCCTAACTAAGTGATGATGGAGTGGTAGGGTAATGGATGGATAGAAAGATGAGTAGATGGTCAGAAAAGTTTTGTCCAACCAGCTTATCCAACATTTCATGGCATCTGTCAACAACACTAATGACCCAGCAAAATAGAGACCATTGAAGATGAGCAACATTGAGGGCCTTTGATAGCCATGGCTATGCATTAGTGTTTGGGGAGCTGCCTGTGATGGTGTGGTAGGTTCAAAGAGGACACACATGGGTGGTTATGTGGAGCAGCGTCTTACACAAAGCACTAATGGACGGCCCATTGAAGGCAGTGACTTAATGCTTAGTTAATGTGTTGGGAGATGCCATGCAACATTGTGGTAGTTTCTGTTCATGACCAACGACGTGACCCAAAGAGAGAAGAATACACTTCTGCTTTTGTGCAAAACTACTGAAATGACAATGAGGATGTTTTCTTTCCAGTTTTAAAAAGTATGACACTGTGGGGAAACAGTTCAATGACTCATGACTTAATGTGCAACTTTTCTCTGAGCTGAGGTTACAGCCACACGTGTTACAGTTAGTGAAGCAAGTGTTCTGCACAAAGGCCTAACGGACAGTACATCATCGGAGACACATGCTTATACACAACAGTGACTCAGTGCTTGGCTAATGCATCGGAGATGCATTGTGCAGCTGTGCCAGTTTTTCTGTGTACACGAGAGCCGAGCAAAACATGACCCCACAACATGAAGACTGTTGTTGTGGCCTACCTTTCTTTTCTTTCACCACACAGAAGAAATACAGAGGCACATTTTCAAGAATTCAAGACTCTGAGAAAGCAGGAAGTTCAAGTATGACTCAATGATTTGTGGTTCTTCTGTCATTGTGTCAAGGGATGGTAACATAAATAGCAGTGTGGCACGTTCTTTCTGACAAATGTAAGTCCCAGGAGTAAACTGATATACTTTAGGCATGAGGTGGTCAGGGCTGGCTAAAGTGTAAGCCAAAAGGGCCTTTATCTGTGGGCAACATGCGCAAATGCAAAGTAGTTTTGGGAGATGGCTGGTTGGAGTGTGTGTGTTAGGTCTAAGAGATAAGAATGTGTGTGTGTGCATGTATGTATGTGTGTGTGCAAGTGAGTGTTCGGGCCTAGATATCCAACAACCACCTGCAAGATTCCTGTGGAATATTCATATATTTGTTTTTAAAAGCTGCTGGTTTGAAGGCCTGTGTGATTCCCAGAGCCAAGAAACACATTGTGACTAAATGATTTAACAAAAACAAACAAGTATAAGGATCTTTTGTTTATTTACCTGTGACAGCTGTCTCGGATCAGGAGCACCGAAGAGAGAAGAGCTGGAGCTGAAACTAATGGCTCCCCTCCGGCTAAGGACATGCTTGGGAACCGGCCTGTCAAGAGGCAAAACCGGCAGCTGATAACATACTTCCATTGAATAGTCAGGGCTGGATCCGGATCAAAAATATAAAAAAAAAATCAAAAAAACAAAAAAAATAAATGATGAAAAAAAAAGAAAACAAATGCAATGCAAAAAACAGATGACTGAGAAAAATCTCCCAAAGCCGAAAAAAAAATCTTTCAATATTGGATGCTATTGAGCTGCAAAGTGTTTCTGTTCATTATGAGCGAGTCAAAACTTCGCCTTCATTGATGCTGCGTCTTATCTACCTCCACCGTTTTACCTCCTTTGGTGTCATTCTGTAAAGGGGGGGAGGAAGAAAATAATCATGCTGCTGTTGCATTTGCTCCTTTCCTTCTCATTCTACTCAAATCCGGGCCCACGGACGACGAGACCTTCTTGCCATTTTCTGGGTCTTTATGAAAACGCTTCCTCATTTTCGGAGCAGCAAAGAGACGCTCGTTCGGTCGCGTGCGCGGATCTCACGTACATATCCCGACATGAAAACAAAAGGCACGACCGCTTCCCCCCAAAAAAATCTCATCCACATATCATATCGTGTGCGACGCCGGCGGATGAGGTGAGGCGGCTCTCCGGGATGTGAGACCCCCCTCGTCAGCCGTGGCGCCCGTGGAGGCTCGCTCTCACTCACTCACGCTCGCACCGGTGGCTCAAATCTAATCAACATGTAGGGCTTTTCCGTCTTTTTTTGCACAAGCTGCATGATGTCTAATTCACCGCTGACCGTAAAGCACAAAGTGTCTGGATCAGAGAGGGAAACCCCGACGTTCATCTCACTCGCTGCGACCCCGGCGGCTCTGGAGGACACGTGATGGTACGCAACGCGGAACTATGCAGCAAAAAAACGAGAAATTAATGAGCTAAAGTGTGTTTATTTCCCTATAACTACCTACCTATCGACCTAAACATTAGCCTACTGTATGGTTTTAAAGCGCACACCACCTGCCAGAGATGGTGCTGTTGGAGCGAGCTAAAAACGCCCTGGTCTAATTTCCACCAATGGCGTGAAAGCAGCTAATGTAACCTCCGCGCTGATTGGATAAAAGCACTTACAACGCATAAACCGGCGTACACGATTGGATATCCAGCCAGGGCGATCCCAGGACCTATATGAGCAGTCGTTTGCAGACGGCGTGGACTTTCTCAAGGGTATTCCTCCACAACGGGGCTTGCCCTGCAGCGGTCCACATCATTGCCTGTGATTACCTTCCTCTCATGACTCATACTACTTGGGAGCTGAGACTCACCGGGAGTTTGAGATACAGCCTAGGAAATACAGCAGAAGACGCTGCAGCTCTGTGAGGCTCAGGCAATTTGCTCCATATGGTTGCTTGTGGTGACTCAAGACACATGCAGATTGGATTGTAAAGTAGACTCAGAGTTACTCATTTTAGTGTCTGCATGCATTGTTTGGGTTTATCAGTCTGGACCGAAATGCATGTGAGATACTGGATCACAGTTAGAGAAAGATAAGGTGCAGCTGAGTGGATCAAATACTTGCCTAAGAAAAACACAGTATTGACGGGCCAGCACATTTTCACTGGAGGTTTCTGTGCCATGCCCATGTGCTGGGGGGGACAATAGATGTGCCATGGCAACAGTCAGGCCCTGTGCCAATGGAGGCATAATCCCTTCCCTCCCCATTTCCATGGGTCTGAATGTAGCTCCCCCACAATCATACCCCCCACCAAAGAGGTCCCGTGTCAGGCAGCTAAGGCAACCCTGCAAAACACAACAACAAACGAGTGGTCAACAGTGGCAGGGGTGGAAAAAGCTCTAGAATACACAACTCAAGTAGAGGTGTACTGTGTTTTTAAAGTGGGGTGCTTGTGTTTGAAACTATAAAAGTAGCTTTGATTGAGTAACAGTAAGTAAAATTTCAAAAGAAAGTGCAATAAAAAGTAGTGAAATTCTTTGAAAGTTTTTTTTCAGAGAGTTTGTGTAAAGGTAAAAGAGGATCATTTTTTCATATTCTAAATTAACTGTAGCTTTCTCAGTAATGTTTGTCTTTGCAAACCTGAGTAGAATCACTTGAAAATCAGTTGATGTAAAGTTGAATTAGTGACTTTAGAATTTACTTTCAGAAGTACAAGTTGGTGAAAAAGCCTCTCAATGACTGTACTTCTAATTAATTACTTTCCACATTGGGTGGTGGAACAACTTGTGGCTCAGAATAAACTCTAAAACTCTTTAATTTGATGTTAATGGCTACTTTTCCACAAATGTAAATGACTAACATGTCACTTCTTGATCCTTTAAGGTATTTGCTGCAAACAGAGCAGAGAAGGTCAACCATACACACGCTGTTTTTGCATTCACAGTTTACAAACCTGTTGTTGCCAGACAACTCTGAAACTGCCTGATCTGGCATATGACTACGTCAATGGCGCGTCACATGTGTGTGCACAGGGCAGCACATATTTTACACTCGCTCCTCTAAGTCTGCATGTGGGAAAAGGATTTGTGAGGCATTTTCTGTTAATTAATTTCTTCCACAGCCCTTTTTTTTTTGCCAGATTCACACATATGCATGATCTAACACACACCAGGCACAGACACACACCATTGTAGCATGGCAGGTGTGTTTAACTACTCTAGCACCAGCCTCAGGAGCTTTCATAAGACAGGTGAGCTGCATACCTGCTGATTCCCCTTGGTACTGTATCTGCTTGTGAGGCCCCCAGTGATCCACTCCCCCTGACTCTAGTCTCGCTGAGAGCTCTCTGGAGGCAGACTGCAATCCGCCACGGTATCCCTAATTGATTTAGTAGCTGTTACCCTCTGACAACACTGTGAGCATCGCAGGAGTCATTATCTATTGCTTCATTGCCCACGCAGCAGTTTTACATCTATGGTGCTCTTTGACATACAGATTCTATATGTGCATTTGTAAACAAACACACCACCACACATTTACACACACACACACACACACACACATGCATGCACAGAGACATCCCCAATTCTTGATATTTAGATTTTTATATTTGAAGTAACTGCACATCCTCTTTGAATGAGAGCCCAATATTTTCCACAAATAATTTCATTTGTCCGTTTTATTACTTTTATTAAAATGTTTTTTTGTCATTATCACCAGGTTAAATTAGAATTGAAACGGCATTTATATACTGTTTTATGCTTTTGTACTAGACGCCATTACAAACGCCTAAGAATGTATTGTTGTGTGTATGTAGAGCCATCTTGTGGTGAAAAGGAGCTATTACAAGTACAGTGTACCCATATAATAAAAAATTAATTGAAATAATACTGAGGTTAATTACAGTAAATCTTAAGTATCCTTTAAAAGATTTTAGCTTGGTCTCTAATAACAAGGCATTCATTTTGCCATGAAACTAACATTAGACATATAGTCTCCAATATAGACACAACTATCTATAATGCCTGCCAAAAACATGTTGCAATCCTTGCACATATGCTGCTTGCATTCAGTAATTGGATATGTGCACACATAGTTTTAGTGTAACATAATAAGTTCAGACATGCTAAACTTAATAACTGAGACCTAGATAGCGTCAATGTGTGACAGCTTGATTTGTTATTCATATGTTACTGAAGTGACAAATCTCTTGTTTCCATCCAAATTATTTATATAAACTGAAAGCAGTATGAATCATACTATCTAAATGCCACAAATACAATGGAGGCCCTATTTGACAGCTGCAGTGATGCTTTTACTGAACTTAGTTTGTCCACTTCCTACCACTAGATAGCACTCTTTTACTGTGTTAAAGGCCAACAGGCTTTATAATCACAGCTCCTCAGCAGAAACTACAATATGATGCTCCTTTGATCAGCATTAACATTCAGATTGTTTATTGATTGGTATTGTTTATTTCAAAAAGAATTTGATGGAATTTGAAAACTTATGTGCTGTAATATGGGAACTCATAAATCAGCACTAGTTAGATGTCTGTCAGGGGATCTTTGTTGATTTCCCCACTGTGGGACGAATAAAGGTATATCTTATCATATCTTGTTACTTTACTTGTTATCTTGTTATTTTATTTGTTTATTAAAAAAATTTTAAAGATTATTTGATACTACGGTGTGTATACGTGTGCATGGATGGCTTTGGTGACAATAGATCATTTTGTTACCAAGATATGACTGCATTACAACTTGTGTTGAGACATTTAGATCCAGATTTATATGGTGAGTAACAGAAGAATCCCAGAGGGTGCATGTTTTGTTGCAGATAATTTACCGTGTATCCATTTCACAGAATGAACTGCAAAAACTGTGGGAACTGCTGGCTCGATTCACACTGCATCAAAGAAAACTTGATGACTTTATGCTACACCTTTCAAAGTCTCTCTATCCTCTCCACTCAGGGTCTGTGTGCTACTGTATCCTTCATGTAACCTGCTTAATGCAGGCAGATTCTTGTTGTGTAAACACCTAGCTGCAGGATGTTGAAATCACCCTGCTTCACTACACTTTGAATTAAAGCGTTAAAGATGAAACAATGTGGACAGCACTTCTCATTGTGCAGAGGGTGTGAGGTTTAAGCCAGGCTGAGAGAAGCACTTGAATGCTGAGCGCATCTTAGTTTCCCATGACCATGAGCTGCAGCAGTGCCTGTTAAAAGAGACTGACGTCTCTTTTACGTCATTGTATGGGAGAGGATGTTACATAAAACTCCATGTGGTAATCTGGGTGTTTGATTTCATCTTTCTCATCATCAAGTGACTATATGTCAAAATGATGAAAGACATTTGCAAATCCACATGACATTATCAGATAAGATAAGATAAGATAAACCTTTATTCGTCCCGCAGTGGAGAAATTCACAACATCATGACATTATCATGCAAATCCACATCTGTAACCCTACTTATACTTACACTGGCTGATCCCAGACACAGTGTGATAGATTATGATTATGGAAAATGTAGCTGCTTGTCAGCAGTTTTTTCACACTGTTATTCTATTTTCATTATCTTTTTGTGTCTGATTGTTTAGTATTACAAAAATTCTGTTATGATATTGCAGGTTAATGTGTTTCATTACAGTGATGAGATGATTTCTAATTCCTACTTTGATTCATATGTCAATTATCTTAAGCAGTCGCTGCCTCTTAAAGAAGTTCTATCCTAAAAAGGTTGCTATTCATTGGAAGTGTCAGATTGAGGTGAGTCCTACGAGTAGGAAAAGGCACTGCCACCTTGACAACCACTGGTGGTATATGACATGACTACAGGAAAAGTGTAGTGATTATGACTATAAAAAGCAAATCATACCTTTAGTTTTGATTTAAATGTGAGATATTGTGTTGTAATGTCTGGTTAGATTTTCAGTACATTCAATTCAAGCACAACAATTACAGTTTGGCAATGAATTTCTCAACCTCAGAAGAAGATCTCTGGTCTGGAGCTGCAGACGTCCTGCCCACAAGAAGCCATTGGGAAGTCTTACAGGAACACATGGACCTGGAACCATGTCAGAAGATTTCATTTTTAGAACAAATGTGGAAATGCAAAAACAGACAACATTATCTAAGAATGCTTACCAAGACCTTTTAAATCACAGCCAGTAACTGCTACCATCTGTATGAATACAATATGACTTCCACCAAACTGAAATATTCATACATGAGAACAGATGGTACCCTTTTCTCTGCTTCGTATTCTGGCCCCATATCCACTTTTATCTTGCTCATGCGCTACTAGACCTTTATGTGTGCAGTTGTGTGTGAGTACATGTGTGTAACGCCTCCTGTTGTATTTTGTGGCATTGCCTGTGCCTGCACACCTTTTTACTATATAATCAAAACACCACATACCACCAGTGAGCAAAATAGAGGAAAAAGAGGTTCACATCGTGCTCTTTAGACTAGCAGCTTCTGGGCTCACAACTCACAGCAGCATGTCTAGCTTTTCATCATCAACCAATCTTCATACTGCTCTTAATTTGTCAATCTTCAATCTTTATTGCATTCCTACCAATATGCACTACAATATTAAAAGTCAGACAGTAATGGCTTCAAAATTACGAATTCACATCAATCACAAAGACGTTAACCAGAACATCTTCTTAATTGATCTCATTTGAATTCACTTTTAGGAGCCATCAAAATGGTGAGCATTTGAGCAGTCCGTGCTTGTTGTTAATGAATATGTAATCATACTCGTCATGCCTTTTAAGGACTACTAATTAATACTGAATGAAGTGGTGGGTCCACAGCATCACAAATTAACGAGAAAACATCATTTGTAGTAGATCACAAGGTATACATAGAAATGGGAAACTGTATGAAACATGTCTGTACTGACATATATAGTGGGCAGCAAGTCTGCCATTTTACATTTTCACAGATATAAAAATCAATTAACAGTGAAGAGAAGGGTATGAAAATGATGACTTTTCAAGACATAATTCTCACCTTTGAGGAGTTTACTTGGCACATATTTAGTGTCTTCACAGTAGTGGCGTGTTGCTCCTGGATGAAACAAAGAGAGACAAATTAGAGGGGAGGGCTGGAGAATGACATTCATTCATTTTCAGTGATAACATCTGTCTAAAATGTTTAAATATGACTCACTGACTGTGACATGCCTGTGTGAAAAGCATTGTGTGCTTATCCCTGCGGCCTTATTATAAAGGGAATGGAGGTGCAAAGAAGGCAGGTGTCATATTGTATGAGTCAGAGAAAAAAAATTGTACTCTTGTTAATAAGGTTAGAGCTCAACATATTTATCTATTTAGGTATGTGAGGTGTGTGTTGTTTCGACAGAATACTGACATTGGCTTACATCGTGTCTTAAAATGTAACATAATCACCTCACCCACAAGAATAATGACATTTGTTTAAAATATCAATGGATTCTGATCAGCTCAATAATGGAAACCCTCCTGACTAATGGTGCTACAATGTGGGGGCAGTAGCTCCGCTGGTTTAGAGGCTTGTTCATTGATCATAGTTTGATCCCGGGCTCCTCCTGTCGATATATTGAAGTGTCCTTGAGCAAGACACTGAACCCCAAACTACTTCTGATGTGGGTAGAGTTGTGCGTTGGACAAAACAGTTGGCCAGATCAATTTTATTTTAATCAATACTAACCATGTGCAATAAAACACTTGGCTATTTTTTCTCCAGACATCAAACTTGATTATTGCCCTAACAACAAAGCTGGAAACCCTAAAATCACAAAAAGTTTAGTAGTTTATTAACTCTGCCTACTCACTGCTGTCAGATGCCACCATGAGGAGAAAAATACAGCCAGTGCAGCTCCGTGGGCTTCTATGTAGTTGAACAGTTAGAGCAGAAGATGTTAACACCTCTTTTTCACCTCTCTAGTTAGAGGGAAAACAATATATTTTCAAGTGAGATTCCTCCTGAAAAAAGTCGAGACAAAAGGTTTTGGGTCAATAAATAAACCTAGAACCTATAGCAGTAGCAATCCTATATAGGTTGTAGCTTTAACTGTTCTTCTGTGAGAAGAAACTCAGATCTCACAAACGTATGTAAATGCAAATTTCCCCACTGTGGGACGATTAAAGGTTTATCTTATCTTAAATAAACATTCATACATATTCATGAAATTGAGCACTTCATTACTGGCATGTATTTAGACATTTCAATTTCTAATTTAAATAACAATACTGCTGATGAGACCAAGAGTTTGACATTTTCTCTGGAATCCTGTGGTTGACAGAATTTCTGTGGGATTCCCCTGAGATAGGGACAGGAAAAAAGTCAATGGCAATGTATCCCTAATACTATATTACCACTGGTGAACCAGTGTTCTTGGTACTGCCAAGGCACTGGCCAAATGGTGTGAATAAAAAACTGTGCAGTAGAACACAAAGTAATCTAAGAAAAGGATGGTGGAATAACAAATCACAATCACTGCGTTGCCTAAAGACAACCACCCTCCCCCTAAAAAAACACAACACAGGAATGGGAGTACGTTTGTGGGAGTGGGATGGGACAGGAGTGAAAATCCACTCCCGTGTCACCCTCTAACGAGAAACACTGGACGGACGACAGCATCTGTGCAAGGACATAGAGGAATGTTAACCATTGTAAACAAAGACAATTTATTAGTATGTGCTGCTTGCTGTTTTCATCAACACTGCTAATTATTTCTTCTGAGTCATCCATCCAAATGTGTTTATAGTGCGTTTGTAAGCCAGTTTCACAGTCCAATGACAATGTTTGGTTTCATCACAAGATGCAACCAAGTCAGTCACTAAACAATCACCTTTAAACTCCCTTTTGAACAGAGTGCTTGCAGGTGTGATGGTTTTCCATGCAGCTTGACAATGCAGAGCATGCTCTATCCTTACCAACAAGACCTCCCCTGTAATTAAAGCAGGGCTGAACATTAGTAATCTAACCTTCGTGTCAGACAGTGAAAAAGAGAAAAAAACACCAAAATATCTCCTCATGTCAACAAATGTGATATAGTTGGCAGGTTAACACAGATTACAGATTACAGAGACAACAGATTACAGATTACTCCTTTCTTGATGTTCATCTGTAATATCAGGAGCACAGACAATATATTTAAATGTCAACTTGTCACAAGATAGTTCTTATTTGCTTTTAGTGTGTAATGCAGCAACTGGGAGAAACCAGCTTTCTTTCTGCCTTTCTTTTTTTAATTATAATTATTTGTACTATTATTTCATTCCTTTTACTATTTTAATATTTCTATTATGTTCCCTTTGTCCTGTCTTGGCTAATTCACTTTTCAGTGAACTCTCTATAGTTGATGAATAAAGATGTAAAGAAACAGGCAAGACAAATTTCTTTCGTTTCTAATTGCCCTGTCATTGTTAAGAGACGTTTGTGCAGAAATGGAAAAGTACTTTATTGTATTTTGGGGGAAAAGTAACTCTCCTTCGAGCCGGATTCGAACCAGCGACCTAAGGATGCCCATGTTTTCCACTACAGTCCTCCGCTCTACCAACTGAGCTATCGAAGGGAGATGCTACCGTCATTCGAACTATATCATTAAATCAATGATACAACACAACACATGTAGTATATATGTTTTACCAATGCGTAAATGAAAATAAATAACTTACCTTTAATACGCTAAAACGTTAAAAGTTAGCTGCTACTTTGTTATTGCTATTAGCTAAACTAGTCAATGCTCGTTACGTCAAGGTTGGGCCTTTCCACATAACAACCCCAGCCCTTGTGTGTCACATATTACACTGTGCTAACAATTAAAAACTTCACGATTTGTACAATTTTTTGTGATATTTTAACAAATAGTGCCACTACGTTTGTGTGAGTTTCTTATATCTGGGCTACTACTCCATGATGTTCATGGGGAATTAGCTCAAATGGTAGAGCGCTCGCTTAGCATGCGAGAGGTAGCGGGATCGATGCCCGCATTCTCCAAAGCCTTTTTATGCTGAAAAGATTTTATACTATTGCCACAAACCACAGTAAACAGTCACACAACAGTTAGATTAATGTATAATTTACTGTTTTGTACTCGTTTTGCTTTTCTTGTAAGTTTAACGGGTCATAAATGCAAAATGGTTAAAGTTATCTACAAACAGCGGTTGGTGACTTAAGCTAGCTTTAGTTAGCCGTCAGTCCGAGCGCAAAATATTAGCAACTGAACAAAAACCTGCCAACTACTAAATTTACAGACACTACAATTTGTTTAATGGTGTGTGAACACTGATGTCTCCCTGTTGTAGTTAGCTGAAGTTATGAAATACCTTTACCTACATATTCATGTTGGTCCTCATCCCTTTGGTGCATGAAGTTGTTGCGTCAACGTCGCTTTTGATAGTGCTAGCTAGCATCGCTAACGGTTAGCTAAAAAGTTAGCATACGCGTAATGCTAAAAAGTAGCATTAACGTTAGCAAACACTTCATGGGGTAAACAGACGTTTGTGTGTTAGCTTAGCACATCTATTTTACTATGTTTATTTTCAGTAAATACAATTGATTGATCAAACGTTATGGTTTTGTGAGGGGAACTAAAGCTTAAAGTTTAAAATCAAGTATGCATTAAATTATGAGAAGCATATTGTAAGCTAGCTTATGGTAGCCTTGACATACTTTTATCACGACTATGCATTAACTGATTTCTATATGTGATGTCTCCATTCCCCTTAAACACACTTAGGTTACAGAGACTGTACAGCCATCTGTGAAAGCGGTGTATAGGAGGACAAGGAGGCTGGTAGGCAGCTGTTCAGTGCTGCCCTGCTCAGTTTCAAATATGGGCAGGGTAAAAATGGCAACCTTTGACGTGACAGCAATAGCTGCTAAAAACAGATCTGACACCAGTGAGATAGGAGCCCACACCCGCTAGGACAAGAGCAGCAGACCTACTTCGTAGCCTGGCTCGGGCCTGCTGTGGATTGCTTTCATAAACCAACTTTTATCAGCTTTAGTGGTCTTGTCTAATATAGTCTTCTTTTTTTTATGTCTTGCTAAAAGTGTCTGTCAAAAATGAATAACATGGACAACTTGGAGAAACAGCTGATTTGTCCCATATGTCTGGAGATGTTTACAAAGCCTGTGGTCATTCTGCCCTGCCAGCACAACCTCTGCAGGAAATGTGCCAATGACATTTTCCAGGTAAGACACACAACAAAGTGACACTCGTTTGTTTCTACTATAAGGGGGAAAGTATTTCTTTATTAACCAGAGGAACATGTTTGTTTTATATAAGTATCTCCAGTTAAGAGTTTATGTCATTTGAACCATTGGTATTGTTATGAAGTTGCCCTACATTGGTGATGAAAGACCAAACCAGTAACTAGTTGGACAACATAAATTACATTTATATAATATTTTCATATATAATTGAAGCAGGTTTTTTATGTCACAACTGTTCATGATTGAACATGTACGGCTGTGTTTACCAATATTATTTATGTAATGAATTCATTGCCAGCATTAGAAAATATATAGAGCTTGGAAAAATGAACAATTAGTTGTTTAGGATTAAGTTGTTGTGGTGTTAGTCCCTTAAATAAAACACATGTCAAGTCGTGTGCTGCTGAGATGAATCTATTAAACAGTGGCATCATACTAAATTGAGGGTTTGCATTGTGCCTACTCACAGGCCTCAAATCCATACCTTCCAACAAGAGGGGGCTCATTGACGTCTGGTGGCCGTTTCCGATGCCCGTCCTGCAGACACGAGGTGGTTCTGGACAGACATGGTGTTTATGGTCTGCAGAGGAACCTGCTGGTTGAGAATATCATTGACATGTTCAAACAGGAGTCCAGCAGGTGAGACAGATCGGATACACAGATGTGCTCTGTTCACTTTTCTTTGTCAGGCAGTGAAGATATATAGTAAAGAAGAATAAGGGTGAACTGGTGGTGCGATGGCAGGAAGTGTAGCAGTTGCTGGTGCCAGTGGCTTCTGAGTCAGAGAGCTGGAGTGAATGATAGGAGGGTTCTAGTTTTAGTCATTATCTACGCAGATGATTTCCCTGATCTGAGCTGTTGGTTCTATATCCTAAAGGCTTGTGTGACATAAGATCCACAACAGTCAGATTGCTCAGCCTTGTACTAGATCAAGATTTTGTGGCATTATTTTTGATAACCAAGTGAAGTATTTAATGGATATCTTGTTGTAATTCTTCTGGGATAAACTCGACAATGTAAGTAAAATGAAGGTAAAAGATAGAAATGAATGGAAATCAAAAGATAACACCATACACCTGCACATACACCTGTACACTGCGCTGTGTGATGGTGATCTATTGATTACAGTGCTGACAGTCACTGTGCATGTCCAGGCAAGACTGATGGATTATCAATAAACTACTGAGATGTGTACCTGTGACATTATCAAACTGACATTACATGTCACATCAGTATGCACTGAAATGTAGGGCCTTGACAGGACCAGTGTTTTCTTTAAACCTCAACAGCAGCAAGCCAGCACCAGAGAGAAAGGAAAAGACGCCCATGTGTGATGTCCACGAGGACGAAAAGATCAACATTTACTGCGTCACCCATGGTGTTCCCACATGCTCCATGTGTAAGGTGTTTGGAGCTCACAAAGACTGTGAGGTGGCACCCATTACCAGCATCTATCAGACAAAGAAGGTGAGGCCTGAAATACTCACAGAGGCTGAGAACACTGACAATCATTATGAGACTTACTATAGATAGATAGATAGATAGATAGATAGATGTGTTTAATTTGTAAAATGAGTCAAAAATTAAACATGAAAAAGTCAGTCTGGTCATATTTCACCATGAAGTACATTTACTCAGGTTAGATCTCAAGTATTTACTCTGCCATGTCCTTGCCCCCCAGACGGAGCTGAGTGACGGGATTGCCATGATGGTTGGTAACAACGACAGGATGCAAGGCATCATTAGTCAGCTAGAAGAAGCCTGTCGTGCCATAGAGGTCAGTGTCCAACTGCTGCAGCGCCTGGCCGCTCACTCACGCAGCAAGCACTCGCTCCGTGCACACACTAATGCACCTGCACTCACCTGCACAGACGCACAAAGAGACGTTATGTGTCCTTGTCACCGCCACTCTCTCTGCTTTTATCTGTCTGTGAGCTTTAGACAGAGAGGTGGAGAGAGGGAAATTAATGTTTTGGTGCCTCCGTCTGTGTTTCTCTTCTCTTTTCCACATTTTCTTCCACATGCGCTTAGCAGGGCACTCCATTCTGCCTCTGGCCTCATTGACATTAAAAAATGAGCAGTGGAAATGATGGCAGGAGAACAGGCAGCTTTCCTATGGTTCATGTGCCGCAGTTGGACATAGGGGGGAGGAAGCTGGAGTGGCTCCAGTCCCTCATGTGTCACCCTCAGTGGCGTCACTCAAGACGGACATGCAGAATGAGCTTCACTGCGCTTTCTGCACATATGGTGGGAACACGGGCTAACCAGAACATTTGTAATTAACCATATAAACACGACCATACACAGAAAGCTATTTCCTCATTTTCTTTCTTTGATCTTTGGTTTTCGGTATTCTAAACTCTGTTGTGCCCCAGAATTGCATCTACATACATTCTCACCTACAAGACTGTGATGAATAATTAATATAGATGGACTCTTCTGATCTTTCCTTATGCGTGTGCATATGTCTCCTTCTGTCCGTCACACACAGGAGAACGGTCGGAGGCAGAAGAATCTGGTGTGCGAGAAGTTCGACCAGCTGTACTCCATCCTGGAGGAGAAGAAGAGGGAGATGAGTCAGAAGGTGACGGCTGAACAGGAAGAAAAGGTGAACTATATCCGGGGTCTGACAAGACAGTACGGAGACCATCTGGAAGAGAGCTGTAAGATCGTGGAGAAGGGGATCCAGACTATGGAGGAGCCAGAAATGGCTTTGTTTCTACAGGTCAGTGTTAATACCAAAGCTGCAAAATTATTTTATTTAGTTGTTGAGTGGATTTTTTTTCTTTCATTTATTCTTTCTTTCTCTTGTCTCTTTCAGAACACAAAGCCTCTCCTCAAACAGTAAGTTGTTTTGTGTTTTTTTGTGTTCATGTTTTTATGCATCAATATTTGCACTGACAATGTAAAAATATAACATATTGTCATTTTAAAGTAAAAATCCTTTTCTGACTTAACACTATTAACAGCTATTACCTGGTATGTCATTTTTAGTCCCTTTTTGTTTGCATTTTTTTCATATTCTTGTGACTGAATTACCAAATTTGGGTCTGCCAACAGCCTAATGTATCACAATTACACCTGTTCTCTGGGAGCTGTTGAAAGTAATTCTGTGAATGTAGCAAAAAAAATATCTTTAGCTGTGGCATCCTGAGTTAACTTGTGACATTTGCTAAACATCACAGATTGTTTATATATAACAGGTACATTGACTGTCTGACGGTGATTTTCTTTCCCTGTTAATATGCTAATTGCACCTTCTTCACTCAGGATTGCAGACGCATCCAGCACAGCACACTTGGACAAAGTCGAGCGCGGCTATGAAAATATGGATCATTACAACGTCGAGTTCAAGAAGGAGGGCAAGGCCCTGCGCAGCATTGACTTCATCCAAGGTGAAGGAACAATTGGAGTTGGTGATGGCAGCAATTTTCTGCTCACACCTCAGATTTGTATTATTCTTGACTTTTATTTCCTATTCTTTCTGCAGATGATGAGGACGAGGATGAAGAGGATGAGGAAGGAGAAGCGGGCGCTGCGGAAGGAGAGGGGGCACAGACTGTTTTGGGAGGGAGTGCTGTTACAGCCGCCTCCGTCCAACCCTCTGCCCCCCAGCAGACGAGCTCCTCCTCAAGCGCAGCCAAGAGCGCCGCTTCAACCTAGCTGTCAGCCGCTGGCCCAGGCAGCACCTAAACCAGGAGCACGATAAGTTTTGCTCCTAGATGTTGATTTCAGGTCAGTTGTGATACTTCTTCTCCCAGATTGGGGAACAGCGAGACGGATTTAGATCTGTGCCGAAGGGAAAGTCTGAGTTGCTGAGGTAGATCTAAAGGAAGAGACAGAAGTTTCAATTCCCTTCTCTCTCTTTTTTATTGTGATTGTGTAAGCGTGCATCACTGCATACTGACTGATCTTATATGTTTTTTTGTCTAATTAAATACACATTTTGGTTCCTCCTGTAGTTGTGTTTTTTGACATGCCAAATGACAGACAGGCTCTAAGTGCCTGTTGGTAATTTCCAGAATTTAGCTTCATACATATTTTATGTAGCTGACCTTTTGCGACTCACCGCTTAAACTACATCATTAGAGAGTATGACAAGGAGGCCTCAGGTCTTCCTCCCTGTCGTATACTTTTTTATGACCGATATAACTTTATGAGTAGGGTAGCAGAGTACAAAACTATCACTGTGACATTTCAGTATCTCACACATGCAACAGCCTGTATTATGTGTTGTGTTCTATGTTGTGTAACAGGCATATTTTCCTATTGTGGACTAAACATCACATGTTGGCCTATTATCATGCATTATACTTTATGTGTCATTAAAACAGAATTGTACAAACACCTACATGATAGTATTTCTCAAGTCTTTGCTGATGCCAGATGAACAAAAATACGACTGCTCTCAGTTTCATCTCACTGCCACACGTGTCGCTGTGCTTTGTCTGGTGGTTTGTGCCTGGACCGAGTTACCAATGAAATAGATTTTGTGTAACGCCCTGCCCGTTTGTGTGTATGTGTGTGCACATGTGTACGGGACAAAGACTTATTTTTCTCTTTCTCCCCCCTCTTTATCTCTTCTTCACACTTTTTTTTTTTCATTTATTTCTGTCAGAGGAAATCCATCCTGAAACTGCATTAGTGCCATTTTTATAGCTTCTTCAGCCCGTTTCTCCACAGTATGGTCGTGATGCCATTCCTGCCTACAACATACTGTAATATCAGAATGCAGCAAGCCTCAGGCCACCACTTCTCTATTTGCTGCCCTGTGATGGTCTCACCTTGCTGTGACTCCACTATTGAGGCAGTCCCATCTAATTATTGTGCGAGTGAGTTGGATCCTTTACAAATGGGCTCAATGCAGCACTAAGCCCCAAGTTGCTAAGTGGGCCAAACAAAATAGGATGACTCACACCCACAGCTCTTGTTTAGTTTACCCTGACACCGTGGGTCAAGGATCAGCACAGCATGCACATGCACACACAGTGTCTTTCACACTCATTAGCTATCAGTGGTGCATCTTTCAGCTGTTTGAGGATGCCTTTTCCTTGTATAATGAGAATTGCTTGTTGGGGATTAAGGGTTTAGGAGAAAGGATGCTGTATGAGTGTTCTTCACCTGCACGACTGCAGGCGCTCTTACAGCATCCTTATAAACATCTCTGGTAAATGTTTTTGTTGTTACAGCTCTTTTCTGTGCGTGTGAGAGAGGAGGCACAGTTTTAACCCACGACTTGGCTCCAGAGCAATGGTTACACCATATAAGATTTTTATATTCAGTTAGAAAAACCTTTCTCTAGCAATCAATATTTGTGTAGGCAAGACTCAAGGTGCAGTTTGTGCTCTCCAACTGTTTTTTGTTTTGTTTTTTTACCATAGACCTATATACATTTTCTCCAATAAAAGATTACAAATCTATATGTCACATTAGGAAAGTGTTATTCAAATTAGTAATTAAAGTAAGTGGGAATAGTTAGTTTTCATGGGAGTTATTATTAACTCATATGTAAGGATATCCACAGAGAAGTGTAAGCATTGCTTTTAGGTTTTTATTAAAAAATATAGATATAAGACGTTCTCTTGCACAACAGAAAATGACTGGTTGCACATAAGTTTATTAACAAACATAAATATCATAAATACAGTGATTCAGAATCTAAAACAAAATGCCAATTTTTGTCAATGCAGTATTTCATGTCTTAACAAAAAAGTATTTCTCAAACATGAAGTATTCTACAGATTTGACACCAACATTAAAATGGCAAAGGTACAATCGGATCATTATAAGTCAAGCCCGTTTACGCTCCATAGTTTGAGGTTAAAGCTATAAATAATAGAGTGACAAAGCAGCACTATATTGTACAGAGCATGTTTTTGTGCTGATGGTAAAAATGCAAAAGAAGGAAAAGAACTTGAAGGGAGATCTTTGGACTGGAAGGAGGGTCTTCATTTCCCGAAGAGCTCCATCATTCTTCTGTTATTTTGCGCCTGCTGGGCCAGCTGTTCCGCCCTGGACATCTCCATCATCTCCCGCAGCAGGTGGAAGGTCAGATCCAGGGATATCGGCGGGTCCTCGGACCTCCTTCCCCGCTCCATCGACTCGTCCCCGCCGCTTATGAGCGCCCTGATGTTCCCAACTTTCCCTTGTAAAAGACGCCGCGTCAGCTGGAGTTGCAAAGCTCTGTTGTAGATGGCAGGTGATCCGCCGGGATACATGGACGAGGATGGGAAAGAGTTAGAGTCCCCGTTGCCCAGTCGGATGAAATACTCCTCTCCAAGCCTCTCCAGGATGGGACCGGTCTCTGCTGCTGCTGCTGCGGCTGCTGCTGCTGGGAGTTTTGGGTTTGGGGAGCTGGGACGCGCAGGGCACCGCCAGGGCTCTCAATAGCCCGACATTCGTAGCGGGGTAAGAAGGCAACTAGCAGAATCACGGTGGTGCCAAGTAAATTGAGCTTCATGTCAGGATATCAGCAGGAATCTGGGAAGAGAAACAAACACCTGGATTACTTACTTATGTCATTTTTATCTTAATTCTAGTGGCGCGTAATGAGGGTTTTACGCGCGTAAAAGCGGTGATATTATTTGGCAAATGTCGTGCGTAAAGATGGTTTTTGGCTCATGATGGATGAGCTGTAAAAGTTTAAGTATTACAGGCTGCTACCCACACTTGTTTCCCATACTATAAAACAAAATCAAGTTTGAAAATACAATTATTAAGGCAAAAAAAAAAATCCACTTGGTGATCTGCAAAATTTTGGAAACGCTTGTGCGCAAAATCACATTTGAGTTGTGCCAAGAAAATGAGAATATGCAGACAAACTCTTATAATATGTGTATTAAATAAAAGAAGCCTCTCGTACCTTCAGTCTTTAGAGGAGGTCCAGTACAGCCTTGTAGGTTGCCAGGTAGTTGGCGAGATGCCGCCCTCCTTCACTCCCTTGAAGAAACAAGTATATAGTTACTTTAAGTGTAGATGCTGAATGGACTTATATAGCCAAGCTCACTACAAGTGTCGCGCTCCAAGCTGGGATTGAGTCTGCGCGCTCTGGCTCGGGTGTAACGTGAATGGACGCCTCTGACAAAGTGCTTTAGTTTGGATGAGATGAGTCATATGTGAGTGTGCGCGCGCGTGCACGAGCGTCTACCTCTGTGCCTTCAGAATAGCCCTATAGGTGCCACACCTGCTGGAATTTCCACTTGAATGAGTTAGTTCAGAATAATTGCAGAGGGGGGAAAAGTGCAAGACTGAACATTAAGTCGAGATAAGTTTGAAATTGTGCTTTTTTTGTCTCTTGCTTCATTTTCAGAATGATGTGTCCAGAATCAGATTTCAATGTTTTTTGCAGGACAAAAATATTTCTTAATAAATAAGAAACAGTGTTCTTTCAGTGATCAACTTAGAGATGCAATGATGATGAAAAATTAAAGACTAAACATGTTGGAAAAGCATCAAATAGTTGCAGGTACAACAGGTAGATTTTGGTGCAATCTGCAGGAGTGACTTGGTTTTTGCATATTGCACCACACTAATGATTCCAAAGCTGTTTCCCAGTTGAACTGTGTTGTATTCAGTGAATGTGCATCTGCAAACAGCTCAGGCTGAGAGAGGGGCATTGTCTCCCAGTGATTCATTGCTGCTGCACATACGTACGTCACCACCTCTGCCACTGGGTGCCTCGGCCACCTCGCTCCTGAGGGGCCCAACGCCAAGCCACGCTTTCAAGATGGAGAGCTTAATCCAATATCAGACGAGCCATTAGAATCTTAAACAGTTTGATGATAAAAAGTGGAACTCTCACTTGTCTGTTTCACGCTTACTTCAGCTTCACTGCAATACAATGAAAGAACTCATTACTAATACTAATGTCTGCAGATTCACATACCGTAAAACATGTGAAGCATTAAGTCCATACATGTGTTAAGTCATCTTTCACAATGTGATAAAACCCTTCCCATTAATCCCTAACAGTAAATCCATCTCACCCAGACATTCAGCGCTGGGAAAAACAAATTTCCAGACATACAGTATATGCAGAGGTCAAAGTGACTTAGCACACGCTGTGCACTCAAGTCAAAAACATCTAATTTAAAGGAGAGGAGAAGCGAACATTTGATTTTGTAAACGTAGTCAGGGAGTGCGAGGTGGATTTTTCTTCATGCCATTTTCCAAACTTCTCATATTATCTGTAGACACTGTAGTGAGCAGAGTGTAATTTGCAGTCGGTGTGAAATCGTTTCTTCTATAGCATCTCCACTTTGTCGCTCCTCATGCTCCAGGGGAGGTGTCAGGTCCCATCATGAGAAACACATGTTGGCTGACACAAATAGAAAAAGATGAGAGAGTGACTGCTCGTGGTCAACTCATGTCACCTCATTTTCAAATCACTGTCCCTGTACAGATCACTGGGAGAGAAATCCTCTCCTGTGACGGCACACCGGAAAAGACTCAGGCTTAAAACATTATCCCATTGTTTCCTCAATTAGAGCAAGTCTCTCAGACGATTAGATTAGATTAGATAAAATTTAATGATTCCTCCGTGGAAACTGGAATGTTGCCACTTATTATGACCTTTGTGTTTGACCTCTTTCTGCAGGTAGACAGTATAAAAAAATGATCAGATTTAAATCGGGACCTCATGCAATAACGTTGAATCTCCACAGCTGTATCTGAGAGGGGATTTATCTATGACAACAGATTCTTTTCATTGATCGTTTTCCTTTCTAATTGTGATTTGCAACAAGGAGGGACAAGAGCTTCTAGCCGAATTGTCCCTTCCTAAATAATTGGACAGCTTTCCCCAGTGAATTGAGCTGTGTTTTTCCTAATACTTCCGGTGTGCCGCTCGACTTTGACAAACTCATTTTAATAAACAAGGTCACTCTGGCTGTTTCAGTGATGGCGAACAGGGATTCTGGTGCGGATCGTTGGGACTGCAGAGCCCAGGCCTCCGCACTTAGACCACTGCCCGACCTCAGCACCGTAGCTCAGGTGTCCTTCTGGTTTATTGTGCAGTGATATAACCTGTTATAAGAACACCTCTCTAATAGAAGTGAGAGCTTGGCCTTTCATCTTGAGAAAAAAGACATGGAAAATTTTACAGAAATGGCATTTCTTGTTTTACAGTTGACCACAAAACTACAGCAAGCTTTCATACAACTTGCTCACTAGATATATAAGTAATTATATATATGAAAATATTCACTCATGGCAGTTTAAGGCTGAACAGACTCATTAATTATGCAGAATAAAAGCTCCTGGCCAGTTCCCCCCTCCCTGGTTTACTTGAAGTGAAAGTGTTCTACAGTGCAACTCAGCTGCTTTTAAAAAGGAGCTATTTTGAATTTGTGTTGATGCACTTGAAATACTAAAATATAACACTCCCCCTGAAGCTCTTTAAATGATCACCTTTTGAAAAATTAAATGTGAAACAGCTGGCTTTCCCGGGCTTCACCCATGGTTTGCATGCAACTTAACAGTGTGTACGCAGCCTGCATGAGAACGTGTGAAGCAAAGCTGTCCGTAATGCGGTGAAACCCCTGAGGGCCGTTCTGTCCATATGAATCTAACATGTGTAGCTCTGAAGGTGTTAAACCTGAGGCTTCCCTAATGCTTGTTCACATAGTGGATGCCAATCTCCTCACACAGGGGTTGCGGAAGGGAAATAACATCTGTAAGGACAATATTTAATCTCCTTCATGTCTAAACTCCCTTAGCTATTTGTTCTAAACCATCTCCGGCAGTTCAAATTTAACATTTCAAGACTAAACATCCTAATACCTTTCATTTAAAAAGCCTTTCTTTAAATTGGATAGGACATACTTTGTTCTATGCACAACATTTAATACATTAAATTAAAGAAGAAGTCTGGTGTTTTTCCATATTTTTCTTATTAACAAAAATCCTGTGAAAACACCAAAGCCAACAAAGCCCATCCTTTATTACTTCCTGACAACCCTCCCCTGTCTGTGGCACTCAGCCACCAGCCTTTCTTTTCCTATAAAAGTGTAAGTCTTTTAAAACAGGTCACAAATACATAGTTTCATTTCTATTAAAGCCTCAATAATTTTCTCGAACAGCTGCAGTTTTTATCAAAGGTCACTCAAACAACAGTCCACGCTGCTTTTGTTCAGAACTATATAATAGACATTTGGTGTGCTAGTTACAGCTCACAGCACCAGGATGGTGTATGATGGAAATAAAATGAAGTGCCCATGTTCATGTTAATGAAGGAACATGTCAGCCAGTACAACAGTGTAGCTCACTGATGTGTTTATAATAGTTTTTGGACAAAAATGAAGCTCTATGGCACAGAGGAATACGAAACACTGACAATACTTTATCACTCATTCACATTGTTGGTTTTCTCTTTTCGTGGGATTTTTTTTTTCCATCAGACAAATTCTGTTCAGGTGTGGGAAAGGAAAAAAGACTCAAAACCTAAACCTTTTCAGTGATCAGCCCACATCACTGGTTCACATCTGGATTTAAATGAATTCACAGGACTAAAATATGTGGCCTTGAATGTTCAAAAGTTACATTTTTTATGCTGCACTTCTAATAGAAATATGCCGTTGACTATTTAGTCAAAATGAAATGTTCTTGTTACACAGCTCGTTTATAAATTGCACATTGCGATTATAATGCATATTGAAGATCTCAGCTGTGCTTGCAACGGTGGGAAGAAGTGAAGAAGTTTCACTAATATATCCTCGTGTTGAAAAAATGGGATATGCATTTAAGGGTTGAGTTCTGTTTCAGGAAATGCTAAATGTTGTGCTTCTGTGCATGAATTCATGTCATTAAGTGTTAGTTTTATTTGCCATACTTGAATAATGTTTTACTTAAAAGCATGGCAGCTGATGTCCACACTTTTTAGATTTGACAAAAAATTGCCATTTCAAGAGAAATCTGGGGCAAAGCCATTCTCCTAAAATTGTAACCCAGTTTTCCTTCCTCTTTGATAACACACTTTGACCATAATTGGCTCTTAGGGGCCTCTTATTATGCACACATAATGCTGATACCATCTTCCTCGTGTAGTCTCATGGATGCCGTTTGAATCATTTATAACCCAGTGTTTCTGTCAAAATACCGGATCTGTCAATTCTTCATATACCCATAAAGTGAAATCGGTGGCAGGGGAGCAAAATAACTCCAGGCATCAGTGCTGAATGATTGACAAACATCAGATGCATTGACACTGACAGGCCAACGTGACAGAAAACAGCCAGAGAAGAAAACATTTCAAATGCTTTTCTTTAGTTTCGATGTGGCTCGTCTCTGAGCATCATTGACCTTAAAAATCCCTCTTTTTCTTTCAACACAGCTTCCCTCATTCCATCTAACAATCAGAGGCATAAAGGCTGAAATGGTTGAACGGGTTTCTTCCTGTCTCTGTGGATATATGTCACTTTGGTCTGTCTTACAACATTCAGCGGTTGACTCAGATATGTTTATACAAGGACTTTCTATCTGGGTTAATATCCAAAACAAGTTCATCAGACCAAACAAAGTTGCCAATATGCAGATTAAAATGGTTGTGCCTGCTATTATATAAACATTTTTTCCTTATGTAATATTTTAATGTGTATTGCAGAACTCTTCTGGGTCGTATGCTTTGTTTTAAAGAGAGTCAGTTTTGGTAAGTGTAAGGTGCATTTATTGTGAAGTGGAGGGCTAATGAGAGAAAACATTCGGTGTAGGTGGAGGCAGCGTGCAACTTTTTTCTTTCAAACAAAAGGAGTCACAGTAAGTTATGGTTCAGCATGAGGATAGACAAGACTGCGTCATAATAGAAATCTATCACCACACAGCAGTGACAAGCACAGTGAAGACGTGTCAAAGGCGCGTTTGACATCACTTTTGTCAGACTTGACTTCTTGGCCTTTGTCTATAAGAAATCGGAGATGTGAGATTTCCCCTTCTGCGTGGTGACTGCTTTATCGACTGAAAGTTGCTAGTTTTCAAGAAAGCCTTTCCCTGCCTTTATATGTGTGCAAACTGGGGGCTTCCTGTCCCTTCTTAAAGCCATGTGCTGTAATGATGGCTGGGCATTTGCACACGTAATGGATGTCGTCCACTGCATTAGACAGGATGCAAGCCAGTGAAGATGCAGTGAAATCAGCTGTGTTCCTGCAGGACGAGATGCATTGTTTTTCAGAAAGCCCATTTAAAATGGTCTAATGAGGAAAACAGTAGGCTGTGAGAGGCAAATAGGCTCAAGAAATATCTGGACAGCCCAAATATGATCTTCATATCAGAAGACAATTAGAAAAGTGTCTGTCCAATGAAAACATGCTGTACATAACTGACCCCGTTATCTGTGCTTGTTTTACTCCTGCGTGAATCGAGTGACTCATCCTTTGTTTTGTTTTCTCCATTTTACCGGTTAAGATCAGAAGATGAGTGAGGGTTTTCTACAGTAAGCTGAAAAGCATTCCTCTTCTCTAATTGTTTGTGTAGGTGTCTATGTTCCTTCCTCGGTTTCTCTCTCTGATCATCGGCGAAGAGCTAACAGGCACTGATCACACTGTGGCACCAGGCCAAAATCAAAAAATGAGACAATTACACCAGACAGCAACACTCTGGAAAAATCTAAGAACAGCACAAGGAAAGAAAAGAAAAAAAACTTGGGGAACACATTTAACTTATGACAAACTCTGTGGAAGAAAATCGGTTTGGTTTTTGTTATGAATAATATGTTTTTAATAAATAAAACTGAGGCGTCGAGAGAGATAAACTGTGACGGAGAATCATCGCTGGAGCAAACTTTGTTCTCTGTGATTAATTCGATTGAGTGGCTGTAATTTAAAAGCTTCCAGAGCTCGGCATCAATCAAGTGAACTAGTCAAATAAAACTAATGTAATGAATCAATCAACAGAGATACACACATTAATCTGCTCCTCTGTCAGAAGCCTTTCAACGTCAGGCTTAACCCTCCAGAGGGAGAGAGAGTGAATGTACAGTATGATTAGAGATACAGAAAACACATAAGTGGGAGACGGAGGAGGACGATGGAGGTACAGTCGGGAGCGACGGCAGGCAGTTGGACACGCAAGCTGGCCTCGTCTTGTAAATTCATCAGTGTGATTGATTGGGCGACTCGGGGGTGACATCGTTTCTTGGGATGAGCAACACAGAGAGGCAGCTGTCAGACGGAGAGGAGGTGCCAGGAACTGCACTGTCCTTCACTGTCCCCCCCCCTTTATACAGTGATGATGGGAGGTCATCCAAACTTTTAGCAATACAGAGGATCCGATGTAGCCGTCACACAAGCTGTTCATGTAGAGACCTGACTTTGATGGTCATTTGGGTAATAAAGTTGACACCTTGAAATTTGCCTTTCCACAATCGGTGCCTTCTGAAATCATCATCTGCACAAGAGCCCAAGAGTTACTGGATTTTTAAGGCTGATATCACTAATTAAAAGTTTTTAAAAAGTTGATCATCAGCCAATATGCACTTTTTAACATATAACATAACCAACATTTTTGAGACTATGAGGATCCCTTGAAGGAAAAGTTGGACATTTTGGAAAATGTTCCAAAAAGCTCACTAATTAACAAGCTGTAATTAATTAGTTTCATCCAAACAAACACCTACAGGCAAAAGTTCGGCACATAACCCCCCGTAAGATGGTGAACTGTCATCATATCATATTCATATTTACTGTACAGACATGAGAGCGGTGTCAGTCTTCTCATCTTGGAGAGAAAGCAAGTAAGTGTTAAATTTGTGAAACTATTCCTTTAAAATAGATGATTGAAGAATTGTGACCAAGATATGCATATATGACATTTCTACGCTGCGATTTCTTGTTACTTATGGAGCTGATAACGACTGTGACAAGTTAAAAGCCACTGACAATATCAGCTGTTTCCAAGACAAGTTGACATTTCGGACATACGAGGCTTTCACAGGACAGTGAGTGATCTTCATATATGATAAATTAGTTTTTATTATTTTCCAGTGAGTAAAAATCCTCTCCTTCCATGTTCTGCAAAGTTTCACTGGATTCTGTTCTGCCAAAGGCTAAAAAATGAGTTTCTGTATATATGCTCTGGATCGCAGCTGCCAGGCTGTTGTTGTTATGCTGCCAAGCATATTGACCTTGCGAAAGACTTTGCATCCTGATATGTTAAAGCTCGGCCGTGTCTGAGCCCAGAGGATACTTGTCGTCTCTGCACAGCCACCTCCTCAGCTTCTGCGGTGATGGCAGCACATCGCAGGTTGCCCTCGATGTAATCCATCCTCTTTTCTCTTCGTGCTCCCTCGGTTTATCCGCCGTCTCTGCTCCGGCTGCTTTGGCAGACCTGAGGACATCCTGCTGGCGATGCACTGATGATACTACCAGTTGCCTGTTTTGTTTCATACGGGGTTATCAGTGTCGGGAGCGAGACCTCTGCAGCCCTGTTGTGTTTTCTTTTGTTCCGCGGCTCGCTGCTCAGCTGCTTCTCTCAGGGCCTGTCTTCAATACTACACCTCTGACTTTTGGCATCAAGTTTTTGAATCCTCTGTTAGAATTAAACAACCTCTATCTGTAGATGTAACAGTCTCAGTTTGCTGGCTAACACTGACCTCTGTATGTAGTGTAAGCCGCTTACCACATCCTGCCTCAGCTCCTAAATCTCTTCTTTGTTGTAAGGTTCACATTATACCATCTTCTTAATCTTTAGAAAAGCCTCTACGGTGTCCAAAAATTCTATCTTTGCCATGCAGTGTTTTTTTTGCCTTTCAGATCACCTTATCATTCTCCTCAGTACATCTCTAAAGTCATGAGTGCTCCCAGTCATGAAAACCTGAGATAAGCCTCATAATATCTGATGGTGACATAACCTCCAGATGTGTTTTCTGCTGTATCTCCACAACCACGATAAAGTTTTTCATCTTTGCCCGTGTGCTGCGATGTAGCACAGACAATTTTTAGAAATCTAATTATAGCACAATTAAATGTGTCTCTTTCACTACACAGTTATTCCTGTGACAACCTACAACAAACACTTCCTTTGATGGAAGACTATATTTAAACTGGATCTGAGAAAACACTCACTTTGCCGATGATCTTTATTATGTTCCTTGAAAATAAAAAATAATACACGTCACCCCACCGAGGTTCGTCTTCGTCACCCTTGCTCTGTCGAGACAGCAATTTAGATTAGCTTTCAGATTCCTTGCAATTAAATTACGCCGCCTTTTAAAAACTCACTTAGTGCTCTGCGATGGCAGGAGGTTGTGATTGCTTTTGAGTTTGTTCTGCCGCAGGATACTGTAAATTGAGGAAATTAATTTCATCTCAGGTTTGAGTACCTGCATTTACATAGCTAATTGTTGTTTACGCTTTCACATATCAATCAGAATGTGGAGAGCAAATAGCCAAAATGTTACTCAACAAGTTTTCCAAGAACTTTCAATTTGATTACTGAACTACACTGCGACCACCATTTCCAAGCTGTGTTTTGCAATTAGATTGTGTGGGTTTTTTTCCCTCTTCTCAATCCCTCCTGATGTGTCCAGTTCACTGGGCTGTGCATACAACTCCCACGCAGGCGATTGTCAACTCAGGTGGGCTTCCCCAAGTTCCTTGACCCCTCTCAACATGGGCGAGCATGAATTACATTAGCCACAGTTATGTAAACATTAATTAGATGAGGGATTTGGATAGTGGCACAACACCAATCTCTTGTTCTGCATTGAACTCTTCACTCATTTTTTTTAGTACACATGCATGTATGCACAGTATGTGTGTCAATCATGCTCACAACAATGCATGCTTTACAATAATAAACCTCCGTGCACAAAGCGAGCCGAGCCGAGACTAAGTATATGCAGCCATCTGCCTGATTGAGTTGTGTGATATAACACTGGGCCGCAGGGTGGATATAGTTTAGTTTAACATGGGTTGGCAATGACTTTCAAACAGGGCAGAAGGAACAGGAGCCTAACTAACCACAAGTAGGTTGTACATAGCCTGAGGCGATTCACACAATTACAGTCAAGACGCTGCTTTTGCTGCTCCCCCTCCCCCCGCCTGTAACGGCACGTAAAGAATCACAAAATGGACCCAGCGTCAGTTATCAGTCCTAAATCATCTGTGACACTGAATCATCATGTTTTATTCTGGAGTACATATGGAGCTGAGGCCTCGCGGCTGTCACTCTGCATCGCTGGCCGCTGACACCGTGTACGCAAGCAATGAGTGAATGAAAACTGGAGTGTAAATTATCCATAAATCTGAGAGTCTGAAAAAAAACAATCTCAAAATAAACCTGAGAATTAGCAGGTGATGTTTGGTTTCACTTTGAGGTGCTTGTTTCAGGAAGAGAGGGTGAAAAAGTGAACGTGTGAGCGTGACAGAAATTGAGATGTTTGTAGAGACTGTGAATAATGGAAATAAAAGACCTGCTCAGAAGACTTCTGCCGTTTTTACCACAGCTCATTTCAACAGCTTTCTTCACTCCAAAATGACGACAGAGCAGAGGGAATCCCACATTTCAAAAACCTCTCATCTAAACTCAAAGTCCGACCCAGCGTGGACAAAATACCAGAAACACCAAATAGAATGAAGCACCTATGAGGGGAGCAGCGTCACACTCTGCTTTGAAAACAGATTCAAGCCTCCTTTAGATGCTGTCACAGTCTGAAAGTGTGAATAGGAAAAAAAAATTCCCCCTTTGAAGGATGAAGGAGGTGGAAATCTGCTTTGCACGCAGACATCCAAAACTTCCCATGAAGGTTCATTGATGTTCAGATCTTTTCATTTCTCAGGGGTGCAGGTTTTATGCTCCTTACACCAGGTTTTTGCTTCTTTGTGCACAGGCATTAGATTAAAGTGGTGTCTGAAAGGCAGTCCTGCCATACATTCATGCTCTGCATGCTGAAGGTCACAACCTACAGTTTTTCCTCGAGAAAGAGTGACAAAAGGAGCCAGTTCAATTTAGTGGCAATATTTGAGGCTGTACATTTGAGGCACTTAACTACTACGCTCTGAGATGTCCAAGTGCTCCTCTTCGCTGATGGCACCTGCTGTCTTGGTTTCCTGCAGTCGCCTCGCGCTGCTTTGCAAATGTACGTTAATTGCTTAAAGCCTCCACTTTCGCCTAATAGGCAATCAACATATGAATGACTCACCTTTGCATTTGTAACTGTAATGTATGAATTCAATCTTTCATGTGGTGTTTTGTACAACACTTGAAAAGACCCAGAATTGGCTTTTAAATGCAAATCAGAGAGTCGGCAGTTCATAGTCAAATTAGCCTTAGCCTTGGCTATAAAATCATTATCATAACTCATTAATCTGAACATACAGACAACTTTAGGTGTAATTGTTCCTGATCGGTTTAACACAAATGATGCTTTAACTCGAAGATCAAATGTTATATTAGGAACCGTTTTTAGGGTGTTTGAGTATTCAAAACCTGAGATGCCTTGTGAAATTGTTTCACTTACTCAAACTCTAGGGCATGTGGGGAAAAAAACGCAGGGATTACATTTACATATCAAAGCGAGCATACCGGTGCTTGAGGGCCCCTGCATAGATGTATGTGATCCATATTATTTATAGCTCAGGAACGTCCCCTGGGATCCTGATGCTGTTCGGCATCTGTCATGCTACAAGTGAGGACAGTTGGGTGAATGTAGCTTGCAATTAGCGACTGTTTCATCACGTCAGGCCAAAGGGTTGCGTGAAGCGTGACCAACGTTTAATCACGGCATTGATCAGACAACTTTTTGGAGAACAAAGCAAACTGGCTGACAGGAGTCACTTTGGGGGACACAGTCATGAGAGAAGGGAAAAGACTGTATATTACCATCACTGATTCTGTGCTCTGACATCAATCTGGTCATAGGGGGATGTTTAGCATGCCAGTGACACACTGACACTCTGTTAGCGATAAGTGACAGTGGCCCTCAGGATGAGTGGAGCAAGGTGACTTCTGCCCTTTTGCTAATGAGCTCCTCTGACTCATTCAACAACATTGACTGATACAGGAGGAGTCGCTCCTGTTGAATGGCGCACTATTCCCTGGTGATCATCCTGGAATCTCAGCCTGCTCGGGATGAATGTGTCATACAAAAGAGCATGTGCAAAGAGAGCAACATCATCACCTGCTGTGGATGTTGGCAGGGTCAGAAATGGATTAACGGGTTGAGCCGTTGGAGAAACGACAAAATGCAAAAGCTGCATAACCACAGCCAGAATAAATGATACCTTTATCGCAACAAAATTAGCAGGTATGTGCAGGTAACACAGGTAAACAGTCTAAAAATAGAGGATTGACTTCTTACCTATTCTTCATTTTCCCATTTTCTTGTGGTGTGTCACGTTTGACGTCACAAATGCGCTGAAAAACAAGGAACAGTACAAAGCAAGCATGGAGGTCAGTGACAATTTTGCTGAATTCTTCTTCTTTTTTTATCACTTATTTCAGTATCTCAATGCTGACTGAACATTGTCATCATTGCACATTGTTCTCAAAACTATAAAAAAACAATAAATAATGTTCCTGGCTATTTATGCATCAACATCCAGAACTTCAAAATGTCAGAGAATTGTGCCAGAAAAGGGGTGAAAATTAGCGCGTCCACCTGGATGTCATGTTTCCATCAGTACCGATTGGAGCCTATAGCAATTGCACCCTTTGCCACTGAAGACAAAAGCCAGATGTTAGTGAGTGTTGGTAGTTTTTTCGTCCAGCATGAAACAGGTATTAGACAGTTTGTTAAAGTGATGGTGAGTTACAAAAGAAGCCAAATTCGCAGCCCACGAGGGAGACGGCAGCACTTCCGCGGCGTCTGCAGTGCATCAGTGAAAAGGCCAATTTGTCAGTTGTCAGAACGCATATTTTGTCTGAAACAATTTCTTTCTGTATCATTTTATTTCTTACATTACCCATGGTCCATTGCCATCAAATCAGTTGGCGTCAAGTTGAGTAGCACTTAGTGGCTAAAAGCCCTCTTGTCTTTGATAAAGCATGTGAAGGGTACGTCATCAGAGTGCTTTCTTTTTCTAAGACACTTTCGCACAGACTGATCAGTGCTCGGCAAATGGCATTAAAAAACAGTGCTATGCATGAAATTATATACATCCTGTTCAGCTCTTAACCGTGTACATGTTATCTATAATAAGCGTGCTTTCCCCCCCAAAATAATGTCTGATTGACCAAACAGTGGCTGCAGTGAACAATTCCCCAGATGAATTAGTGGCTGTCTGCATTCATTAAGCTCAGTATCACTCTAATTATGCGCCAATGTGCACCTACGGACTAATTAACAGGGGATCAATAAGGGCCCTGGATGCCCCTCACGTAGGGGCCCGTTGCTCAGCCCCCTCATTATTGGAGCTGCACCGAAGCTTCAAAGAGGATTTCTCAGGCTCTACCCGAGGGGCTGGATGACACATTAGGCTGCACAGGTTTGGTAAAAGTTGGTGTTTCTGCTCCTCTCTCTCTTCTTCTGTGTGTGTTTTTGGATCTGATTATAAGTGTGTGAAAAATACCACAGGCTGTAGAAGAAGATGACAAGCTATTTAAAGACACTCCACAAGTCATGAGGCCCAGTGGAGATTTAACATGATTATGAGGTGAAAGACTGGAGGAATCTGTGACAGCACAAATTTAACCATAATGCCTCTACATTGCTCAGCTAACTAGTTATTGTGTGCAGCTTAAAGGAATCTTGCAGAATCTTGTCTGTTAAATATGAAGCTACTGTTGTTACTATTAAGTTTGCTTAGCACAAAGACTGGAAATGGGAAAAGAGCGTACATGCTCTATTCATAGGTTAAAAAATCCACTAAGGTATATGATGCAAGATTTTCCTAAAATATAATGTGTGAACTGATACTGAACTGATCACTTATGACCCACTAGATCTGCAGCCCCCAGCCAATAACAGCAAACAGGTGAGGTTGGGACTTTATATAAAGGTAGCGACCAGGTGTCAGATCTTAACACATCCAAGACTAGACAAGACATCCAATGGCTACAAAAGTGATCATTGGAGACTCTGTGCTTATGGTAGTTTTGTGCATTTGTACATTTATGCAAACTTGCATTCATACATGCTTCATATTTACCACACAGACACAAGCGAGGTATTCATCTTCTCACCTGACTATTGGCAAAATAAAAATTAGTGGATCATATTTCATATTTTCGGACTAACAATGGGCAGTTTATAAAAAATGATGATGTGAAGGCTGTGACCCGCAACAAGGTGCTGTAGGTTGATGCAAAAAACAAGTGTCCGCTGTTGATGAAGGAGACAGAAAGATTCTTTAATCATTTCATCATTATTCTCACAAAGTTGCGAGGCAACTTGGTGCAGGCCCTGGCTTAACAGAGTACAGGGTGTACCCGATGATGTCACTGCGATAAGCCCCCACAGTGCTGCTGAATACCAAACTGAGGGACGACCTCTGGAAGCCATGACACCAGGCGCTAACCAGCCCTGTCTGGTTCCAACATCCAGCATGGAGCCACTGCAGAGCATACACACTCGCGCAAACACATACGTCATGCACTCGCTTGCATGATTGTGTACCCCGTCTCTCTCTCTCTCTCTCACACACACACACACACACACACACTGGTAATGTGGTTGGAATGATATCTCAAGGACTCTCCCCTCCACGCCGTGCTGGTTCTAGGAATCCAGCCAGGTTTTGGGGAGCAGGTGAACTCTTTCGCTCACATCAGGTTGTGTACTTCCGGGAGACCACAGCTGTGTTTCCTGCTCACCTGCACCCACCGTGACGTGGCTGCAGACAGCTGGGTAATTCCTGCCACAGCGAGAGGTCTAAACACTGGATTACCTTTTGTCCTCTTTTGTCATCTTCTAAAAGATTTGACATGAACATGCAGCAAAGTGAGGCCCTTGTTGACGCCCCTTTACCCTGCAAATAAAAAAAACAGATGATGCAGTTTATCTTCTGGCTTGTCCTTCTCAGAGTGCGAGATGCCATGCGGAGCAGGCGGTAGTTTTGGAGCAGCAGGCGGCTGTGAGGCATTGCACAGGGCCAAATGGTGTTTCTGTCCCAACCACAGCAGATCAATAAAGGCTCTGACCTCAACTGTCAGCCAACTAAACTCTGTTCGCCAGGCTCATTTCCCCTTTCACGGTGGAAACAGGAAGTACTGAATGTAATCTACAAAAGTGCCTAAGCCTATCAGCTAACAGCTCAGTCATGTGGATTTTTTGTTTTGCATGAGCAGCTTGGGGTTAACTTATTGATCCCTCCCTGAGAAATCATGTCACGTGAAGCTGCTTCCCATGATATTTACCACAGTAAAAGATCTATAGTTCACTGTATGTTCAGGGAATATTTTTAAGCCTCCTGTGTGCCTCGACACGTGTGCACTTTGAAAATCCATCTCTGCATGTTCAATCGCTTATTTTTTTCCCCTGCAGAAAAGCAGACGTCACCCTATGGTCTGACATAAAGCAAACAAACCACGCTGTTCTTTGAAGACAATAAACAGCATCATATTCCACGAAATCCTGGAAAAAATGTGCAAAAAATAATCCTCTGTCCTCCAGCCAAGCAGGTCAAAGAATTTCATGTAATAAAACAACGACTATAAATACACAAGCAAACTGTCAGCAGCTAATCACGTCAGATTTATACCAGGATGGTGCTGATGAGATTATTTTTCCCTCCTTCTATATCTGTCCCTCCGGCGCTCTCACCTCTTCTTTGATGCTAACGGGTCAACTTTTGGAAGCAGGAGGAAGTTTGAAGCCTCGGGCCAGTTTTTGCATGAATGAATGTCCTTTCTTTCCCTCTGTGACTCACAGATCACGGTGGCCACCAGTCAGGAGGTATTTAAAGATGAAGATGACGAAAAAAGGTAAAGCATGCAGATCTTCACATGACGAACATTTTCCTCTGTGAAGAATAGAACAGAGAAAAACTATGAAAATCTTCAAATAAATTGACAGAAATGCAATAATTTAGCTGCACATGTCTGTGTATTCTATAAATAGGCAACAATATGCAGCATGAATAGTCTTTGTGGTCTTTCAAATGCAAACCACTGATCCTGTTAGAGTTATGGATTTGTCCCTGCTCAGTGAACCATTCACAAACCGTATTCATTCATGACAAATATTAAATGTGCAAAGGTGCTGAAAGTCTTCATTATGTGTCAGTTATTTCAGAATCTCCTTCACAGTGAAGACTAGATGATGTTTGGCTTCACTTACGTATGTGATAGTGTGGGATGAAAAAATCAAGTGGTTTTTCCTGCACACTTCTTGAGTTGAGGAAGAAAGAATTTATTAAACAGTTTCTTTTTCATGTGTTGAGGAGATGTTTATTGTATCATATATGCAAACACTGCGAGGGTAGATTGCCTAGTCAGTTCAGAATTAAAGGGATACAGATTCTATGTATTTCATCTTTATTTAACCAGAACTGGACAAAATGGCAGCACAAAGTTTTGCAGGTGAATTACAAATCCTGTGGAACATTATTCACCTTGACAAGGGTCTGATGGCAAAGAGGATAAAGCATTTTACAAAGGTAAAACAGGAAGTTAAAAAGATATGGCTTTAAAGCTGAAAATGTGCACATGAATCATATTTTCTGTGAGATGTATCCAACATATCGATTACAGCGATGAGTTTGTGATGCAAAATAAAATGCAAGAAAGAACAAACAAGTTCTAAAGAAATTAGACTTTTTATATTTCTAGCTATTACTAGTGGTGAAATGAATTAAGTACATTTACTCTAATACTGCACTTAAGTACAATTTTGAGGTATTTTACTTGAGTATTTCCATTTTCTGCTCATTACACTTTCACTCCACTGCATTTCAGAGGGAAATAGAATTTTTACCCCACTATACTTATTTTAAAGGTTTAGTTACTTTGCTAATAATACTATTAATACAAAATAAATTAATCTGTATTTTTATAGATTAAGCTCCTGTATATAGTATATATAGCAGTATATAAAATTAGCTGCACCTTCACCAGCAGCAAAAAGAGATTACACATTAATGCATCAAAATTATAATCCATTAATAGAATTTTATTCTGAAATGGGCCATTTTGTATGTTTTCCTTATTTAAAGATGACTTTTAATTGTAATAGAGTATTACGATACTGTAGTATTGCTACTTTTACTGAAGTAAAAGGTTTGAGTACTTCTTCTACCTCTTATATTACACTCTGCATTAGCTACACTGTGAACTCAGGTGGGACTCAGCCAGTTGCACAATGTCAGATTAAAACCCTCCTGCATGTCCAAAATGTCAATTTTTCAGGAACTTGAGGGGGAAAAAAGAATCAAAGAATCAAAAATAGGATTGAGCTCCTTCGGCTGAAACTAACAAATAATAAAAAAAAATCAAAACCTGAGAGAAGGGTTTTCACATGAAAGCAGCAATATGTTATGGAGAGAACTATTTCTAAATCTTATCCTTTAAGCACATTTGAGGCCTGTGGAGACGCAGACACTGAGAGTACGAATGACTTTGCTCCATGGTCACAGCTCATAGAGAACTTTATCCGGCCTGTGATGTGTATTCTTCCATAAAAGAAACACCATGGTAAAGTAATCCTGTTTGGCCGAATTCACCCTGGATCAAAAGTCAGCAAAAAGCCTTCAACACATGTGGAGACATTGGATGACACAGGCAGCCAGAGCAGCAGCTAACTAGTGGGCTCTGTTTAAATTGGGTGATTTTAGATGATATACATTCACGTCACAGAGGACCTTATAGCCTTTTCTGAATCAGGACGGGGACTTTGGGCCACTAATTACGCATTTCCTCCTCACATCTCCAAACACAGCATCACTTGTGACCTTATCTCTGTGCCTGTCAGAGTGTTAGCGTTCACATGGCAAGTGTGGCGATGAATGTAATTACTGGAGCCCAAAATAATAACACCATCGTCTTTGAGCAACCAGCAGCCAGTCAATTGTAATAGCCCCCCCCTCCCTCCTCCTCGTCCGCCCTCTCTATCTCCTACAAATCAGTGGAGACAAGGACAAAAATAGAGTTATTAGAGTCCTGGATCTATGGGAGAAACATACAGAATACATTACAGCAACGGAGGGATATTAATACTTCAGTGAATTTAATCTCTCATGAAAACACTTAAAGTAATCCTATTAAGAAGTTTATCACAACTTCAGAACTTTAAAATGATGAACAGCCATTATAAGGGTCATGGTGCAGAAACTCACCGAGATGAAAATCACCAAAGATGACCTTAATTTATTTCTCAGTTGTTTAAAGAATGTATATTCAGATAGAAAAATGTTCCTGACTTTGAAAAAAAAAAAAAAAAAAAAAGAATATATGCACAATTTATATATTTGTATTGTGTTCTTCTGTTAGAAATGCTTATTCAGAATTATTCTATTTGCTTTTTATTCAGTAATTTATTTCTGTTTTATCTTTTAATGTGTCATTAATAATTAGGTTTTTGAAGTGTCCCAACAATGTTTTGTCACTGGTTTAATTTGTATTTTGGTATTTTGAACTGTTTCACTTATACAAGAGTCTGCACACCCTAATCAGTCAGAATGGCCTTTAAATTATCTTCACTACTTTCATTTTCAGCACAGGGGAGTAAAATGCACTGACATTTGGATAAATCTTCTTAAGTTTGCAAACTTTCTAGATCATAAAATGAAAGAAAGAAAACTCCATACAAATCATCCACTGAGCACTACAAGTACATATCTCTGTATTTATGAGAAAAGAAACTCAGTGTACAAATACTGTATCTCAGACTGAAGGTGATTGGAAACAGCAGTTGACAAATCACCACACATCCACACAGTGGCTGTTCTGGTGCTTTCAATTGTATCACATGATCATTGGCATGTTTGGTCAGCTGCTGTTTCCAAGGTCCAGAATTAACTTCCAGTCTCCACTTTGAAGCCAATATGGACAAGAAATCCTTAAAGTGCTTTAAAAGTTTGGAAATTTGAACATCTGCAATGCCAACAGAGCAAACTCCATCTGCTGATGAAGATAATTTGTTTTTAATGCAAAACAAATAATAAAGGAAAGGAAAAGTCCACCTATAATATAATATCACAACATTTTGATATTAGTTCAATTCTGTGTACAGAAATACATTTTTAAAAGGTCCCTCCAAACTATTAACCTTTTTACTTTAAATCAGAAAAACCACAATGTTAAAAGTCCAATCAAAATGATATTTTGCTCATTGTTACTTCAAAAAGGTGTTTGACTGTGCAGAATGATCTATGTGCAGAGTTTGACACTGGGGGTCAAGGTGTGTTCATATGAGAAGATTGTGTGAAATCACAGCTAGTTTGAAAGTCAATCATTGATCCAGTATAAAACTAATCCACATGTGTGATGTGGAGACTTGAAACTCCAGTGTAGAAACACAGAGAGTGAAGTGAAGAAGAAGACATCTTGTGTCTATTAGGAGGTAGATTATATTTAAGAAATGTATTTTTTTCAAAGCAGATGTGCATGAAGAGCTCTTTTATATTACTGAAACATGGCCATTTTCTTTTTCCATTTTATATAATATTTTTCAATGCATCTTATTTTTGATATAATTTATTTGATTGTGATTGTTGTTTTTAGCTTTTGGATTATTTATAACAGAAGGCCTGTGTGATGTTAAAATATTGAATGAATTAAAAAACAAATCGAAAAGACACAAACAGAAAAAATAATGGAGCGATGTCGCCATCTTGTGGCTACAAGTGGAACTAAAATACGCTACATCTGACCCGGAAGTGATTTAGTATGTTTTTCTCTGTCACACGTGGGGAGCAGACGCTTCACGGCACAGAGCAACATGGCCGCCTGCAGTGTGGAAGAGCTGCTCGCTAAAGCCGAGCAAGAAGAGGCAGAAAAACTGAAAAGCATCTCGGTCCACAAAGACCTGGACCTGGAGTTTGACATCGGAAACCTGCTGGCTTGTGACAAAAACCGCATCGAGTCCCGAGAGTTCAGGGCGCAGAAGAAAGAGGACTTCCTGCGGGCCTTAGCTCGAGACAACACGCAGCTGCTCATCAACGAGATCTGGAAACAGCCGTCGGAGAGAGTCCAGGAGGCCATCGTGGTCAAACTACCAGACCCGACGACCCCCTTACCCAGAGAAAAACCACCTCCGAAACCCAGACCGCCTACGAAATGGGAAGAGTTCGCCAAGCTAAAGGGCATCCAGAAGAAGAAGAAGACCAACCTGGTGTGGGATGAGACAGCCAAGGAGTGGAGGAGGCGCTGGGGCTACAAGAGGGCCAAGGACGACACCAAGGAGTGGCTGATCGAGGTGCCCGAGACCGCAGACCCCAACGAGGACCAGTTCTCCAAGAGGGTCAAAGCCAAGAAGGAGAGGGTGGCCAGGAACGAGTTCAACCGACTCAAGAACATCGCCAGGGCCCAGAAGGTTAAAGTGCCGGGCGTGGGTCTGACCCCCACGGCCCAGCAGTCCAGAGACGAGCTGTCCAGAGCCGTGAGCGTGGCCAAAACCTCCACAGCCTCCGTGGGCCGGTTCCAGGACCGCCTCCCCAAAGAGAAACCCCCAAAGAACTCAGGCAAGAAGAGGAAGTTTGAGCCTCTCATTGGAAACTTCTCCAACGAGAGACAGAAGCAGCTGGAGCTCCTCAAAGTTATGGACAGCAAGAAGCCCAAGCTGGACATCACCAAGGCCGTCAACAAGCAGATGAGGGAGGAGGACAGAGAGGAGGCTGCAGCCAAGCACAGGAAGGGAGCGGGCAAGAAGGGACGCAAAGGTGGCCCAGCGGGGAAAGGCAAAGGAAAAGGTGGGAGAGGGAAGGGAGGTAAAGCTGGAGGAGGGAAGAAGAGAGGCAAGCCGGGGAAACACTGAGGACTCCTGCTACACCCGCCTGTGCCTTGGCATCAAACACAGACTGGACTGAAGTGATGCACAAACTGACTGGTTCATCTGCAAATGATGGGACTGTCCATGATTTCTGTGGCTCTTTCATTGTAGGTTTAAAGAAATCTGTAAATGTCTGTCCCAGTATTCATGGAGGCTGATTAATATGTGTCATATTAATGGAAAGTACTTAAACTGAAACTGCAGCAGATTAAAAATCAGGTGATTGTGCTTCCTGTTGTAATTAAATGCAGAATTTATAAAGTCAACATCGTCATAGACCTTTTTCATAGCTGATATGTTTCACTTTCATTTGACTTGTAATAGCAGGAAGAAGCAACTAATAGTATAATGTGATTATCATTTCTTCACATATGGCAATGAGGAAAAGTGCACTGTACAAAAAATATGTTTTGAAATGAAGGGAAAGCTTTCTTCTATTAAGGGTGTTAATATCATTATTCAAGATGCAAAACATGAGACATTTTGATCACTTGCAAGTTTGCTGTAATCATCTAAATTACAATAAGACATTTTCTCGGTTCAGAAAATGTGTCCAATATTTCTATAAACACTCAACTTTAACATTACCCACATTGATCTATTTTACCCAGATTTATCTAAGGGATAAATGACACAATCTCTAATGGTTTGCACATTTATAATGTTTCATGTTACGTATTTTCATATCACCCAACCCTCCTATGAAAGAGCTTCATTTGTGTTAAATCAGGTTTCTTGAATGAAGCTGCAGCAGCAAACAGTTGAGCTCAGGTCAGTGAAAGCATCTCAGTTCAACAGGTTAAATGTTATTAACAGAGTGATGGTGGCTGATGTAGCGAATGAAATCTGATGTTTCCAAAATATCACCTGCATCTCTGCTAATGTCTGAACTAAACCTTGGATGCACAACAGCTTTTTGGCTAAATTTCTAACAGCTGCCCTGACTTTTCTTAACCTCAACACTTGTGTTGAAAGCTTGAACACTGAGGTGCTCGGTGCTCTTTCTTCTCCCTAGAAGTAAACGTCAGATCTGTTTTCTAAGCGGCTTAGCTGTGGTTTTTGGTTATGTAAAGGATTTGCTTTGGCCTTGGTGTCTAGACTGGAGGCATCACAGTGAATGAGGAGCAGTGAGTTACAGACAACTAAAAAAGTTTTGCACCTTTGGTACATTTGGACACAGACTAATTCAATAAAACACTGTTATTAAAACTATGTTTCTATCATTAATCAGCATTTTGCTCTAACTGATGGATTTCTGATTCCTTTTCGAGCAAGAGGATATGCAGTCCAATTAAGTGTTTTGCAGGACTTCTGAGGCCAAAGATAATGAAGTTAATTCACTGTCTCATCCATTTACAGTTGTTTACCCTTTCAGACAAACACATTTCTCCCTGTTCACTTCACTAAGTTAATCTATAGCTCTCCTGGCAGAACCTCATTTCCTGTTGATGATGCTTGCAATGAATTGGGAAAATAAAATGTACCCTTTTCTTGACAGATTTATTCCAAGAAATAAAGCTGGTCATTTGCCAAGTTCTGTATGAAGTGACTTCACAGCATGTGGGTTTTGTGGATGTGAGAAATGCCTGGGTGTACAAGAGATTAGCAAGAGTTTCTGAGTATGCTAAACATAACTTCACACCAGTGTGAAACAGCAAATACATAATTCTCAGTAGGTAAATCTGTGTACTTAGAGGAAAGGCAATCTAAAGAGACTTGCTTATTTTATGGCTGATAATGAAAATTTGTGACAGCATGAGGAGGAGTATAATAGGAAAATAAAAGCCATACCAGTCTCTCTGAGGTCGGTGGTTGACGTCAGCAATCAAATTTCAGCAAATACGCAGCATTGACCAACTCGTTTGTACAAAAGATTTCAGATTTCCACTGAAGCATGTGTTCAGATGACACTCAGCTGGATTTGATCAGCTCATCAGAAGCTCGTTATAGTAACTCAACTTGCAGCCAGTGCTCACCTGTTAGAAATGAAGCTGTAACGCAACTTTCCAGCAGGTCATTGCTCACTGAAAACTAAAACTAAAAAGCACTGTGATAGTGGGAAACATGGCAAGTGTCAGAAGTCAGACTGTTATTCTAAGCAAAGAGGGACTTTCTCTGTGTCAAATCATGGTGAGACTGAAGGAATGGAACTATAAAATTCTTTGCAGAAACTGGGTTAGTTGTATCCAGAAGTGACCATAGCATCAGAAGATCAATGCATCAAGCTTAATTCCCTGAGAGACAGAAATGCAACTTCATCACGGAACACTGAATTTACTAAATAAAGAACACAAGACTCAGCAAAAGTCCTGTCAAAGGAAGGCTGTCTTGTAGTGTCTCAGAGGAGGAGTAGCAGTTTCTAAATCTCTTCTCAGGAGGGGAAACAAGGCCAAATGTTCTATTTACTGATGAAGTTTAAGATAACAAATGAAGAGAAACATAAGAATGTGTGTAAGATGTATGTAATTTTAATTTGCCTTAAAATAACACTGGAAAATGTGGAAGAGGTAATGTTGATTCACATTTGTGATAAGCAATTTTCATTCAGTGGTAGCTCACGCTGGTCGTGTTGTGATCGATACAGTCATGTGATGCAGAGAAGACGTATTGCTTGAGTATACTTCAGTGTGAACAGTGCTGGTAATGGCATGATTAAGCGTTAATTTAGTAAGCAGTGTGAGGTACATGCTGACTGAGTGCGCAGTGATTTCAGACACAGCCCATCTGTTGAGCAAGTCCACCACCCCATCCCAAGCCCATTCATCTTCGTCTCTGCTCACCCAGGCCACTGCAAAATAGGACACGGTCAGTAAATCAATCAAGCACTCTTGAGGAGGTAAAATTATGAGTTCTCACCCACGTCAGGCGAGCGGTGGCAGCCGCCTCGAAACTGCATGTGACCAGATGGTCCGAGAACAATAGGCAATGGCATGAAGATGAGCTGGTCAAGCATGACCTCTGACATGAAGGCTGCCTTTTATTCCACTGCTGTGCACAAAAATATTGAAAACAAATTGGCGTCTGGTGAAATTCAATCTTGAAAATTAAGAGAAACAAAGCTATTAGTCTAATAACCATCCACTTTCCTGCCATAAACTGATATTTTATTTGCCCCTGGTCTTGTGCTATACATGCTTGTGTGTGTGTTGCACCCCAGAAAGGACGTGTTGGTGCTTGTGTCCAGCTCCAGTCAGTGCTGCAGTGGATTAGTCAGCTGCATTTATTTAAAGAGTAGTGCAGAGAGAGCGCAGGAGCTTCGGTTCAGTGTGCAAGTGTCAGATCTTCGAGATGCAGCGCATCTACATGCACAGCAATGAACACTTTGAAGTCTTCACCACTGTCCTTGCTCCACAAGGTGAGTGGAATCATATCTGCAGTGAAGTGTGGCGTAGCATGACATTATTTACATTGTTACTGAGAGCAAGGTGGCAAATCGATGTCAGATGATTAATAAATAATGGCATCGATCCTTTGTTTTTCTCTCCCTGTGGACTGTTCATTTACTGAGGGATGGGGCTGTAGACGTGCTTATGTACATGCATTTATCTAAACCACATTTGCTATGAAAGACTGCAAAACAAAACATTTTTGCTGATTCATTTCTACTCTCATTGGTCAACAGGGAGGTATCGATACAGAGCAGAAGCTGAAAAGGCAAGTTAAACATTCTCCTTCATTTAAATAACCATCGCATATACATGAATGAAAATGTATTACAGCCTGCAGGTTGTTCATTTAGCATCATGTTGGTCTGAAACTGCAGAAATATGAATCAAAACCATTTCATGTTTTCTAAGTTTTGCATACTGATGATTGATAAGTTTGACACTGATGTTATGCAAAGTCTGTCATTTTCCCATGGCTCCATTATGTGTTTAATTTATCTAATTCCTCTGACAAACATGCACTATATTTAGGAGGAACAGATAATGAGGAGTAGACCCAGATTTAGGGTTTCTATTTCACAGCACAGCAGTTAAGCTCTGAGTCTTTGAGACATAATCCTCTCCATTCACTGAGTCTGACCTGTATGCTGCAGAGAGCACACAGACAGTGACCACAGCTTTCATCAGTGCAACAGCAAGGGATGCAACAAACTGTATTTGAATCCAGAGCAAAATTTCAAAGTGCATCTTTCAGCTGGAGATGCAAACAAGCGTGTGTGTGTGTGTGTGTGTAACTCTCCCTCTGTCCATTAGATGGTAGTGGTACACAGCTACAGGCCCCACTGGCCAGATGAGCTGGAGCTGCGTGCCGGTGACGTCATCCTGGTGCTGTCCAAACATGAGGAGGAGAGGTGGTTTGGGCGGCTGCAGGACGGCCAGCGGGGCTACTTCCCCGCCTCCTGTGTGATGGAGTTGAGCCAGGTTGGTTGGCTGCCTGAATGAGCTCAGCAATGCAGCATTACTGGACTGTGTTGTTGCTGCTGCTTAATGTCAGAAGGCAGATTGTCCTTCCCATCCTGTTCTGTTCTGCTCTTCCACAACAGTTTAGGTTTTAAAGGCCGTGAAAACATTGCTTCTTAATGAGCTTCTTACTACGAGTATGGGATCTTAATAGATGATTTTTTTGTAGGCAAAATAATCTTGATGATGTCACAGTGATGTCATCAGGGTTATCTCAGTTTTGGTCTTGAGATTTAAAATTTCTAACCAAAAACCTGCATTACATAGTGGAGTTTGAAATAAGTGGGTATTTAAGATGCAGCTAAATGAAAAATGAAAGATTATTTATTTATTTGTTTGTTTGTTTACGTGATGGGAAATGTAGTATCCAGTGTTTGAGTAACTATAATGTCCTTTTTTTTTTTACATCCAATTCAAAAGCTCATAGGCCATAAGTGTCTTTTGCTGTATAAATAGTTTTGATATAATATGTGGAGTTCGTTTTTGACTAATTTGTGTTTCATACTCTAGCAGGAAATTATTATACAGTGATTACGACATGTTCTATCCTACAATCATACATTTCTTTACTTCCACTGTCTAAATAAAGAAATCAATTTAAGCTAAATAAAATCAGAGGAGTGTGAGCTGTCTATTGTGATCTAGCCTGATACTAAAGTGTGAAGTTTATTTCAGGACATCAGCAGGATATTTTTAACTCAACGGTTCCTTTTCTCAGGTGACTCTTCCTTCAAAGGCCCTACGAAGGAGTGTGTCTCTGAGAAGCTCGGCCTGCGACAACGACTCAGGAGTACGCAGTCGACAGGGGAAGTAAGTGTAAAACTCACACAGCAGCTATGACAACAAATACACACACACACACCCCTCAACAAGTGCACACACACACACATCACCCAGCAGCTGTTCCACCACTGAACCCCACACATCCCCCATCCCCAAATCCCATCCCACCGCTCTCCGCCCAGCGCCCCTGAACAGGTGGCCCCTCTCGTCCCTCATTAGTTGACAAAGCACACTGATTATTAACCCCCCTAAACACACGCATACACACAGGCGTGCACACACACACACACACACAAGCTAGTCAATCCCCTCTCACTGCACTGCATCTCATTAAGGCCGAAGAGGAGCAGGAGGGAAAGCAAAGACTTTGTAGTTCTCCATCTAAATAGATAAGAGGATATGTTTGACAGCTTTGTTGAAATCTTATGGGAATATTTACAGTAGATCATCAAACACAGATTAACTTTTCATCAATGCAACCGATTCAGTTTTGCAGTAAATATTGTTTGATAGGTCACTGTATCTCACTTACGGTTTATTTGACAGTAGAGTGGCCATTTATTTTTGACAGCCTGCCACTGAACTTTGCTCGCACACTCACATAAACACACACACACACCACACAGAGCCCTCTGTACAGCTCCGTGCCTGTCTTGTCTGCTAGCGGTGGAATTTGGGTCATGAGGAATAAACAGGGCCTTTGTGTTTGTTATTTCCTCTTTGTCCCCCAGTGGACACATGCTGCAGGCACTCAGGAGGGGGAGCAGAGGAGGTGGAGGAGGAGGAGCGGGGCTGGATGGGGGCCAAGGCGAGAACGAGGGCCCCTTCCTGGTGCGGAGGCCCCAGATCCCTGCGCCTCAGCCCGTGGCCTCCCAACCTCAGACACACAGATCCCCGGGCCTGCTCCACAGGATCTTGTCCAAGTGCCGGAAAAAGAGTGAATGCCAGGGAGCCACCAACGGGGCCTTCGAGGGTGACTAAGAGGCCCTCCTCTTTGTCCTGGGTGGCTGAGCCGAGTTCACTCTGCTGGGGCTGCGTTGGGGGAGTATGTGGGTGAAAGAAGGAACCTCTGAAACGTGAAAAGACGGGTCTTGAATATCCTGATGCGGGCAGGTGTTTGTGCTCATATCAAGTATTCTTGACTTGGCTGCAAGAAGCAGGGGGTTGAATGGTGAGTGCACAAATCAGTGATGTCACAGGAGGTGTTTTGCCCATTGCATGATGGACTATACCTGCTATGACATCACTGATGGGGGCGTAGTCACAAGTGCAACCTACCTGAAAGTTTGAATGTACAGAGAGCTGCTGTTTCCTGCCCTGTTTATCAGCATGGAAAGATCAAATGCTTATGCTTTGGGAAATACATCATTCCAATCATTGCAACCATATGTGTAACAACAGGCAGTAACATAGGAGTTAGTAGCAATCAATGAAGCAATAAGTGATGCTTTATTGATCAATTGTAGCCTTTTTCTACCACTTTGATGCTGTTAACAAAGAGGAATGTTATTTCCATTGTCTGTGCACATTTTGTTCCATCACTCATGTTTCTTAACTTCATCTTCTCATGTGAATCTGTTAATATGTATATATGTGACTGCTTAATATGCACTTATTATTATGATTATAAAGCCAGTAAACCCTCACAGATGAACATCTATTTTATTTCAGTGGAAACATGCCTCAGTATATTACCTCATACTTCAGCTCCTTTGAACATGCTGGGCCTCCCTCCTATTTAACAGCACTGGAGGAAAAAAAAAACTCTCTCAAGCGAAAGGAAGTGTGATTGAGGCCTGCTGAAAGCCTCGCCAAAGGGCCGGGGATTGTGCCGGTTGCCCCAGCAATGCTAAAGCAGCTCTCAGATGTCGCATGCAGTCTTCTTCTTCTGTGGTGCCTCCCAGCATGTCCCCGTAGCTGGGTCTCTATAGGGTGGGCTGTAGATTACCTCCTTCCAGAGGACACAAAAAACCAAACCTAATCCTAACCTTGGCCTTGACCTCCGCAGGGAAACACACTCCTCCTCCTCCCCCGCCGTTTGATATTCAGTGTTGTATAATCCTTTGTAATAAAGGCTGTAGGAGGCAGTCATTCTGGGGCCAGTGTTTGGGCGGCATGTCTTGCGCTGGATGGGTGTAAATGTTACAAAGAGAGACAGCTCCACTGGTCCTCTGAGCAAACTCTGATTCATGAGGAGAATATCCACTGCCGTTATCTTCAGCTTGTGACTCTCGCTTTTAAATTGAGGGAAGGAAATGTCACTTATCTCAAAGCTACCAGTTGCTTTTTTCACCTGGGTGTACAAGTGTTGGATTCGTGCTCACATGTAGGTTGTAAATGATTAATTCAAATTCAGATCTCTTCACCTAGTGTGCAGATGCAATTTACTTTCATTCTTACATTAAAGTAAATCATCCACTGTAGGTGTTGCTTCAACTGGCAGGTCAAATGGGAGCCTGACTTACTTCACACAGTGCTGACACACACAAGTGGAAACAGTGACCTATATAGGGCGGAAAGGCCAGGGTCCAATTTGAACACACACACACACACACACACACCACCACCACAAGGCTCTCTCCCGCCTAAAAGTGCCCTATCCTTGCTGTGTTGTGCTGGGTGTCTTCGGGGGGATGGGGGGATTGGGGGGGGCGGGTAACAGGGTGCCTGCCAGATGACTGCTCTGTCAGCCCAATAATGGGCTGCCATCTGCTGTCTAGCATACACAAAGGCAAACAGTGCGTGTGTGTGTGCTCGCTTTTGGGTGTGTGCTAAGAGGAAGAGGGCAGGGTAGATTTGGTCGGACGCCTGCAAGCTCTGTTTCATGTCTTCAGTGTCGAAGGAAGAAGAGACGAAAATTAAAGGCATACACACCTTACTTAGTCCATTAATGGCTAACTCAAGGACCGGAGACATACCGGACCTGTACTGGATAATAAAAATGGGTGGTGCACAGGTTTATAGTGCGTTCAAATGAGATGGAAAATATAACTCACCTTTAATAAATCTCACAATAGCAGCTTTGTACATCTAATAAATCTAGTCTATATACAACAGGTATGTGTCACCATAGTCTGAGAATTACTTCCCTTAAATACATGCATGAAGCATAAGGTGGAGGGGCTGCTGCCAATAACCAGTCGAGAGGGTCCCTGACATCTTTCAACTCTCAGTGCAGGTCAAACAAGAACAAAAGACCCTCTTGTACAAGATCGAGAGCAAAGGGAGGACAGATTGATTAAGTGGACATGGCGTGCATGCGGCGCCCGTGTGTTTATGTGCACATTGTTTATATGCGTGTGCATCGCTGCTCCTTCAGCATAAGGCAAGTCGTCACGTTCTTTGCTCTCCCTCCGTTTGGGGGGCAATTGAGTGAATGGGCCTGTAAAACCAACAGCCCCGAGGACAAAGGAGCCCGGGGGCATTAAGTCATGGGTGAGTGGGCCCCTTTAGGGCCAGCAGCTGACCCTGTGGAGAGGCCTCTTGTTCTGGTGGAGGGGACTCGTGTCCTCGGACCACAGGCCAAGTTGACAGCATCCCAACATATACATACACACATGACAGGGGGTTCTGCTTAAACCACTCTATCAGATGTAAATCCCCAAACCCCAACAATTCACCTGCCTGGCTGTCGACTCCACCTGGGGACAAGTGACAGAATAAGATTAAAAGTGGAGGATTTTCCTTTTTACCCAAGAAAATGTCTTTCAAGGATTCAGTTTTTGGCAAGAGCTCAAGAGATTGCTATGCCTGCTGTGAGCATGTCAGAAAAACTAAAGAATCATCAGAAATCTTTATTATGTGGGAAATACCATGTAACCTATACTAATTTGTACAGGGGCACTTGGCAGAGAGAGAAAACTTCAAAACCATGGAAAAATGTAGACACACAAAGGTTTATAATGCCATAGATGTCATGCAACAACCTATGCATTTATTTTTCCAAATTAAGTACACAGTTACAAAGACAGTTGGCAGGATTTCTATGGTACCTTGGTTATGATTTCAACTGAAAAATGCTACAAAATATAGAGCGAGTGTTACATCTGTGATTCACCTCGTCGATTAAAGCAAAGTCCAGCATCTTGTGTATTGCTCATGCATAACTACAGTAGTATATAACAGCTGCTACTATCCTGTATATGTACTTAATTCCCTCAAAACCTATGATGTTAAATGGCCAAATGTTGTTAACGTACAAACATATTAACTTGGACTTAACAAATGGAATGTACAAACACAAGTCAAACCAACAAACAGAACATATAACACAATTATATACAGATTAGACACATCGCAACCATCAAATACAAATGTCTTACGTGGATGTTAGTCTACTTTCTGTTTGAGAGTCATGTACTGTATACTTCTGATCTTTCCACTTGATCTCCCTGACAAGATTCCCTTCTTATTCTCACTCAGATGCTTAATGCAGGATAATCCAGATTATATCGAATACTGGATCCACTAATGCCGATAATACAAAGAAGACCATTTATAGCTGTAGAGTTACTTCACCGGATTATAGAAAGTTTTGTTTCAGGGTGGTTAAAAAATGACATCAATCAGCCTGTTAACATGGAAGCACAGTGCAGTACATTTTTTCACATATTTACATTACATTTGAAGTGTTTTGTTCTTACGCAGTGTCAAATAATGAGTGAGCAGGAAAAGGTTTGGGGTCTTGCTCGAGGACATTTCAGCAGGATACAAGGTTATTGAGATACTAGTTGCTGCAGGGATCAAATTTGGGTCTGGATGTGATAGGATGGTCTACGTTAGCTTTTTGCCCAGAACCATCTAGCCAAAAAGAATTGAATGTAAGGCTTTAAGGTAGTGTATCTACGGACACATTTCTGGAGAAAAGAACATGTTGAAATCAAGCAGCAAGATCTTAATGTCAGCATTTGTTACAAAATGGGGAGACATCCGTCTAACACACACACATGCACACACACACACACACACACACACACAAAAAAGACAAGAGCTACATCATCCGAATGAACAGTTAAAAATTAAATGATGAGTAAAAAGTGCAATTTGTCTATGATTAGAGGTCGGAGATGGAGTTCTGCTACCTAACAGCGAGGAACACATTAGAATCAATGGAAAAAAAGTTCTATCTATATGTTACAAGATCACAGATACAACTACACAATGGTTATTTGCTAGATCTTGCCTGATCAGGAAGACAAATTAACACATTAAATTAGTGGCAGTGCATGTTCTACTAAATTGGAGTAATGAAACTGAATGGTAGCCCAATCCTGATTTTGAAAGAGAAAAGACAATAAAATTCTTCAATAATTTCTCTTAAATGTTTTTTTTTTTTTAGAAATAAATAAATTAGTAGACATTAAATAAATAAAACCTACAGCCTTCACATATAAAGTAAATCCTTCTCGACCAAATGCTTGTTGTAGAACACTGATGATATGAAAACTGGTCAGCATCAACTGTGACACACTGACCAAAGCAATGGTGACCATTCATTCTCTGTTTCAGAAAGAACAGCTTTAGAGCAAGTCAGGGTTTTTAGGCTGTTTTGTCAGCAAAGTTAAACTTCTTAAAAACTCATGGTGTCCGATTTATATTAATATCTAAGCTTTAGAGCTGTCAGATAATAAATAAAAACAAACAGAAATAAACATTAAGGTACCCTTCCATTTTTGAGGTTCTTACACATGTACATTGCAATGAAATACATTCAACCGATGTCTCGACAGACACTATGGCCTTGGAAAGGAAAACGTTGTATTGTTAAAGAGATACCATCACAAGTGCTATCCAGTTTGCCCTTAAAAACACTGCGCCTTTCTCAGCAGCAAAATCAACTCAGTAGTGCAATACTGACAGCTTCTTTTTTCCATCCTCAAAAACTTCACATCACCATGGATAGGCATTCAGCAAGGTAAAACTGCTGTCAGAAAAAAACCACGAAAATGCATTTTTGTCTCTCTAATTTTCAGCAATTGTTAACATTATATTCTGTACTGTATGTGTCTTGTTAAAACCTCATGGTGTGATTTTAGAAATGCATGGGTGTCAATAAAAAGCTGCACATTTTGCATGTATGTGGTTTTTATCTGATAACAGCAATGGGGCAGTTTAGCAAAACAAGCTAGAGAAGATACACAATGAGAAGCGTTACATTATAAAATGTCTTTCTTGTCATTTCAACAATATATTAACAATATAAAACTCAGAAGCAGCCACTGCTAGTAATAAACACTATTTCTACAGCCTAAAGTATGTGCAGGTTGTTTCAACATTACTGACTAGTGCAGAAAATTCTAGCCTCGTGTGTATACAAACTGTTTATGTTGCCGTGTTGTGTGTATTTAAAGGAAAATACAGGACAAACCTGTGATCAAGAAACTACTTGGCCAGTGATCTAGAAAAGTGTTGAAAACAATACCAGCAGCCATGCCTTTTTGTGGACATCCGTGGCAGTGCATTTCTGCTTCGAAAGAAAAAATAAAATCATTTGTCTTCACTGGATTGTCTCTTACAGGATTCAGTGGAGGTTTCAGTCGTTGGACGGGCGGAGTAGTGTTGCTGCGCAGTGAGGGGACGGCTTTAAAGCACAAGGGCCCTTGAGGTAGAGCCAGACGATGGGTAAGGGTTAAGGTACTGACGGGCCTGTTCTGTCATGATCAGCTGGTCCTCCGTCTTCCCATAAACCACTGCTTCCCACTCACTCACCTGCAGAGAAGGTAACCAATGATAACCAATTGTTGCATAAGTAGCTTATCCTTCATCATGCAAAAAATTATGAGGAAAAATTAGATTTATTATGTATATTGTTGCCCCTTAAAGATTCTGTGTGGAGTTTCTGAGCTGGAGTATTGCTATGGAGCAGTTTGCTGATGTGTGGTTCCTGTTTTGTTTGTTTTGTTTTGTGCATTCCTGCCAATGGTATCACACTATTCCACTGATCTAGTCTAGTCTGATGAAGTCACCTCATCAATGGTTTTATTTAAAGACTACTCTTTATGTACATACCTGTACAGTGGCGCGTTTTGGTGCTTTGTGGGAGGCAAGAAGCTTCTTCATTCGGGGGCTAGTAAAGCGATGAGGATGAACGGGGACTAATGACGGCTCCTCTTGGTCAGAAGTCAAAGAACGGCTGCACTCCTCCTGTTCAGGGATTGGGGTGATCAGTGAGGAGTTCGTCAGCAGACTTTCATCTGGCACCTGTGATATGAGGTTGAAAAAAATGGAGAAGCTAAATTAACAATAGATGAAATGATGCTGCTGAAATTAATTCGTATAAAGCAGCAATTTAAAGTGATGTCTATCATTGACAACCATTTTTAAGGCTGAACATTTACACGTTTATTGATGATGTTTATTTATCCTGAAGCTGAGCATGCATGAATTTTCAAAACTATATTCTAAATTTATACACTTACTGTGTGCACTTTGGGGTTATGAGCCCCAGTCTTGTACACATCAGTGGTAGTTACTCAGGTAGTTTCTTCATCTAGCTACAGGATCTGAACCAGTGATTTTAAACCATCATCTTCACTCACTTGTGCATTGTTGAGCTGCTCTTGGAAGAGCTGGACGCTTAGGCAGTCTTTCCCCCAGGGGTCCAGCACAAGAGACTTCCGCACCTTTCTAGCTGGGCCATCAATCTGAAATCAAAGGACCAACATACAATTACCGTCAATGCTCTTGTTCCATCAAGGGTACGTAGAGACATAGTGTTTTGTTTAAGTACTACAATTGAGCTCAGTAGTATATTTGAAGAATGAAAGAAAGAGGGCATGTTACACATACATTATGTTTCCACGCTCTGTAGTCTGGCTGGATGTCTGCTCTATTGAAGATGTCTGCTCCTGTCTCCTGCTTCAGAACTTCTCGGATGTCTTCTTCTAGAAATGCCAGTGGCTGTGGCTGAAAAACACATACATTTAAATACAACCAGTAGATTATGCAGCTATTATACTGTACAAAATAAGAATAGGGTTATCATAAATAAAAGGTAAATAAAAGCACACAGCCACATTTGACTTCTTACCTCCATTTTAAGGGGCCCATGCATTTTCTCCTGGGCAGCCAAAGCATTTTTGAAGGGAGTCGGCGTCCTCGGAGTTGGAATCATGACAGTTTTACAGAATTTGGGGGTCCTCGAACTAAAAAGTCAGCAGAGAATATTATACACCAAGTACTTTCCTCCTAACAATTTGATTAAATTAAGATTAAAGATTGTTGTGGAAAATTCCCACAAAGCATAGCAAGCTTCTGGATTTCATGCCAGCTCTTGAGGGACATTTACTGTTTTCATATATGTATTTACCCATCATTCTCTTTCTGGTGCTTAGGTGTGGTTTCTTTTTGGAGCGGAGTATTGAGGAGACACCTTTGGCCACACACAGGAGTTGAGGTGAGTGCGGGGTTATCCAGATTCAAATGCTCCGCTGCTGATATGTTGCAGAACTGGGGAAACAGACAGGCAAGGCATATTAGCCACACGACCAAATGCAACAGCAGCAGCAACTCTGTGATAGGGAGGCAGTAATTAAGCTGAGGTGCAGATTAGGATGTGCAAAGAAAGAAAAACAGATTTCACTTACTCGTGACGGGGTGAATGGCAGCGACTTTGTGGGCGTTTTCTTGGGAGAATTTGTGATATTTTCCAAGAAGGAGGAGCAGGTTCTGTCACACAAAGGGGACGCTTCCCCCCTCTCTCTTCTCCTCCTCCTCCCAGTGGATGCCTGGGTGGGTTTGGATGAGTTGATAGGAGTCAGGGAAGTGACACTGCCCAGACCAAATGGAGCACAGTTCTTATCACGATCAGAGATGGCAGTTGGAGTGTTGACTGTGTAGCCCATTGAATTGTCAATTGTCCTCTCTTGTAGCAGAGTGGTGTAGCCTGCTTGGTTGTGCCTTGGCGGTGTCACTGCCTCTGACAAGTCAAAACTGGCCACTTCACTCCATGCAACAGGATCCTGCAGAGCAAAACACATCTACAGTAGATCTTTAATACATTCATGACTTCCAGTCAACAAATTCACACTGAGATACATTTGTTTTCGGTTGTGCTCCTTCTGTCACTCACTGAGTCAATGAGCTCCATGGTCTCTGCAAACTCTGGTATGGTCTGCAGGGTAGAGAGCACAGTGCTGGCCTCCACAGCCAGGAACTTGCTGGGGGAGACAGGAAGCTGCGACGGAGGTCCCTGGGAAATCTCAGGGCCCCTCCAGGACCTTCTCTCCGCCTGCTCCTCTAGGCTGCTGCTACTTGTGGTCAATGTGTCATCTGAAACACTGTCTGACCAGGCTGAGTACTGCTCCAAACTCTGAGGAGGCAGGATGAGAGAACACCTGTTAGATCTCTGGCTTCAGCAGCAAATCTGATTTAATGGTGTGAGATTGGTAGATGTTGAGTAAAATTATTCTAAATTTGCACCAGTTTTAATCTGTGACTAGGAAAGTGTGGATAACACAAATGATACTACAACATATAAGACCAATCTTCACCATTCAATCATTCAATATGAAGTCGCTAACAGTGAAGAATGACACACATCACATGAATGGAGTGAAATAAATGTGATAACGGTGTCAAGGAGAAACAGAACGGGAACAGGAGAGACAGAGGAAGGTGCTTGGTTCAAACTGCTGGCTGAGTGTGGGCATGGGGGTGAGGACTGGAGGGGATGAAGGAGCGGGTTCATGTTAAGGCGGCGACCAAGCACAGCTTCAGGCCAGTCTGAATGAGTAGCGAGATGGGGAAGGTAGTTACTATGGCAGCACTACAGCAAATCAGGCTACAGACACACCTACATGTGCGCCATTCTCGTTTTCACATACACTGCAAAAAGTCATTCGGTCTGAGTCTTAAAATCTTCATTTGCTTAAAGAAAAGTCCAGTAAGGAAATTGTATTCAGGAATTTTCTATAAACCAATATAAGGTGTAGAAAATAATTCATGATATTCTCTCTTTGTCTCACTTGATTTGATTTTAAGACTCATTACTGGATTAAATTATAAATGTAATATTAAAAATGACTGTAAAACGTTTTACAGTGTATGTAAGCTACAAACACACGCAGGCTATGCTGACTAAGTATGCAAACACACATTCAGAGTGTGTTCTTACACATGGACCTCTGCACTGCACTTGTCGTTGGACTTCATTCTCTGCTGACATAAGCAGGAGTTCAAGCTCCTTAATTCTTTGCTCTCTGTCAGGATCATCCAGGCAGGATGGCTGAAATAAACAAATGTCAGGGAGGAGAGGTTGAGAGGACAGGAGGAAAGGAAGAAGTTAAGAAAACCAGACCAAAAAAAAAGAAAACAGATTCACACATAAAATATTTAAGGGAGCATGTCAGATTTACCCCCTTTTATCTGTTATTGAATGTTAGGTGAAAATAACAGGACATTCAAGTGTTTGATTTGAAGTCCAAATTAGAAATCACAAGAATAACTACAGAAAGTTCAGAAAATAAAGAATGTGAAAAGTTCTTCCCATGAGCATGCATATGCAAATACACAAAGACTCACCGATATGAAGCCTGAATTATCAGGAAGACTGTCCATCAAGTGTCCACTGTGAGGATCATAAGGATATCCCCCCATCTAAAATACAAAGAATCATATTAAATGAAAATCAATAAAGAAATCAAAACACCATATTGTGTGGAGTCCAGAAAGGAAGTGGACCTGGTTGGGTCCCGGTATAGGCAGGGGACTGCGATCACTGTGCTGGGCCTCTGTTGGAGTTTGAGGACACGGCCTGTGGTGGCGTCTCTTCATTCCAGCGTGAGAAGAAGTGAAACTCTTGCTGCCTTCTTGCAGGTACCCCTCATGCTCCACCTTCCTTCTCATGGTGGAGTTCCAGTGGTTCTTGATGGAGTTGTCGGTCCTGTTGGGGAGAAGATAAATTTAGCATTTCTCCATTTCATGACCCAAACGGGAAACAGATAGATGCAATGTGCACACAAGATTGTATTACCGTCCAGGAAGAAGCTTAGAGATCTCCGCCCAGCGGTTGCCAAGCCGCTTGTGGGCCTCATAGATGATTCGGTCCTCTTCCTGAGTCCATGAAGACTTCTTTACCTCTGGGTTAAGGTGGTTGTGCCACCGTTCACGGCACTGCTTTCCAATTCTCCCCTGGAGGTGCTTAGCAATCACAGACCAACGTTTGGGTCCGTACTTGTGTACTAGGTCAATAACCTGCACAAAAATTTAGACATTTTTTTTTATTTCTAAATCATATCATATCATATTATAATCTATACACTGCTGCATATTCTGGTGGTACTTTCTGTCACCTTTTATATATTCTATTTGTTCAAACTACAAACTTGTATAAAGAGGGAAATCACATCTTTCTGCTTTTCCCATTCATAGCCAACAGCAGGGCCAGGGTTTAGAAAGCTTTGACTGTAGCAGGAGCAGCAGAGCTTGTTTGGCTGTTCCCGTCAAGACTAAAAAATGTTGTGATGTCATCATTGGCAGCCCAGGCTGTTATTGATAGGCCTGGGTTTCTGTTATGATGCCAAGATGTTGGAGGAATGAAACACCATTCTTGACATTCTTGAAGAATCCTGATCCATTTAAGGAACGCATTGTTCATCTTGGAGCTGGGGAAGATATTAGAGCTTTACACTGTTCAAAGGAGGGCCTGGCTCTAAACTAGTCACTTGGAAAGTCTGTGTTTTATTAGGGATGACGTAGTGGAGCATTTACTTTGCTAAAAAAGAAAAAGAAGCTGAAGCAAAGAAAGTTTTAGCGGGAAGCAAGCTTGCGCATGTGCACAGCCTTGTTAGTCTGAAGGTAGAAGACTGAGAGGTCTGATGTAGAATAACAGCTCTTAGGAACATTTCAGGAGAGACATTGTATATTGTGGCATTTATGTTTGTATTGTGTTCTTTCTCTAAGGCTAAGCTGCTCTTCTCACAGCTTCCTTCTGTCTTCCCTATCATTTTCCTATTTCATTATCCCTCTTTCTATCCAGAACAGGAAACTCCCAGCTCCTCTTACCTTTTGATCCTCCTCTTTTGTCCAGGGTCCTTTCACCAGCTCAGGGTTGAGCACCTTCTGCCAGCGGTGCTGACACTGGCCATCTGTCCTCCCCTGTGACAGAGCCACAAAAAGCACAACACCTCAGTACAACACAGCACTATCTCACAGTTACACTTACTCCTGACAGCTGTAAATACATCTGCCTGTCCAGCCACAATGACTTATCATCACTGTCAAAAACATCCTATTGAGGAAAAATGTTAATTATGAGATTGGTAAATGGTTTAGATGATCATGAACTGTCAGAATGGAAAGCGGTAGAGCAATATAGCATAAAGCAATAAGATACTACTCTCAATCCTCTTATTACACAATGTAGACACATTACATTGCCATACTTACCGGAAAAAAGTTAGCTATTAATTTCCAGGAGTCAGTTCCATGCTGCTCTACAAGTTTTTTCAGCTTTTCATCCTGAGAAGATAGAAAAAAGAAGAGGCACAGGGAGTGAAAACAGCTGTGATTATTAGTTTGAGAACCACTGGCCTGAAACACGTTCTTAGTTTGTAAGAAGATAAATCACATAAATCCACATTTCACTCACTTAAACAACATACAAAACCTTACTTTAGGTCCAGACTTCACTTGTGCCTCTGATAAACTCACCTCATCTCGTGACCACTTTACTTTGCACAGGGTCTTTTTATCTTTGCTCTTCTCTTTACTCTCTGGGTCTGTGGAGTGCAGCTCTTCATCTTCATCATTGCTGTTAAAAAAAACACAAAAAAAACACAGGGCAAATGTGTACAGGGAGTAAATGCCAAATAGAGACAAATATGTTCTTTCTAAGTTCAATGACTGTAAGCAGGAACAGTTTAGATATGTATTGCATGAAAATTACTAAGTCAGGCACTGCTGTCAGTATTTCACCTAACCCTACCTAATGTGTTTCAAAACTGTGCCAGATCACTCATAAAAATGTATGCAAATGTAAACATGCAAAGCTCTCTACTTGTAAAGGATATCCTGTCCTTGCAGAAGCTCTCAAGGTCTTACCTTACTGGGAAAAGGCACAAGAAGCTTAACTATTACGGAGGCTCAGCTTTAAGTAGATTTTTTCGACTAATTTGTCAATTTAACTAGGTTGGGTTGTTCCTTTCTGTAGCACATGCACAAGGAAGTGTGGAAAAGCAAACACACATGGCACTTGCAAGAGGCTTTCAGTTATTCTGTCTAAGTCTGAAAGTGATTCAAGAACTAAACCGATACTACAGCACTGATTCTGACACCTCACTAATATTGCATTCAGACTGCTTTCACAACAGACTGTGGTGATGATTCAAATAAACAATAAGGGAGCAGGTAAACAAACAATCTGATAAATAATAAAATAAAATAAAAAATAAATAAAATATAATGATGGATTAAAGAGAAATGGATTTGTCAGACTGGTGGATTTGACAGTTTTTGACAAACCTTGTCAGAATAAAAAGGAAAGAAAGAAACTTGTATTCATATTGCATACAAGAACACAAAATTCCTCTCCACTGACACAAGAAGTTGGCAGGTAGCACTGTACTTCTGTGTTCCCATAAAACTTGCTGCTGGGCAACACTTTCTTTGTGGTAATGGAGAGGCGTTTAATAAATGGAGAAGAAATTAAGTTAGCTGTTCCTAAGAGCTGGTACAGTACTACAGAGCAGACATTTACGATCGCACGTGCACACGCTTAACCACACACACAAGGGGAAAACAGCGCTTTCTTCATGTCTTGTATCAGACAGTGTGTGAAAGGTCTGCTTCAATGTGGAAACTTGAAGACAGCAATTGAATTTTGGTGTGGCCTGATTCCCTCACCAGAGCAAAGAGAAGTGGGGATGTGAGTCTGGACCTATGGCTGAACAGGAAGGAGGGGAGTGAAGGGAGGCTGGAGGAAAGGGGCGATCCCACATCAACAGGCTCTTTCACCTCCAGAGGTGTGTGAGTGTGTGTGTCATTGAGATGGAGGAGGCGGTGCACTGGGGTGTGGTCAGGGGACTGGCAAAGAACTAACGGTCCAGTTGTTCAAAAAGTTTCAAAAAACAGGCAGACTTACATAACTTTTTTCACATTTGGTTGAATACATTATTAATCCCCTTATTAACTTTGAAATAGACAGAATATAATATGAAAATGTGCTTCCAACTTCAAACTGTAGTATCAGCTGAAAGCCTCAATAAAACAAACAGACACCAATGTAGCCAATATTTACTGTTAGTTTGCTGCATTAATAATATTCCATCAGCCATAAAAAGGTAATAGCATATTGAAAAATACAGGATGCATGTTCCTCAGGCCAAAACTTGAGCTGTTCTGATTGCAAAAGAAAAGAGTTGCCCATCTCTCTCCAGATGTGAGCACACGTATGTGGTGGGGATGAGACAGTTAATTCAAACTTAATGAAAGCATCACTAAAACTCAACTAACAATTCTTTTCATTGCTGATTGATCTGTTGATTGTTTTCAACAAAATGTTTTCTTTAGTCTGTCAAAAAATAGTGAAACCCCTAACCCTATGTCAACCACAATTTCCCACTCTCACATCTTCTAATAGCTTGTTTTGTCCTCCCCCCAAACCCCAAAGCTTTATTTCACTTTGAGACTGGACTGAGAATAGTGGCAAATCCTCATTTGATGAACAGGAACCAGCAATCACATTTCATATTTAGATTTATATTTAGATTATGTTGATCAACTAATCAATTAATTAATTTATTGTTTCAGCCCTAATAGTTTGTAATATGAATAATTATAACACTTGACAACATTTTATAGCAAATATCCTCATTATTGGGCACCTGGTTCAAATCTTATCAATCTTATCAAGTCTAATCACAAACCCACACAATTTTCTTAGGTACTTTTTGACATTAGGGTTCTTGAAAAACAAAGAAGGGCTTTGGGAACTCTTAGGTACTTTTTCATTGCCTTTTTTGAAATGAAAAACATTTTAAAGCAACAACAGGTAACATTTTATCAAATGCAGCCTTTTATCTTCCTTATCTTCTTTACATTGAGAGAAAACAGAATCTGACCAGCAAACACGTTTCATTTACTGCAACTAATCTGACTGACTTGTCACTTTCAAAGTAATGTTTGCACTGATGCTGCTGTTTGACAATGAGCTGCGCGCCTCCCATTCATAGCAAAAACATTATGCAAGCTATACTTATTGTTGTATTTAGAAAACAACAGTGCAATCCATGTTTAAGAAACAAAGCTATACGATATAGGACATAAGCATATACAAACTATAATTTTATCACTCATACATTTCGTAGATGGATCTCGTTACAGTGTGACTGTGCAGGTGCATGTGTGCGTTTTGCTGTCAAAGATGAAACCTGATGCAATCTGAATGTTCACACTTTATTATCAGGACACTAATACTAAAAGCCATCTTATCTTATTTTTACTGTTGCATTGCATTGGTGACTGCTGCAAACTAGATAATGAAACCCGCACTGTATTATAATTGCTGGTACCCACCTGCGTGCTTTCACGTTGTCCATGACAGTCAGTAGGATGGTTGAACCTTTTCAAAGACGAACCTGTGTTTGGCAGCTTTATAAAATCCCACATGAAGAGATGTTTATCCATAGAAATCGCTGTCAGTCGTGGCTCGTTTCCTCTGAGACTCGGCAGCATCTAGCTAGCATTGCTCGGCTAGCCAGCGAGCTAACTTAATGCTAAATGTACAGTCCATAACATTACGCTCTGTCTGGAACAACCTCATTCAACGTCGATAACATCTTTCCGAAGAAAAACGTCACTATGTCTCTTCTGTTACTTGTTTCTCAACATAAGAAGCTGATATAAAGTAGAAGAGGCTAACACGTTACTTTGCTGTCCGACCTGTTTCTCTTATTTGTCTTTTCTTCTATTTGACGATATGATTTTTGTCCATCCCGCCGATTCTCGCGCCCAGCCCACTGCGCAGGCGGCCTCGCTCCTGATTGGCCAGAAGCAGGGATGTGAAAAGAGGAGTCGGTACTCGAAACTGATAGGACGAAGATGAGGAGAGGCTCGCATATGATTGGTTAGAAGCGAGAGCGCGCTTAGTTTCATTGGTTAAAATAATTGCGGAGGCGGGCGTTAAGTTGGAGGATTGTACTGTCAGCTGCTGCAGCAGAAAGGATCTTTTCATCAAGGCGGTGGTGACTTTCTGAGGCCCTTCAGGGGGGTTTGAGGGGGTTCACAGCCCCACAGCTTCACTGCAAGCTCGATGAATGCAATTTACAATTTTGTACATTGGAGTGCATTGTGCATTGATAATGCAACTTTGCTGCTTCAAAAGGCCAATGCCTTTGAATTGACATTACCTCAATGTGGTGCATTGTAAAGGATAGAAATGATTATTATTGTAGGGATAGAAATTATTATATGGTGACTTTCTGATGCCCTGGGGGGGGGGTTCACAGGCCCACAATTACAAACAAGCTTGATGAATGCAATCTTAATTTTGTCCCCTAATATATCCTGCAGAGATATTTCATGAACATGGAATATACCTTGTTTTTACCAGATGGTGCACATCTATAGCCTATTGAAGTGGATTGTGCATTGATTATGCAACCTTATGCTGTTGCTTCAAAAGGCAATGTCTTTGAATTGACATTACTTCATTGTGGTGCATTGTAATGGATAGAAATTATTATGATGATTCACATAATAATTGCATCATATTTGAGCAGATCAAGGACTGGAGGTTTGAGATCCATACAAAAGTTTATATTAAGGCCGTGGCGACTTTAAGAGGCTTGAGGTGGTTCCCTGCCCCACAATTTCACTGGAAGCAAGCTTGATGAATCCAATCTCCAGTTTTGTCCCCTAATATATAGTGCTGAGATTTTATTTTGTGAACATAAACATGGCTTATTATGCTGTTGCTTCTAAAGGTCAATGCCTTTGAAATGACATTACTTTATTATGGTGGATTGTAAAGGATAGATAAATGCATCATATTTGAGAAGGGGCTGGAGGTTTGACATTCATACAAAACTGACTGAAGATTTAGAAAACTTCAAACTGTGTCATAGATAATTTCCTTTGGTTTTGACAGGCAGCTCTTGCACATCCACATAAATTCTGCAGCTCCTTTAAATTGTGTTTTCCTGACACCTTGTGGACAAAATGTTGGCATCTGTTTATTGGTTTTATTCATATAAAGCCAAAAAGACAACATTTACCACTGAAAATGTGTATTACTCACACGCTATCTCATCTTAAAGTCTCTATACATTGTGCTGTTCCTTTTAATTTATGACAGAATGGCATATTCGTCTGTGCAAATTTGGCAGCTCAAGCAGGTAGGTCGAGTCGGGACAGAGTCTTTTTTATGGGATCAGTGGTGCAATGCGTCTGTATGGATTTTGACAACAGATAATATTAGACAGAGATATAGATATAGATAGAAATTTTTCGTTCATTAAAAAATTATGAAGTATGTCATCATTTTTAGATATTATCTCACACTTGGTATTTATAATTCATTCATTGTTATTTTATATTCCATAATTGCTGAATCATTGTTTTGATGTAGTCATAACTATAATATTATATTTATCATTCCTAGTTTTTCATCCAATCATTTATTTTTCTGGTGGTAAAATTAGGATGTTTTTTTGGACAATAGTGAAGTTCTGTCTTTCTACCTGTAGGTGGCGCTGTTTGACTGTTTGACTTCTCAATGTTTTCATTCCTCAATGTAAAAGTAACTGTGTTAAGCATACCATAACAAGACCGGAAATTATTATAATGCATCTCAAACTAAAAGCACAAAATCTTTCAATCCAAAACGAATTGTAATGTATTTTCTGTAGTGTTTCTTACATGAATGCAAAAACTAAATATAAATTAAAAAATATAAAATTGGATTAATAATACTGATGCTTTGATATTAATGTCTCAGTAGCATATGATGTTGGTGACTGTAATGAATGGATCATTCATAAGCTGATTGTATGATTTGTGCTGTACAAAAATAAAGTATAGTATAAATAAAGTAACTACAGCTTTATAAAAGAGTGAAATGCTTTACTCTAAAATATAGGGGAGTAGATATAAAAAGCAGCATGAAAAAGAAATACTCAAACGACATCCAAGTACCTCAAACCTGTACTTTATATAGTCAACGTTTCACCACTTCTTCGAGTATTTGCTCTGGGTTTATTTTGAAATGCAGAACCGGAAGTAGCCTGTTACAAAGTGTCCATCTTGTCCGTGGTTGCAGTTTTGAGGTCCCGTGACAAATTTCATTGGAACTTTCTACATCCAGGAAAGACTCATGTTTCCTGCTTCTCTCACTTCACACACACTTCATGGGCAGCCACAAAATACACCTTCAGTTCAGTGGGTGTTTTGGGGACTTTTGTCCGAACCTAACTGGAAAAAATGTTTAATGTACTGACAGTTTAAGAGCTGTAGAGAGACACATCCCCACTGGAGCTACGAAAATAGATGAAGACCGCTTAAAATACTGGAAGGTACGTGATGTTCATATGTTAACAATAACGTACCCTTGGCTAGCTGGAGGTAGCTAGCATAGCATACAAGACTCTAGTGTTAATGTAAGTCACAAAATGTTGTTTATAGATAATAATAGAGGTTATATATTACATAACATTTACTTTTGTTGGTCGAAGACAACAATAAACAGAGGTTTAACCGATGCGACATAATGTAAACAAAGTTAGCTACTTTGCTATGTAGCTTAGCAAACATGAGAATCTTACATTATGTTCGCTTGTTTACAGTTTCTATTACACACAGGATCTTGTTCCAGCAAGTCAAACCTTTCATTTCGCCTGTGTGTGCGTTCAACTCCTCCCTCCTCTGCCTCATTTTTTCCTCTGCTGGAGAAGGTGTGTTTTTTTCCCTGTTATTCACGTGATATGTGCTGAGATTTGAAAGTTGTACCTGTGTAAGTACTCAAATAGCCTCCAGGTGAAAACCAGTAAAAATGACTAAGCCAAAAGTCACACAGAAATAGGCGAGGTCTTTCCAATGCTGTGGTGTCCAACCCCTTGTAATCGTTTTCTGGATGTAGAAATTGTGTGTCAGACCTCATGGGCTGACAAAGTGAATCCCCATGTTGGATGTTGATTCAGCTGGGTGGTGTTGACATTGGCACACAAGCATTTGTAAGTTGGATGATGTGTATATGAATTACTCTCCTCCTGTGATGCTATAACATAAAACCCAGTTCATCAACAAATTGGGCAAATACATATTTATAGTGTCAAAAAGGGTGCTTTCCTTCTTAAATCTTTTCTATGCGGAAATCAGCTTACTTTCTGTGTGTTGTGAGTTGGTTCACAGCTGGTTCCTTGATGCAACAGGTGGCTTCAGAAGATGTTTTGTATATCAAGAGTTTCAAGTTATCAAAGATGGCAATATAGATTTAATACACTATTTGAGAACTCTATATCTGTGAGAACTGTGTTGTGGGAGTTCAAAAACATTACTCAAGAAGGTGCTTAGGCTTGTTCAGCTAAACGCTCTGTGATCTAATTTTGTCATTCTGTCAGTGCACAAGCTGATTCAGACATGTTTCTAAAAGGAAGTTGGCGCCACAGTTTGCAAACAGTGGACGTCTGTGAGCTGTCTGGACATTCAGGTTAGGTTTGGAATTTGTCCAGATGCTGTGGACGGTTGCACGTAAAGTTGCAGTTCATGCTCCTCACACTTCTCCAGCTGCACTTTCCTAATCAGAGTCTCTGCCTTTGTTGCATTATAATGACACCTCTAAACTAGAATATCGTTTATGTTTTTCAGTTTATCTAACACGACCCGTTTATCATTCACATGTGAGGTGTATTGTCAAAGTTTAAATGTGTTACATGAATCTAACATATTATAATAAATTTATTTGTATCTTAAGTGAAAGTACCTGGTCATAATAAAGATTAGAATTGGCTGAAATTATTATTATTATTATTCTTATAAATCAGCTTTTCTGAAAGAGATTGTCTTCCTGTGTCAGGTCTTTGTGTGGTTGTTGCCTCTAACCATTTCAGCTTGCATCGGCTTGCGCTTCTGTTTTTATAAGTTTATGTATGCCTGATTGAGCTTTCACATCTAATTTACCATTGTAGGGTGACTTCTGCCTTGTTTTCCGGCTAAAATTGGTTGACACGCATGCCACGCAGAATGAAATCTGTTCAACATCCTCATAGGATATCCACAGGCAAGGATGTGTGTCTGAGCTAAGCAGGAAGAATGCTATTTTTGATCCTGTAGTAGTCCAGCGTATTTGTGCCTGTCAGCACAAGTTAATTCATGTTGTGGCATGAATGCAGGCCATGCTGGGCTCAGACTGCAGCAAGGGAATGTGCTTAACATTAATCTTTACTCATTGTGCCTCTCTACGCTTTGTTTTCAATTCTCGTAACAAACAATGCAACGTCTATTAGTGGGTGTGGTGAACTGCAGCATTCCATATGAAGGAGTAGCGGTGTCAGCTGAAAAATGTAAGTTGTACTAGACGATCATAGGTTATGTTTCCCTCGAACTCAAATATTTCTGGAATGTTAAAAACCGGGTCCTACCCAGTGACATACACAGTTGTTTGACCGTGAAAACATGCCCAGATGTGAGGCAGCTCAGGGAAATGTCCAACCATTTTTGTGTGTACCAGCTGCAGTTTCAAAGACTTCACCAGCTCTCTTCATGTAATAGCCAGGTTTCAAAAACACATCTCCCACTACAGTTGGTAGAGGACACAAACCTGGTACAACCACAATTTGTCATCTGCATGTAGCTGGTGTTGATTTCCTTTAATGATAGTGTTTTTAAGATGCAGTTTTTACAAGAGCTGAAACTATTACTTGATCAATTATACAAAGAATTCATCAGCAACTGTTTTGATAATTGATTTATCATACTTCTTGCTTATAAATGAAAATAACTGTTAGCTGCAGTTTCATTTTTAAGTGTTTCAGAAAGTAAAGATGATTGTGATAGAGGAAAGTGTTAATGCTGTTGGTGTCTTTGTGGTTCATCTTAATGAATGTGGGTGAAAATGAAAGAAAAGATAGTTGAAAGCAACAAAAGAGAAAAAAGAGGCTAGTGATGAAGAGGGCATGAAGGTCCATCTGATTGCACACATGCATTTTAAAGAGGGCCACTCTTATGTTGTACCCTCACCCCAACGTGAGCAGAATGAGTTATCCCTTCAGGATGCATTCAAGATCAATACGCAGACAGAGAAAGTTGACCCAAAGCAGGTTTTCCGTGTGTTGTGAGCAAACAAGCGTGAGAGTAAGGTTGTGGTCAGAAAGACAAAAACTACTGAACAAACTGGGCTGATGTCACTAACAGAAAACAATGGACAAGTCAGGGCAGCAGACAAAGAGCTTTGTTGTAAAAGAAATAAACGTTGCATAACTTATAGTGAGGGAAAAAAGATATGCCTCTGTGTGTGTGATTTAGTCAGACCACACAGAGTTTACTATTTACCCTACACATAATAGTTTTATATCATGTCATCAAGTCAGTCGAATATCACAACTGATTATAATTCACTTCTTAGACTCTACAATAATAATGAACTTTGCCCCCGCTTCCTTGTCTCAAGGGAACTGAGGTCTTGACTTTTTGCTACTATACTTGTCATAGGAAGGGGCCTATTACACTTCAGCACTGAGCTCTATTTCTCTCTTTAAATGCTGGGGAACAACAACTCCGGGGGTCCTACTCTTAACCTATTGTGTAACTCCAGCTTCAAAGACCCCTGGAAGGTTATTTAAAAATACCTTTCTACTGACCGGAACAAGGGAGAATGTCACGGGCACAGCATGTATAAGAGAGTGTGTGTGTGTGTGTGTGTGTGTGTGTGTGTGTGTGTGTGTGAATGAGCATGGACTTGTGTGACATGTTAGAGAGGGTGTGTGTGTGTGAGATGAATGCATGTGGAAGAGGCTGCACAGATAGAGACTTTTAATTCTCATGTGAGGGAGATTGATAGCACCATTAATAGCAAAAGGAAAGTCATTAAGCCGTATGTGCTATAACTGGTGATTGTTGTCTATTAAAGTGTCAGATGAGAGAGAGGATGTGATATTCATGCTCAGAGGAAGGAGTGAGTTAACTGGCTGCTCAGGGGGAGGGAGCCCACCTGCTGTCATGTTGCAGCTCACTGACCCTCCTGTTGTTGCCTGTGCACGCTACAATCTTCATCCTTCAAGAAAGCACAGGGACTTCTAGATGAGGTTTTCAATCAACATTTCAAAGGCAAAAACTTATATTTTTTGCAAGTCACCAATAGCTGGTGTTCTTTAAAAAAGAAAAAGAAAAAGTGTTTTATTCTTGGCAGACTGTTTTTAGACACCATAACTTGTTGAAAACCATACAAATAATATTCCAAACAGTTAATTTCAGTTTTGATGCATACTAGACAACAGTAATGTTAGACTGGTCTCAGTTGAGGGCCCTAGCAAATAAATGTTTGGGTTAGTAATTTTATTTCTTTTTACAAGAACATAACTTGGAATAGGGTCATTGGGGCCTGAAAACCATGTGTGATGCCTGCAGGCAAGCAACTAATGGCCAAGTGATCTTTTGTACACAGCTTGAAAAAAGCAGTCCCACGTGGCCCCTGCAAAACTAGTGAGGAAATAGAGGGATAGATTGATGGATGAGCTAGTTTAAGGTAACAGTTTAAGGCTTGTTAGCAGCTCATCAACAGGGCTGTGCTATAGCTCAAATAGCAAGTAAATACCTTACAAAACAGTACTGAAGAATCAAATTAATAAATAAGAAAACTGTCCACGCATTTGTAGTCAGCGATGGATGTCTGTCATATTAGGTGTAGACAACATGACCACTGCAGACTGACGTGTAGAGAGCAGAAGAAGAACACCACTTTCACTTCCTGAAAAACAAAGAGGTTGTTCTCTTTTCTCCTCTGCAGTAACGACCCAGGATGGGGATGGGCCAGTTGTATACTTGATGTCTTATCCTGAGGAGGATACATACACTTCATGACCTTGCACCTTTGACTGCCTACAGCTTCTAAGATGGAGGAGCAACCCAGCGTCCCCAGCGTCAGCATACCCTGCCACAACGAGCAGAGGGACAAGAAAAAGCGCTACACAGTGTGTACAAAAATTCTGTTCATTGTTCAGTTTGATATTCTGAGAAGAATTAATTAAGTTATCAAGCTTTTAGTGTCTATCAATGTTATTACTGTAAATTTTGTATAAAAATCAATTAACTAATTGACAATATTAGCATTTGATATTGCTTCTTGTGTTTACATGGACTCTCCTTGCTCTTTTTCAGGTTTACAAAGTATTAGTCAATGTTGGACAACAGGAATGGTTTGTCTTCAGGCGTTATGCAGAGTTTGATAAACTCTACAACACAGTGAGTGTTCAACAGTCTTTGATTCCCTGAGTCTTTGATTTACTGGCTTTTGTGACTTGTTTTTCACATTGACATTTAGAATAGTTGTATACCTGTGACCATAGACGAATCCTAGCTCATTTTCTCTGTTGCTCTCATATCTTTTAATGCAGTTAAGGAAACAGTTTCCATCTATGAACTTGAAAATTCCTGCCAAGAGGATATTTGGGGACAATTTTGACCCTGGTGAGTGTTCTCACTAGACTGATGTATGATATGCACACTGAATCCTCAAACACTTTTTTTTTTTCCATGTTGTGTTTGATTGTATTTTTTTAAACAATATATGCATCTGCCCAATAGAGTTCATCAAGCATAGAAGAGCAGGGTTGCATGAGTTTATCAAGCGAATTGTCTCGCATCCTCAGCTTTGCAACCAGTAAGTGTTCTCACTGTCATTACATTACATTACATTACTGACTTCATTAAGATAAATGGCTTCAATGATCTGAACCTAAAAGTCTAATGAGATCAAATATGTTTATCCCTGCTTCACACCTGGCATGAATTAGATTAAAAAAGATGGAGAAAGTTCTGCTTTGTCATGCTTTACTTGCTGATGTTTCTGTATTTCTTTTAACTGCTCTGTCTCTCTTAAACTAACCAGTCCAGATGTGAGGACCTTTCTACTGATGGACAAAATGCAAAACTTTTCAGATGCCTCTGAGGATGAAGATGACAAAGTAAGTAACTGATCACCCAGTTTTGATGGATCAGTTTCTGACTTTCTTCATTTGATTTTTGCTTTCCGGCTGAAAGCATCTTTTCAGTTGATGTGTTGGTTAGTCCAGATATAGAGGAGTAGTTAGTGCCCCAATATGCATTTTGTGCTTGGTAACAGCAGATGGAGTCTATTTTGACTCAAAATAGCACAAAAAGCACAGATAACGTACTGAGTGGATGTTACTTTTAGCCTATTGCTAATGGCTAATCTTTGTAATGATTTCTCTGCTGTTTAACAGAACAACTCTACCTCCAGAAACATTAACCTGGGACCCTCTGGAAATCCTCAGTATGTTCACTTTTCAAATGCTCTTTAAGAAAATCTAATGTTTAAACACAAAGCAAGCTGCCTTGCGGCTGGGTGTTAAACATTTCAAACTCTGCAGTTGTGTTATCACATACAGTATTTTTACATTAGTGAAATTAATGTGCTCTCCTTTTTATTTCAGTGCCAAGCCTACAGACTTTGACTTTTTAAAAGTCATAGGAAAGGGGAGTTTTGGAAAGGTATGTTAACAACATAATATTGGAAAGTACAGTCATTTTCTGTTCATCCCAGAGTGAGATTCTTAATTTATGGATCTGTTTAGATAATGTTTTGTCTTCAAAATGTTATTACATAGGATTACATCGAAGTCAACAAGAATTACGTTGACTGATATATTTTTGCTATACTTGAGTTACATGAGTCATGTTTAGAATAGCCTTCAAATGTTTCTGTGCTGTTTTTCTGTCAGGGTAGCAACAAGTTTTGGTTCTGCATGTGTTGGCCTTTCCATGCAGGAAGTGAGAATCAGATCTGGAATAACTCTGATTTGATGGACTATTCACCATGCTTTCATGTTCTTGTGATGCAGGTTTTCCTTGCAAAACGAAAACACGATGGAAAGTATTATGCAGTCAAGGTCTTACAGAAAAAGGTCATTCTCAACAGAAAAGAGGTAACTTTACTGACCCTGACTCTACCCATATTTCAGGCATGCATATGTGAATTATAATTCTTCTGTTTACTCCTGACTTCTGATCACTCCTTCCATTCAGCAAAAACACATCATGGCAGAGCGCAACGTGCTCTTGAAGAATGTGAAACACCCTTTCCTGGTTGGGCTTCATTATTCCTTCCAGACCACAGACAAGCTATACTTCGTCTTAGATTTCGTCAATGGAGGAGAAGTGAGTCCTTTCAGTTTTGTGAATAATGTTCTCACACAGAATTGAGTCACGAGGTCAGGAACAGCTGAGAATGGCAGTAATAAAGGAAATATGTATTAAACAGCTTCAATAAAATTACTCATAGCAGCAGTGTAGCTAGTTAACACACCTCTGTGTGTGAAAGTCTTATTAGAGATCACGACATTACTCAGAATGGCTCCTGAGTGTGACTTCCTCTGGATCGCCTTCAAGTGTGATCGGCCTTTTTAGAGCTGCCATGTGTGACTGACCGTGTGAGAATGACTAACTGTAACTGTATCCAAGTAAATCTGCCTCTTGCACTTTTGAAAGTTAACTACAAAAACCAGGAACATGTCAATTTAATCAGATCAATGTTTACATTATTTCAGTTGAAGTTATTTGATTTATCAGGATAAAAAAAGTCATTTTTATACATTAAGAACTTGAGTATTTTTTTCAACTGTCAGATCATGGTTAATTATTTGATTTTTGCACTCATGGTTGTGTTCCTACAATACAGTTGCCATGTACTTCATTCCAGTAATCAAATGGAACATTTTCATTTTAGCTTTTCTTCCATCTTCAAAGAGAGCGGACCTTTCCAGAGCCCAGAGCAAAATTCTACATTGCTGAAATGGCAAGTGCACTGGGATATCTGCACTCTCTCAACATTGTTTACAGGTATGTTGGGGGTTTATTTAAGTAAATACATGCTTAGTGTTAAGCACATTAAGTGCTCTTAAAGGATCCAACTAAATGATTTCTTGTCAGATAACATAAGTCTAACTCTCTATTTACTATAATTCATTTGTGTTAATTTTGTCCAGAGACTTGAAGCCAGAAAACATTCTCCTTGACCATGAAGTGAGTATTCCTGTTTTTAAGCAAGCACACTGCTGTATAATTAAGATTTATTGTCACTATAACAGTAATTACACTGAATATACCTGGACTCCACAGCACTTAATTTTTCCAAGTCAGATATTATGTTGACATTACACTCATTTAAGTATATGGAGCTACAGTGTCTAAATGCTGGCTGCAGATTATTATGCAAGACCATAACATACACAGCACAAATGTCATTCTTTTTTTGCCAGTCATATTTGTACCACCAGTGAACAGCAGTGTCATTTCCAGTTCCAGCTGGACAGAATGCGTGTGATTGGATTAGGTCTTACTAATGATTTTCCTGCCTGGCCTTATTGAAAATGTGAGGGAACGGTGAATGGGACCGACTGAGCTACGCTGCAGCCAACATTCCTGGGCAACAATAGAATCCTCAGTCCCGGAGGATAATGAGCTGCTTGTGTGGCACATGTTGTCTAAAAATGTCCCTGTGTCCTCTCTTTAAAGGGGCACATCATTTTGACGGACTTTGGATTGTGCAAGGAAGGCATTTCCCAGACAGATACCACCACTACATTTTGTGGAACACCTGAGGTATGGCGGCCTTGATTTGGATGTTTACATGTCTCATTGCTGACAATTCTGCACCAGGGTGTTCCAAAGAACTCTCGCTTTCAGTGTGAAAAAGTAATAATCATTAACAGACTTTTTGGAATAAAGTGTGAGTGTATTCCATCTAGGGGCTTCACTGCTGTGTATGTGTGTGAGTCACATGTTCCAGGAGGAAAATAGGATTTCAAGAGCAAAAATAGTTTATATACATTTGGTCAGTGTATTTTAAGCGAGAAGGAAAATGTTATATCATTATGTTTGTGTGCTCCTTCCGTCCAGTACTTAGCTCCAGAGGTCCTGAGGAAGCAGCCGTATGATAACACAGTAGACTGGTGGTGTCTTGGCTCAGTGCTGTATGAAATGCTCTTCGGCCTGGTGAGTTTTTACTTTGAGCCCACAACAGGGATTATTATTCATTTTTTTTCTGGTAGGCAGGCTTGAGTACTTTTGCAAACAATGCTTTTTAGTTTTAACGTGATGTACTGTAACAATATGTTTTAGTGCTGTAACACTCATTTACATGCCTCTACTTCTCTTCTCTCTCATATCCAGCCACCATTCTACAGTAGGGACACACATGAAATGTATGACAACATCCTCCACAAGCCGTTAGTGATGCGCCCTGGTGCATCTAGCACAGCATGGTCTCTCCTCCAGGGCCTGTTGGAAAAAGATGGCACACACAGACTGGGGTCTAGGGATGACTTTGTGAGTGGGACTATTCAATGCATTTGTCCAGATATGGACACTATACTATATGCAAAGTATGTAATATTTCCTTATCTTGGGCTCCCTCTGGTGGATGATCTGTATACATCATGTCATTGTAGCTGATACATTACAGATGTGCAGTCATTGATGACTTCAACTTTTTTTAAAAGTAATTTTCTATAAATACAAAATCCGATGGCTGTTTATTCTACATTTTCAGAACGAGATCAGAGCCCACAGCTTCTTCTCCTCCATCAACTGGGATGACCTTGTAGAAAAGAAGATCCCCCCTCCATTTACGCCTAACGTGGTAAATATCTAATTCTTGCACAGTAATCAGAAGAATCAGAAGGCTACAGATCTAGAGAAACTCATATATTGTATTTTAGCATATTTAAATGGTCTATGTCCTGGCTATAACAAACGTTGCTTGCATGTATCCAGTTAATCCACAATGTAGCATATAGTCATTTAAAGAAAAAACATTATATATTTCATATTATTCAAAGCATAGGGTTTAAATATGTCTTAAAACATGTCTGGAGGAAATCTTTAGCAAAGAGATGAATTTACAGTTAATCTGTAAGGTAGTCAGGCTCACATCAACCTGAACAGAGATCTAATCAAACTGAATAACTGATAACACCTGTGTGGATGGCTGGGACTTTTACTGAGAATTGTAAAGTATTGATAGGCCTAGCTCCTTGTCTGTAGCAGATGTCCTCATCTACTATGAGTTCATGTTCTTGGATTGGGCCATTTTTGTCAGCTCCATACACAAAAATATTGATAAAATAGACCCACAACTTCACTTACCCCAGACTTGAATGAACACCTTTCAGATACTGAAAACCTCATGAAGGTAGAATTCATCCTAGCGCTGTTGTATTTGATTGCACTAAATTGCACATGTGTTTCTAATTCACAGTGGAGTTTGCCTAATTAGCTTTTAAACAACTTCATAAAATGCATTTTTCTAGACTTAGTTTCATGTAGTGTTTTAGAGTTTTCTCTCTTCAGTCTTTTTTTTTTTAACTTTCCTGATTTAATGACATTTATTTTCCATAGATTTGACTCTTTTCTGTTTTATCCCTTTCTGAAACACTTAGAGATAAGTGTTGTCATTTATTTTATATCATCAATTTAAGTCCCTTTTATGAAAAAAACCGCCCTTGCATTTTGTTTTATATTTGTTCCATGAATCCTAATATAACCCATGTTTTTATTCCCTCTCCCCCTGATGTTTTCACAGAGCTCTTACTGTGATATCTCAAACTTCGATCCTGAGTTCACAGATGAGATGGTCCCCAACTCCGTCTGCTGGTCTCAAGATCACTCCATAGTCAACGCCAGTGTAATGGAGGCCGACGATGCCTTTGTGGGCTTCTCTTATGCCCCACCTTCTGATGACTCTTTCCTATGAAACATTCCCAATGAGGTGTTCACTTGCCTTAACCATCATAACTTCTTTTGACTAAAGGGAAGAATTTATACATGGATGAACTTGTTCTATGAAGCCAAAGCGAGCAGCTGAGGAGAAACAGCACTTATAATAGATTTTGGTTGGAACAAAGTGTGCCAGAAAAGTCTTTATATTTTACCAATTTGTATTTATATAAATATATAAATATATATATACATAACAGATGATATTTTTTAAGAACTAAGGGCATCCATCCTCTATTAATGTAATTTCTTTATAAAGCCTTAAATTTGTCCCTTCATGAAATCAATAGCCAGTTTTCTGAAAAAAACTTGAACAATTCACTGGACTGATAAAAAAAACACCATTTGACTGTCAGAAGTGTGTTTGTCCATGTAATTACTGTACAAATAAACTCATGTATCATATGCATTTTTAACTGAGCTGGAAATAGGGATTACTTGAGAGACCACTGAATAAAGCATTTTGGTTTATAGGTCACATTTGTAAAGAGAACATGTCTTTTACATCTTCAGTTAGTCTTTGCAAATACTGAGTGAATTGTTTTTTATTGTTTATTTTTTGCTGTTCTTTGCTTAACACATTTGCAGACATTAGAAATCCACAATGCTTTGCTTCGCCTGGCAATTAAGTAGCTTTATACTCCTGCACAGTAATAAAAAATATCAAAGAAAGTATCCTGAGAGTGTATGTGTGTTTTATTATAATAATGTATTTTTTTAAAAAAGAATAATTTGTAATAACGTTGATCAAATTATTACATTTAATCGCATCACATCCTTCTTGCTGCTGCTGGATTGTTTATGCTACATGGTTGAAGCTAGCCCTTAGCTAGCGTGTTTCAAAACACTGCTTACTACAATTAAGTGAAAATGGCTGATATTTTATCGTTAAAAGAATCAGTTCTGGTTTATTTAGACAGAAGTGGTGGCCTTCAGAAGCTGGTCGAAGACTGCAAACCATTAAACGGTGACTTTAAACCTTAATTTAAAAACTTGTTAGCTGTTAGCACCCGTTAGCTTACTTAGCTAAGTAAGTTGCCATGGAAGCTAAAATGGCCGAACTACATTTAAGCTAATGTAGCATCGTTGCTAACTAACCGCTCTTTTCCAGACCCACAGCAAATCGAGGCAGTCTACAGGTTTTGTATCAGTGTGAATCCCTCTGATGTGATAGAGGTGGATCCTATTTTGGGTGACTGTGTCTTGCGTGATCCCCTAAAAGCAACAGCCTTGTTTCAGTCTGTAAGTGAAAAATGAGCTAGCTTAAATTCAATATAAACTTGAGGCTAATGTATGGTTAACTACTTATTTCCTAATTTCTCTTTCAGGTTTGCTTCCTGACCATAAAGACATTATCACTTGTTGAAAAAATACACACACAGAGTCAGGTATGATTACATGATGTAGGTGTTTCTTCCCCCTGGCCACTAATACTATGTTTAGCTTATGAGCCATTAGGGCCAAGTCACTTTCCATAAATCCTAATTGCATGCACCTGATCAACTCAGTCCTGTAACAATGTGTCATCTGGCTGTTCCTTTTGAGGTAAATGTCATTCTGAAGTTGACACACCTGCCTCCCTTCCCTGAGTACACATTGGACCTTTGTGGTTTTCCTCGAGGATATGGTCCAATGAGGCCTGTCTCAATGGAGGGCCTGGTTATTGCCATGACCAGGGTCACAAAGTACACCCAGGGGGCCAGGTTCCTCTGCATCAATGATGACTGTCCCTGCTCCACAGGTAGACACGTCATCACCAAGCAGTTTTCATACAAGTTGCATTTGTAGACATGAACTTGGATTCACATTTGATTTCATTTCCTGACTGTAGGGTTTCACCGCATCCGTGTCCATGCACCTGGAGCCACAGAGTCTGCTACCGTGGGAAACAACTTCAGCTGCATGATCTGCAGCTCTCCACTGAAGGAGGATGTAAAGTTTAGAGTATTGGGAGGTGAAAGTTGTGCTTCTGGATGTGAGATGTCACTGGAGATTGATTATAGGGTACAAGAAATTTAAAAAATCATGTTTGCAAATGTGTCTTTGTGGAGACAGACAAACAGCTTGTGGAGCTGATCCATGTCAAAGCACTGGATGGTCTACGTGCCCATCAGCAAAGCTCGCTCAGGTACCAGTCTGCCACCCTGTTTCTCAGAGGTATGTCTATGTTCGACAACTCAATTATAGAGTCCCCTATTGCATTGTCACCAAGCCAAATGCAACCATTTGAGGCAACATAAAATGTGGAAAACAAAGCTAGTAGCCTATTTCCATTTGAGAGAGAAGAGAGTGATGTGGCAGATGAAAAAATGTGCACCAGCAGCTTGTATTACAACACATCATGATCAACAACAGTAACCGTAAAGCAAAAACACATATCAAAGGTTCACATCAGAGTAACCTATTCATAAAACAACAAAGCATGCAATGCAATACAGAGTGCAACTAGTCCTTTATGAAGTTCACCGCTGATCCGCTCTTCAGGATTTGGATTTGTTTGTATTTTTTGGCATCTTCAAGTCTCTTTTAATCTGGAGAACAGCTGCAGAACTCAAGAATGACTCCTTTCCTTTACAACTTCTAAACTAAATACAAAATCAAGCCTGAGCACAAAATCAGTTGATCTCCTTCTGGTGGAGAATGAACAGGCATCCCTCTCATGTATATGGTATGTATATATGTATATGGAGACTGGCTATCAAGCAGGGAACTGTTTCAAGCATCCATGTCAGGATGCAACCACTCTGTTGAAGTGTTCTCGACCATACTTGACTGGCTTCAGGGACTCTGATGCATAGCTGTGAAGAACTTTGCCTTCTTGTTTGCATTGCATAGAACAAATGAGTACATTGAGTTTCAGTCTCAATAAGGGTTTTCAGGTTAAAAGGCTCAGTTTTCGGTTGCAAGTCAAAATCTTAAAGGAGATACCATACTGTAGATTAATATCCCAAAAATGTAAAAAGGTATTATTTATTTGTAGAATCACATTCTCATTCATTATATTCACTCCCAGTCCTGATTAATGTGGTTGCAATAGCTTATGTTTACACACAGTCAGATGCATTGAGGTTTGCCATTAATTTTCTGTGGCTTTCTAAATGAGCCTCACTTTGTAACACAAACTTAGTGGGGGAGAGTTCAAATAAATAGATTTTTGTGCAGCCAGCCGCACACAGTGCCTCATGGTGGGATATTAAGTGTTTCTGTCCCCTCTAATAACATTGTCCAGCCAGTGCCCCTGAGAGCTTAGCACATCTCAGCACCAGGATTAACATATTCTGTTGACCCAGTCCTGTGGAGGAATTCAATACACTGGGTTCCCGTTACTAAACATATATGTTAATAAGTGCAAGGAACACTCATTAGCTGGCTGTGCAATTCGCTACACAGAGAAATCTTTGTTCCGAAGGCCTCACTCTGTGTTTCTCTTGGCAGTGGGTTGTAGGTGGCACGCATGTTTCTTCCACAATCACCAGGCAACACAGAACAACCCCTTTGAGTGTTATTGCTTTGTTTCCCATATTCGCGCAGATGAGTTGTGTAACTCGATGAGAATCGGTCGACTCTACAGGGTGTTGGGCATTCCTGCGCATGTGCACCAGTGGCCCAGCATTACCTGGAGTGTAGAGGCAAATAGCGTCCAACCGTGGGAGCCAGAGTGTAAGGCAATGATGTATGATCTCATATTGAATCCAGCTCAAAAATCTACAGAAATCCCAGCCAGAGTGATACTGATAACATATAAATCTTGACGCATCTTGATATATTCTGAGTAATCTGAACCATTGTTATATTTTATATGCAACATTGTGCATCGTGACCGTATTGAAACAGCTATCATGTCTCACAATTCAATCGACAGACCCCCATGAAGTCAGTGCCAGCTTCCAGCAGCTGTTGAAGGCTACGGCCAGTTCTCCCTGGAGGTTCTCTGCTGTTGTGGTTCAATGCTTTGGGTTGGACGTGGCTCCTCCAGGCCTCTACAACACCTTAAAACTGGGCTTGTTGCTCAGCTTGGTGCAAACTAGAGCAGATGCAAAAGACACATTTCACAACTTGGATCTCCTTGTTGTCACCTCTGACACTCTCATACCAGACAGGTAAAGTAGTTTGCATGAGCCAACTTCACTGCATGTGAAACTTGAGATTTAATCCTCCTCAGTACCCATTACTCTCTCTTTGTGCTAGACTAATGACGTACAGCTTGAGCTTGGCGCATCGTGGGGTCAGACATCAGGCATCAGGGGAGATGTTTGCGTCTCTGTCCAGGGACGAACACGGAGCAGGCACTGCTAACGTCCATGCTGGCTCTGCCCTGCTAGCCACTGGTGGCATTTGCATGTTGGGAGATCTGGGCTGTTACAAAAAGGACAGGTTGGATGCCATTCAGTCAGGTAGAGCACCAGAGTGAAAAGAATAAATAGGTTATAACATTAGATATAAGGATTATGGATCATTTCAGTTACACACGAAAAGCAAGTGTACTGTACATGTTCTTTCCTCCCTCTGAATTTTTCTCAGTTCTGGAGAGCTGCGCAGTGCCTGTGTTCATCCCAGGGAAGAAGTATGGTGAGGATGCAGACCAGCAGCTTTCCTTCCCAGTCCAATGCAGCTTCTGGGCCCTCACGGATGCCTCTCGACGGTCAGGGAGGGCCGACTGTGCCGTACTGGGAACAGCAGTGGGTTCACTCACAACATGGTGTTGTATTACCTTTGTAAAGCTCATTTAAAACATGGTCTGCATTTAGATGTTTTTTTTTTTAAATAATAGTGTGTGGATTTGGGTTAGCTCTTATGTCAGTGGAACTTGTGCAGTACAGAACACTGAGTTCAAGAAATGTAACATTTCATTTAACTCAGATTTTGTTTGTAGATAGTACAAACAGGAAATTTAGACAATTTATTTTTGCTAAAGGAAGTGCCCTGCCCAGACAACATTACCTCGCAGCAGAGCCCTTGAGGAAAATTAATGCCTTGGTTTTTTTTTTGTTTGTAGGGGAAAGGTTGACAATAATAAATGTATGACCAGTGAAATAGAAGTTTCAGAGGAGCTTTAGATCCTAGTTTGCTTTCTGATCTAAAAGAGGATCGGAAAACAGCGCAATAAACAGCTTTCTGATGCCCAGTCTCTTCTTTGTAAACAGGAAATGGGTGCTGTACCAGTGCAGTTGGCAGACGCCTTTGGCCTGGTCATTCAGTGTCGGGACATGGTAGGAGAGCATGCCCTGCTTGCCCAGACCGTCCACACCCTCCAGCAGGCAGTACAGCCTGGAAAACCCCTCTACTCATCCAGCTGGGAGTTTTCTACCAAAGACTATGAGGAGGTTGACAAACATGTTCTGTTACCAAGGCCTTTGCATTGCTTTTCTTATTAAAATACACTGCCTTGATTTTAGTGTTCATATACTGACCTTAACGTGCAAATTGATGTTTTGATTCTGTGCTTTTTAGCTGGTAGCTCATGCACAGAGTTTGCAAGTGGAGCTTAGCCCCGGAGCAGAGAAAATAATCCACGGTTACTATATGGCCAGCCGCAGAGTCCGAACACAGAGTCAGGGTGTCAAGATGTCTGTGGCCTCTGTCAAACTACTGTAAGCACTCTACTACAAAAACTGATTAATAGCTGTTTAAATATTCCATCTTCACTTTCTGCATCACAACCAGACTGTGTAAACATCATGAGTCATTGCTCAGTGTAATGTCACTTTCATCCACTAGATGGAGAACTCATCCAAAACAGATGACTATTTTTCATTTGGTTATGACAAATGTTTACAGATCTTTTCCACTGTGGTGACATATTTTATGTGGAACTAAAACTATGAAAATAAATCTGTTTTCGACTGCAGGACAAAAATGTCACATTACGTTTTAAATCCCAAAACATTTACATGGCCTGTACCAGTTTTGATTACTTTGAATTATCTGTTGCCATCTTACTTTATACAATTACAGATTACTTGTTTATATTTAAGAAACACCCTTAACTACTCAGCCTAAGCATTCACTTATAAATGGGCTTTTTCATGTTTTTCTGTTGAAGGATTTCTTTGGCTGAGGCCCACTGCAAGTTATGTTTCAGAACACGAGTACTGGAGGAAGACGCTGTGATTGCTGTGCTCCTCTGTGAAAACTCTGTCACTCTCAAGCATGGTAGGTTTTCTTAATCATCACCTCCTCATTCTTACTTACACCAGTAAGACCAAACACAGTACTTAAATCTTGTGCTACAAATTTCCTGATACATGTCCTATTATACATCTTGTTTTTGTCATTTAATGCAATTCTTTGATATATGGTTGTCCTGTATTATTAGGTCCTTAGGTATTATTAGATCAGTTCTCTGAGGGCCAACAGTTTCAAGAGGTCTCTTTTCTGAGGGATGCACATCTCTTCCTACAGGGGCCTCTGCTCTCATTATACCACCGGACGCAGTGTTTCCATGTGACCTGGAAGATGTGGATGGTTTGCACAGGAGGGACGTGACCCTGGATGAGCTCCACCAGAGCATCCTACGCTTCATCTACACCTACGCACCGGGAGCTGACACATACATCACCGAGGAATAAGACCTCTCTAACTAAAGGTTTAAAAACAGGTAGGCAGCACAAAATTACACCAACCATACCCCACAATTCATGACTATAAATATTGCTTCTTTCATTCCTTCAGACTCATCGAATCAATGCAGGCTGACAAACATACCTTGAATTTAATGCAGTGGTGATGGAGTTAACCAAGATCTGAATACAGTACATTTAAAACAAAAATGTAAAAAAATACATAACAGAACACAGCTATGCAAGGAAATAAATTCAAAAGATCACATCAAAGCATGTTTCTTGCAGACAGGTTTTATTAACAGAGGTGAGTAGATTTCAAAATAAAGTCTGACAAACTCAAGACCTCCTGCAAATGGTGATCCCTCAGCTCCACCAGCCAACACTGTTAAAAAAGAAAGAAAAACATTCAAACAAGACTGACTGGAGGAGGACAAAGAGGTACTCCAGTTACGGACAGTGTCCATTGAAATTAGCATGAAATGTAAACAGCTAAAATTCAACATCAATGAATTACATGACAGGTTAGGTTCAGTACTTACCTTTCAAATGAGGCTTCTCCATGGACTTAACAGCTGGCTCTGTCATTCTACCAATAAGTAAGAAATATAATCACTTTTGAGTGGGGGGAAAAAATGATTTGTATGATTTTACAACTTTATCCTTTAGTTCAGTTAGTCACATTCTCAGCAGCCCATTATGGTCTGATGGGTAAACGGCGAAAAGGTGAACTCATCATTACTTCTTTAATCAGGACATAAAGCAAACAGGCAAGTCTTGATACGTTGAGACAAACAGCAAATAAAGTATGGGTTTTACTTACCACAAATGAGATGAAGCAAACCACCAAGTGTGATTTGTTCCACTGCTGCTCCAGCTGATCATCTGTAAGGAAATGTAGAAAACTGTTTAGTCTTAAACACTGGGATTCCATAAGTCAAAGGGACATTTCCTGTCTACATGTGACACCAGTGTCATGGCAAATATTTAAAATCCAGATCTTTGGGACGACAGTGCATTAGACTGAGTAAAACTAAGGGTGCAGCTGGTAATTCAGTTGTCACAATTCTCACCACTCTGTTGTCTGATGGGTAAACGGCGAAAAAGGTGAAATCATCACTATTCCAGCAGCAAGGGTTAATCAGTGCTTAATGTTTTTTCAAGACTTGGCACAGCAGACAAGCTATTTCTAACTTCCCTTAAACAAAACTTATAACCACAGTCATGAAATTATTTTGAAAATATGCCAATGTTGGTACAGCAACATAAATGTACAGCAATGCAAAAAAGAAAATACTGTAGCAAGTAATTCACCTCCTGATCAGTAGAGGAGGCAAAGGATCACGTCTGGTGCATCTCCTGACCACAGCATGATATCTGATGCAGCTGAAGGAAAAACAAGAAATAACAGAACTGAGACAAATTCTCTAAAAACAATATCCATATTAAATTTTAATCTTCTGTAAAAACCAATCCTGTCTGATGTTATTATGCTGGTGTTTCAGTTAGTCACAGTCTCACCACCTAATTGTCTGATGGGTAAACGGCAAAAATGTGAAATCATCACTATTCCAGCAGCAGGACTGACCTATAACACCAAAGAATGTCACATATTTTAGTCTCACCTTATGGTCCTCATGGTGAAAACCTAGATTTGGCCATTTGTAGTATGCAGTGGTGACCTGACATCTGGAATAAAAAAAAGGAACTCTGAGTACACAGATTTCACTTATTTACAGTCTGTTAAAGCTCATTTTTTATTTGATTAATCCTGAAATTTTGTTTCATCACCAATATAAAACTTGAGTCTTACCTTATCAGGTGTACCAATCATAGATCAAATTGTCCATCTTCATCTGCACATCTATTTAAAAAAAAAAAAAAAAAAAAAAAACATGTTCAGTCTTATCTTTCAATTTATGCCAATACTTTAAATTGCACTATTTTTCCCACAAGACCTGTACAAATCTGTCAGTGACTTTACCAATCCTCACAAATAATTACTCTCAGGAGTGACCTATCGATTTTCAGCTTGCATGAATAAGATGTACTGAAGAAATAGCCAATATGGTGATGACGGATGACTGATCACCCGAAGGTCAAAGGGTACAGTGTAACACAGCTTGGGAGCATGGCTAACATCGCAGGTTTGAGGACGGGTTCAACAGCAGGTCACGACCTCTGCCATGACCTTAGGTCCTCGGAGGCAGCCATGATGACTTTCCCCAGTGAAATAATGGGAGAGGGCAATTAATTCCCTGACCAGCAGTTCTTCTGCTGACCCCTGGACACAACCAGATCTGATCAGGGCTGTAAGAAGCTGAATGACACAGAGGGCGTTTTTTCCCTATTGAACTGTCTAAAAGAATGATTTATTGCATTACTTCTGGGATGAGACATGTCTATAGTGAGACATCACGTAACTAGTAGGTTAAGTTAACCTACCTGAGAGTTACATTATATTTATAACGCTGCATTACAGTTGATTGCACAATGTGACTGCATACGGGCTATGATAAATGTTTTGCATTTAAAATATGCAATGAACGGGTAAATGAATGGATTAGCAGGCCCTGTATTAGATTCACAGCCAAACCCATGTGCGCCCATGTCGCACCGTTTGGCTTCATGACTAAATGGAGAGAAATTCACTTGCAATTTTAAACTGAAGCTCACCATGTGTTTAATATTACGTAATTTCAGCTAAGTGTTTGGTTTGATGATGCCATAATGAAAATTCTTACAAATCAAGTGTTAAGATGCGCTCTTTACTCCCACGTGGCGGAGACATGAGCTAGCTAGCTGTTAGCTAACAGCTAAGAGAGCTAATTGCGGATCCGCCTGTAAACACGACATGCCGACAGGACGGCTGTGCAAACATATAAATCCATCTCACTGTTGCTTACCTTCTTGGTGAAGATTAAACATGGAGCAGTCGTCTTAGTTTTCAGAGATGATGAGGAGCAGAGGTTCAGGCTCGCTGCTCACGGTTGAGTCTCCAAGACAAGAGGAGGAACTTCCGGGTGCGACCTCCTTTCACTGCGCCTCAAAGCTGCGCACTGCAGCTCCTGAAGTGCACAGCTGAGCGATAATTATATTGTCAGCACCAACTACTCTTATTTAGTTCACGCTAGGAAATTGCCAGTGAATGCATTCTCCATTTTATTGCACCATTTCTTTTATGAATTACTGATCTACTCTGGCAGATTATCTTTATTTTCTTTGGTCACTGCAGATAAAACAGATGCGGGTCTTTATGCCTAATAACTTCAAGCTTCTACATATCTTCAAACTATATAACATGAGCACATATTGCCCATTGTTTCCTCTAAAAATGTGATCTGCCCATGCATTTATCAATATTTTAAAAAGTTTGCACGATAAGATATATTAATCTAACAAAGTTAATCAAATAAATACATTTTCTAATGAGCGCCAGTAAAACATACACAATTTCATATCACTTTTGCTTCCACTCAAAATGTGAAGAGGCTAATCTGCTTAATATTTACGCCTTCAATCTGTACAAATATAGGTAATTTATGTTTGCTTTCTTAACCACGTTGACAATATAAACATATCTGATACAACATAAACTGTGTATGTATTTATTATTATTTATCCCATTTGATTTTTAATGTCAGTCTAAAGGCCTGCTGTGTGTCACGTGCATTCATTTTGTTGCAATTAAATTTCGCACTGTGACCTATTAAAACCAAATTCTTAATTCAGCCTATGGGCGAACACGACAGCTGTATTTAATTGATTTGATTGAACCTTAATTAGCACAGAAATGAAACGACTGTCTGGTGATGACAAGAACAATCTTAGATGGTCAGAAAACATCGTCAGTGTTGAATAATAATAATAATAATAATAACAATAATAATAATGCATTTCAGTTATTATACTTGTTTATTTTCTTAAATATGTCTAATGAAATAATGGCACTTTCATAGATTTTCTGTCATCTCAAAATCTGAGGGGACTCGTCTTCTTTCACTGAAGTCATTTATTCAAAAACACATTTACAGCCATGCATGAAAAAATAAGAGGGAACATGAGAAGAAGAGCCTCCATTGTTGACTCTCTGACAGACCACTTCACATGACAGATGCTGAGTTATTCACACATGCATTTTAGTGCAAATGTTTTCAACTGAAAGTGCACACCTCAAGCATGACGGGCTCATTATTCCCCATGGTTTCTACAAATATCATACCTGGGACATGTAGGGAGCTGCACAATGCCGGGCAAACAGGATCAGCCAAAATAACAACAGAGAAACATCATGTATGCTTTCTCAAAAATTATACAATAAAAATTCACCTAATATATTAATTTACAATGTTGGGAGGACTTTAGTGGGATGGAAATCAGATAATTGTTCTACAATCATAAGGCTGCTGCAACAGTAAACAGCATGAACTCATGCAAATATGAAATAGTTTCATATAAATGATTGAAGCCTATTACTGGGAGGTGGAGGATGAAGGGCCTTGGTTCTCTGACTCTGCAGGATTTGTGGTGTTAAGGAACTGTCCGCTTGCTCCGACGTACAGTCTGGATCTCATAGGCCATTTCTGCAAAGACATTTAATTTATCAGTGAATCAACCTGCAAAATAGGCCCAAATGTTGATGTTGCATGCTTTGAAAAATTGCATCAACTAAGTATAACTGATTTACAAATAACTCAATTAGATTGTAGATGAATGCATGAGAATTTCCTTGTTTATAAAAATAATTTCACACATTAACATCTACCATGTTGTATTTTATTCTAAAAGACTGACTGACCTTCACTGGGTGCAGGTAGCCTTCACCCTTCAGTGAGTGTAACGCCTCTGCTTGTTTTGTGCTCTCTCCCTCCTCTGTGCCTTCTTCTTGTAGTGTTCGAGTCAAATGGGCAATATAGGTGGTGGCCAGTATCAACACGTCGAGTTTGGACAGTTTGGTGTCCGGCGGCACGGAAGGCAAAGTCCTTTGTAGCTCCAGGAAGGCGGTCCTCAGGGTCTGCACCCGGCTCCTCTCCCGCGCCGCGTTCGCTGCGGCCGGGCGTCCTCTGCCGCCGAGCCCGCCGCTCTGGAGCACCCGGGCCCGCTGGAGCTCCCGACGACGGCCGTCCGGACTGGGGCTGGAGCTCGGGCTGGATGCGGGGCTGTCATCCACCACAGCCCCGGAGCAATTAGCACTGTCCATCCGGAGCGCCTGTCTTCCAACCATCGGGGTGCACTTACAGACCTGAATGCATAAAGACATTAAGTCAATTTTAGTGGTTTAACCTGGCCTTTATACTGCATGTTTTATTTATCTCAAGTTATGATTAACAAGACTATTTTATTGCCAACTTATGATTTATTTATTGTAGTCTATATGCCTCTGTTCTACATTTAACTTGACCTGTAATTTATATAATAATTTATTGCCTTTGCATTTATTTATTAAATCATAACTTAAGGTGTTTGCAGTCCATTATTGAAAACATCTGCATGCTGCTGTAAATTAACTTCTAGTGCACAGCTCATCCACTCACAATTTAAAAAGCCAAATGATAGAAAAGACATGTGTCCAAAGTTGCACTAAAGACACCTGAGTTTGTGCTGATTTCTCTCAGGTCAACAAAACCCTGCAGCACAAATGAAGTCTCTTCCAGGTATGTTAGCAGTGTACAAACTCATGAGAGCAGGTTCAGGCTGGTGGTTTGATATGAAGCTTACCTCTGGTTTCTCTCAAAGGCGCTGTCTTGAAAAACGACATGAAGGCAATCCAAAGAGGGCTTCAGGACAGATGGACAATTTGCTCTTCAATGCACGAGAATCCCAGTCCAGGTCCTGCTTATCCTTATGAAGTGGTGCGTCTGCAGAAAAAGGTGCGCAATGGTCCCTTTACGCACATCCAACACTTCACCTGTGTGCGCAAAAGTCTCCAGAGCCCTTAATTTATTGGTTACACACAGCGGTGGACAAGTATTTCTCTCCGATGTAATTAATCACCAATAACAGTCCCTCGCAGTGGAGACGACTGCTCTTTCCCCTTCCCTAACTTATTTCTGTGTGAGGGCTGCAGAGGCTCATTTTCAACACCAGAGGCAGGACTTCTCTTTAACTCTGATATGTGTTAGAGGACACATCCAACTCTAATTGGCTGCGAACCTGACTCTGTATTTTCTTTATAAGCCTATCAAAAAGTGGGAAAGGGAAGAAAGTCAGTCTCCAAAAAAGAAAAAAAAAATGTGGTCAGAAATAAAGGTTAGTCTTTCAAAAACGCCATTTGCAACAGACCTTGAAGACAAGCTGACAAGTGTAAGGTGATATGCAAAACATTTGACTAATTGCCAGGCTGTCTTGAATTGCAAGCTCATTGGAACAGCTAATAAATAAACTCCTGCTCTGCAATCAACAGGCAGGCAAGTGAGGAAATTCTTGTGAGACTCAGAAATTAATCACTCTGATTTCCAGGGCTCCAAACGGAGATGTCGGCAAATTAATGAAAGGAATTATTCATAATATGTATATCCTCGGACTGTTCTTAATAAACACTGTTTTTGTAAGGATGGAATAACACTATTGCTCCAGGCCACTAATTATAAGGAGAAGTAAAAGAAGGTTAAGTAAGCTTGTTTCCCTAATAACCCCCAAATCTTTCAGGGGTCACACACACACGTGGCTCCTAAAAAATTCATTCAAACATTTAGCAACGATGATGACAATAAATACATCCGTATTGTTACTGTATTTGCAATTAAAAAAGGGCTGGGTCATTTATCACAGCTGTTTGAACAGAAGCATATGTTGTTAGCTTTAGATAATGTAAAGCCCTGTAACTGTAGGGCACAGTGATCATTTAGATTGTGCCACTCTGCATTTCTTGGTTCACTTATTTGGCGAAATGCAGGCAGAAAAATGACACACACCACAGAAAATGTAGGACTATCAACAAGCAATAGTTTGAGTTGGATGGATTATTTATATCCTCAGACCCCAAAAATGTAATTAGAAATAAACCAGCTGTGAAAGTGAGGGAGAGCAATGTGCACAAAGCATTCATTCATTGTTTTACTCTTTAATTTCTTTTTTTAAACAATAGTAGATTATTTCTAGCCTATGAATTCATTTATAGGAACTTAAATTTACATGTAACAGAAATAAAATCAAAACATTTGAAAATAAAGTCACATTTTTTAAAACCACTAGGTCAAGGATACTCTGAAGTGCCTGCAGCTAAGGACATCACAGCAAGCGGGTGTCCTGTTAAGTATACAAGGTTAAAGATCTGCAGCTATGATGAACAAGGAGCTTGAACAAGGCAGGGTAAGTCCACAGCTCTAGATAATTTGTTTGTGTGGAGGAGGTGGACATTTTAGTAGACTGGTAGGTTTGCCTTAAGCATCCCCATGACTGCAGATGGGTGATGACACAGCCACGTGACTGGGAAGTCAACACACATCAATCTTTAATTTTTGTGCCCTAACAGAGAAAAAGAAGAACAGGCATTATCGGATCAACATTCAGAGAACATTTCTAATACAATTAGTTTGTGGCCCAAAATTCAGTGAATGTTTAATATAGATTGACAATACTATTACAACACTGTACAAACAAAGAAAACATGATCACAAAATAGCAAGTAAATCACCAAGAAGGAAGAATAAGTTGAATAAAAATAACTGACATATATTAACATAAAATAACAGATCATCTAAAAACATTTCTTCTTGATTTTGTGGAGAATTGTAAGATGCGGGATGAGTATATAAGCAGTTGATATTACTCATAATTTGTACATTTCATCATGTAGTCAACAAATTCTGTATGACAGCTGCACTGAGTATCTAATGTCTACAGTTAAATCATTTAGTCAAAAATGTGCATTCCCTCACGTTAACTGAGATCTGTATGAACTATGATACTGGACCTGAGAGACTGCTGTGGATTCCACCTCTGCATGTTAGCGTGACTGTAGATATGACCAGGATGTGGACCCTGACCCATGTTAAAGTCATCTGGAATATAAACAAAGTCACACCAGGAAACACACACAGTGAAAAAAATTCAAATGTGTAAAATCCACCCAGCAAAATAAGGTAAAGGATGATAAATGTGATAATAACAGAAAAAACTGTGAAAGTCTTTTATCAATTACAATTATGTTATTAGGATGTAGCTGTTGCATGCTATCCGAATTATCACACTTCAAATGCTAAACTAAATCAAAGACTGTGCAAATACAAAAGATTGTGAATAAAAAGTAGGAAAATTTAAATCACTAAAAGAAATTAAGGGCTGATTTTTTAAAATATACCTGATCCCATGAATTATAATTAGAGAAAAACTGTGATAATGTGGGCAAAGATGTCACAGTAGGTTTACTCCCAGTAGACTTACTTGTTAAAGGATAAGAGATCAACGGTCCAGTCATCATATGTTTGTTGTTTTTTTTCTTCTTGGCCTCTTTGGATGCTTTCCAGTTAATAAGGAACTGTCTGGTCAGCTCATTAATTTCCTTACCATTGAGAACCACTATAAAAATAAATAGAGAAATTAAACAAACATATTAAACTTGAAATTGAAAAGTGAACAGTGTATATTTTTACTTACTTTTGTCATTAAGTGGTGACTTAAATATTAGTCTGGGTAAGTCTAAGCAATAAAGTGCATTTTCAGATTGCCATTCAGCAAGAAAATGAATAATATCTCACCGAGGCTTTTGCATGCAGTTATCACACAGTCTCTGTACTTTGGCTTTTTACACACAGGATTTCCACTCAAATCCATTTGAAGCAGCTGAGGCCAGTGGCTGAACACATCCTCCAACTCCTGAAAATTCACAAAAAATGAAAACTTCACTATGCTCAGTAATTGAACAGGAAACAAAGGGCAACTTTCTTTTAAACAAATATGATGCATATTTATAATATGATTACAAATCAAAGACAAACATCAGGAAAACTTGGTATAAGTCAATGGTAATGTGAAGTACAAGGGCCAGTGGAAAGTGCATAAACAACACATCAGTCTATTTTAATAAACAGTGTCGCCGGTGTCATGTAACTACAAGTTTTCTCCTGGGGCAGTGTGAGGCTGGCTCCTCCAGCAAGTTGCCTGCAGTTGTATGTTTATCTAAAGGCACATTAATCCAAGCCTGGAAATATGAATACTCTCTGGACACGCTCTGATTGTTCATTGCCTTCCTGTCTTGGCCAAAGCGCTTCCACTTTTCCAGCTCGTGCTGCAATCAGTTCAGAGGGGACCCCTGAGCACCGCGCGCTCCCAGGCTTTGATAAATGATCGTGTCAGGGCCGTCACTCAGAAGGCCCTCACTGAAGAGCAGCCCAGCGCCAAATTGCCCCCCACGCGGGGGCGTGGAGAACAGCAAAGGCTGGATACTCACTGAGCTTGGCTGGCTCTCTCGCCTGGACTAATGATGGGCCAGTTATGAACCTGTATTTGACCAGGGCTTCGATTCCCCTGTCCTCTCTGCCCTGCACACAGCTAACGGTCTCCGAAGATGCTCCCCATTTGTCACCCTAGCTGACTGCCTGTCATAATCTATTTTAAAAATCCATAATGTTTCCTCTGGATTCTGAGCAAATGGTGCAGAAGAAGGGATTGATCCTTTAGAGTGCTGTCTTTGCAAGATCAATAGTGGCAGACGGGTTGTATAAATTATAGGAGATATCTGCTGAAAATGACACGTGTACAGCAATTACCTGCATCAACGTTCTCAAAAGAAAATCACTTTTGTTAAGAAAGTAGGCTGAACAATGTCGTCAATTATAAAGTGCTTTCAATGTGTCATTCTGGTGTTAAATGCCAGTGAGAAAGAAAAATGAATCCCCTTTGAATAAAGTCATCAACCTTTTCAGTTAATATATCAATTCAAAGAGAAAAAAAAGCTGTCATCAGAGAGAGTGAGCCTCAAAAACAAGCAGGTCATTTTTCAAGGAAGTCAGAGAGCATAAATCATATCTCTGCCTCAGATGAATCTCCCATAAAGTTAAGTACTGGTGGTTTAGGGTATCAAATAGAGGATTCTGAGGCAGAGAGGAAAAATCAGCCTCCCAAGGAAAGAGAGAAACTTGTGCTTGTTTAAAGCTGTCAGCGAGAAAAGTCTCAGGGGAATAGCTCGCTGATTTGTTGAATAATTCTGACCCTGTGCGAGTCATGGAGGCTGGGAACCCATGGCCGGATTTGCAGGATTTGGTTCTTTAGAACCCTGTTCTCCATGTCATTTCACACATCACTGCAGAAAGCTACGGAACAATGTTAATGCTGACCCGATCAACTAATAGCTGGCATGTTGACTTTAATACGCCATGTCATGCATAGTTGCTGTGATGTGGTACTATTTACTTTGACTGCGCGGTGCACAGCATGCAGCCAGTTTCGAATTCTGTCACACTGGAGAAGAAGCCTTGAATGGCAACTTGCTTCACAGATACTTTCAGTTAAGCTATACTTACCACCATATTGTCCAAATTATTTTCAGCAGCAGAAAAATGCTGGAGTTCTTTCAGCACTGTCAGGTCCCTGATGTCATCAATGTTGTTGTTATTAATATTCAAGACACAAAGAGATTCCTGTGCAAAGAATTCAGATGCATGAAGAGAGAAGAGTTCATTTCACAGTTAATACAATGACAGAATATTACAACACATTTCAACAAGACACATTTTTTGTGGACTAACCACCCAAATGTTAAACCTTAGAGTTTAATAAAATATGGAACGCAACTTCCCAGAAAAAGGAAAAAATCACAAAGTACATTGACATAAATTTATTATGGACACTCAAAGAAAATGCCACTGTCTACAAAACTATATTTAGATGAAGCACATTATGGTACAATTATGTTTGGCCAAATACATGTGCACTTTACAGTATTAGTATCATCTTTTTCTCCCCTTGTCATCAATCTGGATTAAACATTTAAATCTCTTTATATGCCTGAGCTACCAGGATCATGTCGAGATCAGTCTCTAGATAGTGCTGCAGCTAAATATTCATCTTGGTTTGAAGTTCTATAATGGCACATTTATAAAAAGCTGGAACTCTTTAAATTTGCACAGCAATTTCTTTAATTATCCAAACAAACAAGAAGCTGAGACTTTTGGTGTGTTTATCCATGGCCCAGGCAGTAAACGAAGCAAACAAACCTAACTGATTTGTCAGACCAGAGAGAGAGCAACAGAGGTCTCTTTGACATCATCAAACCCAGCACAATAGTGCTTTTACATGGATCACTGGCCTCTGAGAAATCTAAGATCTTTTAAACTGGATGTGATAACCTACCAGGTTGATACACCACACATGTATAAAAGGAGAAAATTCTGGCTTTCCTCCGATCTTTTGATTACTCAAAAATGTATAATTTTAAATGAAGAGAGTCCAAATTATTCAGTGAATGTGGCTCATCCTTATTTTTCATACTATCTCTTTACTGAACACTGTAAAAATAGGTCATACAGCCAGTGAGAGGAGAGTCCTGGGGTCAAGGAGCAACTTTTCCCCTGGTGGCAGCCTCTGATTCTCCAGATGAAGCTCCTTGAGCTCACTGAGATTCTCTAAGCGCTCCACTACTGCAATCCTGTTTCCACCCAGATACCTATAGAGCAGGAAAACCACACACATGTTCACACACACCTTAGACTTTCAACGATTATCACAGCACGAGCCAACGATCAGTCAAACTTGTCTACTCACAGTTTGGAGAGCCTCTGCAGATTGGAGAGATTATCTATATGAGTGATGTTGTTGTTCTGCATATACAGATGAGTGAGGTTGGAGGCAAAACCAAGGTTGCAAATGTGTGTGATCTGATTATCGTACAGGTAAAGGACAGTGAGGTTTCTACACATGGAGAGATCCCCCTGAAAATAGAATTCAATCATTAGAAGAGGGAGAAAAGCACAGAATTAAAACACCAGCATTAATAATGACTACTTACAATATTGTCTATATTCTTGCTGGAAAAGTGGAGGTGGGTGAGTGTCTTGAGGTACTCTGGGAAGGAGAGGCCCCTATTCTTTTTGAAGTGGTTTCTAGATTTAGCAATCAGATCTATGGTCAGGCGTACCATGGTGGCTCGTCCCAGACGCTGCTTTAGAGAGGATCCTTTTCAGCTCCAGCCAAGCATTCAGCCCACAGCAGTTACTACATCTGTCTCTCTGGGAGAAAAATAGACACGTGAGCTGAAATAGACATGGCAAACAAATGTTCCTCTGAATAACTATTTACTAATGCCAAATTACTATAGCACTTGTAATCACAAATGACATGCAAAGATTAACCTTGTACAGAACTTTAAATGGCCAGAAATGTAATTGTCAATTCACAATTAGGGATAACTGATGAAAAAAAAAGACATCATTATTCTCCAGGAAACTTGTTAAGAGGCCAAAGGTTGGATGACCACTCAATTTGTGTTGTAATTAGAGCAGTCAATTCCCCAAGCAGAATGAGCAGAGCTTCTACTTCCTTTCATTCAGTACCCATGGGACTTGTTTATTAGCTTGACCTGACATTGAGATATGAAAATTTGCACTTTGATTTTACTTTGCAAATATTCAGTATCATACATCACCTCTCCACCTTCAAATTATACAGCAGTCAGTGTGTGTGTAGATAAAATGTGATGATGGGTGGAGAAAGGCAGAGGGACGTGACAGCAGGTCTTTTCCACACTTGATCTGAGGTCGTAGGAGACAAGAGACACTGATTGAAAAACCAGAGCTGAACTATGGAAATGGAGCTAAAGACTAACTTAACATACACACCCCTGAGTCTCTCATCTCCAGGGACTTGGGGACAGCAATCAAACAACACTTAAAGAGGGACAAGAAATAACTACTGAAGTTAATACAGATAGTGAAAGGTGGTGATGGGGGCCACACAGTCGAAGAAGGCCCACAAAATGTCAGTGGGGTGTTATGAATAAAAAATGTATGCTAGTTAGCCATAGCTACATTCATAGTTAGCTTAAAAGGTATCATGACACTGTAGCGTACAATTAGCATTAATTTCCCTTTTATTAGGGTAAATTAATGTGTAAAGTCTTAACGAAACTCTCCTACCTCTCAAAGTCTTCAGCACAATTTAAAATGCGAATTAGCTAAACAGTTTTTAAAAAGTTGAAGCAGTAAAGCGAACTGCGCGGGTAGGACGGTTTTGTTTTGGTTAGGTTGTTGTTATGGAAACCACGGAAGCAAAGCGTCAGTCACAAAACGTGTCCGGTCACAGAATTTGGTGCAACACCGGCAAAGCGGAAGTAAACGATTAAATTATTATTTTTCTACTGCATTTTTTAAAATAGTATTACATGGATTACAAACAACATTTCACAACTGTTATCTTTTTTATTTACGTTAATACCAGTAGTTGCTAAATTAATTTAATTGTATCTATTTGCATTTCAATTGTAAATAAAAGCGAGAGATGGCTATAGATAAATTATGGCTACGACAAAAGGGATTGACTAAGCAAATTCTTTATTATTCTACAATCCAGTAATGACTGAAAAAAAGGTGGTTTCCCTAGATTTTACAAGAATGTTATGACATAATAAGTTTTACAATAGCCTTATGACGCACAAGTTTATTTAGTTTATTAAATGTATACCAAAAAAATTATGCCATTTTTATTTTTCTGACTTGCTCTCTTTGTAGCTGAGATGGCATTTCTCCAAGCTGTAGTGTCTATCTTTTGAGACAACATACCAAACCTGGACCACAGCCCACTTCTCCCAGTCAGTGACCCCTGCAATGTTAATCTATATCATGCCAAGACCTGGGTTTCCTGTAAGTGAGTGACTTCCCTTCCACTTATGCGGGAACACATGGCAGAGAGGAAGTGCAGCACCTCCAGCTTTCTGAGCTGGGATCAACTTCTCCACACGGCACCATGCTTATACGGTTTAATCTTCTGAGAGCCAAACTAAATGAAACATCTCCAGACCTTAGTGGGGTCATTAGATCTGTTAAGGCCTAATTACTGTAGCTATCCATAGCTATTAATCATGAGCCTTATCAATCTTGACATCAGTCAATGTTAAATCACCCATTTGTTCACCCCTTTATTTCTGTGTGGACAGCAAAGGAGAAGGCATTCCACTGCAATCTGTGAAAGCTTTTTTGATACTAATGGGGAACACACTTTGGAATTAGAAAACTGCTAAATGTTACAAGAATAAGGTAAAATACGTGGGTAATGGATTTTTGGCTGCCCACAATTTGACTTGATTAGAATTTACATATATTTTCCTATTCCACCTTTAGTCATGCATACAAATGTCCATCTGGTGATAATCACAATATTTACATGTCCAACGAGTTCAATATGTTTCACTGATTCTTAAATCGCCATGAAAGACCAAACATTAGGTGAAACTATTTTAGAAAAGCATACTCTAAATACTTTCTCAGCACTGTGACAGTCATCCATGTAATGCATTTAAATATCTGGCAAAAACATGAGCTATTCAGTAGACTATGTGTGCAGAAAAACTATTCAACTATTTCAATTACATTAAATATAATCTAATAAGTTTCCTCTTCCTAAATCGCTATACTGAACACCCTCCGATTTAAGACATAGCTTAAATAATGGTAAAAGAAAATCATTATAAGAAGTGGTGCCAAAGCTCATGCGCATGAGAAAAAACAGACACCTCCACTGTCCCACTGGGACTGTCTCCGCTGTGATACATGACATCAAAAATATACTTTTAGCCATTACAATACCATAAAAAAAAGACATGACACAAACCCAGGCCAAAGCAGCTGTATGTAAAAAAAGGCAGACTTAGTTGAGTGTCTGCTTCGATGGAGAGCAGACACATTGGGTGAATAGACTCCAGTGTGTACGGCTTCTGTTTCTGTGCTGCATCACTGCCACGCCACAACCTGACGAGCTGGCCACTCTGCCGCAGCGTGTACCACCAAGAGCCAAACTGCACTGGGAGTGACTCCGCAGAGACATCCCACACATGGCAGCCGATTTTCCCTTTGAGCCTGTGCAGAAGCTTGAGTTTGTTGTTCCATTATGTAATGCTGTGACAGGCTACACTTGAATGACTGACTGGTGCTAGGTTAGGCCGTGCGTTAAATGCAACCATGGTGTGTGTTCATACTGCATGTCAGGCCCTGTATGCAAAAAGATTTTTAGCAGCCACAGCCAGAGCATGAACGCCACAGTGCCACACACATTAAGAATATTGTACTATATCTACATAGGAGTGAATATGTGAAGACCACCTTATACACCATTGATTGATCAATTTTCCAGCTACGATATACTTTATCTTGCATAATACAGACTTGAATATTGTTTTGTTTAAAAAATATGAAATACCCACATACAGCACTTTCACTTTTTATGCTTTATTTTTTGCATGACTCCTAACTGTATAATCCTTAGCTACTTCTAGGACAAAAGAAATTGGATAAAAAAGCACTCCCAAGAGAAATCACAGATAATGCTACTCTTAGCAGTTAAACATAAACCATAAACCAGTAAGTGCTAGACATGCACAAGAAATCCAGGTGAATTCCAAATGGGCTCGTAGTTCAGGTTTAATTGGCAGATGTGTTGATTTGATTGAAGAGTTTGTCCTTAATGACTTGAGACATCAGGCCATGAATTGCCTCTATAGTTGTCTTGCAGCTAAAACAAACCACAGAGAAAAACATAGATTAGTTCAATGACCCCTGTAGAACAGACACAGCATGCAGAGATGTAAGATCTACACTGGTATCAGGAGACTTCCAAGAGCAATAAATAGTGAAGGTTTTGTTTGTAGTCATTTGTAGTACTAGGTCTCTATCTGTGCATCAGATATTACTGAAACTGGTATTAATAATTATATTGCATGAAAAAGATAAAATAATAGAAAATGCAATAGTGCCACAGGTTAAAAGACTACAGACCATGAAATGAATCAAGAGCTGAAATTCTAAGTCAATAGAAGTCGATAGAAAATTAATCAGCAGCTATTTTGATGATCAATTTATAGATTGAATCTTGTTCTATTTTACATCATTTTGAATAGAATCTCTGGGTCGGGTTAAATTAATCAGGAAAAAACAAGCAATTTAAAAATGTCTTTTTTGAAGCTGTGATGTGCATTTTTATTTATCGCCTGGCATTTTATTTAAAAGAAAAAACATGTATCCATTACTCAATTAATCCACGGATTAATCTATGATAAAAAATAATGTTGGTTGCAGGCATTGATCAAACATTTAACAAAATTTTAAGATTCAATAGACAAAAAAATCTATTATCAACTATCTTTCATACAAATGTCTAATTCCATTAAAGTATATGTAGAAATGTGATGAAAACAACACATCTTATAAAGGATTATGGTTATTATTAACATAAGAGAATTGAAGCAATCGGAAATTCTGCATATCAGAGAAATAAAATATGATGAAATAAATCAAAAGTAACACAGTAAGACAATCAACCACTTTCTTTCTAGGATTTATAATATACAGTAAGCAGTGGGAAATTAATGCTACAGTTAAGACAACACTAAAACTATAGTGCTCAAAATAAAAGAAATTATTTTTATTAATTACTAGATTTAAGTTGAAGTTAGCAGCTTCTTTTTTTCTAAGAAAATTTTTTTTTTTTTTACCTATCTCGTGTTGCTTTGGCCAGTTTGTCCTCCGACTTCCTGTCATGTGTGTCCAACCCGAGCATGAAGCTGCCTCTGCCCAGCTGGGCCTCCGACTGCTCCAGCTTCTCCGACAGGTCAAACACCTGGCCTGTGGTGTAGTCCGAGTTCTGACCATCCAGCAAACACGCACACACGCACGCACGCACGCACAGAGAGAAAGCCATTCATGCACAATTTGCCAACAAAAGCTAGATAACAGAATTTACACAAAGAAGAAGAATTTTGCAAGATGCCAACAAATCTGTCTAACAAGCTGTAGGAACACTGTGTGTGTTGGGTTGAATGAAAAGAAGTCAGTGAAAAGTTTGCTTAAGGTGAGGCCATGTTTTTAGTGGAAAAGGTAATTAAAACACAATGACACGGGGCCCCTGACTAGGGTGACAGTGTAGCAACTGACAAAGCCTGTCACCCAAGGAGCAGCTCGTTCTTGACATCTAGTCAATTCATCTTCATCCAGAATGCCAAAGAGCTCACTGTTTGGATAAGCCTGATGCCTATTTAGGCTGTTTAGTCAGCTCAGCTCGGGACAGAGTGACTGCATCGACAATGGAATTCACATGAGGGGCTTTTAATCTTTAGAGTGAACTGCAGGGGGAAAGGAGATGATCCATGGTGAACCACGACAGTATCTGTATCACGGGAGTTGGGCCCAGCTTTAATACTTATCTCCCTCGTTAAAAAGTTTAAATTAAGCTTATTAGTAAAATCAATAAACAGGGACTCTTGGCTACTAAGCAGCAATAAATCACAACATCACAAGCTGGTGACCACATGTCTCAGTGAGTTATAGTGTAATACTTAACCATAAATCAAAATGTCACACAATTAGCCAACATTTTGCTTTTTGAAGTTGCCTACATACCGTGAGAAGACTTGAGGAACTTAAGGTATTGACCCAATATTTATTCCAAAGGAGTTCCAGAAGCTTTCTATCTAGGGAGGACTTGAAGTAAGTGACTTCCAAAGCATAATACCTAAATGAAACAAATCAAAGAAAAAACATGAGCCACATACAGTATACAGTCATACAGTTAAGAGTACACTATTTTAAGTAGTGCAGTTGTGGTAAATTTTTAAAAATTGAATTTACATGACAAGTTTATGTATTGATGTAAATTTCTCCAATATGGTGACAACACTGTGATGTACTGTCTGTCAATACTCACTGTTTACAGTGAACACCAAAGTCTTCAATCTTGTTCAAAGGGATTGTCTGGTATTCTGAGGGTCCTTCATCAGGCGGTTTGTAACCCTGAAAATCCATAGAACAAATGCTGAGAAATAACAAAAACAGAACAGCTTTTCTGTAACATACCAAGATAATTAATACACTTACAAATTAAGAATGAAGTAAAGAGTTAGACAGCAATAACATGATTATAAATTAGAATTTATCTTTTAACTTTTGAGCAAAAACACACATGCACATGGATTATTAATAGCTAATTATTTTATGAATTTTAGAAATATAGTCTCAGGAGAGCTGCCGCTACATACAGCCCTTGTGTTACCTTTGGGTAGGTCCTGAAGGCGCCAAGGTTGACTTTCCCTGCAGAAATAGTCCGAGTGGGGTCAATCTGTAGGAAGCAAGATACAGTAGAACAGGAAAACAAAGTCAGGGGGTCATACAAACCTCCAAGGACCACTCGAATCTGGCCACCAGAACCTTTTACTATGGTTGTCAGTGTGCTGGAAATACACACTTAATTAAATGACGCCCATGGCATTTAAGCACTGCTGAACCAAATGTAAACCAAGTGTAAATACCATATATGGTTGCAATAGCAAAATATTCATCAGCACTACATGGAAACCTACAACTCATACATCAGCAATCTCACCGTCTCAGTTTCACCCACATTAACTTGTATTGTCATACTTAGGAAGAAAAGATCTTACTTCCCTGAATACATTTTAATGGGGTGCAATTAGAGATTACAGTAAATGTAGTGTTTAGCTTGAAATGAAAAAAGATAACCGTTTCCACAGTCTTACCACAACGGCCACAAAAGGCTCCTGAAACTGCTGGTTGAGCATCTGAGTGCTGACATCTATGCCCGAGAGCCAGCATCCATAGCCCGGGTGACTGTGGTACCAGCCAATAGCATTCTCCAGCCGGCCAACCTGAAGGATTAGAGGTAGATGTCAGATATTAATTTAAGGCATGAAATACAACAATATACAACAATACCACAGACACTGAAAAAATACAGATCATATAAAAGAATGTATCAAACATTATTTCTGTCACTCCTTGGTGCAGTACAAAATTTTTGTATCTTTAAGGAATATTCAACTTCAAACAATTTTTGATTTGGCAACAGAAGTTAAGTATGATGTATTTTTATAAGGGAGTAAAAAAAAACCATATCCACCATGCAGTAGCCACATTAAAAACATAGTGTTTTACACCATTACTTGAGCCAAGACACTTGCAGAAAAGAAAGACAATATATCGAAAATCAGTTTATGTTTAAAATAACCACATAAGGATGTCTTATTTTTCTTTTACTAAACTAGATTAAATCCACTACAGATCAAGGTAATTCATCCCACTGATGCATTTTTTTTATTGCAGCATCACCTTATTTCTGCTTGTTACTTTGAAAGATTGGCCACAATGGCCTAATACAACAAAGGATAATAAATTGACAGCTACTCTGGTAATAATAGAAAACAAAATAATATAATCTGATAGTGTATGTCATCATATACCCAACTGTATGGTTAAATACAAACACATCTTGCATCAGCTTAAAAATAATGTTGGTGTGTGTCTAGTCCACATTACAAACATTAAAGTAGGTTTTCTACAACAGTTGAATAAAATTTATCCAAGTCTTGAAATAAAAAATATGGTTGCAATCAATTACATCTACAGAAAGTGATGCACTATGAATCAAAATAGTGTAATTATGAACAGTGTGTATGCAGACTTTGGTCCCTCCTTTCTCAATAATGAAATATGTGAGATGCCCTTTAATGGAAGTCAGTGTCTGACCTGTTTGGCATTTTCAATGTAGGCAGCCATGTATTCATATGCTGCAGCCTGGGCGTTGACTCGAGTTTCTGTGCCCTCCACGGGCAAAGCAAAGCTGTCCATAATGATCATGGTTTCACCGTCCACCTTCCCCAGCATGAGACCCATCACCTCCAGGTTTCCTCCAGACCTGGCATGCATCACCATCTTCAGCAAGGCCAAGGCTGAGATCTTGCAGTACTTGAAATAGTGATGACTACGGATCAAAGAAAGATATGTATTAAAAGTTAAGATGATAAAGGATTATATAAGGAGTAGATACATGTTCAAATACAAACCAAACAGTTTGCAGGGCTGCTGTTGACAAACAAACCAATGCTAGCTTGTAGCCAAGCTAAGGGTGTTCTGACAATAACCAACAGTGACACAACATCCGACACCAAACATGTAGCTTAGCAATCACGTAAACTGAAAGCTGAATCCCACATTACTTTTTTTTTATACTTACTCTTTAGTCCATGGCTTCGCGGCGAGGATTTCTTGTTGTTGCTTTTTGTCATATTTGTATATTTCATCTATGCTCTGAACTTCCTGCATGCTGTTGGTCAGCTCCCATGTTTTCTGAGCCGTGCTGCTGCCCGCCATGATGAATTATCTAAGCAAGCAAAAATAAGAGTCGTTCAAGACCCTTTTTGTCCTCAAGTGAGCGAATAAATGTTATATTTATCCAAAGGTTTTAGTACCGTAACAGGACAAACATCCACTTGCTCAGGAAGCCATGACAGTGAGCGATACCAATATACCAAAGTGCAATCGCGGGGGGACGTTTGTGTCAGTGTTACATAAATATGACGCTGATAGGTTTGTATGCTACATGACATTTTTTTATGATTAAAACTAAACCATGAATGACAATAATAATCTATCTGAAGGGACCTTTACTGTATTTATCACTCTTATTAAAGTCCGACCACCCCTCTGACCGAAAACATGGTTACGTCCTGGGAGGCCTTGTACTAACCGCCGGGGACACACTGACATCTAGCGGCGATATTCAGGAAAGCAGGCTCGCTCATGAAGGCTTTTGCTTTCAGGTGTTTAGGACTGTACTTTTAAATAAGTAAGTATTTGACTAGGAACAACCGCAGCTATCGTTTGTTAATGTAACAACTATTAAACAGTACATTTAACGTCTCATATATATATATATTTTTTTTTCTTTGCTGTAGAGGTTCGTGTTAGCTAAGCTAGTTAGCCTCTCCCAGGAGGACCGCGTCATGGTTGCCCATAGCAATGAAATGATGCTTTGCGCCTTGCTGACAAACTAGTCTGATCTGTGAAGGCAAATAATAGAAATATGAACAATATTATAAATTATAATGTTATGTATAACCTCTGTGATCAGGGCTGAGTTTTATCTGAACTTTAAAACTACTACATCTTTCACCTTGTTGCATGTACAAAGTAATGAATGGACCTGAAGGACGCTTGAAGAGGAAACACTCATCACTGTGTGATACATCAATCATACATGTAAATCCAGGTATGTGAAATATTAATACTTTGGTGATTACCACATAGTTGTTATGAAAGAACAAATATACCAAATGTTTACACATCATGTTCATTTGAATGTCCTCCGCAGTCAGAGGTTGGTGATATAAACAACACTGTGTGGATATGCCTCCAGCATCAGCAGCACAAGGAATATCTCCTAATCCAAACAGAGGTATTGTTCAAGTCTCTGATGCTGAACAGATTACATTCTTTGAGCATAGTGTTATGTCATAGTTTATGTGTTATATATTTTATACTTTCCAGGCTTGGGCTTAAGTTTGCTCCTTGGAACTGACTATGAAAGGAAGAAGAATAAACTGCAGCAGGAGCTTCAGCTGGACTATAAACATTATGTTGCCACGGTCTGACGTATTTAAAAACCATCATTAAGACATGTTTCACTAAGTTATCTCTGGGTTGCATTTTGCTGACTCACCATCCCATCATTTGTTGTCATGTTCTTCCTCCAGAAAAAGGATGTGAAACCTACTGAACCTCGTCCACAACCCCAGGGTCTCTCCCTACCTATTGATGACAAGATATCAATCCAGGTGTGTGTCTCTGTGGGTACTTCAGTAGGTATATTTTTGTGTGTGCATCTTTGTGTCTGTGTCTCTGAGTCATGATCACCAAAGTGGGATTTTTTTCCCCCTGGAATGACTTAACTCCAACAACACTAATGGAGTTAAAATACTGCAGTGCTTCAGCTCAAGTTGATACGAATTGTTGATTGCACAGGGCTTTGTGTTTCATGGCAACTGCTTTTGTTTCCAAGTGCTTGCAGACATATCAAAGCTTGCTGACAAGGTGTAAGAGGCTGGAAATAGCTGTGTCAATGGCCCAGTGGCCTAATGGATAAGGCATCAGCCTCCGGAGCTGGGGATTGTGGGTTCAAGTCCCACCTGGGTCGACTGAATTGCATCTGGTTAATGCAGATGTTTATAGTTTAAGAAGAATTTACAGTGTCTAAATCATTGAAAATACTGTAGGTCAATCTTACTGTAGGTTGCTGATACATATATATGTACATATTGTTTTTCCATCTAATTGCAGAAAACATCAAGTCTCTCTTGTAGTGGAATTAACATATTATTATGTCTACTCTTATAATGACAACTTATGGCAACTGCTATCCAATTCAGACACTTTAAATGCATAATTAATGCATCATCTTATCATCCTGTCATATCAGCAGAAATGTTCACTTTGGTGCTGATACTGATATTTCATTTTAAAGCCTTTATTGGCTGATGCCAATGAAGTTCTGATATTATTGTGCATCCTTCTGTATATTGTTGGTTTTGTATGTCTAGTTTGATTGCTATATGTGTGAGTGTTGTGTCAGATTGAAACATTGCAGTGGAAATATGGGGCTGGTGCCCTACCTGGATGAGAAGGCTGCTTCAGAGACATGACTCTGAATTGTTTTCTTTCACAGGAAAAACTAAGAGATGAGAGAAATAAAGAATACAACCTCTTCCTACAGGAGCAAGCCCAAATCAGAAGGTCAAGGAGGGGATCACCTCCTGTCACTTCCAAGGTAATGAGAATAATCAATAAACAAACACATTGATAGTTAAGGTTTTGCAATTCTGCTTCCACTTATCAAATCTATAGAGCTCCCTAAACAAAAGATGACGTTTATAAATTTTTTTTATCTGCTGCAAAACCTTTATAGCAGCCAGGTATAAAATAATTCCATTTTTTTTCACATTTTCACTTTCAGACTGGACATGTTCAAGCTTCTGATGCTGTGCACATATCTTCATCGGCTTCTCCTCTGCCCATCCTCAATACCCATACAAACATACACTCTCCTCCCAGGGAGCGCCCTACATCCAGGAGAGATGCTGCCACTCTGACTGAGGCAGTGGATGACAGAAAAGTTACTCCAGGCCACCAGGGACGAAGGCGTTGGCGACTCCACAGACTAAAGGAGCCCTTTAGCTCTGAGGAGGAGCTAACCATAGAGGAGGAGCTGGAATTCAGACACAGGAGGCGGCAAGACAGACACACTCCAGAGCCTCCAGAGTACAAAGAAGGGAGAACCAAAGAACGTAGAGCTAATAGGTGTAGCTTTTTTTCTCTAGTATGATTTTGAGCTACTTTCATCTGTCACATATATACCGCATTCAAGTATGATAAAATTCCTCCTCACCTGTCTTGTCTGTATTGCAGAGCTCCTCAGGACATAAAGGATGTGGAGGCCCCTGCTGTTGATGATCAGAACAACAATGAATGTGTTTTGAAGTCAGAGTAAGCAAGATCATTATTAATTGTATGTACAACTCTGGTCAATTGTAGCAATGGGATTTGTAATGCTGAAACAGCATGATCTGAGATAGCAGCAGTATTTACATGCAGAGCTGGATAGCCAATAACATTTATCACAGACATTTTGTCAGTCAATAAAGCAATCTGATTGAAAGACCAAATAAAGGGTAAATATAACACAAGGCAGGTTTAGATAATTGCTGTCGTACTAGTTATTGCTTTTTAGCACTTTTCCTACATCCTGCTGCCTTTCATTGTTTCCGTTCATGCCATTAAGTTGAGCCACTCTCAGTAAGCCGTTATCGTGTGGGGCCGTGATGGAGGGTGAGCCTTGGCCCACCTCCAGGCAAGCAATTATTCACCCCAGTTCTATCAGAGGAGCTGGACTGATCAGTGAACGAGGCTTCACTTCCTGACTCTGAGACCAGAAAGCTCTGCAGGCAAAATGTGAGGCAGTGTATAATGGTAAAATGAAAAATGGTTGCTGGGTGTATCTCAGTAGGGAGTTGATTGCTGTGCTGTTACCCTTAAACGCTGTCAGTAATTGGATGACTCTTTTGGAGTGTCTGGATCTGTCTGTGTATCTGTGTTTAATAGTGCGCAAATGCCAGTCAGCATGAGGACGGCTGCAAGATCTAGACCTACTACTGGCAAGGATAAAGCAGAGTTTGCTACTGGACTAAAGATTGGTAAATATCATTTTTATTTACATGATGTCCTTGGACACATCTTGACTTGTGGGATTACTGAAGAAGTTTACCCCTTGACATCCTTTTTGAGCATCATAGTTGACAGCACTTGTACGGCTCTCCGTTCTCACACAGGAGCAACAGAAGAGCCGATGGCCTCTCAGATGAGGAAAGAACAGTACAAGCAAGAGCTGCTGAAACAAATTGCTGAACAGCAGAGAAACAAGCTCAGGTGAGTGTTTATTCGCTGAATCAACATTTTTATTAGATTTCTTTCAGTTGGCACACCCCCGTGGGTCAACAAGACAAAAAGGATGGGATTTTCTTTCAGGGAGAAGAAACTTGAGCTGAAAGTTGCTGCCACTGGAGCCACAGACCCTGAGAAAGAGGTAGTGCAGAATGTCATGAACAGGCTAAGATTGATATTGCATACATAATGTTCTCTAAGGACAACAGCTCAATAAACACATCACACATTTCTTATCACTGATGATTACGTTATTTTGATCATATTATAACCTTATGTTCAAATTTTCCAAATATTTGTCACCTGGTTTACTTTGATGGAACTCCTTTGCATGATGCATCACCTCTTCCAGCCTGACAGAATTAAACAGTTTGGGTCAATAAATCGACCATACGACAGCTGGAGACGAGTTGTCCCGTACAAGTCTGGAACAGATCTGGAGGCCGTAGGAAAGGATCCAAATCCAAGGTCTAAAGATGACAAACCCACCAAGGACACAGAGCAGAGAACCCCCCAAGGAAAGTCCCACATGGACTATGGTGCAGCTCTCAGTCAGCTGACAGGCTCTGGAACGAGAACAGCACAAGGTGTCCCCTCGCTGGAATATTTTAACAAGGACTACCACAGGGACTTCTCAACCATGCTAGGAGAGATGGCCACCCAGAGGTACTCACTGTTGCTTTCTGTTCTTATACATAAAAAGTAAAATTAGCAACTCTGCTGTAAATTCATTGTTGATTCTGTGACTTGTTTTTCCAGGGTTGCTGCTGTTCCTCCTCCTGTTCCTCCCACTGTAACTAATAATTACAAGACTCCGTATGATGCAGCATATTACTACTATGGAACCAGGAATCCATTAGATCCTAATCTTCCTTACAATCAGAGTACAGTATCAGAGCCACATTCATTTAAGATATTTTCCCTCTTTGCATTTTAGCAGAAATCATCTATACTTTGCATCACTGCACATTTTTGAAGGCAGATTATAATGTTTTAGTATTTTTGAATTATGTTTTATGACATTGGTTTTCATTTATGTTACTGTGGTATTAATTATTGACTGTTACATAATCGTGCAGCACTGCAGACTGTCATGGCAAGTCTGCACAAAAGAATGCAACATGTACATATGGACAAAAATGATAGCATTCATGATGTCCACTGTTATGGATCTTTTACTGCATCTGAACAAACTCTTTGCTTTTCATTGATTTTCATATTCTCTGGCAGCTACAGGAAAACACATAAAAAAATCTAAAACAATACATTACACCTTAAGAAATGGTCAACAGCGATGTAAAGTATGCATATTTGTAGTAAACACTCATATGGTCCACAGGCATTGCTGTGTGTCTGGCAATTTAACCTTAAATGGGAGTAATTCACATTGACATAGATAAACTCCCAAACCTCTCTGTACAGAACTATTACCATTTATTATGAAGCCACTTTATCACCATATCAATGGCCAAAAGGACTTGGCATAGCAATTCATGAATTTCTTTTTACAGCAGAACTGATTTTATTACTAATGAGATATACAGTTTATTGGTTCAGCAGATCCAGATGGATCTCACTTCATCCAGCTGGTCTGTTTGGTTACATTTATTTTCTTTCCATTTTAATTTTGCTGCCAATTTTCTGCCCTGGTCTGAACTCATGGACTCTTTAATGTTGGGGAAAAAAGTTGGCAGATAGTTTAAACAGATAGCTAATGAATCTGTTTGTATTTATTATCTTGTCTTTTTGTAATTCCTTCATTAGATGGTCTGCCCAAAGGGGTGCAGCAGTCTGGGAATTTCCACAGTGCTCGCCAAAGACCACCTCCTCTCAGACCCAGCGGCTGCACCGAGTCAGTGTCCATCCCACCACCATGATTTCTGCAATAGAAGTTTATTTATTCAGATAATAAATTCAGCACACACAATTTAATTTCAAAATGTGCGCAACTCCGGTTCTTTACACTGAAAATCAATTTGCGGAGTGTGATAGTTTTTACATTAATCATTTTTTCTCTCTTCCAGAAGAGGGCCCTCACTGCATGTCTGTCAGTCCCTCCTGTACACATGCCTCCTCATCATTTCTCACTCTATCTGTCTCCTTCTAGAGTAACTGATCAGCACATGTCATCCACCCTGGATGTTGGCGAGCTTTCTGAAAACAAGGAAAAGCAGAGGAGAGAAAGTGCTCTGAGCTACCAAGAAGCACTCAGAGAACAGGTATGACATCAGATGTACAACATATCATCTGATCGCCTCAAGCAGTTCACACATTAGTAATGGCAGTGTGTTTTTGTACCAATCTTCCAATTCTGTTAGCTGGCAGATGTTTTTAGGGGTTTGGGTAACGCAGTCAGGGGGTTGAAAGAGTAGCACGCTGACATGTAAATGATTGCTGATTGCTGTAAATTGCTGTTTCCCCCATGCTGATACCAGAGAAAATCCAGATATTGACTCATTTTAGGGAACAGACTAGATATTTTGACAGTTAGAGACCAGATCATGGCGGAGTCAGCATTTCTCCATGGCCAAAGAAATACATCAACTTTTGAAACATCCTGTCTTCCATGTGTCCAGATCAAGGAAAGAGAGGAGCTTAAAAGAAGAGAGAAAGAAGAGAAACAGCGATATGATGCCAAGATAGAGGCAGAGATGATGGCGTACAACCCCTGGGGGAAAAGTGGGGGAGGCGCTCCAATTAAAGACCAAAAAGGCAACCTTGTTAGTAAGTTGGCTTTCACTTTCTGTTTTAATGAGGTCTGCTGAACTTGAGATATTTCTATGATGACTCATGATAAACACAGAATGATTTAGGTGCTTATAAATGTTTCCATTCCTTTAGGTGACCTGAATCAAATGCACAGAATCAATGAGGACTCGTATAGGAATCCTGCATCCAGGAATAGTGGACAGACACAAAGCTTTTTGATGAGGAATGGACAGACTCCTGGAGTTGAAGCCAGGGCTCCCCTTTCTCAACGACTATCAGGTGTTCACTGTCTCTGGGTGATTGTGCCAAGGTTGTGGCAAACTTGCTCCTTTCATCCAGTGTGTTTCAGTGTGTTGTGCATTTAGTAGGCATTTGTTTGTGCAGTGTATACATGGTTCTTCTTTGTAGATTACTTTCTTTCTCACTTGTCCTTGCAGGCATCAATGATCAGCCAACACAGCAGCTCTACATGCAGGACAGATATAAGGAAGACCTTAAACAACAGGTAGGTCTACATTATTATGCCTAGTCCTTCAACCGATGCAGGTAACTGCTTGGATACTAATGGAGGGCAAAAATCAAACAAAATATGAATTACTTTTGCATGTGTGTACTTTCTATTGGTTCCAACCATTTCAGTGTTCCTAAGCACTTTGAAGAAGTTGTAAATTAACTATAAATGTAACTTAACCTTTTCATTACCAACAGATAGAGGAAAACAAGCGAAAGAAGGAAGAGGAGAGAGATCGAATGAGGACTGAGGAGGAAAAAGAAGAGAAGAGGCTGGCAGACCAAAGGGCTCGCATACAGTGGGAATATGAGGAGGAACAAAAGAGGCAAAAGAAGGTCGAGGTGGGGAGTTCATCTTTCTGAGGAAGAGCACTCTGCCTCCTTCCTTATAGCTGAGGGCCTCCGTCACACTGGGTTTGCAATTGAGAAACAGTTTTCTTTACTTTCTGCAGCATCGGCTGGAAAACCGAAGTTGGATCCATGAACCTAAAACGAAACACCTGGAGGAGGAAAATAGGGTGAGGCAGAAACAAGAGATTGAGACGAAGGTGCCTGAGTGCATCAGGGACAGAGAGGAGAAAAGGGAGCAGTTGAGTTATGAGGTACAGTAAGCCTAAAAAAGTTCATTGGTACTGTAGCTTGCAATTTTATTGAACATCTTTGTCAAGTAATGCGACTCTGCTCGTATATTTCCAGAGAGAGCCATCTCCTCCCATCCCAACCTTGCAGAGGAAGCAGACAAGTCTTGTGGCATCTAGACCTTCCTCTGTTGTGAGCCATCTCTCCTCCAGGACTGTAAGTCACTTAGTAAATGGATGCAAATTTTTTCACCTCAGGGCTGTTTTGATGTAAATCGAGAATATAAAAATGCCCACAATTTCCACAACAGGAGCGCTCTATGTCAGCACCACACTACTCACCAGTCCCTGCAAAAATACCACAGCCACAAGGTACAACAGTCTTGAGTTATCTGTACCCCACCTGAAAAAATCAAATACCTGGCTGCTTGTCAATCATAAATTGCCACTTAAACATTTATTGTCTTCCCTCACTCCTTCTGCTTGCTCAGATGGTCAGCAGGAAGTGATCAGAGAGCTGTCAGCCCTCCGTAGGTACCTGAGGAAAGAGCAGAGACAACTGGAGGTTCAGCTGGGCCAAACAGATCGACAGGATAGTCACTACACTCCCCCCATCAGGTATTAAAGTCAGACACCCGTGAACAGCAGGAGTAATTTGTGTAGGTGTAGCGTGCCCAGAATGAATAGGATTGTATCATTTTCTCCCTGGCTAAAAAAATAGCCATTTAGAGAACCTATTAGTTGTCCTCTACCCCTTCAGGTCCAGTTTCACCTATTGTACCCCCAGACACGTGTAAAATGAAGACACGAAACTAATTCTATCTTGTTAAATGGCAATTTTGATTAGCTATTCGTATTTAAGGAGGCTTTCTTGTGCTCCAAGCTAATGAAAGTGACCCAGGTCAAATTGGCTATCTTCTAATCTACATTAAGATTTTTTTTCAGGGACTCATTACCTCATGTAACAGGATGATCAAAAAAGGGACATTTTCTTTTCATCTGTCTTTGCTGCTCTAACCACCCCAAAAAGCATATGTGACATAATATGTGAGTAACCACCCCCAAAAAGGACAGGAATGCACGACAAGCTACTTGTAAAATCTCTGCTTATATTCAAATAAGTTTGTTGCAAATCATCAGAGAAATGCTTTTGAAATGGTGCCAGTTTCACTGCTTTTCTTTTCCAATATAAGCTGCTTACACAGAGAGCCCCATGCTTTAGGCCTCATAAAAGCATTTGGAAGTGCTTAACACACGCAAACCAGGTGTTATGTCCTCACTATTTTAAAACAATACTCCTTTAACTCCTTTTGAATTGAGCCTAACTTCCGGGGGTCTGTGTATCAAGTGGAACTGCATGCTCATTGTCATAGTGCACAACTGGAAAGTTTTCAGGATAGTGAACTACTGGGACATTTACAGAAAGACATCTGTGTGTTATTTGAGGTAATTGCCCTGTTTAAAGTGGGGTTTTCCTCCTTCGCTCAGGCCCAGAGGACGACCCAGAGTGGATGCCTTTGAATTGGCGCACAAGCAGGCTGTCCAGCCACCAGCCAGGAGTCCCTCCTCTGGTGCTGCACATGCTAATATGCAAAACATCAGGGAGTTCAACCAGCTGAAATACAGAGGTAATGACAGACACTTTGATGAATCAGATCACTGCAGTATCATGCCAGTGCCAGTTCGTTCCTTCTATATGATCCAGATATCACACTCAGATATTAGTGATGAACTGAACATTGTCCTTTGGAGACAAATCAGTTCATCCCACTGAACTGAAACCAATTGGACACTGACTCACTTCGCTTCTGTACTCTGAAACAAATCTTTTTTGAACTTTGAGAAAGTGATTGAAAAACCTTCCAATAATTGTCTTGGCGTTGATGTAAGGACAAGAGACGAGGATCACTGCAGTCCTGAACCAGCTGGGCACTGCCAGATGGTTTAGACTTTCCAGAGCCTCATCAGTCCTCTGTCTCCCTCTAGCCGCACTGAAACTTTAATCTCATGAGGTCATGGGAGGCATCCATCAGTGATGGGCAGTTTGGCAGCGTAAACAGAGAATGTAATGCATGCGACCAAGAAAAGGGCTTTGGATTGGTTCCCAGACTGAGTTAATGCATGAGTCTGAAATACGCTCAGAGCTCCAGCTTGTAAGACCGACAAAATAAGAAGAAATGCTAGTTTGTGACTAATTGACCAAATTACCTATCAAACTTCCACATGTACAGCATGACTTTATGCCAACCTTACATCTTAAAGTTGTATCAGATCCATTCTGCACAGTCACAAATCTTGATAGAAGAGAGAAGGATGTAGCCAGGCTGTGGAGCTGCTGAGTCACAGCAAAGATGTGAAGAGGAAGACAGTGAGGAAGGGATCAATTAAAAATTACTCGAATAAGAAAAGCAATGGTTTCTCTTTTAATGTCTACCTCTAATCTGTGCCTCCTCACCTTTCTTATTCTTTATTGCTATTCAAATGCAACATCAATCAAAAAAATACTTGCTTGTTGCTGTAGAACAGATGAACAGACAATACCTTTCCTGTATTTGTCAGACACGGCGTCTCGTGAGGAGGTCCGTCACATGTACCCTGACCCTCCCACTGATGCACAAAGTCTGGACATCCAACAGCAGGCACTTATTCGTGAACAGCAACGAAAAATCAGGCTTATGAAGAGAGAGGAAGAACACGGTCAGTGAGCACACACAAAACACACACAAATTCCTTCTCAAATTGCTCTTTAACTCATTGCTCTGTGTTTCCTTACAGACTTTTTGGACCAGCAACTGAGCTTCTATCATTCTGTGAGTGGTCAACACATTTTAAATGCATTTTCATTCATTGTGACAGGCTAGTCAGGAACATCTTACATGGTTTGCTCTTCTCACAGGTAAGTGTTTAATTGATGCTTGCCTGTGTTAATTTCTTCTCTCAGAGGAACAAACCTGGACGCTACATCCACAGAGACTCCATATTGCCATCTGATACTACTTTTATTGGTAAGCCTGGCTAAACAGAGACTGTTTATAAAGACTGTCCATGTCCCACTTCTTCTTTCAAGTATGAAGAAAGTGTTTACATCACTGGGGACACAATATGCTTTGGGACTTTTAGTAAGACTCCAGACAATTTCCATAAAGGTGATGTGGCTTGGGAGGTCAGCTACATTCACCCTCACAGTACCACAGTACAACAGCCTCTGCACCAGACTAATTTAGCTCTTTGTCTCTGTGCCAGACTAATTGTGGTGCATGCCAGCTTGTGCCTCTGTGCTGCAGCTGGTGCCAGTGCTGGGTGCAAGGCGCATATGCCAGCTGCAGGGTGGCGATAGCACAGTGCCAGCCATTGGGAATGGGAGCAGTAGAGAAATTGTTAAAAAACCTTGTGCAGGAAGGGAGGCTTTTGAATATTTTCCTGCTACCCTTTTCCAGTAAAAGTTTTGCTAAATTAACTGATTTCCATTGTTTTCAAATTACAAGTAGTATCTGAACTGAATGAACGTTTTGGTCCCTAATCTCTGTCCAGCTGTAAAGAGGTTTGTGTGTCATGATAAATGGCTTTTGTGCTTTGTCAGATGTTTACAGTGGTGATGCATGTGAAGAGCGTGCTCATGAGCAGAGACCCCCTCAGCACTCAGCCGAGCTCTGGGAGACAGCAGCCACACGAAGGAGACATGACTGTGATGTATGGTGCTGATCAGTAAATGGATTCTTTTGTTTGCTTTGGGGCAAAACAACCTGAGTCATTAAAGAACCAGGCCGACATCCCTTTCTTATGCTTTCAATACTGTATTTTTCAAGCCCCATTAGTTTTCTAATTTTACAACATTAAACAGATGTGAATTGTAGTCAGTGTATTCCTTTTTATATATATAGGAGGTGGTTGTGTCCATGAATCAGAGGAACTGTAACACCCAGCTGGATGCTCAGCCTTTGCAGCCGGTGACTAGTTTGAACCTCGAATCTAAAGTCAGGGCCCACAACAAGCACCGGATCACAAGACAAAACACTGGTGATCACAACAGCAGATCAGGTGAGAGGAAACAGCTTATATTGGACGTATTTAAATAAGACGTATGATGCACAGATGTTAACTATAGTTTTAGAACAATTAAAACCATTATGACAGAAATAATGATGCCCAAACAAAAGAATTATGTACATGGCAGATATTTGAGTTGCCTAAAGAAGTGTGTGATGGATAAGCCTGTGTACTCTCCAGAGGGCCTGCCGGGTGATGAAGTGGATATCCTGTCTCTGTGTTCTGCCCTGGAGAGGCGTGTCTCAGTGGAGACCGTTGCCACAGAGCCCTGGCTGCGACCTGGCACATCGGATGCTGTGAAATGCTCGGGCTGCAGGGAGACGCCAAACAGTAAGATGGATGCTCCACCCTGGCTCACACACCGAGTCACATAGCTCTTTGGATGCAGGTGGTGGCTCACCTGAATACTGTTGTTGTGTGATGCCTGAAAGACTTTACACTGATCAACATGTTAATTGTGAGAGCTGGTTAGATCACATAGTTTCAAAAGTCTGTTTGAGCCTGCCTGTGCAAATATTGACATCTGGTTTAGACAGAACTATCTTACATAACACTGAAAAGTGCACTTTTTACCCTGGAGTACAGAATCAACAGCTTAGACTTACCTGCTTGCATACCTGTGAATGTACCATAAACACGTGTACAGGTTAATGTAGTTATTTTAGTTATAGAGTTTATTTTAATAATAAAAATGTTATTATTGTGTTTGTAATTATGTCCTGGCTCATCATTAATGGAGAAAATAAACAGCTTGCAGTTCTATCATTCAGTAGTCAGTGATTCAGCATTTCAAATCAACCAAGTTCAAAAACTTTATTGACCTAGAACCTGATTAGAATGCCAGATGATGTATTGTACAGAAAGTTGTACATAATCTTTTTTGCAACATAGAAAACTTTACATTGCTGTATCATATACATTTTGTTTTCTACATCCATGAGCAGGAATGCATCCCATTCATACTTAAAGCACAGCTAACATTTGTCATTTTCTCTATACATATACCTTTCCCCCAAACCAAAGAAAAAAACATTAAATATATTATTAACTTTTGATTTTGTACACAAGAGTGAAAACTAAACTCAAACGTAAAAACAGACTAGTGACTCAAAAGCAGCTAGCATCAGGTTGCTCTCTTATCTTCCAGTTTCAGAAGCCCAGTTATCATCTATCTCCAATAAAAACCTAAGAACATATAAAATGGAATAATTTAACCTTCACTTTCCGCGGCCTTGCTCGATTACAAATCATTCTTTATCTGCAGGAGATGGTACAGTCAAATAAATTATCACAAAAGTAAAATCTCCAGTGCATTCAAAAAAGAGATCAAGTGCAGCAAATCCAGAGGAGGAAAAAAAAATAAACAAAAATAAATGAAATCTAGTGTTATAAGATTATATTACATAGCGGCAGATCTGTACAACTAGTTTCATCCAAGAGGCTATCAATACTAATGTTAGCCATCTGCAGTGCAGACAGAAAGATCATTACTATCATTGTGTGACAAATGTCACATTTCATAGTTACTAAATATGTCTTTTTGCATGTTGTTGAAATCATTCATTCTTTACTTTTTAAATATACAGTAAGAAGCACACATTTTTTGAAATATATTCCTTCTGAGCAGATCAGATATTGGTAACTGTCAGTTGTTTATCAGTAGTTTTATCCAGTGGATGCATCGCTACACCTTATTCAAGACGTTACTGTTTTCATCGTGATATCAAGTACTCTGCCTGGTTGTGTGTATAGGCATGTCTGTGTGTGTGTGTGGTGATGGGGTTAAGGGTGCAGGTGGGTGGTAGCAGAGAGCTGATTGATAATCAGCTATTTAAGTCAAGTGTTGGGCATGAACCACGCAGAGGTGACACAGGGCCACAGCGCACAGATCTGAGATGGAGGCCTCAGTGGAGCTCTGTGATCCAAGGGGTTTGTGGTGCTATCACTGGGCCTCCTCACCGGCCTCCTCCCCCACCTCTGTGTCGGCCTCCTGCTCAACATGTGCCGGCTGAGAGTCGGGTTCGGGCTCAGGCAGCTGTGCAATGTGAAACACGAGGCCGATGCGCAGGTAGAACTTTCTTAGAACAGCCCGGAGCTCAGGGATCAGGTCGAACTGCATGATCTCACACAGCAGAGGGTAGTATCTGGACGCGTGAGCCTTGAACTGAAGGTGGAGAAGGTCCGGACAGAGAGAGGGAGACAAAGAGACAGAGACTTTCATGTCTTAGCTACACGGAATAAACAAACACTTTTAAGAACTTGAATCTGATTCATATGCTGGTTATTTGTTACAAAATGACTGAGTGACAAAACCACTAACAAGCTTTAAAAATAGATGACAATTTGAACATAGCTTCTGTTTGTTGCCTGTTAGTGAAGTGCAATAACACACTCTGTGGTGTTAAGAAAGAGGAAATAACCGCCTCATCTGTTATTTCTGGATATCAGACCTAGTTGTGAAGGAAAAGGCGCCATCGAGAGTCTCGGCTCCTTACCCTTTCATCACTGATCTTTAGCACCTTGGTGAGGAAGAGCAGCAGCAGGTTGGTCCAGGCCTCTCTGTGGCTTTCTGAGGTCAGAGCCAAGAAGTATGCTACGGCCTCGCTGCACACGCTACAGCACACAGACAAAGAGAACATATCAGAAATGTACATTCAGCAGAAAAAAAATACTGGAGATTATAACACAAGAAACTGCCTCTTGGAGCTGTCTGTTCTGTAACGTATTATAGCAAGACAGCATCTGCTTCTCTGCCTCGCTTATCACATGAAAAATTGTTGGGATTGGGATGATGGGGATTGTTTTCGCTCAGTAGCTGCTAATTAAAGCCACTGACTGAGGCTATTATGAAAACAATTAAGCCGCTTTTCTTCTCAGTTTAAGCTTGAGGAAAACTGAGGCGACCTCTGACCTTTCTGCTCCGACCCTGCGGCCCTCCTCTGACATCAATGCCATCTGTTAGCCATTCATCCTCCTCTCTCTTCCCCTTCCCTGCCTTCACACTCGCAGCTGCCTTGCACTCCAATCTCCGTGACCTAATCGGCCCCCGAATCTGCTTTGCACCCTGCACCTATCAAACGATGCATGTGTGCTGTACATGGCCTCTGGTGTGTGTGTGTGTGTGTGTGTGTGTGTGTGAGATTTTAAGAATCAGTGTGTGCCTGCGTTGCTCGTGGATGACAGGATGATGTATGTTTGAGAAAGAGGGGAGGAATGCAAAATACAGGCGTGATGACACATAAGTGTCTCCATGAATTAAGATTTCTGAGCTGCTCACACATGCAGACACCATCCTTCTTCCTCCTCCTCTCTTCTTTCTCTTCTTCTCTCTAATAATGAATGCAAGTAGGAGAGACAGGCAGTGATTCTGCTTTATCTTGATATCATCATCAATTGGAGGGCGAGGCTGGGAGAGAAAAGGGGGTGACGGCTGTTTGTGAGGCGCTGAATAAAGATGCAGCGATGGCAGCAGTGCTGACTGAACAATGAAACAGTCAGAAATCAGTGTGCTGATTCCTTTGGATCTTAACAGCAGACGGTTTCAGAGAGGTGTGGAGCCATGCAGATGCTGCGCCTTAGGCATGAGTTACTGTAGACAGTGACATCAAAACAGCCCCCCGTCCTTTCAGGGCCAGTGTCTTTTTGATTTCTCCTTGAGTTGGTAGTTGATGGTTCTGCCTGGGGAAGTGTGATTTCTTTATTCCCACATTGACGCTAGTGACGGTGAATGTGTGAGAGACATGTAGAGTAATTTTCTGGACCCAAGTTTCACGCCAATGGACCAAAATCAGGTTTTAAAGGTGTTCAATTGATCAAAAGTTTCTTCAAAATCTTCAATAATTTGGTTAAAAATCTTGCTGGAAAGCTGCTCCAAAACACTTTCAAACAGGTCTCAAAAATCTTCAAACAGGAGTTCAAGATGTAGTGGCAATACTTTATTGTCGACAACAAAGGAGAGAACAAACAGAGTGTACACAGGGCACAGTCCAAGAGCTCTCTGAGCTAAAATGAAGCTTGCATTCGTTTATATGTGGTAGATTTCCACGCCTATTGTCCAACCTACAAGAATATAGATTATATACCTTTCACCAATAGAAATTTGTTCATTCTTAGCTCTACCCCCTGGGGGCTTGTCCAAACGTGTCTCATGTTTGGCCTCGTGACACCAATGTTGGAGACCTCTCGGTATTTACCCGGAGGTTCTTATTATTTTTCCTATCTTCAGGGTACTTTCAGCCACCATTATTTCTGGAAAAACGCACTTCTTATTTTTAAAAAAAAGAAGATATTATTTATTCTTTAACAGAGAGGCACACGTTTTCTAAGAGTTAGACACGAATGTATGGCCAGGTAAAGGAAAAACACAACTTATATAAGCATCTTGGTAATGTTCTAAGTGAGGACATGGTCTTTCTTGGTCAAGTAGCTCAAGCGATTTCCAGTGATGAGCCTGTTGCCAGATATCACAAAAGGCCACATTCTTCACCACTGATAATACACCTATCTGCACCACTGATAAGTAAAAGGTCACACTTTTCACTTGGGATTGTTTTGATTTGCAGCTGTGCAGTACTTTTCCATCATTTTGTTTTGATTCGTTCTGTTCAGTATTTTTCCATCATTGTCTCTCTTGACCAGTACCTTTCCACTACTTCAAGCAGTGCATGTCCACTATTAGAACACATCTTTGATTACACACACACAGTATTAGGCCTGTTATCATGTACACATGTTTAATTGTAGCTACTATATGCATTTCTTGAGAGTCTCATCACCAAATCCCATTACATGCAGAGCACTAACGTGTAGTGTTTTTACACTACAGACGTCTTGGGCTTGACCCCAGTTTGACCGATGAAAAATTCCTCAGCCCAGACAACTTGTGCAAATACTCACACACATATTCAGAGCAGACGAACTGATGACTGTCAGTTGATATTAATGTGGGAATTATGGTAAAAAGAGTCTTTTCAATAACTAGAAACTGCCTTCAAGACTTTAGGATTATTAAAATCATTCATTTAGTGTCATTTTCTTCAGGATATATAAAAGTTGAGAGATTCAACACTGAACTCATCTGATCTAACTCATGAAATCATGAACATAATCAGACCAAAAATTCCCCATGCCCATCAATAACAACTAACCAGATTATTCAAGCAAAGTTTTTTTCAGAAAGAATCCTGTCCTGAATGCATTCAACAGGTTTCCATTGCAAACTACAGACAACAAAACCTCCAGTTATTTTTCTGAATTCTGTGAAATTGAGAGCACATTTTCGGGCATATGCACATGTGAATTCCAACTGTCTCTTCACATATGTTGAGCAGGAATAGTGTCCTCTGCAGACGGCATCATTAGTGGGGTGAAAATAAGCAGTGCAACAACAGAATCCATTATGAAGATCAGTAGTTGAACCTGTCAGGGGAGTCTGCGCCGCTACGCCTGCTAATGTGGTGGTCACTGACAAATGCATCACTGTGAACTTGAGTCATTTTCTGTGGGCAGATTGTGGTACAGTCACGGGGGGACTGAAGGTTAACGGCAACGATGAGTGTCAGAACAATATGAGAAAAGTGTTGTCCTGCTTAGGCGTCATATTAAACATCAATGGAGGTAGCTGAGAAGGCGTAATCCTCAGATCCACTGACTACCATCTGCTACCACGGAAGGGTCAGCAGCTGCAGGGGGATATGAATGAGTCACATGTTTGTTCCTTACTTGAGCAGTCGTCTCTGGACCTCCTCCCAGGCATCCTGGCGGCTTTCGTCTGTGTACATGCGAAACAGAATGCGCAGGCCACATGCCAGGCTGCTGGTCTCCTGCTTTAACAGGTTGGGCTTCGACTTTCCTTTGAAACCTTGAACACACACAGACACACGCAGTTACAGTCACAGCCAATTTGAATTTTTCTATTATGATACATTATCCCATAACTGCTCCAAGAAGCAACACAGCCTGAGGTAAAGCGCTAATCACAGTTTAAGTTTCTTGTCCGACCTGCTTTCCACAGTAAAGTCCTCTGCTCGTTGTTGGAGTTGAAGGCCTTGGCGAAGCGATGTGACTCCAGCAGGCAGTCGAGCAGCTTGAAGAGCTGTTCCGAGGTCAGGTAGCGATACATGCCCTGGTCTTGGGTCTCCGCCGGGACGTCTGTTGCATACACAGCATCTCGCTTCAAAAAGACAAACACATGGCACATCAAAATTGTCTTTACTGATGTCTAAAACTTTGAAAAAACAAACCCATTGACAGCTGATTCTGTTATTATATCATTGTTTGTACCTGAGCAGCAGCAAAGTTCTCAGCATCTTCCTTCTTACTGGTGGCAGGAAAAAACACGATGTTATCAATAGTCTGGATCAGCTCCAGCTGCACGACACACTTTATCAGCAAAGCCGAGAATAAGCGCTGCTCCTGGACCTCTGTGGGACATACAGGTAAACTTCCATCACACACACACACACACACACACACTGGCAGTCGGTCTTTGAGTGAAGCGACGGGCTTACTCGCTGGGGTCCTGCTCCTAGAGCCGTCCTCACACACGCCCGAGGCTGAGCTGTACTGACTCTGCCGACGGTTCTCCATGGCAGCTCTATCAGCACTGCTGATGGAGTGCTGGTCATCAGAGCGGGACTGAATGTCCACTGACTTCTGGGAAATGGAGTCCTGAGAACAAAATGGGCAGAGTTAATGCACAAATACATACTCAGTACTTAAAATTATGCAAACACAGTATAGATATATAAATAATGCATAAGAAATAAAAAGTGTGTGGAAGAAGCAAGACAAATATTTTGCTTCCTACCAGGAAAATTCTCAAAGAGATATGTAAGATATGTAAATGAAACTAAAGAATGTTAACTTCCCCAAAATGACCAACTTATATGCAAGTCCAAAAACAAATAGTGATTCATTCACATGCAAAACAGGAAAATACTGTATTTCCTCACCAGCTGTTTGTCTGACAGGCTCTGTGTTGTCAGGTGTTCTCCCTCTGCTCCCGCCGGTCTCCACGTTAACAGCCTGAAAAACAGTTTACTCAATAAATCACATTCATTCTTGGACAGAGTAACAAATACCTTCCAGGCTGGAAAATGACCTGAGTTAGAGCCATCAAGCTAAACAAAGTCTTAATTTGTTTCATGTCTTTGTGAACTGATATTTTCCATTGCTTTTCTAAATGTCTGTTTGGTCTGTATTAAAAAAATCAAATTACATAAGAAATCCATTGCAAAACGATTACAATTGTATTTTCCCTCCAGTTAACATTTTGATTTTGATTAAGCCACTAATATGCAGCAGCTTACGAGTGTGGGATGGTGGTCTTAAAGATGTCCAGCATGCAGTTACATGTCTTGTCCCAGGTCTCGGGGGAGAATTTCTCTCCATTCAAGATGACCACATTCTCTAGACAGTTGGTGCCTGAACGGGCAAGCTGCTCGTTATCTACAGACGCACAGAAGAAGAAGAGGAGGAGGAGGAGAGAAGAGGGAAGAGTAAATTAAAAAGGTAAGCTGTATTGATATAAACAGTCTACTGAGATCCCTCCCTTTTTATCTACTTTCCCATGAAGGGTCCAAAAATACTAAAAACATTGACTGATTATTTGCTTGGCCTTGGTCTTTTTTTTTATATAAATGGATGCTCCAGAATTAATGCAGCACATAAAAGCTCAGAGGCAATCTTTAAGTTCTGTCACTGCAGCCAAGCCCAGGTCATGACAAATACACCAACTGTCGTCATGCCTGTTTGAACCCTAACACGCACAAATTCAACTCAAAGATCTACTTGTGTGGAGATAAAGCTTTTGCACATGCTCACCTTGCTGCACACACCAGTAGAGCTGAGCCAGAATGTCATCCAGCAGGACGTCACTGAGGGACTCGAAGTACTGGGTGAAGACGTCACAGATGGCGTAAAGTGCATGGTTGCAGGTGGTGGTCATCCACTCTGCTTTCTGAGGGTGCAACACAGCCTCGGTGAGAACGCAAGAAGGAAAACGACAACAAGATACTGTAGGGGCTGAATTCCGATATTTAAGACGTTTGTTTACAACTGGTCACGATGGACAAAACAGCTGTAAAACACAGGGTTTGAAACAGCTGTTGAGGAGGAAAGTCTTTCCAGGTACCTCAGTCTGTTGCTCAGGCAGCTTCATGTTGTCAAAGATCCTGAACACAATCCTGAACAGGTCTTGCCACCAGTGTTTCTCGAAGGTGTGCCCATAGGTCTTCATCACTTCAAACATCACTGTCAGCCCCCTGGGAAATACACACACACACAGATTTGTCATTTGGCGCTCCAGCTGACATTTTTCACAACATGCACTCTTTTCTATCTTGCTGCACACAACCTGCACTTGTCTTTAATACCATCTTTACATTCAGATAAAATCTCAATTTACAGCTGTTAAATATCCGGTTTTACGCCTTTAATGATGCCTGAAATAGACCAAAGGTTAAGCCAGCCTACCTGGTCCTGACATCCAGCTTACACCTGTTGATGATGCAGGAGAGCTCGAAGAGAATGGGGAACCACCCCCGCACCCACACGCGGTCCTCAGGCGCTACATTCATGTCATCACTGGTGTAGTCTTTGAAGGCCTGCCAGAGAAATAAGACCTATGTTCACTACTGTACTATTTCTGCCTCAGGGGAGGATTAACCCTCCTAAGCAAATACACATTCTCACACATACTGTGCGTGGCACTGATTTGCACTATACCCACTCACTCTCTTTCATGCTTTCCTGATGCACAGATTCTCTCTCTTTATGATGGCAAGGGGGAGAAAATGATTATAGTGGTATGCACAAGCTCTGCCAGTAAATGTTTGCATAAGCACATTTGTCTGCATAATTCCTGATCATCGACATCTTTTTTTTTTGCTGCTTCAAGAAACCAGTGATATTCATCGTCTATCTAACGCGATGCACATTTATGGCACAGTTATGGGGATCTGATTCTGACCTGTGGCCTCTCTGAGACGTATTTGGCGCAGTGCCGGATGAGGCGGATGGCTTCCATGCTGGTGTCTGGGAAGGAGGCATTACAGGCAAACTCTGACAGACACTTAACGGCATCCTGGAAGGAGTCGATGGTGGCTGCAAAGTGCTTTTCAAATACATTCGCTGGGAGACGGATGGAGGCAGATTAAGGCAGAACAAGAGGGGGTGGGTGGAGGGAGATAACGGTAGATGAAAGGGGAAAGATGGAGAGAAAGAGCGAGATCAGAATCTGATGACCAAAAGATGAATGTAATTGTTTAACAAAATAAATAAGGGAGGTTCGAAGTTTAAGTTATTACATCCTTCTCAGGTACAGGTGTGTGTGCTGGACTTACTGACGATGTGGCCGGTGGTTTGGAAGGCCAGCTCTACAATGCTCTCATCCTGGTCAGAAGCAGCCAGGTGGAAGACGGAGAAGATGTTCTTCCAGCCTGAGCGGATGTTCGCCGCCTGGGAGTTAACCATCTGGGCTATACAGCGCACCACCATGTCTCTAATAGTGGGAGACCTGGATGGGAAGTAGGGGGTAAAAGAAGAGCGGGAGGAGAAGGACAGTCAATACAGAAGAGGGTGAAAACAAAGAGCAAAAGTGTGGAAGAAGTTGCAGTCAGAGGCAGAGCAGCAAATGAAGAAGCACGAAAGAAAGAGGCAAAGAAAGGGTAAGTGGGGAGAAGAAAGCAGGAGGCGCACGACTCAATCAATTAAAAAGAAGGAAATTCACCTCTTCATTGATGTCAATTATCTTTAAAAGCTCTTAATAACACCCGCAATCCCATTTTCAGGCACAATCATTATTCCAGCACTGGCTAGTGTTGCCATGACATGTTTTTACAGCGACTGCCACAGTAAAGAGCATTCTTAATTGCTCTGTAGTTATGAATGAGAGAAAAAACTCTGCCTCCACTTACCATCGCACACACACACCAACACACAGGAGGGCAGCATGAGAGAGTCTAATGGACACAATGCGCTGCAGGGTTTACATGGCTGCCTGCCATCTCCTCTCTGCTGAAGCTCTCAGCCTGTTCAATGTGTGGGTGGATTTATACTTACACTGCTACTCCTCTTTCACATGAATGAAAAGGATGCTGCAGTAAAACAGCTTGCCTTTTGACGTGCTGCAGTTACAACGGCGAAATCAAATTCATTTAGAACTGATAGCTGTTCAAAAATCCACTCAGCACTGATTGGGGCCGAGCGAGGAAAAAAAAAATGCTTTTGCATGAATTCTCTGAAAGGGTAATGCAAACAGACTGAAATGGGTCAGTTGAAATGTTTGCATGCCAAACAATATGCTTACTCACTGCCATAAGAAATAGAGGGAGAGTAGAGACGGAAAGAAAGAGAATAAGAGAGAGGCGGAGAGCTGCTACAGAGGTTGAGAGGAGGAGGGGAGCGCGAGTCTGCAGCCATGTGAGAAACAGCCCAGAAATAGTAACGACTCAAAGCCACAGTAGAGGCCTTGTGTTTGCACCAGCCGGCACTACAGATCTACATGGGAGGAGTAACATAAGCACTCGCCCACAGATAAATGTACTGCTTGTTTCTTCACCTGTTCTTTTTCATGATGTGCTCAAAAGGCCTCAGGAAATCTTTCTGGAATCTGAAGTTGGCCAGCTCCCCCTTCTCCAAAAACTTCATAGACAGTTGCCTGAGAGAGTCCACTGCAAAAATGGCCACATCTTCATTGGAATTACATCCAACCTGTACGGATATAAAACATATTTCAGTCACGCTGTTTTAATATTTGATATATTTCACCATTTTCTTAAACTCAACAAGTGCAGCTTTCCAAGAACAAACTGTTCCCACAGCCAGACAAATGAAAAACAGAAAAAGAAACAATTCACCCTCCAGCAAGAAAGAAATATTTCTTATAATCCACTTTCCTGCACGATAAATGACTATTTTGAAGATTTGATTTTTACACACGCCAAACCCAGTTTGCAGCTTCTCAGTGAGAAGTGGTGCCTCAGTGAGAGAGGTGTCCTTGAATACCAAACTACTAGAAAGCTTTTCAGGCAACAATTTGTGTTTATCAGTGAATGAAATCGGCCTTCTGTAAAATAGAAGGTGGGAGAGAAAGTAAACAATCCTTTGCAGTTCACTCTTCCCAACTACTCTCACAGAGCCAGACCTACAGTATCTCCACACTTTGTTTTTGCACTTTGCCGGTGCTGGAGAAAAGTCTGGACGAACCCATTATCATTCTAGGGGAAAAAACACTCAGGCTTGTTTGTGTTTCTTTAAACCAATCACAATCGTCTTGGGTGGCACTAAGCCCAGGATGCAGCATTTTGGAGGAACATTTGCATGTGGGATGCTCAGTTGACTCGTGGAAAAAATGTTGCTGCCATTGCTAGTGGTCACCAGACATACTAGTCATCTTATTCATACACACATTGAAATTAGATGTGCACTATTCATAATGCAAATTGCAAAGTGTTACACATTTCAGCTGCATTTAAAATCTGATTTGTTTATTGAAGAATGCGATGAACTTTCAAATGGCTCTTATACGCGATATTTTTTTTTGGATGATGTTTAACCTTATGGATTAAATTTTGCTCAATTTCACTGTTTTCTGAGTGTTCTTACTTTTAGACTAGTCGACTAGTCTAAGTTTCAACTTCTGTGTAAACATCAGGAAAATTAGACAATGGTTGGTATAATGGTATTAAAATGGCTAAATCCAAGCAGAAGAACCAAGCCAGCCTGCCTTATTGCATGATCCAAATATTTGTCTACCATCAGCCTACATGCCAACAGAGGAAGTTTCATTTGTTTTCATTTGTCTGTTTTCAATATTACACTATTTTTAAAGTCTTAACTCTCTTGTATCCATGTCTTAAAAACATGCCTCTGTGAATTTTCTCTGGGTTGACCAATCCTAACACACCTTGTTGAAGTGGTCTCCGATGACCTCCCAGATCCTGGACCACTGCAGCCTGATGCGGCCCATGTTGTAGTAGGAGATCTCGACTATTTTTTGCAGGCTGAACATACGTGGGTGTGTGGGCGAGGCCAGCTCATCCATGGACACAGCGCACAGCCAGCGCACGAAATCAACTGACAAGTAGAGAGAAGATGTTGGCAATGAGCAAAGAAAGGTTGCTTTGTAGGGGCAAAGTGACTCACGATGATCAAAAATAGCTTGAATGTACCTGTCCTTGAAGCGATAAGAATAACACATTATGTAGCTGGACTCACCTATTGCATTACCATCCAGTCTCGTAGAACCGGTGAATATCCTAAAGCAGAAAAATATGTGATGATTATTAATGAAAAGCCACATTGCATGGAAAGATTTTAGACAACATACATTTGCATTTCTGCCAAAATGTTTTCAGGGTGACTACAGTACCTGTCCACAGCCACCACCACACTTTGAGAGCTGGTCTCTCCAATGGACTCCTGAATGCTGGCAATCTGCTTTCGGTCCACTGTCCCTCCAACTGCAGAGCAAAGCACAGCGGATTACAAAATCTATCATTAATGAGCTTGAGTGCAGTTTTGACTGATTGACTTCTATAAGGCTGTGATATTGGACCTGCTTCACTATATGCATTTATAAAATGGTGCTGACCTAGACCCAGGTACTCGTCGTTGCTCTGCTCCTTCGTACTTGCAACGAAGCCCTCTTTGCCTCGTACTGTCCCTGAGATGTAGCGTGCCTTCACCCCTGTACCGATCAGCTGAGCCAGCTCCAGCTGACTGATGCACTTCATGATCTGAGAAGAGACAAGACAGGGGCACATTAAGAGAAAAAAACACATATAGAAAGTAACAGAAGTGGACACAAGGAAAACTGGGACAGAATGTAACCAGAAGGAAGTTTCAGTCTTGGTATGGAAAAGAGGGGATATCAGGAAAGATCCAGTCACAAAATACCCACATTGCTTGAATCAGGAAAGGAGAATATCAGGAAGAACAGTAGAGGGTTTTGTGAACTAACACAGCGAGTGAAAGACAGTTTTAAGTGAGATGAGAAGAGCAAACCTCGTGCCAGGAGTTGCCCAGGTAGTTGCCATCTGTGTGGGCCACAGTGATGAGGGTCTTGATGGTGTCGATGTTCTTCTGTTTCATTTCAGCGATGCCAGAGCTGGCTGTCAGCAGGGTGAACCTCGCCAGGGCCTGCACGTACGCATCCCTCTCCAGCTGTTGCAGAGACAAAAAGACAAGACGGCGTGTCAGAATACTGCATCAGTGGGAGATACTAATCCCTCAGTTCAGACTGCAGTACCTGTATGGAGAAGATGCACGCTATCCTGATGGCACAGCGGATCCCTTCCAGACACAGTGAGGCCACCTCGGTGTCGTCGCAGTCCTGAAGGCCCACGCTAAAAGCAGCCAGGAAGGGTGTCCACGCCAGCTGGGGAACAACAGACGGATGACGTGTTACAATTTGTGTGTGACACTGTGCACGGGCATCATACTGTGAGTGTGTGTGTGTGTCCGCTTGCGCTACCTTGAACATGGGCCTGACGTGCTCCAGGTGTGTGGCGCTGGTGAAGGGAGCCTGGACATGGCTGACAGCCTCCATCAGAGCTTTGGCCGTCTTGGCCATCTGCTCCATCTCCACGTTGTACAGCAGACGCCTCTGCTTCTCGCTGGCCACACCTGAGCGAGAACCAGCCACGAACCCACGCACACACAGTCACACAAACACAACCAAAACAAACACACTCAGCAAGGAAAACACTGCAGCCTTTCATCTGACGAGCTTTGCAAAGTGCAAACTATCAGAGATGTGACAATAGGCCTCTTTATGCAGATTAAAATTTTAAACCGCTCATTTAAGTGTTTTTCACAGAAAAACTGTGAACAAGTCGATTCATTTATTGCATCTTTGAGATATCCATCACAGCGAGACTCACTCTGCTTGTTGGATTTCATGGTGAGCTCTTTGTCTCCTTCATGGCGATCTTTTTCCCGGCAATCTCGTCGTAGATGGCTGACAGGTATTCCTCAGGCAGGTCTTTGCTGTCGTTGATGCCGCGGTTCATCTTGATGTATTGCTCTTTTGTCATTTTGTTCTTCACCTTTGCAGACAACAACAAGGATACGGGTCAAAAAGCCGCTTATGCAAGCCCTGTGATTTATGTCGTTCTGATATCTGAGGGAATGACTGCTGGTAAAACATGTTCCCAAAGGCTGGTGCCGCCTCATTGAGGTGGAGTGCTTACCTGTGGACTGTGAAGGTCTGTTGTCAGCATAATGATCGAGTAGGCAAGGACGTATGCTGTGTCAGCACTGGCAAAGAGGGTTTGCCTGAAAAAAAACGAAGGGAACAGGACAGCAGGGGAAAAAGAGAATGCATATTAATATCACAGCATGTTGTATGTGGGCCATGCAAAATCATATTCAGCCGTTTCCACAGACAGGAGATGTAAACTCACCCCTGATTGCATTCAAGATATCTCGCTGCAAATTTCTCCATGAGCCGGTCGATCTTCTGGGCCTCTCCTGGGAGTCGAAACCCCTCCAGGAACATCCGTAGCGCAGACACAAAGTCTTTGCCCTGGAAGTCCATTTGATCCACGTAGGCATACATCACCTCTTTATTGAAACGGTCATTATCCCCAAGGAATTCTCCCACTTGAGTCTAACAGAGCCAAAGACAGTATTTTAACATCTGTCATGTAACGTAGACATTAAATCAAGACAAGTCCTGTAAAATCCTGCTAAAGGAACCTAAAGGCTGTGCTCTTTCTTACTAACTAACATTTCTCTCATCATAAGAGGAAAAAGAGAAAATTGATTCCAACACTGTAAAAGAGCAAGTTATTTGTCCGTCTGTCTTTTAACGCATACACTTTCCACTTTAAGCTAATAAGAACCACTGATCAAACAGCAGGACTATCCAGCTAGTGTGGATTTGATAAATGCATATTAGACTTTGATGGTTATCCACTCTGTTTTCCACTCCCGTGGGCCACTGCATCTAAGGGCCCCTCGTTTCTAACCAGATGTTATGGACTCTCTTTAATGCTGATTACTGCTGTGCACCACCGAGGTTGTCCCATCAAGGCAGAGTGTGCTCCTCATTAGAGTTAACATTTACGCTGCTTACAGGACTCTGGGTTACAGTGGCTGTTAGATGCTGTTGGATAGGCATTCGATTATAGAGTGGCTTCTGTGTGGTTTGGCTACCTCATGCAGAAAGTGCAGTTGAGTTTGACGGGCTATTTGATTATTTGCCAAGCATTTTACTGCTACTTCAGCTGCTAGGTGCTTATTTTCTTAAGAAGACTCCACAAACAAAGCCAACAAAGGTACTGGAGTTGAGTGAGCTGTCTACAGTCCATGGGGTCTGGTGCAGACTACAAGACCTTTGCCACAACTTGTCTATCCAAGACAATATTTAGATCCTACTTAGATGTGAGAAAAAAACCCTCAAGTCAGGACAAAGGTGAAGGCTGGAGATGATATGATCGATATGAATGATGTCTAACTAGAACACTGAGATAAATGCAGCAACAAAATATCAAGAGTGCAGCCGGGCCTGGAATGATTTTAAAATGATTTGAATGTTAAGTGCAAATTCATTCAATGTCCACTCTTGGATTTGGAATACTCTTATAAAAATCGTGCACCTCATCTGAGATCGGTTGTGTAGCTGTAGCTGAGAAGCTGAATAAAAACAGGGTTTACTGTTACCGAATCAAGCCTCTCTTCCTGGTGCAAGAACTGAGCAAGATCCTCTGGGGTTGTACCCAGCATGCCTTGCTCTTGAAGATACTGGATTCCTCTCTTTGGTTTCTTGTTGAACCTGTGTTGGACCCAGAGAAGCAGAACACACTATAACTAATGCAGTAACACAGTATCAACAGAATAAAACTTTAAGTGTGCAGTAAAACGTACAGGTCAATGCCTTGCTCGATGATCTCCTTCTGCTGTTTGAGGACCTCAAACTGCTCTGGGTTGTCTGTGCCTGACATCTGGGTGCTGTAGCTGCCGATGCCAGATGAGGCTGTGGAGTCCAGAGAGTTAATGCTCCCATAGCGGTTTATGGTCTCGGGGGCCTTGGTCTCCGTGCTCTCCTGTTCTGATGGTTTCTCTTGGCCTGAAGAGCAAAAACGACGAGATAAGATAACCCAGAAGGGATGATGGATGGAAACAACCAGAGTATTTCTGTTGTTACTGTAAGAAGAAACTGCCTGAAGCCATCACAAAGGTGAAAGTTTTTAATTGAAACTTTGTCGTTGGCACCAACTCAGCCTGGAGGCTTAAAGAAGTGAGCAAACTTGAAGCTAGTACTGCGGGAGAGAGACTTCAGTAATTGAAAGGGGAAACTGCAACACAGAGAACAAAGTGACCCTGAGGCATTCTTAATGATTGTTGTTGGCAGCGAGGGTATGCACGCCGGCGCTACTCGCATGCACGCAAGACCACAGCCTAACGAACTCCACAAAACACACACTTGTTCACACAGAGCAGGTGCAAGGCGGAGGAGGAAGGGGAGGATATTATAAAAGGTGGGTTATCTAAAAAGCTCCAGGCGGTCAAAGAGGAAGCAGCCAGACTTAAAGATGGAAAGAGGTGGTTTCTTAATAAGCCTGCTGAGACGGGCTCAGGGATCTGCTGCTGCTGGTGGAGCGGGTCCACCCTGTAACCCCGTGCTCAGGCCAGGCGTCTGGTTACCCATCGGAAACTCTTTAAAACATTCAGGATGGTGTCACAGTAATGTGAGCTGGCAGTGTGCTTCCCATTCTTAGAACAAGGTGGAGGGATAAAGGGGGAGGAGGGTAAAATGAACTGAAGGTTTAAACTGTGAACTGGGGAAACACTTTATAACATATTCATGAGATTAACAAGCATCTGCACCCATCAAGTCCAGCACCATTAGTTTAAGTGAATCCATATAGGGTTTTGGTTGCAATCTATGGAAAAGGGGAAACCCAACATACAACACATGTTATATATGATGAAATACTAGTACAAAATCATCTAAAGCTACAGACACAACAGGCTTAAAAGGAACGACTCCCATCACAGCAACACGTTCTAGCAAACACTCTGTACTGTTCTGTTACCTGCTCTCGCTTTGAAGTCACACAAAAGTGGGAGAAAATGACACAAGAAGAGACAATTGAAAGAGTGACGATGATATAATGTACTTACACAAGCCAATGTTTCGTATTCACAAATCATATCACACTTCATTGTACGTAGGAGAAAACAGTCTTGAAATCCCTCACAGCCAGCAGGGAAAATTTAACATTCAAAATTCAAATTCTGACCTATGAGCTCCTGTTAGATTACTAATGAGCTGTCATAAGTTTTGGCAAGATAACATCCTTGCGAGTTCACAACTGCCTCAGCTGGTTAGCCTTGACAGCTTAGCCCGAGGCCAGCCTGTGGATAGTCCCAGGGACCTGAGGGATAGCGTTCCAGCCCTTACGCAAAGTTGCTCTTTAGCTCCTTAGTTTGAGCTGCTCCTTCGGAAAACAACAGATACTCTGGTGTGCACAAGACCCAGGGGCCAGTCTCACACACGGGATATGCTCTGTATGTTGTAGATGGGTGTTTCACTGCGTCTAGGCTTCTGGTATTGCTCCGATTCAAACTAAACCTCCTGGATTAGCCTGTCTGTGCTGGCCCTATGGGCATTATCTCACTGCCTCCTTGAGCTGGAGCTGAGCTGACGGATGCTCGCTTCTCTTCTCAGAGCGGCGGCTTCCCTGTTGAATGCCAACTGTCAATCCTTTAACCGACTGCATCCGAACTGATGGATGTGAGCTTTACCACTAACCCCAGTTAACCTCAATGGTAAACTGCTGCCAAAAACCGGGCTGATCATGGGAAGGACTAGTTGTAACCTTGGCAGGATCATCTCTGATACAACACAGGTTCAATTCTCCACAGACCTTTGAGGGAAAACAACAATCTGGATTTTTATGGGCAAAGCCAACAAAGCGTAATATTGCAGGCACACAAACAATTCCAGCATGTATCATGTGTATTTAAGCTACGAACGTAAATTCAAACCCCTTCTGATAACACCTTGATATGAAATATGGAATACAGTGATACGCATTAGTGGCTTCTCCTTGGAGTTTAATTAATCCTCCAGGACAAGTGACAATAGTGTGTGTCTCTTGTATTGACCTAAAGACAACCACAAACTCTGCCATTTGTGGGCCTAAATATTTAGTCAGCGTGTAGAGTTAGAAACAGAAAGGCCATTTGTTTGTCTGTCGTGTTCAGTTCAGGTTTGCCAGACAGTCTTGATAAATCACACTCATGCTCAGTGCATCTTACCGAGGCTGGTCTGGGAGTTGGGGTTGACGTATTGGTCTTTACTCCATTCTACCATACATTTCAGGATGGACACTAGACATTCAAGGCCTTTCTTTCTCAAGGTCAGCTCCTAGAAAGAGAGGCAAAAAATACTGCCTTAGAACTTTTTAAAATGGGATTACAAATAACTTTAATACAAATATATAATAAAAGCAAACTACTAGAAATAAAGGAGAGGTAATACATTACCTGTAGGGGTGTTGTGCCGAGCTCGTGGCCTCCACGACCCTGCGCAATTTTCGAGAGGTCATTGACCAACCGCTCAAATATATTAGCAGCATTCAAGTCACAATCATAGTTCACGTAGATGTCGACCACACTCTGGGCATCTGAGAGAGACAGATGGGACACAGATGGAGTTTGTCAGTGATGATCTATGAAACAAATGCAGACTGTGTACACTGCTTTTATGGAGTTGAACGCAAGCAGCTAAATGATTGTACCCTTTATAAGAGGCTAATTATAATCATTAAAATAATTGGAGAGAATATGATGTGATTAAAGACATTTAGCTGACAGGCATTTTGCAGAAGCTTATCTCCTAAGCCTATTACTGCCTCTTAATCAAAATACCAATACTTATGAATAATATATAAAGAATCAATGGTAAAATGGTCAGTTTCCTTTAACAAAATGAAAACAGAGACACAAACCTGCGCATATTCTAGTGAGGGTTTGTATGACCATCCACTTGTGGTCGTAGGAGCTTGTGGACGTCTCAAGAATGTACAGGAAAATCTCCTTGAAGAACACCTGCAGACAGAGACGATGTGACAGCGAGAAAGAACAACAGGTCATATCAAGAGGCAAAAACACCATCACCTGCCTGCATGACCAACACAACACACAATATTCTCCAGGAGCCCGCATGAGTTTCCTTTAGTAGACACAGCAAACACAGCAGGTGGTCACCCATTAGAAACCTTGAACCTGCAGGCAGCGGAAAGCAGGTGATAGTGCAACCCATAATTGCACCGAGGTGGAAGTATGTTGCAGTAAGAAACCACATCTCTCATATATCATTGCATCAGCTGCCTGCTACACTGAGACATGTCAGTACAGAATAAACTGCATGTGGTCTTCTTCTGGTATATAAACACACAGTATGTAAGTTCTGCCATTAGGGATCTCTCAGCCAATACAACGGAAGCAAAAGACAGTTTTAATGACACCGTGATGGGATGATGGGAGTTGTTGTTTCCATTGTCAAACAACCACCAATCTATCTGATGTGATTCAGGCAGAAATGTTCATGGACGAGGTCATGTGTTTAAGTTTTACTCACATCACATTTAGTCATGTTCACTGACTTCCTTCCTCCCTCTCTGAAGTATCATCTGGTGTTTTTTGCACCGAACAATTTTACGGTGCTGATTCGTAATCGTAATAAATATTTTTGCACCCTCTCTGCCTCAATCTTTCCACTTTAGTCATTAATTTCCTGTGTTTCCCAGAAAGACCGTCAGCTGCCAGAGAAGGTGTGAAACTGTCCCTTCTCATCAAGAAGTGGTGGGTGGATATACTGTATAAATATAGTTGCTGTACTAAGCCAACTAGTTCATCAGGTTTTCCTTGTAGATAATATATGAATCAAAATAGAGCTGGGAAAGAATGAAAAGGAAAAAAGCATGGAGAGTACTTTAAGTCTGAGAAGCTGAAATACAAATATGAAATACTTTTGAATGTGTTTTACCTCGATTTGCATCTTCAGGTGTGTCTTGAAGTGGGAGAGCAGAGTGAGGAAAATGGAGAGTGAGAGTTCGAAGACCTCAGGCACAGAGGAGACTCCATTCTTGGACAGGGCCACACACAGGTACTGCTTGATGGCGTTGATGAACATCTCGTTAGTCTTGAAGATGGGCCCGGCGTTCTGCAGGATGGACAAGAGCAGCTGGAGGGACAAGACCTTCGATCGCAGCTCGTGGGACCTGAGGCAGGGGGAGAGAAGAGGAGGAAGCTCAAGCTGTGTTTCCATGTATGTGACAGTAAAACACAGATCTGGCAGTAAGATTATTAAAACTTTTTTGTGTAAAGTCAGAGAAAAGGATATATTAGTGCCCAAAAATAAAAACAAGCAAAAGCAACTGCAGAATATTAGAACAATACTATCATGAAGTAAATCTTTAATAGAGAAGGAGATAATAATACATTGATGAAATTAAAATGCAGTAAGAGAGGAAAGACTGAATGTGTATTATTGTGTGTTAGTGCATAAGTAAGTGCAGGTCCATGTATCTGTATATTTAGCTCTTATACTGTACTGTATACCCTAGCCCTTTGAGAATGAAGCTGGTTCCTGCATAAAACAACTTGAGGGATTTTGTTTTCCAGCCATCTGCTCAAGACTCTGGGAACACATTGTCCAATCTGATGATTAACATTTCAGACATGCAATACATTCAGCGTTTTTAAAAAGGCTCACTAAAACCAAGTACTTAAAGGCAAATCCACTGTCCTTCAAGCAATGTTATACCTCAAAAAAACAGCTGTGTAATGAGACACATCGTACTGTATCTCTCTAACTGAGAGTTAAAATCTTCAACAGCCATCAAAGAAACGCCAGGGCAACTAAATCAAAGATCGCCTGTGTGTAGAGCCTCAGCTCGACTGAACTGTTTTTCTGCAGCAGCAGGACAGAAAAACCGGAGCTCAAAAAACATACTTTCAGCTACTTTATATGCCGAGATTGGCTGCTTCTCTGCGATGTCTTCCATCTCTGGCAAGCAGACAAAGTAGGATTTATGTGGCAGAACAAAAATGTGTCTCTACTTCTTCTGCAAGTGCCCAAAAATATGGACATATTTTTTTCCACCCAAAAAGGGTTTCATGAACTGGCAATCTCATGGTAAACTGTGTATAGAGTGAGAAAAGCTAAAGGGAAAGAGAAAAAGTTATTGGTGACAAATATAAAAGTTTATGAGAAACTGTTCAAAGTAAAATATCATGTTTGTGTGTATAACAATAATAAATAACAGATTTTTTTCTTTCTTCATAAATTCTCTTACATTGCCAATAGGATGACAAGAGGTAGAATCTAGAAAGAGGTAGAATATTTTGAGTGGAGTATCCCTTTTATTTTTTTAATCCCATGATGTAATACCATCACTGTAGTGATATAAATGTTTTTCTCATATCACCATATATCCATATATATATATTGATGAATCCAAATCCTAAGTCTTGTATAAAAGAATACATCACCCATAATTCTACAGACCAAGAAGGATGACACTGTCTCTTTTCATTTCATATAATTTTGAGAGGAACAACAGTTCTGTACGTTCTGTACTGCAAATCATCATAGACACCCCATAACAAACACATAATAAGCCCTCTTGAGACCAGATGTGAACCTTCTGAGCCACTGTGAAGGTACAAAGTCATTTCTGCTAGTTAGGATAATAATAATAATGATGCAGCTTTTCAGCCTGTGTGTGTGACAGGGAGTGAAACATCCTGCATGTCGCAGGGTAAAAGATGTTCACGTGGCCTTCAGCAAACACAAAAACACACACTGCTGTCTTGGATTTACTGCATTCATTTTCAAATGCTCAAAAAAAAAAAAAAAAAAAAAAAAATCAAGAATAGACTCATCTTATATTTTGCCAACTGACATGAAATATTGAAAAGATTAGATAAATTTTTAAAAAAGTAAACAAACAAATACGAAAGTCATCCAACAGACACTGTGTGAATTGAGTTATACACAAAAACCAGATGCAGGAAATCCTGTTTCACAAAAGCTGCTGTTATCAGGACGAGCCAATCAGATGCCTCTATTTTGGCAAACCAGAGCACGGTCACAAGTAATATATTGAATGATGGCAGAATCTGATTATTTTTCCCCTTTCTGGTGTTCTGAAAAGAGGAACAGTTAAAAGGGTATTCTGCACTTCATGAAACCAGGAAGTGATTCACAAAATGCTGAGCGATGCCTCATTGTCTCCTTCATCATTTATCAAAACACTATCGTTATCACTGAAGCCGTTCTCATTATAAACCATGACTCACGTCTATTCTTATCCCTGACCCGCTCGCACAGATATGACCTTTAACTACTGATGTCTTTAGAACAAAATCGTGAAAATATCAAAATGACAAAGAACAAATTCTCAAACAAGATCAAGAATGAGAACATGTACAAGTTCCTGACACTACGGGCATTATTATGTTTCCCCTATTATGAAGTGGGTTATACGGCAGTACCATGAGGTGGACGTTCCCCTTTCTTTGGCTTATCAGGTGTAAATGTTCACTGTTGTTAATGTGAAGGCGAGTAAAGGGAGGATTAACATTTGGTGGTTTAAAAAAAAAAACTGAGGTTAAGGTTTGGAACAGTCTTTAGAGGAACTGAACATATTGAATAACTGGTTAATTGTTTGGTTTTTAATATATCATCATTTGCAACAAGAGAATTTTTAGGCTCAACAGTGGAGATGCACTCATAAATATTATAATGTCACTGTAAATAGTCAAAAAATAAAAGACTTTCACCATCATCCATTGCAATTTTAGTTCACTCACAAATTATTCTTTGTAGCCACTGGAGATAATAGCAAAGGTAAATGCACACAGCTTCTCATCAAATACTTTCTCTCTATATATCAAGTATATTTCACTCACTTTTTGTGCACAAGATCCAGACTTGGAACCACTCCGTGAAATTTAAGAAGGTTTTAGATAAGCAGAAATACTAAATAAAAATGACTAAGCAGATAACGCCGTAATCCGATTTTTGCACACCACATGGACTGAAGTCTTACTTAGGATCAGGTGGCCCATCTGACAACGGCTTCATTGACAGCTTGCAGAGTGAGCGAAAGACAAGGAAGGCATCTTTCTGGAGGATGTGGGAAAACTTTGCACCTGGGGGCTGGCCGGGCGCTGCTCCTGATTCCTACAGAGAACAAGAGAAACAAAGACAATCAAATCAGTGTGCAGTTAGCTACGTCTCCTTTCACTGAATCTCACATCCTCCAGCCTATTACACAAACAAAGTGTATGATTATAAGCCTCTATTTCTATCAGAACCTTGATTAGTGATGAGTACTTCTCAAAGTCCAAATGTTGACAATCTTTTTCATTATTTTGTGTTTTGATTAAATCAAGAAGTTCATTTTCCTCTGACTCTCAGCCAGCGCAACTATTCAGCAGGGCCAAAATATTACATCATAGACAACAACTAAACATCTTGAAAACATTAACAATCAGAACACATAAATATGAAATGCATATGACTTCAAGATATAACAAAAGAGTAAAGTGCTATCAATCTTTAGCATGTTAAGTTTCCACAACTCTGCTCCGTCCTTCACCTGAGTGTCATTGGACGAGACAGACAGTCTGTCATCAGGCAGCGAGGGGGTGAAGCTGGCAGAAATAGGCGTGCCGGGGATGCCATTGGCATGGACGTGTTCGCTGTCGCTACCCAGGGTGCTCTCGTCCTCCAGGCAGCTCTGGGTGCCCTCCGTCACCGCTTCAGCCGGCTCCGACTCCGCCGGCTCGCCCTCGCCACCAGACTCCTTGGTGTCAGAGCAAAGGTTTGTGGGGTCCAAGCAATGCCCTGTGGTGATGATGGAGCAGGGAGGAGTCAGATTGATTGAGTTGAACACCTTGAAACATCCTCTACCAGGGCTGCAAGTTTTATGACCAGCAAAGGCAACATTAAACTGTCAGATCTTAATCTGGAGTCTGACGTGATGTTCTGGTCAAACACAAAGAGGGACAATGACAGTGGCACATAAGTGAACAGCATGTTCAACAGCATGTAAGAGACCTTTGAGGTTAAGGAAGGATACTAGAGCGTATTTCTGCTTAAGATCCCCCCGACCATTAAAGCCTGTTTGTTAAATTGCTGCTCAAGGGTAAAAGTGCATCTGAAAAAGGAAGCCAAAGCACTATTCTTTTGTGTGTACATGTTAATAAAGATTTTTTGCAGCCATAGAAGAATAAAGCCTTTTTTTAACTTTTGCACACAAAGACAGAGTGCTTTGCCTTCTTTGTCAGCATCTATGGGAACTTGAGGGAGTTTGACCTGACCTAAAATTATAGCACAGCCATAGGAGCTTGGGTTTCTTAAGAGAGGGCTGAGTTTCCGGGTTTGGAGACTTTTGGGTCTCCTTTCAGACACATTTTATAATCAGAGAGCTTATTCATCAAACAGGAGGCACCAGCCTAGAAGCACAGTTTGCTTGTCACTTGTACACTGAGGTTCAGCTTGTATAATCAGTAAAGTGCACCTCTCTCCTTTTTCCATATGCATTTGAGAAAGGAGAGAGCAAATAATGTGAGGGGAAATTATACTTGTAGCTGATTCCAGGGCTTAGCTGCATTCTGCTAGGTCACTAAATTTTCAAGGGTCAGTTTTGCATCAAATTTTGCATCTGGTAGGGAAGTGCATATTCAAATAGCCCATATTCTACAGAAATGTCAAAGACAGCAAACAAAAGGTGAGCAAGCTGAAAAAGGTTCAAAGGAGCTGCACTGAACAAAGAGCCCTTGTGGCTGAAGTACTTGAACTTGCTGATCATTGAGCTGCTAATGCACCGAGACAAACACACTCACTTGATAGTTACTTTAAGGAGGGCTGCACAAGTAATCTTTCTTTTGTGCTTGTGCTTTTATTTTCTTAAATTAGCTGAATGACTCCTACAACATCAGTATTACAAATGTGCCTATAAATAAAGGTAATTATGATTTTAAGACTCTCTCAGGGGATAATTAGCCACTGCCTTTAAAAAATATATTATTACATTACCTATCTATTTTTATGCATACAGAACACATCTCACCTCCTGCAACAGTGTTGACCACCTCCTGCAGAATACTCTGGACGATTTCCTGGGCTTTCTCTTCATAGTTTGGGGACTCTTCATCCTCTTCCTGACCTGCCTCTGGACGCTGCTGGTTTGGTGCATCTTAACAACACACACACACACACACACACACACACACACACACACACACACACACACACACACACAGACAGTTTAAGAAAACACACTCACCCTCTTTATTGAGCTAAGCATAGTGCTTTCTGAGCCAGCGTGCCTACAGTTACAATATGATTGACAGACTATTTTTAACCCTGCTCTTCATACTCTACACAGCTCGGTGAATGAGCCATTGTAGTGCTGAATGTGGTGTCAAATGTTTGCCACAGTAAACACTGGTTCTGGCTGCTTTCTTTTCTTTGAATGAAACTGCACATGATGCCAAGAGGGAGGCTTTTATCGTGCATATTCAGGGTGTTCATTGTTACTCTAGGTGTTTTTACTGGCAAACTTATCAGCCCAGAATGTACATACAGCTCAGGGTAAATGAAACATGTAAAATATATGCTCCTAAACATTTCTGTGGATGTTTATGAAGTATGTTTAAATAGTTTTAAGACACACTTCAACTGCATTTTGCTTCTGAATATTGATGTTTTCTACTATCATATGTGAAAGATGAATTCAAAATTGCAAACCAGTGGGGTCAATATAAAATCCAGGACAATAAGGAGTCTTACTCTGTGCTGCTGCGGTGGCTTGATCTGCCTCAGTCTGTTCATTTTCAGCCACACAGAAATCAGAACCATTCTCTGGATCTGGGCTCTCGTAGACAGGCCCCTGCTCTCCCTGCTCCTCCTGCTCCCTCTGCTCCTCCTGCTCCCCAGACACAGACCTGCTGCTGCTCTCCGGGGCGGGTGTCGAGGGGGTGGACGGGGTGGATGGGATGGTGATGCTGGGAGTTGGAGGGCTGACAGGCCCGTTGGCCTCCTGGGCCAGACCCTTGGCCGGCGGGTGGATGGGAGTCTGGGGGGAGTCCGGCTCAGTGTGCTGGGTGACCGGGAGTGCTGCCGGTGACGCTCTCTCTCCAGCTGCTTTGCTTCCTGCAGCTGCGAAGGGGTGGGACACACACACACGTACAAAAAAATAATAAAAACAAAACAAAACACATACGCAGACAATACACACAAAGAACAGGAAGAGCATTCAAAGAGCAAGCACATGCAACACACACATACACACAGAAAAAGACAGGTTAAGACTATGTAAACAAACTCATAACAGCAATTACAAGTTTGAACAGCCTGTCTAGATTCCCTGATGGCTCACTGAACCCAAAGCAGAGCCACAACACTTCCTGATGTCAAAGCAGAGAGCAAAAGACAACGGTTTTCAGATTTCTTTTCGAGAATGTTTTTAACATCTAGAGTGTGTCAGCATACATTAGATGTGTGTTCTTACGGAAATGTATATGAATCTGCACTCACTGAGAAGTAGGACATGCTACTAAAACAGCGATGAGACAAACTTTGTGGCTTCATGCTGGCTTGTGTGAACTGGGTCTATGTCAGTTCACTGGTGGCAGAAGGTGTTTCTGATGGAAAATGGCTCATACAGCCATGTCCTGGCTGATGTGTCATGGCTGACATGTGTTACCACTGCTCTTGATACGGAGGACTGGAAAGTGTTGCTGTGCTTTAGCTTGGTAGGTCTCGAGTGGAAACTGGGTCATGAGACATTTGCACACGGTTTGTGGCCTAAAGAATATGTGATGTTAGTGAATATCGTGTTATTTCAGATAATAGATGGCTTGATTGCAGAGGTAAAGCCTGGTTTTGAGCAGAGTAAAACTATCTCTATTCCAGATCTCTGCTGATCTCGGAGGGAAAAAAAAGTACTTCTATGCACAGTTACACACTTCGCTATTTCATAGCAGACACATATACAAGTTCCAAAAAAGAGAGCAAACAATTACAAGCAGTGGAAGTTCTCTCAGCCAAGCTAAATTAACAGCAGCCCATGGTGCATTTTCAATCCAAGTGCATTTGTAGATTTGTCGGGCAGAAATGTTAAAAAAAACAAAAAACAAATTATAGACTTGAGTGACTCGAAGAGAAAAAGCACAGTAACTAAAGAGAGACATGGGTTACAGATGGGAACATGAACAGTGTGACACATTTACAAAACAGTGGTGATAGATGGAGATCCTTCTGTCTACAGCACACTAGCTTTTCAATTAATAACTGTAATTAACAGCATAAATCAGCCAAGTGCAGGGACACCGATGGCAAATGTGGATCTGTTTCAGTGAAGCAGTCAGTCTCATCTCATTTCTTGCCACAAGTCACAATTATGCAATCTGGTTCATGCCATTTCTTCATACAAAGTCTCTTAAGGCGAACCAAAACATTTCACATCTACTGAATGCACAAACTCCTGATATTAAATCCATTATGTCTTGTTTTTAAAACCACACTTCCAGAATCTGTTCGACTCTAATTAAATGAGCCTGCTGCTATTGTCGCATTTAAATGCAAGCAAACTGAATTCAATGACACGGCATTCTGAATGAAACAATTAGTATTGAATATGAGCAACAGTAACAAGGCCAGACAACGCACCTCGGCTGGAGGGGACAGGCGAGGCAGCGCAAACAAACTAAGCTCATTATTTAAATGCCACCTCAGTCGGATAGTGAAGGCTGAGTCTGTGTGAGAGTGAGCCAGACAAACACTGTGCATGTGTGTGTGCGTGTGTGTGTTATCATACCATGCTGAGCTGCAGTCAGGAGGATGCATCTACACACAAACACAGAAAGTGGATCTCCCTGTGCAGCAGCACAACACTATGCAGGCAGTGACAACACAACAATAGGCCTCTGCCTCAAAGTCTGCCTTGTCTCTCTATCTCTACCCCTGACTGCTTCTTTATATTTTCTCTGTCTGGGTCTGACTCAATACCAGTCACTCATTGTTCTAAAAGAACTATATTAGGCCTTTGGAGAAATGAAACACAACAAAAAGCTGTCAGGAATGAGACAGGCGTAGCTGACCTGCGATAAAACGTTTTCCAAGCCCAGGTGTGAATGTAAACTAAAATGTAAATTGGTGCAGGAAAGCGAGATGATTTGTAGGCAAGTCAACAAAAGCCACGGCAAGCATATGGTGGAAAGAGTACACAGCATACCCGCTCCTGTGCAGTGTAGGAGCAAAGGAAGTGGACAGATGAGTGCACGAATGGATGAGGATAAAGCTTAATGCGCAAACACAGATACACAGAGAAGAGTTTAAGAGTTCTGATCAGGCAAGTCACGGCAGTCCTGCACGCTTTACCTGGCGGTCACGCTTTCTGGAGGCCAGAGACCAAGATAGCTTGTGATTTGTAAGCTATGTGTCCAAAAGGAAGGGAGGGAGGCAGGTGAGGAGGGGAAAAGTGTCATTCAAAAAGAAAAAGATGACATTAGAGCAAGCTTGTTTTTTTGGAAAAAAACACCTATAATGTCCCTCTGGACACAAAGCAAACAGTAGACTTCAATTAAATCAGGAATAGGTGGTTTGAGTAAACCATTGAGCAGAAAGCTTTCCCACAGAATATAATGCCTTTCATTAAATTAAAATCCAATCTGACTCTACGCCAAAACACTTTTAGATGTTGCTAATTTGTTGCAGCATTTTTAAAGTGCAACCTCGCAGGTTCTTGATTCTAAAAATTGCCGTTCCTGAAAACATCTCCTTGTCTTTAGTGTCAAATCTCATCAGAGAATGGCTCAAGGGAGGAGTTGCCCTCTCTCTCACTTTTGTGCATCTGTCTACATAGACATCATTCTGTGTTTACAAGTGCGTGTTTCCGGACGGTTGGACATACTGCTTGATTCTCCATGCGCGCAAAGATGACGTTGAGCATCTGCGTGAGCGTGGCCTTGGCCGTGGTCTGGTTGATGAGGTTCTTGCTGGCCAGGTAGATGTTGTAACACGTGCGGACGGCCTGCAGCACGGTGCCCTCGTGGATTTCTATGTGCTGGGAGGTCACCGCTGTCAACAGAGCCTGGAGGAAAGAGGGAAGGCAACACGGCAGGTGTCAGAGGCAAGACTTGCAGTCACCAAACCTTTATCTTGTACATCTTATCTTGAAAATACTTTACAGTCAGTGCAGAGAATCCTCTGATTGGTTGACTTGGGCCACATGATTGACCCAATAAGCTACCCCTAAGTTATTTTTCTTGGTTGTTGGTGCAGGTGACAAAAAATTCATAAATAAATACAATGTATGTGCAAAAGGCAGGATTTTAACACACAATTGTCATTTTTTACTTTTAAATTACTTTACGTACATGTTTTATTATGACAAAGTTATTTCAAAACTTTTTGAATGGGCCACAGAAAAATCTGCACACGTAACCTCACCACTTGCCAAATTCCAATACATCTCTGAGGCCTTTTTCACACATGTGCTCGACTCTATAAACGCTGTGGAAATTTTACACATCAGTGTCAAAAAGAGCCCTGAATCCTACTGGTTTACCTGCTCAGGACCTGGTTAACACAGCAAGTCTTCACATGTGAATCATTAACAGACATGTGAGGGAAAAATTTCAAGTTAGAGAACAAATGTGAGCAGATTTTTTAAGATATGTTTTATCTTAAGATCTCAAGAGATCACAAAAAGGATCATTGGTCATTCACACCAAGTGCTTAAAGGATCCAGTTAAACAGATTTAGCTACAAAATATAGAATATGTGAGGAAAATAAAGATGGTGACTTAGATATTTTCTATTGTAAAAGTTGCAGCAGTATTGCAAATGTCTTATCTTACTGATGATGAAATTGATGAACACATTTCAAAAAAGGCTTTTACAGCTTGTTGTCTGCTGATGAACAGTATTTCAACTGCAGCCTTTAAGACGGTAAATGTTCTGCTACCTTTGTCCCAACATTTTCTAATTCACGGTGACTCTCCAGCAGTGACGACAAAACAAATCAACCAACCAACGAACAACAAAAAAATCAATCTAGAAGAATCAGACTGATATTTTTATGTATGCGTCATCTCAGGCCGGATGATTGTAGGCCACACTTTATTCAGCGACCTTTATAAAGGTCACAAATACTAGAAATATAAATACTTTAAATATAATTACACTGTTTACTTTAGTTTAGAAGATGTGGCAAAATTGCAACAATCTCCACTTCACACTTTAATCGCCTAGTTAGAGCTCGTCTCCCTGGAATTTATCTCATTTCTAACGTAATTACACACCAACTAAATTAGTCTTCTCAAATGAAATATTGACTCACAAGCTAAAATAATGTTTGAGAACTATAATGGCGAATTAAAGCGTTCTAAAGTTGGTAGAGTATCTGTGTAATGAAGTGCCATGTTTCAGTAGACGGGGACAGCAGCACACCTTAATAATCTGCAGCTGCACGCCCTCATCAGTCTGCGGCCCCTGGAAACAAGCGCAGATGGTCTCGATGATCCTGTCGATGAGCTTCTTGCCCGGGGCCGTGCTGTCCGGGGCGCTGCCTGTCAGGTGGCCGTACGCTATCAGCTTCTACAAGGCAAATACAAATGCAAACACACACATACAAAGACGACTTGTGATGCTTGGGAACACGACCTGCTCACCTTTCTTGTCACTTTTTCTGCACAATGACTTTAGTGAAAACACTGCTTGAATGTATATTTTTAGTTGTCTCTCAACCTGACACTGCAAATAAAGAACCCAATCCCATACAGAAACACTCATGCAAACATCTGGGGGTCTGCAGTCCGGCTTGTCCCGCCACTGACCTGTAAACAGTCCAGCGAGGTGATGACGATGCGGGGACATTTGGACTGACATGCCAGCTCAAACGGCAAGAAGTACTTGTCGGCTTCAATGAAGTTGGTCTTTGATTTGATTGGCGGTAAAGTGCTGGAACCCGATTTGCCGTCTCCACTGGGCGGACTAGGAAGGAACAACATCGCAGGGGAAAAAAAAAAAGAGAGATAACTGTGAGATAAACACAGTGATCGCACGGTCCAGTCTGTCAGCTGGAGTCACCGGAAAAGAAGCAGGGTTCAGAAATCAACCTGACACACTCACACTCCCCTTGACATCCAGGCATGACCAACAGAGCATGAAAAAGTGAGTGAGTGGCATGTTTCACTGAACCTCTTCTCCTCCACAGTTGTACCAGGACATTAAATGTGCTAAACCTAAAAACCCTGCCGCCTGCTCCTCAGGAAAAACTGTAGTAACAAAATCTTTATTACACTGAATTTAATGTAGTGCCTGACTGCTTCAAATTTCTCACTTGATCTCTCTTAGGGAGGGGCGTTAATCCCTGAGGTTTGCTCTTCAGGCGCAGACCTCGCCACGTGTTCATGCTGACAAAGCATCTCCCGGCCTCTGACTAAATCTTAAATCAAATGAAGCAGCTATTATTTTTTTTTCCTCTGTATTTTAAAGACCGGAGACGTAGACATAAAGTATGGACCATTGCTTTCAGCGGCCATGTGTCTACAGCTTCCACCGAGCACAACCACCACACCCAGACTGCACTCGCTGGAAGAAGAGAAGAGCAGAGAGAGGGAGGGAGGGAGACAGATAGAAAGGGAGGGGTTGCATTGTTTATGTCCTAGCGATGAAAAAGGATGACTCCAGCTCTTTTCAGAGGGACGACCTCCCTGAGTATCGCGGGGCACGATCACAGAGAGAAAGTGAGGGAGAGAGGAAGGATGAGGTGTCTTGTAAAGGAAGGCAAGGGGGATAATATGTTATAAAGAGAGCTATTTGAAAACAAAAGAGGGAAGAGGCATTGAGTAAGATGAATTACAGAGGAATTAGAGAGAGATCAGGAGATCATAGAGAGAAAAAAAGAGGAAGGGAGGAAGAGCTTAGTAAAGGAAAGGAATAAAAAAAAAAAAATAGTACAAAAGATATCTGAAAACAAAAGAGGAAACAGACACATAATAATAAGCTACAGTCCAAATATAAAAACACAGAAATTTAGAAAAATGTGCATCTATTTATCATCCCTCTCATCATTCTCGAAACCATTTGGACAACAAGATGAAAGCGGAGCTGTGATTCATCTGTGCGGTGCGACCCGGCCTCCATCTCTCTCTCAGCCATTGTGCCGCGTGTCTCCAGGGAGCTCGTCTCCTCTGGCTTATTCCAGGACTCCCTGCTTAATGTCAGCTCCCCTCTCCCTTATAATCAGCCCAGCGTCAGACTTAGCCTGCTCATAAAACATAATAAGGCCATTAACTGGGTTTCAGTCAGACAGCGGGGTCTACATTGACGACTCCCTGGTGCTATCTCTGGGTGCTTCATTTGAAGCCAGCAGCCTGTATTTTGTCCTGGAAGGGACGACAGATTTGTACGGTAGTAAATTAATATAATATCAATATGAGGATGTTTGATTAAACGTCGCCTGGTATTCAATTATAGTAATGTGTCTTAAATGTTGAGCTTGACACTTCAACCTTGATCCTGGAAACAGCAGTTGACAAAAACCATAACGCTGACTCCACTCAAGGTCCACTTACTCTCTGGAGCTTTTGACCACACTGTACTGTATCACATGGTTTTCATCGGCAGTTCAAGTTTGCTCAGTTGTCACAGAGCTGCTGAAGGAAGAGTTCGACATTCTGGGAATTGTGATTATTTGCTGTCCTCTGAAGAGTAAGATAAGAACATCAATACCTCCTGAGTCTCCACTGGTTCTCTGCCAACCTCATTGTGATGATAAGACTCCAGGAAGCCGGCCCATGAAATAATCCAGCACATAACCACCCATGACAGCGTAGTGTGTCCTTTTTACACTTGCATGGATTAAATAAATGAGCTGTTTACCCATTTTTCCAGTCTTTGTGCTAAACTAATCTTACCATTTTTTCCTTAAAACGATTTCCCAAGATGTCTAACTGTTCCTTTTACTGTACCTGCTTTAAGCCAACAAGGATGTGAACGCCTGAAAGTGCTCAGAATAAGTAAAAGTTGAACATCTAGTCTAGGACAAATGAGCAAACTTAATCTGCTGATGAGGACTGTGCAATGCAGACGTAGATCTTAAACGTTATCTTTTGCAGGTTAGTTAAAGGTTATTTTGAAAGCATTTCCTATATCACCAATATTGATTCCCATAATATATCAATATTTATGTTTTTTCTTCAATATCCTGGTATATGCTCATCTATCTAAGGATTTCTCTAGTGATAGTTACAGAAAATCTGCCATATCAAGACGTATATTTTTATGATGATAAAAAAATTACACATAATGTGATAAATATTGCAAACTGCTACTGTTGAGATTTTGAAGATGTCCTTGTTAAATCTGGCCTCGTATGTGGCTATGCTGCAGACTGAATGCACGCAGGGAAACAATTTAAATAGGACTGCAGGCTCACAAAAAAAAAAAGTATATTTGTATTCCTGAGTAGAACTGCCAGACTATTGCATCCGTTTCACATGAAAAATAGGTGAGAGTTGTAAAGTACCTGAGATGAATCTGGAAGCAGTGGGGGTTTTATGAGCTGGGTGTGGCTGCACATAGCTTCTACATCTATCTATCTTTGATCTCGAAGTGCTAACCTTAGGGGCTAAATTTGAATGAAGCTGGTCACTGGTAATGATGATTTGGAGAGAATGGAAAAGCTGGAGAGGAATAATGGGCAGTGAATAAGGAGGATGGAAGGAGGGTAAATGGTGTGGGATAGAAATGTAAGAGTGAAATAGAGGGATGGGGAAGAGGAGAGGTGGCACTCATGCTACGTTTCATTCCAAAGCCCACATCACCTGGCAGCCCATACACGAGCACCACACACACACACACACACACACACACACACACACACACACACACACACACACACACACACACACACACACAGAGTCTCACGAAGTTCAGCATTAGGCAGGGGTTCGTGGAGAAAGCCATTAATGAGAAGGCAAGGGGCTGTTGGGAACAGGCCAGGCAGCGAGACACAAACAAAAACACTCTGGAGGCTGTGCATGCTCTCTCACACACACACACACACACACACACACACACACACACACACACACACACACACACACACACACACACACACACACACACACACTTCTAATCCCCTTTCTTAGTCTGAACACAGGAGAAAGCAACAGAGAGGCTTGCAGTTGAGCCATGAATTTTACAGAGCCTGAGTCTGAGCACGCAGAGACAGAAAACCCATTAAATGACACTCGATGCCTTTTTGTGTTACGTAATTAATCAATGGCTTACCTTAGTTTTTCTGATTCCTCTTTGATTTCCTCTGAAAGAGAAAAAACAGAAATGGAAGAGATGTTAAATTAGTCAGGTATTAACCTTGGGGAATGTAAATTCTGCAGCATTTTACTCAGCTAATGATACCATGGGGAGTGGAGCACACACCAGGCCTAGCAGCACACGAGACTTATTTATGAGTGGCGGCTTTTAGAGAATCTTCTCTAAACACTCCTAAATGCACAACTTGAGTGTTTGCACCTCAAATCAGATGATGTTTTTTAGAGCCTTTTAGGGAGCTGAGGGTGTGCGTGTGTAGCTGATTCCAAAAAAGTTGACATATACAGTTGAAAACAGTATGATTTTCCACAGGTAAAACAGGTTCATTGGTAACAGGTGATAGTATCATGATTGGGTATGAAAGGTTCATCCTGGAAAGGCTCAGTCGTTCACAAGCAAGGATGGAGAGAGGTTCAACACTTTGTCAAACACATGATTGTAGAAAGGAGATTACTACATGGGCCGCTGTCGATTAACACAGTTTGTTTGCAAATGATTGCATTCACTTTATTATTTACATTTTACACTTTCTCAGAATCTGAGTTGTATAGCTGCACATATTTGACATGTTTTGTACTCTAGAGGCAAAGACAAGCACTTAAAAGCATTAAAGCAGAGAAATGTGTGCAGTGTGTTTTCGCCCAAATGTTACTGTGTCCTCATGGTGACGAGCTTGTTAACGTCCCACCACCGAGCAGACAGGAGCCTGGTTAATGTATTGCCTCAGCTGCAGCTCAGCCAAAGAAATGTAATCATTATTCACTCTGCGCCGTGTCCGTGAGCCAGGCCAACATTTGTGTTTATTTCACAGATCTCCAGGCATGAAAGCAGTTGTATGAACTTGCTGAGCACTGGCACAGAAGAGCAGGGAAAAAAAAAAAAAAAAAGACAGACACACAGAGGGAGGGATGAGAGAGACAGAGACAAAAATAGAGCTCGAGCGAGCGAAAGAGAGGCCAATTGGTACTAGACATTAAAGGGGGGGCTTCAATGAGGAAGCTTTTAAAAACACAGTGGCAATCGTCAAAGTCCTCACAGAATTGCACCAGCCTGCGATGGTTGGGAAAAACCTCAGTAATGCAATGACAGCCCAATTATTTCAATGCTGGAAGGCTAACAGTCCTTTCAAAGAATTCCACTTGGTGAGAATATTTAGCACTTAACGCTCCGTGGAATTAGATTTAAGGCTGGTTTCAACCGTGTTTTACTGTACTACCCACGAGGGGACAAAGTCGTGAGCAGAAGAAGGAAAAGCCAAGTGTCGCTTTTGATTTCGGACTGTCTGATGCTGATTTACACATCCAGTTACATATATGCAGTCGCAATTGGCCTACAGGATTTGTGTGTGTCCCTGTGGATCCAAATATGAGGACACGACATCCAAGCACATATCTTTTCATGCCATTATTCTGAGGCAGACTGAACAGGGTTTGTGGATCCTTGACCCAAGTCTCATCTATCATTAAGTTCTGTGCTGCAATGTCTGAGTGTGTGTGTGTATGCTCCACATAGTGTTCTGATGGCTGTGCTGCATTGGGCAACAAATCAGAAACAGCTGATAGATCAGGTAGGATATCGGACTAAGTGACTAAATTCAAAGCCTTGCACACACGAAGCAGGGATTCCCAATGATTATTCTTATAATTGATTAGTCTGTTAATTATTTTTCTATAAATCAGTTAACTGTTTAATCAATAAAATGTCCCAGAGCCTGAGGTGACATCTTAAAAATGTTTGTTTTGTCCCACCAGTAAACAAATTTAGATATTTCATATTTGGTATTTCTCTTGATAAATGATTAACCAATTAACAATAGATTTGCAACTAACAATTATTTGAATGATTGATTAATATTTGAAGATTATTCTCTTCTTTAATTGATGTCAGAAAATTGTGAAAACTGCCAATCGCAATTTCTCAGAACTAAAGCTGACAAATTCAAATTGATTATTTTGTTCAAAAACCAACATTATTTAATTAGCTAGCATATGTGACAAAGAAAACCACCAAGTATTCACATTTTAGAAGCTGAAGTACAAGAATGTAAAAAACTTGTTTGGAAATACGTGATATTTCTAATGGCTGAGACAACAGCAGATACTCCCAACATTTCTTCTACAGAACATGCACTGAATTTGACTTGATGGATAAATAGATGCTGGACCTGAACTGCACTTCAGCTGCCACAATAAGATGGAGGGGCATCATCCAATCTGAGATGAATCCAACTCTGGGCTCAAGCCGACAGACTGATGCAGTCAGCGTGTATGAAGCAATGAGATTTAACAGGAACAAACAAAAACAGAGAGATGAGAGACAGAAACACTCAGATAGAGGTGGATGTACTCACAGATAGAAGACACAGCTAATGAACTTGTTATGATGATGACAACTTGCTCATATTGGCTTTGACCTTCTGGTTTTAATTATAGGAAACAATTTTGGAAAACCTCTAATTACCTTGTGCCATCGCAACTGTTTCAGTGCAGATAAACATAATTGAATGAATACATTTTTAAACCATAATGTTGGTATGACCTGTACCACACATATTGTTCAAAGTAAGGTGTTTAAAATGTCATATTTGAGATGCGGGAACAAGTAAATGTTTTTGCTTGATGAATGACTGCAACAATAAATCAATTATCAGAATTCATTTTCTGTTGAACTAATCCATTGACTGTCACTGTCACAAATACAGATGCTCATGAATATTTACTAGAGTAATCCTCTCTCTGTGTATTCCCTTCAACTTTGACAACCAATCAGCTCCAGAGGTCTTTTCCACCCAAGTGAATAATCAGTACAATCCGATCTTTCATCTCTCCCAGCTATCCTTTCACTTTAGCTCGAGTGCTGCACAAAGCTTAAGATCATAGAGCTGGACCCGAGAGAAAACCAGTGCAATATCATACTGCACTGCACGCTACAGAGAACGAAAAAGCCGCCTGTCTGTCTGTCTGTCTGTCTCTCTCTCTCTTAGTGTCTGCACACGTCTGCTGCTCTGTAGTCTATAATATAAAAGTTACAGCAGGACTCTAGAGGTCTCCTTTCCAGTATGTGTGAAATTACAAACTTGCACTGACCCGGGCTTTTCCACTTTTAATATTTGCTTCACGTCATATGATGTCTGAAGCACAGGGTTTTCAGATTGATGCAAATACACACACAAGTCAAAGAAGAAGACAGGCGGGAGCAGACAGTTTGATGGGAGGGGTGGGGACTGTCATATTGACTGTAAGTAACCGTCAGATAATTAGTTTGGTGTGTCAGGAGTGTGCTGATGAGGAATTGTCACCCCAGGATTTGAACGGTGAAAGCAGGCGATGGTGGGTTTTCGGTGATGAGAGAGGAGAGATATATAAGAGCTGGATGCGCCTGGGACTGGGCAGACGCAAGCCGCAAATTAAAGCCGTGTGAATCACGACTCATCTGCCAGCTACCGCTTTCAAAACACACACACGGTTACACGGTGCCGACATATGCCGGGAGGCAGGCTCAGACAGCCGAGTGGGACACACACACACACACACACACACACACACACACACACACACACAAACCTTAACAAGTGTTTATTCATTTACATGTCATTTTTGACCAAATTAGTCATGATATAATCCTAACAAATGCTGCAGCGAATGAACCCAGTATATAAAAGAGAAAACAGGAGAGACATCACAAACCGGCTCATCATAGTCTGATCAGGTGCCTCAAAATAAAACAAATACTAAAAAATTCAAGAGGCCAAAAATACTTGATGGATAGAAAAGAACATAAACATAAAACATCTTCAAAAAATAGTTGGTTGAACACACACACACACTTCTTCTGAACAAGCTTCTCATTCCTCTTTTGCCACTTATGTATCCGACATCACTGTCCCTGTACCTCAGCTCTGCAGCGGCCATACAAAATACAGTTGACCTTGAAGATGTCGTGTTCGGTGCCCTGATTTGTCCCAGGGCTCTGGTATTATCAAAGGAGAAACAGCGACGGCGGCAGTACTACATTGGACTGGTTAAAACCTCGCCCGCCACCGCTGTCACACAGGACGACAGTGATGCAGATGAAACCGAATGGCTTTCAATCTAATGAGTCCACATGAAAAAGACTATCGGCCCACTGAGGGGCTTTTGTTGAAAACTTGGAAAATGCGAAACTGAAACTTGCAAAACTGACCCCCGCAAAGCCCAAAATTGATCCCTCCACACATCCTCTACTCTCCTATTACATCTTAAAAACATACTTTCAGAGAAGTCGAAGCAATTTTGTGAAAATGCCACTGTGAAAATAAAGTCAATCACTCCACTTTGTCGAAACTGATGCAAAGAATCTCTTAAAAAATTGATCTGCAGGATGGAAAGAAATTGAAAGTGCGACAACAGAAGGGGTACCAATAGCAGCGATGATAGTGGATAATGAATTAGAAAATAAGATGGTAAACAAAGATAACCCATGGATTAATATATCATTGAAGCCCTGGCAGGAGACAGCAAAATTACACGGATTAGGTGATTCATCTAAACTGTTACCATGGTGTGCTTGTGATACGGAATTTGTTCCAATACATCTAATGATAGATTGCAAAAATGAATGAGGAAAAAATCTTACTAATTATTATGCATTTATTTGAATCCTTAGAGAAAAAAACACAGTCTGGACAAAATGATTTCTATAGATTCTTCTGCAGTATTTCATGAAATCATGAAAATATTCTTGTCAATATCCAAATCCACAACATGTAATAAGATCCTTCTGCAGTCCAAGTCTGAGAATTCACTGTATATGAAAGAGAAGTGGGAAAAGGAGGGAAATTTTAATATTTCAGTCGAGGGCTGGAGGAGAATATGTCAAGCAAAATGGAATTCAACTAGTTCGACGACATGGTGAGAATTCTGCTGGAAAATTATTGAAAGGTGTTTTTTTTTATTATGCCCTTGTAAAAACATCAGAGGAGTCGTGGTAGATGTGGAAGGCTATGTGGGATATATGACGACAAACACTTCCAGGTTTCCTGTTATAAAGCCTCATTGTCAGGTAATTCATTAACATATTAACAACGGATTTGGAGTCGACATGGCTTTTATATGCGATATCAACATGGGCGACATCTCATTTGAAGGACGCAATATCAAAGATAAGAAACTGGTACAAATGCTAAAAGGCTGTCAAGAGGAAGTGGCTAAAAGCAGAACCACCCGCCATTAATGAACGGATATAAATAATATATATAATATATATTATGGAAAGGTTGTCATTTTCCCTAAAAGTCCAAAAAGATTTTTTCTGTGGATTTGAAACCAAATGAACTGAGTACATTACACCTATAAAGCCAGACTTCAGCTGCATAAGAGAATAGAATAGAATAAATGAGTGGCAATATAAGGTGATTTATATTATTTCATTGCATCCAACAACTCTCTCTTTCTTCATTTTCCCAACCTTCAACCCTTTGTAGTATCTAAGGTGAAAGCCTCCCATGTTCAACTGTAAATAATTAAAGCTGGTGTTAGAGCCAGGCTGTAAAATGGTTATCAAACGTACCGTAATTTTTTTTTTAAAGTCTTCACAATGCTATGTGAATCTACTTGCAGTAATACTGATACTGATCATGTAAAATGATGAAATGCTTTCCTAAAATAAAAATAAAATTAAAAAAAGGATTTGCATGAGAAATTTGTGTGCTATAATTTTCCAACCCTATACTTAACACTGAATTTGCTGGCTTGACAATGTCTGTGCTGATGCAGATGAGAGCAGGATTATTAGCCCTCTGCATGCTCCCCTTAAAACAAACTGAGAGTGAAATACTTCTTTTACCAAACAACAGTGGGGAATTGTCATATATATAAGACACCTATTTCACTGACCAGATACATTAGAGGGAGCCATCCTGCTCTCCTGTGAGCTATAGCCCTGACCAGACCTCAACACAGAGCCTTTGAGAGCTACATAATGTATGAGAGCAGCCTGCTAAGTCCTGAATCACCTCAACCATTTCCCATCTTCAAGCTACTTTTTCCTCTTACCCTGACTTTGACCCAGATCCTTACAGTAGACGACAGTAAGACATTAAGCGAGCCTTAATGTCAGCACATCAAATCCCCCCTTGGAGACAGTCATTTTAGGCCTACATTTAACTTTTCTTTCATCATCAAGAGACAAGTGGGTCAGATACATGTAGAAATTTCCTTTCTCCCCGGCTGTATTATTGCATTGGGCTACAGCTGCGAGTGCTTGAGCAGCCGTGTCCGCAAAGAGCAGCCCTGACCAAAGTCAGTCCAGATACAGTGTGAGTGTGAGCCTTTTACTCTGGCTTCAGTTTGCCCAGAATCCTATATACCCTGAGGTTGTCGTCTATTCAAGGGGCCCCTAAAGCTGCCTCTAAGCTGGGGAGAAGGTCAGTCAAAAGCTGGCTAATCATTTCTCCACTCTGCTGTGGAGTGACTGCAGTCTCCAAGCCTGGATAAAGACAAGAGCGGGCAGAGAGAGATTTCTGAGAGCTAGCAAGTGTACAAAATGGACATGCATGAATGCGGCAGGGTGTAGGCGCACACTCCAGTCAGGTACTTCCCCACTGTCAAGATACATTGCAGCGCCTACAGTATAAACAGCCTTTGTCCTCATGATGGGGAAATAAAACACTTCCTGAATTTCAGAAAACATTCAGCCGCGCAACCTCGACTACTGTCTTGATACTGTGACACGCATGAAATGATATTACAAAACTTTATTGTACTGAGTGGCAGAAGTAAAGAAATGGGGAGGGGGGTCAGTGGATCAAACCATTGTGAGGCAAAGGGTGGCGATTGTTTGAAATCTAAAAACACATTATTAAGTGTTTATAATCAGCACAAGTGCTTTCATTGTGTATTATTGTGTTTACAGTGATATATTAAGGTGGACAAATTATATTTTTCCCAGTTTGGAGGGGTCATGTCCCCCTCTCATTTCCACCTATAAGGATGCACATAAAAGTTGCTGAGTCAATGCTGCCAACTATTATGACACATATCCTCCTTGGAACTATATTTATTATTGGGTATCTCCATGTCTAGTGGAGACAACACTGCACAGACATTCAGCCTTTGTGGCAGACTTATTAAAGCATTACAGCCCAGGTCCCTCGGTACAACAAAGTCTGATATGCGACACCTGAACGATAAGGCCCTCTGTGAAAAATGCATGAGGTGATGACGACATCGAGAGAAAAGCCTCGGCACCGCAGCCCAGAGTCAGCTCACGCAAAACAACCACATGCCACCTACGTCAGCATAATAAAATGTTGCACTTGCATGGAAAACAAACAGTATGTATGGTACATGTGTGATTAGTCCCGTTCTGCACTGTATGAAGACTAGTACAAGTGAAAGGTAGTGAAATCATATGAGATGCATGGCTGTTATTATAAGAAAAGAAAGACACAACAACCTCACTGTTTCAGGTGACAGTGTGTGACAGAGAAGCTGGGATAAACACAACCTGATCTAGACTGACACACGGCAACATCACACACAGATGCTGAACTTGACAGTGAGCAGAGACGGCTTTCTGGAACGCTTTGTGTAATACATGTTTCAAAGGGGCTTATCGGTGATCCCTTCAATCACGCTTACACTCAGCTACAGCAAAAGCTGATCATGGCTTAGATATTGAGTGCACAATGGTGTAGTCAGCCTCTTAGGATGCAAATGTGCAGTTGTAATAGATAAGGCTTGTGAATCAGCGATGGGAGTTTCTGGGTAGTCTGAAGCCAAAGGTTAGAATCAGGACTGCAGGGCTACCACTTTGAATCTTGAGAATATCTGGAGGAGAATCTCAGCCAAGTGAATGAGAAATGGTCTCCTCTCATGCAGCAACTACTACCAAAAGCCCTGGAGCACTGCAGTTTACACCCTATTGCTCCAAATGTGAGTTTATGTATCTGGATGAAAGTAAACAGTGTTGCTAACACACATGCGTGCATATTCATTAAACCTTCACTGAGTAAACAAACACCAAAGAGAGGCTCAGACTTTACTGTGTTTGCTAGGGGCTGAAGCTCAAAACACGTGATGATGAATTTTAGAAAATAGAACATCCATTAAAGGCATCCAAGAAAGCCAAGAAACCATCCCCTCCCTCCAAAGTCACTCCCCAAAGGACATGAATGTGCACTGCCTGACTACTGCTAGAGTCCAGAGAGAGTATTGGAGAGAGGAGAGCAGCCCATGGTTGTCATCACTAACCGTATCCAGCTACCTCATGTCTCATTCACATGTAAGAAAACACCTAACATGAGTACTCACATTCATTTCATTTGAATGAAATGATTGGATGGGCTTGTTTCAGATGCCAGATGTTTTTCTGTTGGAGCATTTTATTCATTGATTGCTGTCGAGATGTCGAGAGAATTACAACAAACATAACCAAACAGCTTCTAAAATACATGACCTACCCCGGCTTTAACACATACTGTACAAGCAGACTGACAGTCTGCTTTCATCATGTATCACTTCAAAGTCCGACCGCTTCTCAAAGGCAGCGCGACAAAACAACCTGCTCCCCGTCTCTCACTGCTGACGAGAGCTGCTCGCAGGCTAACTCTTTCTTCCTGGGCACCACCCTGCCTTGGTGGCGTGACAAAGCATTCCTCAGCCAGCAGCAGCAGAGCACCCTGCTGGGAGTGACCTCCACAGGGAGGACAGCTCGCAAGACGCATTAACACTGAAATCGCAGGTCCTATCCCCTCCTCGGGTGTGTTTGGGTTCATGTAATGTGGCGCTTGTGCAACAGAGCATTAAGCAAATGTAATGCCATCGCTACTTGTGCTGCAAGCTGATGATCAGCAGAAAGTGAGAAGCCCAGGACTGGGCGAGCGATCAAAAGATATTTTCAATTATGATGTTGGCTTCCAACGATTATGAAGATAATCAAGTTAAAATGATTATTGTGCTGCGTTCAGTTTCGCCATGATGCTCTTGTTTTGTCTCATCTTATACATCCACCACACCCATTTCCTTTACAGTGGTTTGCTTTTTCCCCTCTCTACAAGCCCAAACACATTCAATAAAAAATTGTGTTAAATAATTGTAATCTCAATATTGACCAAAAGAATCTTGAACATGATGTTTGCCATAATCAAGCAGCTCCAGCCCATACCATCAGTGACAGGAAAGTAGAGGCAGGTGAAGCAAAGTAAACACGGAAGAAGGTCCATGAGGAATATTAAGAAACCTTTATTACACTTCAATCAGTGTTGGATTTGTTTTCTAGCTAACTCCAAGTGACCACTACACAGTTACAGAGTCAGAAAAAGACACTCTTACACAACTGGAACAAACACTGCTCTCCAATTAGTGGTTCCCTGTGGAGTTTTTAACCTCCAGAAGTGCTGTGGAGTTGTTTCTCTAGGAGTGGGATACTTGAAAACAAATGCTTTCATAATTTCTTCATTTCTTCTCTGTGACTGATTCATCAATCCATCCATCCATCATTTTCATATATAATGTTTCATAAAGCAGCTGCTAACTGCCCATGCAACGTAAAAGAGAAACATTATGTTTGTAGTTTGATCAAATTTTGTTATGCATGATACTTTGTTTGCAATAAGGCTCACAGTTTTCCTTTAGCGTTTTTGTAAAAAGATCTTTTCCCATAATACATTTGGAGAATGAGTTGTCAGTGTTAGGAAAGGACAGAAATTGTCATCGTGAGCATAAACAAATGCAAAAAGTCCAAATGCAGTTTTCAACCAGCAGCAGCTAATCCGAGGTGGTTGCCAAATGTTGTGTAAATAGAAGCAAAGCAACCATTACTTCAACCCGAGGGGGCTCTGCTTGCTGATGCATGCTGTCAATGTGGACAGTTCATTTAAAATACCCGGCTGCTATTTATTTGTTCATGCAGCCCTGCAGTTCTCTCGCAAAGTGTGTCAGGAATAGTTTATAAAAGTGTACAAAATGAGATGGTGCACCTGCAATGCAATGGATTACAATAAATAAAGAAAACAAGAAGAATATATCCCCGACCAAAACCTGACAAAGAGCTGTCTGACAAAGCAGCCCTATCCACTTACTGGACTCTCCTCGGCTCGTCTCAACGCTATCATCATTTAGAGTCGACTTTTGTGCAGCAGGTAGAGCCGTGCAATGACAGGCCTGGGAGGCTGTGCACACCTGGGCAAATATTTTTGCTGACTAAAGCTGTTGGATCAACACTAATTCAATAAGTAGACATTCTGCCAGCAAGATGTTCACACACAGAATCACAATCAAACACACACACACAATGCGCATGCACAAACACCAAAAAAACCTCATGAGAGCTCTAACGTTTCATCAATTAAGACACAGCAGAGCCTGCACACGGCTGCTCCACTGGCGGGAGGGACGGAGATAAACAGACAGCTCTCTGGAGACGCTCTGCAGTACGTCACGAGACCAGCAGCGAGAAAAACAGCTCGCTGGGAGGGGACAGCGGGTTCAGACACCGAGTGAGGAGAGAAAAGGGAGAGAGAGCGAGAGAAAGCAGGGACAAGGACGAGGCCGGCTTCCAAAACAAATCGGCTATATAAACCTGTCTCTCGCCGGCTCCGTGGTTTGTGCCCACGTGCTGTATGAGTGTGTGTATGTAGGTGCTCATATTACAAGGCTACTAGAGGAGAACAGTATTCTTGGTCTCGTTTTAACACTGTAGGGAGACATGTTTTGGTTCTCTCTATGCGTAGCCCTTTAAAATCCAGTACCACAAAAGGAAAAGAAGAAAGAAAGACAAGGGATTTTAATGCATCCTAATCACTTCCTGCCCTTTGGGTGGGTGACAAATCTGCAATGTGATGAAACAGACTCCTTCCTAATGGGCTTCCAACAGTCTCTACACATACACACACACACACACACACACACAGGAGAGGTGAGAGGTCATTCCCTGACTCAGTTTCCATCACCTGAGCGAGGAGCCGGACACTGAGAAAGGGCATCCAGTCTCCTGCAGTAGCATTTCCATTTCAAAGAGCTTAGGGCCCATCTGCATCTGGCATGGCTCCCATACTCGGGTCTGTACGCTGCCATCAGCTAAAATTCAATCTAGTGCCCGATTGCTTTCACCTCAGTAAAACACGGTGGTCACGTTAACTGTGTGTCTCCAGATATGGAGCGCTGATCATGCAGGATGTTCAAGCAGGTAAAGAGAAAGAAGATGTGTGTGTGGCGGGACAGGATAAGAGAAACTGAGGAGACAAGAAAAGAGGCCCCAGATGGACTAAATGTGGTTTTATTATGGTGCAAGATGTAAAAAGTAAAGTTTTATCTCCATTCAGAGTCCAACACTGACCCTCATTATCCAGGCTGTGAACATTATTACATCTCTGGGGCATTCATTAATCAAGCCACAGCATTTCGAGAACAGTTCGTAATAAGGTAATGTCCATAGGCATAATAATAAAGACTGCGCTGCGGCTTAGTGCCGCTAAGACAAGCTAATCTGAGGATGAATCTGTGTGTAGGTGTCCACCTCCACCTCCTACCAAACGCAGATAAACACGGGGCAGCTGCGACCACCACGGAGAGCCTGAGAAAAATCAGACCCCTGACATTTCTATTGTCCGGGCTGAAAGGAAAGGTTGCACAGCAGTAATTACATTTGGAGGGGAAGAAGGAAACACTGTCAGAGGTTGTCTGGGCTACCTAATCGTGTGTGCGCTCATGTGTGCGTGCATGCCTGTATGTGTGCGTTACGTCTGTGTGTGTCCAACAACCCCCCCCTCAATCTCACTTGCATAAGCCTGTGTCTCATCAATAGTCTCACTCCCATGGCTGAATCAAGGCTCTTATTTTCTAGCCAATAAGTCACAAAACGCTCGGCCTCCACAAGGCCGTGATTACTCAGCTGTTGGCTTTGTCATTAAAATAAATTCATCTTTAATAACTCTGCTGCCGATACATGATTTGGCACTTTTCTGCTCCAGCACTATGAATTGCACTTTCTGTCTTCTGCAGCAGGGTAATTATTATTGTGCAGGACTTTGCTGCACAAGCAGGAGATGAATAGTGAGTCAATGGAAGATAAATATGTGTACTGTGGCAACGGCATCCTCCTCCCCTCATTCAGCCAAAGTGCCCCTTCCTCATCCAGCCTGTCCTCGTTTAGGTCCCAGCATGCTTTGCTGCAAACTATGGCGGAGTAAAAACTTCACCACCGAGTGAGACCTTCAAGACTGAATCACCTCTAAAAGGATGAATTTTATGCAAAGAAAAATAAAACTACAATGTTATTAAAGTTGCTATGCATATTTTTCCATAATTTAAAAAAGATTAAATCTTTGTTGGAGTTTAAAGCACCCCTTTGCAGCAGTTAACTGATGTTCAGGATCAGCCGTTACTGGGATACATACTGTCACCTTCTGTGGTGTGCTCCTGCCTAACAGTTTGAAGTGATTCCGCCAGACACGACTCTATGACGTCACGTCTGCAACTCCATTTTGTTTCATCCTCCACACAACTTCTTGCAACTTGCTTATATTTTGTTGATTAATGATTGATAAAAGATTTCTTGTTTTGGTTTGTTTTTATGATCGGGAGTCTGCACAGGCTGTTTTATTTTGAAAATTGACAGGATTCTCAAAGCCATTCCTGTGTCTCACTTCCTGCCTGGAACTGTCTGCTCTGTGCACCTTGGCGTGGTTTCCATCAAAAATAGACTAGACACGTATATTAACATGTATGAACTACACTGTGATGGATCTGGTGGAATCACAAGCATTGTCTAGAACGCCTGTGATCGTGCCCGTGGGAATCAAACCGCAAAGGAAGTTAGAGCCCTGTATATCCTGATCCTCTATATATTGGATCAGTGCAACAGGTGGACCCACACACCTTACCTATAGTCTGACAACTGAATGCTCATCTCTGGAGATTCATATACACACAGACGGACAAGCACAGATAAACACAGAGCACCCCAGAGGCCCCAGACATGAGTGTTAGTACCTGAAGAAATAGCATCAAGTTCCCAGGGTTGTCTTTGACATACCGTTTGCATTACCATGAAATGATCTGTAATTATCCATATCGACTGAAATGAAACATTTTCTCCTGATGAATATTTACCAGCTATATATTTCAGCTATATCGCCCAGCACTTGATTTCTTCTGAGTAACATTGCCTCCTTACCCCTTTTTAAGCGCCTCTTCCTCCTTCTATCCCCACCAGTAATGGTGATGTATTATATGCTTGGTACCAACTTTTCTTAAATGAATACAAATGATAGATCAATACGAGACAGATAACACAAATAAATGCGAGCAGCATGAGATGAAACAGAAACAGAGAGGAAGAAAGAGAGGGGAGGGTTTTTCTTCATTTGCCTCATCTGTTTGCGGTATAATTAATTTATCAGCTATCCCAGGACTGAAGGAGGCATCAGTGAGAGAAATAATGTATTATGCATGGAGGTATCAGTGTAAGAAAATAGATAAAAAAGTGGAAGGAAAAAACCAGATTCTTCCTTCTAAAGCGTCTCCTCCGTATAGATAAAAGGATTATTTATGCTTTCAGAGCAAGCACTGGCCGTGCCATGTTGACTACTCTACTGCTCATTATCTGAATACCAGTCAACCTTTGGGGTTACAAGCAGCTTAAGTGTCTGCACTTAGTCTGGAGGGGAGAAATGAGACAGAAACCAGGCACTGGGCCTCACCCTTTCTCATTTCTCCCTTTCCTTCAAGGCAACGTAGCAGCAGACTTGATTGTGGAATAATTGTCTCAACACATTTAATGTACTTTTTAAGACATGAAGGTAAGATCTCCTGTACTATTGTATCAGTCTTCATTAAACAACAGACGAGTGCTGAAACATGAGTTGAGAACAATACTGATTGAATGATTGAATACTGATCTGACTACATTTCTTAGGGGTTTTACTGTTTACTACGGTCAAATAAAAAAGCACTTTGAAGACGTCACTTTGAGCCCAGAACTCTTGATGGCTTCTCATCACAACTTTCACAAACTTTAATAATCAATGCATTGATGAATAATGTAAATAATTACTAGCATCAGGCCAACGTGAGACAAGAAGATAAGACACTGCCATAAAGCATGTCTGCCTTTCTAACAGAGTTTCAGTCTGTCTAGTCTGTGTTTTTAGTTTCACTGTGCACAAAGATATGGATCTTTCATACTTGTAAGAGTGTGAAGTAAACCGCACACATGCATGCACATATATTTGATTCCAGTTAAAGTCAAACAGAGACACAGCCTCATGATAACTCATCCAGTGCAAAGAGCATTTACAGCACCCTGACAAATAAAAGTGACATAAAAATGTAGCTGACGGCTGCCATCTCTTCCCTCATCTCTCATCCCCGGCAATACCTGCGAGTTTCATCAGCGGGTTACCTGGTGTGCCTCCCCTGCATGGAAATCAGAATGAAACTGCCTGATTTTGACTTCTGGGTTGATAAATTTCTGTCAGGAATATGAATGATGGTGGTAAAAAGGTTGTCAGGTACACAAATCAGGGAAGCTTTTATTATTCAGGCAGGGTACAAACATCTGAGGCTGCACTTCATATTTTGGGAGGTTAGTGCGGGTCTTTGGGGAGTCATGCTAAAAACCTTAATTAACAAACGGGATCATTTATAGCCTTGCGCTTATCATGGGGGAGCATGTGGTGACTATGGTGCAGCTTATCATGGGGGAGCATGTGTTTGCCATCCTTAATGATCAGAGGTACATTTGTCCCCTTGGCTTCCCTGCCAGGTTTGTTAACTCTAAAGAAATGGAGGCCTTGGGTTTGGTGCAAAAACAGCTTCCAAAGTCTTGTTGATTTTGTCGGTGTTTACAGTTTTTTATTCAAGGTTTGTTTGACCTTGGATGGGAAAATGTTTTGCCAGTGATGCCACAAATGCTCGAACCTGTTAAATAATGTGGTTTGTGCTTGGCCCAAATTAAATCTTACAGTGAAGCAAAAATCCATGTATGAGCAGAAAACCTCTCTGAAAGAGTGAAATTTAAGTACATTGCAAGTTTGGATGTTAATGATTAATTGATGATGGCCAAGAGTTTCATAGAAAGTGTATTCAGCAATAGGACCTCTGTTAGCTTTCTGTAGAGTTGAGAAAGCTTATTTTCTAAAACCCTGATTTTTAAATGATGACCATAATGCAGCAGAAGATCGATTAGGAAAACTGCTTAAACTCTGCATCTCCATTTCAATGCTTTCTTTACAAAAACAACTGATTCAAATGTACCTGAGTGTTATCTGCACATGAAAAAAACCTATCGACAGAGAGGTCTCCTGAATTTAAGATACAGAACAAATTGAAAGCATATCTTTTGACCTAGAATTATTTTTTTGTTATTTTCTAAATGGGTTTAACCAAAAAGTTTGGGAGCTATAGCATCACCCCAAAACTAGAAAAGCTATGATAACAAAATGTACAACAATGTCTAATAACATTTAACATCTGCAACCGAATTTAGATTTTAAAGAAGGATAATGTTGATGAGTTTGGACGAGGAGATGGGGACTAATGAATGAATTAAAGGAAACAAACATTACCATTATAGCTTGCCAAGATTCACTGGACCATGCCGGTATAGCTGCTAGCTCCTGGTTTATTATAATTTCTTTTCTCATAACCGCCCCATGTTGCAAAACATTCAGCTTTAATGAATGTCAAACCCCTCAGACCATCAGGAACAAACCACAGGCCCTCAAACTGTCAATATCTCTGAGCAAGCAAACCGAAACGACGACGCTCGCCCAAAACACAACTTTCTGGCTTAAAACACTGCTCACATACAGGCATACAAAACCAAAAGCTGGCTGTTTTGGCAAATAAGCCCAAAGAAGCCAACAGTACCGTGCCTGCTCAGCGTGAAACAACTGAAGTAACCAAGTTTCTGATGAAGGAAATCAAGCATTTAGAAAGCCAAGCGTTGGTCGACCAAAGCAGAAACAAAACTGAAGAATGGATTTCATAATGTGGCAATAAAGATGTCTCTAATTGGTTGTCCATGTTGCTCTCCATCTGTTGGCATTGCTAGTTAACAGTTAAACTTCAACATATTTGTCACTAAATCTAAGCTACAGGTACTGAGTGATTTGTGATACTGAGTGTGCAACAAAGCTTCAGACATAATGGAATTCTCTTTCCAGTGGCTGCCTCCAGAATGTGAATAAAATATGCACATGCTGATAACAAAAAACTGAAGGGAGGCGTCAAGAATGCAGCTGCAACACATTTCCAGGTTGCCGTGACCCCTGCAGCTGACCCTCAGATCATACACCCTATGGGGAGAGATAATGAGAAATGTGCTCAGCAGGACTCAACTCCTTAAGTGACTACTACCTTGGAAACAAGTTCTCCCTCCTCGTAGCACGGCAGCTTTTACAGAGTGCCCTGATTTAGCTTGTTACAGTCACAGTAAGACTGTTCTTCAGCAGTAGCAAAGCCACGTGAAATACTTGAGTCAGAGAGGACAGGTTGGCTTTGAAAACAATGGGACCGTCCACAAAGCCTCAGCGTCATATGAAGCTAGCAACGCATGACAACAAGGAAGCAAACCCTTTATGCTCGCTTCTGAGAGGTGGTGAGCACACACAACCCGAGGGCCTTTGATATTGTGAGTTAACTGTCAGTCTTTCTGTTTCCTTGCTATCAGACAGCTCCTCTCAAAGAGGCAGACAGTGTGATCCACAGATAATAAGACCCTGCACCGCTGCAGTTTAGAGCGTGTGAGAAATTGAGATGGGATTCTTTTTGGGAAACTGCTGATTGACATTTTGATAATCCAAGAGAAAGGTCAGTTTGGGAGCGAGGAGGGTGGGCTGTCTGACAAAGGTAGCCTTGCCAGAGCCTTTTACCTCATTCCTATGCACTAATACCCTGCATTGATTCATTACCAGGGGGGCTGCAAACAAAAAACCTAAAAAGCTTCAATGCTATATACATACATGAGTCTAAATCTGTATGAAAGTCTACATAAAAATACAACCTTGTGTTATACAAGGGACCATTCAAACAAGCACCTAGTTTTGAACATTGTCAATGCGAGAGAACTTTCAGTGACAGCAAAGAGGAGACTCTGGCACAGGCACTCTCTCTGAGATGTCTCAGAGCCCCAAGAGCTGGAGGGGATTATGTAAGTCACTCAGTATACTGGGTCACCCAGTCGTTTTTGATATGCACTACAACTGTAGCGTTGCTACGCTCATTGCAGACATTCGCATTTCGTAGATTCTTGGTGTTTGGCTGAGCCTCAGTGTGAAGTTATAAACAGCATAGAAAGGTAATTGTGGTGAGAGTTTTAGACTTTTCACTTTTGCACTGTAGTGCCGCACAGTGGTTATGGTTTTACCTGACTATTGTTTTTTTCTTTTCTGACCTGAGAAGACCTGCAACCAGTGACTGTGTGACTGCTTTCAAAAGGGAAAGTACACCCTAAAATAGAATTCAGTGTGAATTTCAATCAGTTGACTGTTGTGATGATGTCAGTGTGAGAAAAAATATGGAGCAGTTGCTCCAGAAACAGTAAATAATGGAACAAGCTCTCAGACATGAAAGTCAGCAGCCACAACAGTTTTACTGGTTCGTGACTTTTCTGACTCACTTTCAATTTCAATAAAACCATTAAGGGTGTGTGAATTTCAAAATGAACTTGTAATAGACAAATGTTACAAGAGAGCCTTTCAATGAAGGCTAACCTATTACACTCTACAGACAACAAAGTGGGGAAGGAATGCATCGTTTGCGTGGGTGGGTTAGTTTCACGAAACATCAGAACAAACCTAGACAAACATGATCAGTGTGTTCAGCCTTCAAGGCCGTTGCAAAACCCTGAATGAGTTGATAAAGGCAGTAACTGTCGGGGCAGGTAGGCTGTTTGGCTGCTGCACAACATGGACTCATTGTTTCTGTGGGAGGCTCATATTACTCCCTTTGCAGGACAAAACCCTGCTTGTTCCAAGACACAGAGCAGATTTTTAGAAAAGTCTGACATATGAACAAACATCTGCTATGGTACTATAAAGTTTTATTTGAGATGATATGTGAATGTCTTTTTTGTCTACATTGATTTAAAATTTACATTTATTATTATTAGTCAAACACTAAAGACACATTTCAAAAAATACACCTGCTAACAAATAGTTTCATAAAGTTACCACATACAGTTAAAATGAAACCGGACGTTCAGTAATGTTGACTTCAAAATAAAAGCGCAGTCTTACGACAGCAGTTGACGTGATTTTAGGACTGTTGCTTAAAAACATGCTATAAGACGAGAAAGTCCAGAATTTCATATAAATTATTTCTTGAACATGTTAATTTTTCCAAGTTTAGCATTTTCCCTGTTTGGTCATGTGTTTATTATCACGTGTATTTTCATTTTACTTTTATTTTAGCTTTGACCGGAAACTCTGTCATATTATTTCCGGTACCTTGACATGAACTCTAACAGTGGCTTTACTGACAGCTGTCACCTTTTGCTTTCACATGTAGTTCTACAACATGATAATAAAAAGAAAAGCCGAGAGGAATCAATGATTAAACCGCTTTTTAAAAAAAATAAAAAAGATGTAATAAAAGATAAACATGTCTTCCGAGGCATTCTGGGAACCAGGAAGAGACACAAACATCTCTCCTTTATGGGCTTAAACGTGCAGATTTAAACAGCCTCGATCTACACAGTTGACACTAAACGACTGTATAACATGTAGCTGTGGACTAGCTTGATATTACAGCAGGATATAGGCGATAAGAACTTTGTTTTCTGTGCACAATCCGGCCTGTTTTCACATCATCGGCTCAATCTTGCAAACACCCACCCGTCCTGCACCATTTCCGTGTTTTATACGGGATCATTTCCACGCCACGTCTGTTAAATCCGCACATTTTTTTTGCAGGATTACAACGCAGGACAACATTTGCATCCAGTATCCGATGAGTGGAAAATGAACAACGTGGCCAATCGCTGCGACATTGTAGCAGAATAAGCGGGTTAATAAGTGAAAAGGCTGCGTCTGAATCAATGAGTCCTTTAAAAAAAAAAAAAAATATGTGACGCTAAAACAGCGGAACTTACCAAGTGCCACCTCGCAAGCTTTGCGCAATTGTGAGTGATGAGCCTTCTTCACCTCCTTGTCGGCCAGGATCTTTTCCAAAGCTCGTGTCAGGAACATGTTTTTCGTCTTTTTGCCCTCAAACATGTCGCACCGGAATTTGGGGCGAGGTGTGCCTGGTCCCAGAGGAGGAGGGCTGGGGAGGGGGGGGACAGGGGGGGCTGCAGCCGCCTCGGAGAGAGATGTATTCCTTTACAAATGTCAGCCGCAGAGCCCCTAACAGACAAACATAAATAAACAGAGAAGGTGGGGTAAATCCCTCAGATTTCCATTTAACGACCTGCCTCCTGCGCCATGTTGGAGAGAGGAAACGACGTCACGTACGGCCGCAGTGAGGCAGCAGGGGAAGAGCGAGAGAGAGAGAGAGAGGGAGAGAGTGCATGAGTGTAATCTTACAGTTAAGCTTCCTGCACATAAACACGTAAACCCACATGGGCAAAATATCTTGTATTAATATATGTATAGTATGAATTAAACCGTGCATGTTTCAAAATGTGCAAGATTTCTCTTTTTCTGCTGAATAAAACATGATTTTACAACTTTTACATCACATTTTGCAATACTTATGTGTGAGATGTGCATATATATTCTGTTATTAACTATTTGAATTTCCATCATCAATATGTGTTACAAACAGAAAATTAAGCTTTGAGCATTAAGCATGACTGAACTAATGACTGAATGTAACTGAAGAGTTTGTCATGTTGAAGAAAGATACGCGAACATGGGCTTATTAAACTCACATGCAAAATAACTTGCATTAATATATGCATAGTGTGAGTTAAAATAAGATAAAATATACCTTTATTCAGCCCTCAATGGGGATATTCGCAATAAATCAAGCATGCTTCAAAATGTGCAAGCTGCAAATGTGCATGTTCACATTTTACACTACTTATGTGTGAGATATGAGTGCATTTACATATATATACATAATCTGATATTTAGAAGAAAAATAAGCCTTTTTGTGATTATAAGATGATCATAATTGAAAATAAAGATGTTTCCCTCCAGCATTTAGAAGTATTGCTGATGTAAACATCTGATTCTCTTCCTCATCTATATTTATTAAAAGGCTTTTTTCCACTTGAGAGGCTGGAATTGGATTTTTAATGTCATCATACCCATGGATGAAGGCATATTTTTCCTCTTAAATACAATAATAAAAACATAATCTTAAATATTAATAACTCAGATTTAGATGTTGTTTCATGTTAGTTAATGCATTAAAAGACCTGTCGATCAGTTTGGTGGCAGGTTTCAGTCCTGTGTTTTGGTGGCAGGTTGACATGTTCGATTACATATGGCCTCTTATTTGTCTTTGAAAGGTTTCCACTGTGCACAACACTACGATCACAAATGCATGAAACATTTACTGCAATTTCTTGTGAAATGTGCATATGAAATATTCAGATTTTGTGAAATTAAACACATACACTCTCATCTGAAACTGTCACTGTGTTGCAAATGTCGTTGTACTTAGTCCTACCATCACTTTGCTTAAGGCTTCACCTCACCTATGACTCCTTGTACCTCCATGTTTAGTATTGCTGCACTGCCTTTTGCAGCCTCGGGTAACATTTAGCAAAGTCCAACAGAAAATGCATCCAGGAAATCTGGCAATTTGACAACACAGATTTGGCAGTTGTGGGAGGCAGAGTTCACTTTCACTTTGGGATGTCTTATGTGCCAGTTTCACTGTTCCTGAATCCATAAATAAGAGGCGAGCTGCAGAGACTGGATATGAAGAGTGGAAAAGAAAAAGAGGAGGATGTTTGGATGAGAGAGCTTGATTTCAAGTGCTGTGCTTAAAGTTATCATTTTATAATCAAAAAGGTCAGTGATCTTATCATAATGAAAGTCATGTGACTAAAATAATGTTTATTATCAAACATCCCTCCCATCATGTGTACAAAACATGTATGAAACACAAATATGGGCATAATAGAAAAACAGATTAAGTAGAGATGCAAATATGAGATTAATGTGACAGCATGAACATTTTCTGTTATATAACAACATTTATTCAAGTCAAACAATTATTCGAGACTCATATAAGTAAACATTTCTGACTCTGTCATTGATCCATACCTGAGTAATGACACAGTGAGCTACTGAAGTGACAGGTTTTTTTTTTTTTTTTTTTAATTTCAGTCTAAAAAAAACACCTACCAAAAAAACATCTCAATTTAAACCGAACCCAAGATTGTCAGCCATATCATGTACACCAACAATGTTGCAGTAATAAAGGCATTAATACATTAACATTAAAGTTAAAAAAACTGGCACTTGGTAAGATTAATTCTAAAATAAAAAAAAGCAATCAGAATAAAAATAGAGATTGGGTTATATTCATTATAAACAGTTTTTGTGAAAAGTTTAACATAACACGTTTTTGGAAGACATTAAAATCGTAGCTGTTTCGTTAAAAAAAAAAGTGCTGCTGTAGCATGACAAGTGCTCACATGACCACCATTCACGAGAAAAAGCTTATGTTATGGAAAAGTCTGCATTAATCATTTTTTCTTTAAGTGGAGAGAAACAAGCTGCTGAAGACGATTAAAGCTAAGGACACTGCATGGGACACACAATGATCCACTCATCCTGCAGGATGCTTGCTGATGCTGTATGTGGGATCTTATTGTATATAAACAGGCTGGTCACTTAGAGGATTCCTGATTATTGGCACAAAGAAAAAACTCGCCACCATCAGTTCATGTCTTATTAGAAAAGGAGAATAAGGTGAGCAACCTCAAAAAATGAGAAAAGAAAATTTAAATTCATGCTTCACTGGTCTGTGTCAGCTCATCACCTGATAATATCTCAAGGGGAATATGAGGTGTTGAGATAAGTAACTGTGAGGGTGGAGCTCCGGGGACCTGCGCTGCGGTCATATATATGGAAATCTGTCCCTGTCTGTCTCACACTTCTTCAGCAGGCCCGATGCAATGGCCTTCACCGCCCTCATCGTCTCAGTGCAGGTCGGGTTGATCAGGGATTCGGGCAGAAGGAAGCCGAAGTATCCTGTGTCTCTCAACTCGAATGCAAATGCGTACGGGATCCCATTTCTGTAGGCCCAGTCTATGGAGCTGCCCGAGCTGACGTCTGTGAAAAAAGTTCAACAAGCTCAGAACAGTATTTTGTTGTATAAGCATTTAGAAATGTAATTCAGGCTGTTTGCATATTGAAACACAAAACAACATCTGACAATCAGTGGTGGAAAGTAACTAAGTACATTTGTATATATACTGTATTCAAAAACAATTCTGAAATACTTTACTTGAGTATTTCCATTTTAAGCTACTTTATACTTATACTACTCACTACATTTCATTAACTGGACTAATTGATCAAATACAAAACAATATTTAAGTAGAGCTTACATATTAATACATCTATAGTAATTATCCAATATTATACTATTGTAACACTGACAGGTACCCTTCTACAAAATTAGTACTTTGAGTGCATTTTGGTGCTTCTGTACTTTAAAGTAAAAATTGTAATGTGAGTTTGAGCCTGCTACATTTACTTAAGTAAATGATTTAAATTCTTCTTCTCCCTCTGCTAACAAAAAGTCACTTTTAGGGTGATCCTGAAAACATTTTCATTCTTCATCTCTGCATTTGTTCCTCTCAGTGGGTACATGCAGTACACTGAGTACAAGACTAAAGTGATTAAGAACTGGCACTTCTCCCTACTTCATACCGTGAATAAGGATCCATTTTCCTTGTAAAACACCACAGATGAGGTTGAAAGGAGAGCATAAAACAACAGGTACAACATGATGAATCATCAATCCTGTTTTGTTTTTCTAAACTTGGAAGATATCGTGAGGAGAGAGAACAGTACTCACACAGAGTTGTGGAGGCGGGTCCGTATCTGTACCTCACTCCATAGGCAGAATACAAGGCTGTAACCGCGTTATGTGCTGCTAACTCCTGGACAGTGAAAGCAAAAGGTCATCATCAGTGATTCTATATATGTCTTCACAGTAGGATTTAATGTCAAGGTGCTCCAGTTAAGTAACATACAACCTGGATTCTAAAAAAAACGCTGTATAAAATGTAAATAAAACCAGAGTGCAATCATTGCTTGTGAATGACAGAGTCTTTCCAATCATGATACTGTCACCTGTTACCAATGAACCTGTTTTACCTGTGGAATGATCCAAACAGGTGTTTTTGGATCAGTCCACAACTTTCACAGTCTTTTGTTGCTCCTGTCCCAACTTGTCTGAAACATGTTGCTGCCATCAAATTCAGAATAAGCAGATATTTACAAAAATGAAGGAAGTCGATTTCAAACATTAAATATCAAATACTTTGTAGTGTTTTCAATTGATTATATGTCAAAAAGGATTATCAAATTATCACGTTCTGTTTTATTTATGTTTTACATGACGTCAACCTTTTTGGAATCAGGGTTGTAAAACCATGCAGCAGGCCACTGGATAGGAATTGATAAGAATATTATGTTATCTAAAGACTTGTTGATTATTGGTTTATTATCAAGCGATGGATCTCTTACCACGCAGTTGAAGTTGGGGATAGTGGCATACTTGTAGGAATAGGGGTAAAGCAGCATTTGGGCGTAGGCGTGGATGGATATGTATGCTTTGATACGTTTCTTGTGCTTGCGCAAGAACTTGGCAACGGCCTTGACTTCAGGTTCAGACTCGGGGAAGGGACCACAGTAAGTGTCATCGCAGGGATGAGAGGAGGCACCCTCCTCTGGGGAAGGAAAGGATGGAAAAAATGCATTAATATTAGATCATATCTCATTCAGATTTTCAAAATGAATATAAAAAAAGTTAGGTGTTTGATTCTTTTTTGCCTGGACACTACAGGCAGTGTAAAGAGGTGGACAGTGATATCGTGGGGGAAGTGATGAAGACACAGATTGAAATCACCACACTTGCATTATAGTGCCAAGAACAACGGAAGCCAAAGACAATCAGGTTCCAAAATCCTTTGCAGAAACACAGAATCTACTGCCAAGACCTACCAATACAAAAGGATTCTGGTTACTTTTAAATGCTTATTGCTGTGACAAACACACCGTCCCCTTCTCTCCCTCCCCATAAACCTGTTGACAATAAGTGACTTGTTCTGAAGTGTGCATGCGGTGTGACGGTTGTTTCAGGATTATTGCATTATTATTGTGTAGAAGCAGCATATGAAATAAGATTTTAAAAATGTAGATCGCTGGATCTCATCTGGATGATGAGACTTGATTCAGTAAGAAACATGACAGGCTACATCGATGTTTGCATATAAAAATCCACTAGAAATAAGTCATATATATAAACAGCAGAAGCAATATGGTGGTCAATTTCGCAAATTAACAAGCACTCATATACTGCATGGCCACATAAACATAATTAGCAAATAGTTGATATTGCTCTACTTCCTTTTTTCTCCTGTTTTATCACCAAATGCATAGTTTTTACTGACAACCTTAAAGAAAAGTTTTTAAATTAAGTCCCCAAACAGCCAATTTGTGAGCTAATATTCCTTTGAGACAACAAAGCTTGGTTCCTCAACTTCTCTCCGTTTCTCAACTCACATTAAATCTCTGTCTGTCTGTATCACAAATTCCTCTGCTATAGCCTCAGCGCCCTCCCAGAGCGATGATGACTCAGCAGAACCCTGCAACCACCTCCCACCAGAGACTAAATGGCATCAAAGACAGATTGTTGTCACCGCACAAATACTTCATCCACAGTTTACACTGATTAATACAGAGAAAAAGCTCAATCAGAATACATGGAGTGTCTTGCCAATTGCAGTGTGCGAGAATGTGAGAGACATTCGGTTGATTTTTCCTCAGATTTCAGCTGAACTTCAGTGTTATCAAACTCACCACACCACTTCACTTTCCAGTTTCTGTTGGCGTCCACACCTCGGCAGTGGAACTTGTGATTTTTGGACCGCGTTTTCCTCCAGAATCGATCCTACAGGGGAGAATAAAGACACTATCACTGCGTTATGTTGACTGTCTGTCAGACTGATCGAACATATGGAGCTACCTGCCACCTCCAAAATAATCCACCTGTCACTCACTCAACTCCAGGTGGTTTATTACAGTAGATACGTGGAGAACAGCTGAGGGGCAGCTTTCACAGACAGTATTTCATATGGTCATATACAGAGATAGGAGCTGTCTAATGACAAGAAACACATTGTTATCTCTCTGATATTTATTTCAATAACTGTATAAATTCAGATCCACTCGGACGCAAAATATTCAGTGTTCTGCCTTGAAAATATTCTCAATCTGTGTGATGTGGGCGCAATTTTTATTTTTATTCTGAATACTTGCACCTGAATAAATGAATAAATAAAGCACCAGTATTCTGTACAAAAACAAAACTTCTGACTCATGTTGTTTGAAAATTAAAGTCTGTGTTGTGCATGAAGAAAGACCCGCCGTACCGTGGTCCAGCTGAAGTGATATCCATCCACATTGAAGACAGGCATGATGTAGAAGTTGAGCTGGTTAAGCAGGCGTCTCATCACAGAGTCGTACTGGTATGAGTTGATGGCCTTAAATCATAATACGAAACAGGATTTTAGATCAGCAGATTTTCATTGTTTTACAACCTTATGTATGATTGTTATCACAGTTCTTTAGATGCACAACTGCAGTAGGTTAATGCTATAGATGAGGATTGGAGTGAGGAGATCAGGGCACTGGGTTAATACTGCTTATACTTTACTTAGATTCAAGGTTAATATGCTTTAAGCTTTAAAGAAAGATGGCACCCTGACCTCCAGTGGCCAACCTTAGTTACTACAATGGATCCACATGGTAGAGCACATCAGTGAAGCATCTTTGACTGTTGTCCTAAGTCAGATGTTTTCCCTTGTTATTCTTTTTTCTTCCCTTCTTCTTTCTGTCATTCAGTTTCTGATTCCCTGCTGCTATTTGTCTGATTCAATCACCTCCTACTCCTACTGTAAGAACATCCATGAAATGGCCTGCGGTGAATCAGTTATGTATTGTAATTTGTCTCTGATCATAAGTTATGACTAAACCATCATACTGGAGGCCATTTGAAGAAGTGTCTACACTGTCTAAACAGAATGAGAGAGCATAATAAATCATTGTTTTATAAAGGGCACAGTGGAGTAAACCACAGACAAGCTGAGTTTAAGAATGTGCACGTGCTACTTTATAATGGCAGATGTCGAAGCAGTTATTTTCTCAATGACATCAGTTCATTTGGTTTGAAATATTTATTAGCATTTGTTTAAGCATTTTTAAAGTACTTGTCAGTTGAGATTTATCAAGCAAGAATCCCTAAAATAGGCTGGGGCTCTAATATTGGCAGATTTTGCTTTAATTATCTTAATGTTCTGGTGCTCATTGTGTTGCATCGTGTTGCAAATCCCATTCATCTGGCATCTAATGAAATAAAATGAGCCATTAAAGGTTCTTGCAGTTAATGTCGGGCTCTGGTCTGGTACCGTCCTCACTTCAGAGGGTACTAACTAAGGCTTTAAGGGCATGATGGAACTCGTGTAAACGTCTGGATTATGTTCAACATCTGAACAATAAAGGGTATTCCTAAGTATTTGCTTAACTGTGCATGACAAGTGAACAGATGTTCTTGTTTTGTTGGAGACCAAACATCACACACTGCTTTCTACAGGCTATCATTTGGATGTATGTTCCTGTTAGGACACTGTTGAAACATGCAATGATGCAAACGATGCATAAAGTTCAAATAGTGATAATGGAAAAACAAGACACCTCTTTGACGAACCACTGGCAGAAGGCAGGTCCTATCCACTCTCTGGCGTGGATGCCGCAGTCGATCCACACGGCTTTCTTCTGATGACGACTTCTCTTTCCTATCTGACAGGAGACAAGCGCTGTCAGTTTTGGAGTAGCAGGAGTATATATGTACGTGCATGCGCCTGTGTGTCTTTGTATGAATTTTTCATGTGTGCATCTCACGCTTTCTCTGCTACCTGAAGCACATAAAGCGGCCTCCCCTCATACGACTTCCCGATGGAGAACATGTCAACCAGATCGGAGTTGGTTCTGTTCATCTCAAACATCCAGCTCTGGATCTTAAGAGCAGAAAATCATGTAGAAGACTGAATGTCAGTCATGGATTTGTTTGCACATTTTCAAGACAAAATGGGGAAAAAATTGTGGCTTTAGTGTCAATTTCAACTTTCAGTACTGTAATGTGCATCCATGTGTGGAGTATGTACATTTGTGTAGGATTGTACCTTTGTCTGCACAGGCGCACAGAAATACATGTGTGTGTAAGTGTGTGTTTTACAGCGAAGGAGAGGATCAAAGCTCAGAGTACTTAAGATTTATGTAGGCTCTCAAAATGTGTGTGTGTGTGTGGAGATCATGCTGCTCCATGGGGCCTGACAGATTCATGTACCAGGGGCCTGATCGAGATGGGAAAATAAACACTCTAAATCTGTGAAGTGTCTGAAGCCGAGTGCGTGTCTCTGTGTGAGAGAGCACCAGGCAGTGGGAGAGAGACCTGTGGGATGGGGTAATTGGGAGTTTCAGTGCACCTTAGAGAGGATGTTTGTTTGTTTACTTTGTGTGAGCATTAGATGAGAGAGCAGAGGAGGGTGAGAGATAGGCGGGTAGATGGTGGGCTTCACGTCTACCTCTTCCAGAGAGTGGTAAACCTCGTAGTCATACTGAGACTCTGACCTCCGCTTGCGAGAGGAGCGATATCCCGTCTGCTTTTCAATTTCCTTTTGTAGATTGGAGATAAACACCCTGTGGATGGAAGAGAGAGAGTTAGGCCGACAAATAGATATAACAGCCAACCACTGTGACATCCTTACCAATAAAATTCAATCACATGAGTACATACATTTTAATAATTGGATTTTCAATATTTCTGCTATTGGTTTCTAATAAGGGCTACTTTATTTTAGATTTATAAGTTGTAACTATTGGTCAGTAAATCAATAAATAATGCTTTAGAGATCAGTAAGTTGTGAGTGTCGTGAGTGAGCCGATAATAAGCCAACAATAAAAAGCCTCCTGTCATAACAAACCATCAGGCCCGAATTTACAGCATCAGTGTTAAAAAAGGGTTCTTCCACTACAATAATCCAGTAAGTGTGCAGTTTATTAATTTGTTCACGATAGCAAAGAGGAGAGGTGGTGATGTGCCCAAAAAAATAGCATATCTCATTAAATAACTACATAAAAAGACAAACAAGACAAAGTTATGGTAAAGGACGACATAAACTAAGATATTCAAGGTGACATCTTCAAATGTCTTATGTTCAACCAAAAGTCTGAAAAACAAAAATGTTGGGTTTACAAGGACATACGGAGCAAATCTTCACATTTTAAATGTGAAACGTCACATTGTGTGTTTCACAACCTAAGTGTTGATAAAAACGAATGAATGGTCATTAATAAAGCATCAGTGATAACAAACCCTTTACAAATATGGCTTGTTAGAAAGTGGTGCCCACAGCTACTGTAAAACATATAAATAGCACATATAATTATTTTGATTGACATTGAGTCTGTGATGTGTAATTAAATTTCTATACATCTTAGATTTCTCATGGTTTCTCAGCTTCATGAGTATGTAATCAAATGTTCTTACTGTCTAAGTTTGACAGTTGCCTACGCAGGTGACATGTTTGTTGTACACTTTGTCCACAACATCAACTCAAACTTAATGTGAGAACATACAATTTGCAGATGTTCCCATTTAGTAATTTGTTATAATGGGTCTAGAATACAATGCAGCTGATAGGTGTTGAGGGCTGGTATGAAGTGGTGGATCAGGGGTCCTGGATTTATTGTTGACTCATTCCTAACACCAATTATGTGACTATTCTCGCTCATTCTTTTCTTTTTCATCATCCGAACCAGTTTCCCACATCAGCGCTCGCTCTGCACAAACGATGCTCGTTATGCCGCTGCTGTCTGTCAATAAATGCAATGTGTTGCAAATTAGCCAAAACCATAATTATCATCATCATTATCTTTTTATAGACCGCTCCCAGGTCTGATCAGACCACATGCCTCTTCACTTCTCACTCCGACTGAAAACAGATGATGTGATCCGTTTTCATAGCAGCAATGTGGGCCACCACAAGCACGCTTCCTCCTCATAAGGTCTTTATATAGACATTTCTATCCACAACTACCTAAATAACACTAAACAAGTTGGATTAGTCCCCTGACAGTAAAATGAGTTCTTTGACGCCTCATTCCCTCAAAACCTAACCGCCTACCGATGACTGTCCCCTGCAGAGTAAAATATTTTCTCAGTCAATCAACACCAAGTAGGAAAAAAAAAAAATCTTCAGATCTGCAATTCTTCCCTTGGGACAGAGATGACAATGGAATTCTTTCTAGCTGTGGCTGTGGCTGCTTTGATAAACCTCCATCATTTCAGTGTTAATTTTGGTGAGGGATGGGGTAGAGAGATGAAAGGGCTGCTTTTGGGAGCAGATCGGGAGACGGGCTCTGATGTACAGGGTGTGTGCTTTTGTGCGTCCCAGCTTTGAGGAAATATGAGGGCTTTTGCGTGCAAACTACGGCCGACTCTGCATGTGCGAATCAGATATTGTGGCTGAGGGAAGCTTTTGGATAACAGATGTGTGAAAACTCTACTGACAAGATTACAAAATGTGATATGTGAGAGTATGTAATAATGCATGTGTATTGTACTAAGTCTATGGCTGCTGGTCACTCCAGTCTTACCTATAATCGATATGTTCCTGCTTTAAGCGTGTGCGTAAACCTCGTGTGTCATTGCGTTTCACGTGGACGTCCACAGTGGCATTTTGACAGATCAGAGCAGCACTGTTGGGCTGCCAGAAGTCCACCTAAAAACACAGGACAAATATATTAGATCAGGGGTTACAAAGACACAAACACCCAGCAGGGTTTTATAAGGAAGGGTAGGAGTGGGTGAGAAAGAAAAAAGCTTAATTTCAAATTTGAAATACCAGTACATATCATGATATAATGTCAGGAAACTGGGAAACTGTTCATGAACAAAACATAATCTGACAGGAATGTCTGACAATGTCAAAATACTTATGATGCAAAAATCATATGCAAATCCAATAATGATTAATCCTGTTTTTCGCTTGCTGTGAATTTAGTGATGAAGGGTGTATGACTCTGCTTTGCCACATGGACTCACGAGGGATGAACCAATTCCACTTTTTCCCTCCTGATACCAATTATCATAGCTGAAATCAGGGTTTCTGCCAAAAACTGAGTACCACTCCAATACCAGTGCTCTCTTTCCCCCAAATTTAAAACATGTATACCACACTGGAAGGAATTTTAATTTTTTCAAATGCAGACTTCTGAGGTAGAGCTGGTGCAGTTCAATGATTTTATTGCACGCAAATGCAGGTACAAAGGCTTATGGGACGGTGTGGCAGGCAAGGGTCAAAACCATAAAAGACAGTTCAAACAACCAAACAAATCTGACATGGAGCAGACGAGAAACAAGAGTTAAATAAACAGGTAAATCTTACTTCACAGCATAAGATTTTATGCTACTGACGCTCTATTCTGCAAGTCTTTAATGCTATTTGATGCAATCTTGGATTTCTACAACCGATACTGATTGATTTAAGATTTTAGTTGGCTTATATCTTTTAAAACTGAAAGGTGCTTATGGGATAATTTTGGCTCACTACAAGCACAAGCACCAATAACACAGCTGGTTTGAATGCTTACGATATCACAGATCTATAATTATCATTTAATATCAAATTGAACTAAATGTATGAGAGGAATCATGATGATGCCTCTCACACATTTAATTTCTTCAATTCGACACCTCAACATCTGCTTCATCAGTTCTCTCCAAAATGTTTGCATGCACACATGGGTCAGGGTTTTCGTACAGATACACAAGTTACTGATCAGGACTTTTGCATTGTAGGTGGTGTACGGCTCTTTCAGGCCTTGTTTTGTGCACAAGGGTTATAAATGAGACCTCTGAACAGTTTAACATTCCTCTGGTCTCTACCTTCAAGCGATGGATTAAATCAGGGGAATGTTGACGACTCTGTAGCGTTAATGGGGCAAAACACACACTGATGTGTCCCATTAACAACCTGCAGCGAACGACTCTCCCTCTGCTTTCCTCTCTACTGTTCCACCTCATATTAGCAACAAAAATCCTGTCTTTCAGCGCCTGTTATCAAGCCGTGATAGTCGGGTCTGCTAGCTTTAGTTGGAACAGACAGCCCATTGGCTCTGCTGGCTGACTATGTAAACACAGACACCATGTGGTAACTGATAAAATAACACAGAGAGAGGAGGAGAAACTAAAGGAAAGAAGAAGAATTTCGGAGCGAACAGGAAAGAGCTGATCTGCAAATGATGCACACAGTAGTCGCAGCACAGAGAGTCCTGTAGATTTGGTGTTTCTGTGTTTGCAGACGTCCTCAGCTGGCTTTCATTTGCACTTTTGCATGGGGGCAGAGACACGCAGGCTGGCACACACGCTTGTTAATGTGTCAATTGGTTTAATGATTTACAGAATGCATACCAGATTAATTTAACCTTGTTTAGAGCGAGAGGGGTAGAAAAATCCTCAGCTGGAATGTATGCCCTTGAGTATAAACCGCTCTCTACCGCTGCACTTTTATGGCGTTTCCAAATGGTTAAGTACCACAAATGTTTCAGCACTGCTCCTCCAAACAAATCCAAAACACATACGCCTAAAAGGCACTTAAATATCCCTGATCAGATAACACAAACCCTCACAAACAATTCTCTCAATTTAAAATTTCATGAGCCCTAAAGATGCTTTATCCGTCTGCTTTATAAATCTTATGTCTCCTGATATTTTACGTGATTTGTCTTTTTAGTGTGTGTGTGTGTGTTTATACAGGGTGGCTATAAATTGAATATGTGTTGTTTTGGTTGTTCTAATACTGACATGGGCAGAACAAGAAAGGAAAAGTTATAGTTCAATAAAAAAAGAGTGGTTTTCCTTAAGGCAGATGAGCTGCAGCCGAGACTTTATATGTCAAATAAAGAAAATAAGCTCGCCAAAATAAAACACAGTTGTTAGGGAATATGGATTATAACCAAACTAGGTCGACCCACTATATCCACTGCACTCTGAAGCTCACTAATTAAAACTTTATATCGTGTTTATTTGCATGATTATTTCTTGGCCGTCCACAGCGACCTCCTGAAGTTGAGTTGTCAATATAAGGCCATGGAGACCACAGGAAGTTAGTCCCCCTGTTTCCCCTGTGTCCTCAAGCTAACTGGCTCCAGCTTCATATTTTCTATATTTATCTAACTCTCTGCAAGAAAGCAAATAGGCATATTTTCTAAAAATGTCAAAGTATTCCATTAACAGTTCTGTCTGAGAGAGTTAGAGGCAGAGTCCAAATCATCTTCATCACTATATGTATCAGTTTTTTCAGACAGTCAAAAATGAATCAAATCAACCAATCTGCAAAAAACTGTAGAAACATTGGTCATGCATCAAGAAAGAATGAAAAAATAATCAATAAAGAATCGAGGATGAACTGATTAAGGGGAAAATCCACCCCATCCAAAAATTTAGCATTTATTCTTAAAACGCTGCACAGCTCAGTTTAAATGTGAATTGTCAAGAATTGTCTCCTCAACACAAACAACCATCTGTCTCCCCCCGACAAAAGCAGGACAGACAGACTGTATTAATGATGTCAGACAAATGCTCCATAGTGGAATAATTCATAGGACGTAATGACAGCAATGGTGATTTTACTTTAGATATGAATAAGGCTACATCTGTTTCACAGATTTAATGGCTGGAACATCTCAAACAAAACTTCTATGATCCAGGAAAAAGACAGTCACTAATTCTGTATCATTGCTCCAGAGGCCACTGGACATTTTTATTCATTTCATTCTGAGTCTCTGAAACAATAAGCTGATGAATGGATCAGTTTATCGACAGAAAAGATGCTCAGCAACTATTCTGATAATCAATTTTCTTCACCTCTCTTGTAAAAATACCAAACATAACACCTATTGAGAGGATTTGCTCCTTTTCTTTGTCTCATGTAATAATGGATATTTGGATATTCCAGACTAAACAAGCAATCTGAGGCCATCATTTTGGGTTTTTCACTATTTTACATACTAAATGATTCATTGATAAAGTTAGCTGTGGCCCTTTTTTGCATAGAACTACTGAGCCAGGCTTTAAAAAATGTGGTACAAAAGAAGAAGGGGAGCCACTGACCAGATGTAAAAGTATTACGAGTTGCTGGAATTAACACACAACAACTCATGTTCCATTGGAGGAACAGTCATAAAAATGAAGTAATGATTAACTTTTTTGCGAAAATCCAACATGTAGAAATATCTTATCTTTACAATGCATAACTTTGGCGAAGGTATTTGCTTTACTGGGTGCATTCAGGAGCTGTTTCGTCTCCAGGCTGCCCAGAGTTCAGGTCAAACAGTGCATCCATGCAGTTTACTTTAAACTTGTATAATGTATTAATGCAAATAGTTTCGGTAGATCAGACTCTGACATCTACCATTTATGTTGCGTTAATTTATCCTAAACTGTTGTTGCTGAAAAACAGAACATGCACATTGTTGTGTACCAGAGGGTTTTTCATGGGAATGAGCTGCCCACCACCAGGTGTTTGCCAGGTGTCTGTCGGTCATAGAGCACAGCCAAACAAACCAAACCAAATTTAAAAATCCTGGATTATGACTTAATGAATAAATGTGTTATTTTGTTGATGACGGATCTGATTTGTGATTCACTTGTATTCATGTCGTGTACAGCGGGTGTTCATTATTTGACCTCATGCTGAGCCTGAGGCTGAAAGGTTTGACTCTGCCGCCAGAGGCATGGCCGTGTGGCTAAACTACAGAAAACACCGGTCCACAGCTGTCCAAACAGTAGCTGCCACTCGCTCACTTGGCCTTGGAGCTCATGTCCGCTGCCCTTACATACATAAAACTCCGGCCAGGTCCTGACCAGCAGACTGGCTCTCTCCTCATATCCCTCACCGCAAATCATAAACATTTACTGAATCCTCTTTTGCCCTCTTCTGTTCATTCCCTGCTCAGAGCTGTATTGGTTCTGGACGACCAAACAAAAGCTTGACCTGAACCAGAACAGATGCCTTTCTTAGATGTTGATGAGGCATCTGGCTGCACAAATACAATTTGGCCCAAACCAGAGAGGAGGGACGGAGAAATTCCGAGATTGAAATCTCTTCAAACCTCCCAAAGAAAGACTCTGCTTGACAGGATTTTTCATATTTCTTTGTCTTTTTCATATTTCCATCCAATTCTGAACATTAACAAGCTCTTACAAACTCCACAAAACAAACTAAATTCTAACTAAACCAACAGTCACAGAGCTTTGTCTCTATTCTCCCTATAATTAGTAGCAGATTAAATAGTTCTTTACCAGGAAACTTCCGAGGAAAGGGACTCGTAAAATGAAGTGTGAGATGATAATAAAAGATAAAATAAACTGTGGGACGCAGGTGAAAGCTCTGAAAAAGCTCTTAAGATTATTTTAAGTCTTAAGATTTTTGGACATATTGCTCTATGATTTACCTGCTAATGTTGGTATTGTTAATTGGAGACATTCCAGCTTGGATAATTAGCTTTAAAATGTTTTTGTCAACCTACCTGTTTTTTGTTGTCTCTCATCTTTTAGCCATTGGTTATCACTGGAAATGGATTTACCGGCATCACACTAATATTCACAAATATGCTTTGGTCTTTCATTTCCTCTAAATGCACCATTCAAAACTGATTTATAGTTAAATTAACTGTTCAATCAATTATTCAAATTAGTTCTTTGACTATCAAGAACAAGAATGTCTATAATTGCACCGTGTTTGTTATGCTTCACCAACAATCTTTGGTGTGTATTTGCAAACTAAAACAATGCGCAAAGGAAGGTCATACATGCTCCTGAGGCTGATGGGTAATTACTCCCAAATGAGTTTGGGAAAACAGGCGAGGCCTTCGAGTCCTCCAGGCATCCCCCCCACTAATTTCAGTATCTTTGAAACACATGTTCATATAGTTTCCAAACATTCGGCATCATTATGAAGGAATGTTTTGTATTTTCCCACCATTCTTCTCTTGGGATTTCTCACTGGAACGAACACAGAGCATCCCATCAACACTATCTTAGTCTTTCAGACAGGGAATATGTCCCGACTACGACAGACGACCACGCTCGGCTGCTCCTTGTGTCTGACAGCCTATTGCCGTCCCCGGCCCTCTGTCACAGCTCCCCCCGTTATCACCGGCGTCACGCCTCACTCTGTCTGTGACTGTCACAGAAAGACCACTGGGGGGCTAAAGGCTTGCGTGAGCAGAATAATAACAGGTATTATATTTTAATATGGCATTTCAGGAAGTTAAAACAAGTCAGGGAAATGAAAGAAACATAATGTACCAACCTTCATATGTCCCAGAATTTTCTGGAGCACTTGGACCTCCTCATCATCGCTGGGAGTTATCCTGAAGACTTGATCACTGCAGAAACAACAGAACTCTTATAGGTGTCGGTTTACAGCTTGAATCAAAGTGCCCCAAAGGATTTTCACTGCACTAAAATCCACTGCAACAGGGCTTGGCACCATTTTCATTTCAAAAACATTTGGGGCCACAAATTCACAGGTAATGCAAACCTCCTTTTGTGCCGATTGAAGGTGACACTTATAACAGCAGATGTTTAATGATGAAATGGGTGGTGCCTTTTTCATGGGGTGGATCAACCATCGTATAGATGACAGGGTCGGACCCCAGTCAAACAATCTGTGAGACATCATTATAGGATTATATTTCATCGTTTCCAGCTCTGCAGGTAGCACCTGGAACTATTGTTTGGCCACCAGATACAGCAGCAGCAGCTGGTTCCCATTTTCATATTGTAAATACCACCATCAACCACACACTGATCATTTACAGCAGATGGATGTGAAAAACGAATATTTTTTCTATGAGGAGAAAACAAATAATTAAGCATCATCAGTTAATTTAATGTATTTAATGACATTGCAGCAGGCTCGTACATTGGACTGGCTGCTGAAATCTGATGTTTTTTCTGTCATGTTAATGCGTGGTGTTTATGAGAAAACAAAACGTTCATGAAGATGATACTGTAATGTGAAGGCTGAAACACTACACAAGGTATTTGGCAGGTTAGATAAATGTAGGTACGTCAATCATCAGTGTTTACATTGTCAAAATTCATGATGAGATGACGCTGTTGTGGAACATATTTAAACATCTGGTCAGATTAAAAGCTGATTTTTGTGCTTAATTCAATTTTCTTCATCAAGAATAATTTAATTTTAGTGAATTGCAGAGAAAAAAAATCATTTCTTATAGATTACATTAGTTAAATTAGTTCCAATTCAATATAAAAATAGTTATGCAGTCATATTATTCTTCACATGTTGGCAGATAATTGAAACAAAGAGTGTGAGCAGACAGAGAAGCGTGAGAGCCGCTCTCTGCAAACCACATCTTTTATGTCGCCTGAGTACAAAACAAAGATACTCTATATCCTCATTATGATTCTGACATAGTGTTGCTTTCAGTTCCTGAGGTTGAAACTAAACACGCTGCCAAAAATTCATTACAGCCTCTTGATTATAGACTACCTGTGTCTGCACAGTTACCTGTCTGCGTGCCAGGTTGTATATCTGTCCACTTTCATGTTTTTTTTGTAAAACCTCTTTCTTCCTCTCTCTTGGTATCTTCCTCTCTCGCATTTCACTCATTTCAAAGAGATTTTTTTTACAATGTGTCACACAGGAAGCGGGGCCCCCCTAAACAAAGGTGGCAGCAGGCGGCTCTGAGGTTCGAGGAACAAAAGGATCCGGGGTGTCCCACGTGAGTCGCCACCCCCGTTTCAGTGACCACAGCACGCTGGCAAAAAAAGATGGACTTCAAAGCGAGCTGTCGTTTTCGGAGGTAAAAATATCATTGGATGAGGTAGAAATTGAGGGAAGTGATTAAAACTAAGAACAGTCAGTACCAGATTTCAAACTTCAAAAACAAGCTTGTCGTAAACACTATTATTATATTATATTCTCTGTGTCTGGAACATCAGAGAATCATGTGTTTCCATACCAAATTAGTAGGACTCGTGTTTTTTTGTTTTCACCAGTGCATACAACTCCACAGTCCCTGAGAAAATAAGTGGCACCCCAGAGCTCTACTGTAGTCCAGACTGAACCGTTTCTTCATCTTTTAGCCATTCTCAAAGATGACAGGCTGTTTTTATTACAGCGTTGGCCCCGGCTAAGGCCTTTTGCTGCGCGTCTACCAGCTGCAGGGCTTCCTGAGCGAAAGCTGTCCTTAACTTGTCAGTCTGCTGATTCCCACAGCGGTGCTCCGTCTGGGATGGAAGCAATTTGCTTTTAAAATCTGGCCCTTAAACCAAAGGGTTGACTCTCAGTAGTGTCTTATCGTAATATACTAGCCACCATTTATCTATTTCCAATATCAAATAATGTCAAGATGCAAGTAAAGACTCATTGTGAGGCTGAGTAGAGTAACACCCAACACATCCTTGACTTCTGAGTGAAACAGAGCTGCCCACATATTGGAGACATTTGCTTTACATATTGGGCCCTTTTGAGTCAAACCAGAGTTGGTCTGAGCTTCACAATTCTGGAGCATATCCAAAGTATATGTTGTTTGAGACATATGAGGAGGGGGTTTCCAGCAGAGGTGGTCTCCCTCTGCTTCTGCTAAATTACATCAAAAGCTCTTTTGAAAAACCATAAACCCTAACATGCCCCTGTCATGCCTCCTATATGTTTACCCAAATTACTATATGTGCATTCAGCTCCAGATGGTCCCACTGGAGACCATCTATTTGTCCCACTGCTCCCCAAGTTTCACATGCAAGGTCAGGTCCTGAGCCACTTTTAGGGTCTAGGTGGAGAGCGTGGAGGCGTGGGGCCCCACATTCGGCCCCATAAACATGCAGACAGACTGGTATGCCAGGACTTTTGAGTGAAATGACTGCTATGACAAATTTGCTCTCTCTTGTGATTACAGCAAAGCGCGGCTGTGCATGCAGGGAGCCGGGAGCCGCTGCCATCCTATGGCTATAATTTTTTGAAATGAATACTTTGAGGAGAGTTTGACAGGCCACTGTTGCTGCAAGCATCCCTGACATCCCATGTGTGCCTATCATGAGCAATCTGCATGCCTCCCTGCAGCAACACAGCAGATACACATCTTATCCAGCATGCATCAGACAACAGGATGAGTCTGGGGTGAACTTAAAACATTATATTATGTCTCAAACAGGGAACATGTCCTATATGAAGATGCTGATCATAAAGACTTTCATCCTCTCTGCTCTCATCATAAGATAAAGTCTCCTGGTTTGCAGAAAACTTCTCCCTCTTCCTGCAGACTCTCCAGAGCCCCACAAATGAATGGGGGGTCTTTACTCACCCTGCATAGCGGTTGTTGTACAGAAAGGCACCGACGGGACATAACACGTCGCTGCAGATTATCACACAAGCCAGTAAAACGGAGGCGTGAGATGCGCTGCTGCGCTTCATCCTCGGCCGGCGGGTCAGAGACAGCAGATCCCGATCAGGCTCCTCTGCAGGATGCAAAGAGCAGGAAAGTGTTTGCAGCTCAGAAGGATCATCAGCACACTGGCAAAGTCACTTTCCTCGTCTCTCTCCGGTGCTGGTGACGCAAAAGGTGCCAGAGTCGCTCATCTGGCACGGGGGGAGCATCCAGCAGCTCTTTGAAGCTCTGGAGAGGAACGGCAGCTCCTTTTTAAAACGAGGAGGACCTGAGTCACGTGGTTACTCAAGTTGGTAACTGGATCCCCGATCAGCGGTGGAGAGAGGAGCGTGCACACATGTCTACATGCCAGTGTGATTTTTTTTCAAATGGTAGATTGTGCGTCTCTTAACATTTAAAGTGATGCATGAAGTTTTGTGTGGAGGCATGAAGTGTATCAGGTGGCTCATCTTCATCATGAGAACAACAGGTTTATTATTCTAGTGTTGGTAGCTCAGGCCCTTAGAAGAAGACACTCAGCTCTTGTCTTGATAAAACATCAGATCACTGTCTAATATGCTGGGATGTCCACTGGTCCACCAAACGATGCACATTCACTTCGGACTAATCAGCTGCACATTTGCCATAAATGGCCTCTAAACACAGCAGGGTGTCTCAATGATGATCCTATTATAGTGCCATCATGTGGTCTGCCTTTTGGTGCACGCCTAACCTGACCACTACAAATGAAATGTCCTACACGGAGAGGAAGAACATAATGAATCCAGAAAACAATAAGAGATCCAGAATTCATGAGCCCACTGAGCTTCTGAATCCTCAGCTTCCTGTTCGATTATACCTCCACACCCCGAAGCTGGTGTGATAACCAGCCGCAGGCTCTGTCAGAGCCCTGGCCCGCCTCCACCAGGAATCCCTCTGTGGAGCTTTAGGTGGCTCTCCCTGTTATTCTAGGCTTTTCGTGCCTCCGCTCGGTCCTCTGCTTATCACCCAACACGGTGATTAAATGTCTAAGTCAACCGCCAGTCTTTTCCTTTTGTGATTGCATGGCAGCAGCACATTTTTCACATGCTTCTCTCCAGTGTCAACAGTGCACCACCTGTTTTACACCCAATTACTGTACAACAGACCCCAAACACTCCCCTCCAACCCCATTCCCCACCAAACAGACATAGACATTAGACAGGACAGGAATTCTGTTTCTGACAACACCCACCTCGACGAACGAGAGATGTAGATAAGTGGAATTAGGCTCTTAATTATACAGTGAAGATAATGATATTTACAGAACACAGGTGCTCAAATAAGCAGAGCGATAAATGGCTTGATGACATGAGGAGGGGATTAAAGTGGCATAAATGGGCTCATCTTCTCTTGCACTTAGTTTTAATCTCAGAAAGCTTTGAAAGATTTATTGATGATGACAAACTTGAGATTAATAACCACGATGGCTTTTAGTTAAAATACTCTTTGTGTGAAGGACGTCACACTAGACACTAATGCACTATATAAATCTACTGTGAGTCCTTTTTCACTTGTTAACATATGATAGACTCAAGAGTTTAAGGATTGCCTTTTACATTATTGCCATCAATTAAACTCAGTATGAAGGTGTGGAGTTTGGAGGAAAGTACTTTAGAGGCCTTTGTGAAAGGTTCAAAGTTTAAAAATAGGCTTAATATTGTTTTTCACATTAATACTTCATGCCTTTCCCTACATTTAATGTGAATTGCTCATAAACTGATGACATGTTTCAAAGTCCACTACAGAAAATGATGCCTTGCATGAATTATTTACTTCTGTTACTTTTACTACAACAGTGAGTAAGACCACTACTGGATCTACAACCTGCCCCCAAATATAACACCACATACTGTAATGTGCATTTCTCTGTCTCTCCATGACGTTTTGCATGCAAACAAAAGTCATACATGTGTTTATGCACAGCCCATATAACCAATAAAACATCAAATGTTTCCTTATTTTGGTCATTTCTATGTCAAATGTGCAAGTCCATGAGAAGAGTTATGTCTTCCTTCTCTAAATATTGGGTTTTAATTAGGCCAGGAAAAAAAGGGGGAACATTGGTTGATTTTGCAATCACTATTATCTTTACACATATAGCAGTTTGGCCTGTGGGACCCTAAACAGTGAGGAAATAAAGCCCATGTCAACAAGACTTCTAGGTTAAAGTGATATTAGTTATGTATATTTTTTGCAGGTCTGTGAGAAGCACTTCATCAGCACACCAGAGAGTGAACACATCTCTGGTTTAAAGGCCACAAAAATCCTCCTCTTTATTGGAAAATGTCGTCAGAGCTTAAATTGAATATACCGAGGTTTAAAGAGGGGTTTTCTGACAGACCTATTTTTCAAAAATAACATAAACCCAGAAACTGAAGTGTGTTTGAGGCACCACGACAGCTGCACACAGAAGCATATTCATAAAATGCTTGCTCTGCGTTCCATGTATATCATGTTCAGGGATCTGCGGGGAGAGTGAAAGCCCTTGCATGTAAAGGCTGTTACGTTGGCTGGTCGTTTAAGCATGACTTGTTGGGCACAGAGACGTAGGCTGAGGGCACCGCCGGGAGTCGGTGTGGTGTTGTTTTTGCACACAGGAACGTAGACCTGGGCATGTGGCACCGCTTTGGGCTGTGGTCTGCGGGAAGGTGAAGAACCAAGCATCTTTCTTAGAGCTAAGTCTGAAGTCGTACAATCTTTGAGGTCCAGTAAATCATCGTGAGTCTCAGACTGTGCTGATGGGCGTGAATGAGCTCTTTGATAAGCGTGCAGTCTGAGAGTGGGGCTTGCACTGGTGGGGCGGGGGGTCTGCTCAAACTGTGGGGCTAACTGCAGCTCTTTGTGATGTCTTTAGGGCTTGTGCAGGATCTGAGTGATCCCAGCTGACCCTGAGCAGGCCTGTGAGTGCACATCTATGACCTTCTGACCCTGAGGGGAGAAGCAAAGAAAGGGACTAGAGGGGGTTAAAGATGGTGCACAGTCCGGGAGGCAGCACAAAGTGGGCCGTTTGGCAGCCAGAAAAATGTGTCACTCTCACAATCAATGGAGACTTTAGGGGAAGTTCATCTCAGCGACAAAGACTTAAGTTTGCGATCATCAATCATTGTGAGATCATAGATGAAACGCGGGTTACACTAAGCTTTGCGCAGACATCTGCATCCCGCAGACTTCCATCTGGTAGATTACAAAGCACAAAGACTTAATAGAAATCAGTGAAGTTGGGACCGAGAGGCAAAATGAATAACAGGGGGCCTTGGCAGCAGAGCAGAAGAGTCAATAAAGTTGAAGAGGATTTCTGAGCACTGCTTTGGTTAATTGTTGTTTCAACCATCAAGTCAGTTTACATTATGCAGCATGAAAAAAGACAAGGCTGTTAAAGCTATTCTACCAAACAGTATGTCAGTGACTCCCAACCTTTCTGGCTCTAAATGAATGGGTTTTTTTTCCTGTTTAATTTGAATTATTTTTGGAGGATTGAAAAGATAAAACTATGGAGCTTCTGAAAAAAATTAAAGTAGTTGTATCATATTTTTCTGCTTTCCTATCTAATCTTGCAAACTGTCAGATGTATCTACAATACAGGTTTTCCAATAAGTATAAACTCTGATTTCGATTGGTCCAGTGACCCCTCATAAATATTGAGGAGAAAAATCAGTGTGAACATTTATAGCGCGCTGGAAAATTTAATTATCTTTTGCAGAAATTGAAAGATTTAATCACGGGACAGGACCATAAGGCACAAAGGAGGCAGTGTGTAACTTACATTTAGTGCACACTGGGGAGACCTGGTAATTGAATTTGCTTAATATCGAAGGTGTTATATGTCTTATAAGTCTATGAAAAATCTCAAACAGTGTTTCATGTAGCTCATTACAGATGAATACAGACTTAACTGAATTTACTTCAATCGTCCTTGTTCAGTTCAATTACCAAGTCTCTCTTTCAAAGTGATTCATTCCTTTCAGTGGATTCTGATGAAGAGGGACATTTTATAAAAACCTAAGATGAAGTGATTACTTTTTCTAACAAAAAATCTTCAGCGTTGCATACAGGTGGCATATTACTGAAGTCTGGAAATTAAGACTGTGTGAAGAGAAGCACAAAAGCAAGATGGAGGTCGTCCACATTTGGTTTGAATCTGATGAAATTTAACTATCTTCTTGCTGTGAATAACTGACAATTCTAATCACTTTATTATACCAATAATGCCCTCGATGTCTAGTGCAAATTGATGATTTCTCTTTATAGATACCTCGTTATTTCTACCACATCATCTCAATATCCTGCCAGGAATCATCTACTCCAAAACAGCGTATATATAATAGCTGAAGGGATGTAACAGGGGAATGTCAGTCACTCTGGAAGCAGAAGTTCGGCAGAAAGAAGGGAAAAAAAACAGGTGAGCTACTAAACTTTGAGTTTTTCTTTCAGCATGCCAGGAATTTATTAAAGGACTGCACCACTGCAATACAAACTAGTGCTAAAAACTAGTTTGCAAATTAACCACAATGCAGAGATTGTTACTCACTACATCTTAAAGTTGAGTATGAAAGCCCTTTTTGTAGCAGACATGAGCTTATTCAAGGCTGTAGTTCAGCCATTAAATGATATAGAATGACTTTCCTTGGCAAGTATCTTTTTTCCCTTTGCTCAACTGTTACATGTTGTGCAGCCATTAAAGATCTGCCAGGAAAAGGTTTTTATCTGATTAAAGAGTATCAACACACACCTACAGCTTGGTCCTAATACGGGCTGTAATAAAACTCACATCACTTACAGTAATAAACCTTATTTCGAACCCCACCTCCCACCGGGTCTCAGTGTTTTCCTCCATCTGAATACATCTGAACAAAAGACAATAACATGTTTGACTGACAATGCTGCAGATATGTGATGCAGGAATGTTGGTTTTGGCTGCGATAAACTGATCCACTGAAAGGCAAATGGCTGGAAATGAGGGCTAACATGTGCATATCAGTTGTAAATGAACACTCTTATCGTCGCTCGTGTTTGATGTTCGGTGCAAAAAAAAAAAAAAATCAGAAAAAAAGCAGCTCATATCAGTCTGACACTCCTTTTCCAGCAGGAGGAACAGAACACTTCCTGGCAACTCTCAGCAGCACTGAACCACAAATAATAGAAGTTAATTCCACAGACCAAAGTCATGGGCAATAAAATCAGAGGGTCTGGAAATTTACCTGCACTGGAAAGGCTAATATAGAACAGTAATTAAGTTGGTCTACCGCAAATGTCGTCAAGGTTTCTCTACTTTTTTCAGCCCTGGACCTGACTTTAGACTGGGATCCAGGCCTGCCCAGACTCTGAAGGACTCTGTCAATAAATAGACCCATTTTGAGACCTGGTCCAGCTGAATGATGGAAAACCCCAGGAAGCAGGATTTTTAGGCAAAAGCAACAGCGCCCTCTGGTGGCAGCAAAGAAACAGTACAGCACATAACTTCATCACCATGAAACCCGCCAAAAAGCATGCAGTGCTGCATTCAACCACCAGAGTATAGTACATGTCAAGATTTACTCCAAGAGCCATGTCCTCATCTCACCTCACAAAACTGACACTAACCTGTAATTGAGACATAAAATAGCTCCATAAAATAAAGACTCCCTCCGGTGCTGATAAATTGGGGCAGCAGTCATCAGTTAAATTCCTTTTCTCTTTAGGTGAATGTGCTCTAATAGAGACACTTTATGTATGCTGAGATACATAAAAGAATTAATGGAACAAAGTGCATGAATTTGCTGCAGAGAGGAGAGAGCTGAACCTCTTGTTGGGATGTTAATCCTTAAATTATTATTGTGGGCTGCAAGTGCTCCCCTAAAATCCCCTCAAAAGGCTTTCGAGCTGGTGAAATTGAAGCTGGTTTTAGTGTTGATTGGTCTGCTATTTACCCAGGCGCAAAAAATTGCTGTGTCTAATTCAATATATAAACACTTAACCAGCTTTTGAAGTGAGAGCTCCTGCATTGCAGTGTTAGCAGGGAGCAAAAAAGGGAGGCTGAACACAGCTTTCACCTCCCGAGAGTGAAAATTCGGTCCTAATTAAACGCACTGACTGATCACTGTTTGCACATCTTTGCGTGTGTCTTTTTGCATCTCTCTGTGTCCATGCTTTTAGAATTTTTTTTCTGCATTTGTAGCAGATGAAACTGGACCTAAATTACCAAGCAAATATTACTGGGAGTATGAGAAGTGGATGAAGTCTACGAGGACTGCAGCCGAACAGGATTCATACCTGCCAGCTTATTAAGATGTGGCACAAGAGCATCTGCTTGGTTAATTAAGAGAATGATCTTGAATAAAATGTGAAAAAAAAACCCACCATGCAGAGGCACTTTCCTGCAGACAGGGTGCATTTATAAAAGAAAAATGCTGCAAGAAAGGTTCTTGGGTCATGTACTGTTTAGTTTGTATTTTACAATTTGTCTGTTAGAAAGGACAAACTGTATCAATTACGCTTAATGAGCAGAAGCATGTGTTGTTATTAGTTTTACCTGTCAAAGAGAAACAGCATATTTAGATTGTGTTTGTTTATTGCAGCAATATAGCAGAAGAAAAAGGGTTGAATGTATTTCACCCGTCTCTTATGAATCATGTGGCCTCTTATATTTTAGCTCGCTTGCAGAGTCTTTGACCCTCACAGTCCACAACTGTTGTTTCTTGGACTATCTGTGTATGTCTTATTATTTTTGTGTTTTTGAATCTGTGTGTAAGCTCAACCAGCGAGGAAACTGAAGTATGGTGACGGTGGTCATCATGAGAGGAGAAGGACTTTAGATCTCATCTATCCATGATCCTCTCTCTCCTTTGAGTTCACTCACTGTATGTGTTTTATGCATATATTCATTAATAATTTCCATATAAACACAACACATATCTCAAAAACAATCACGTTTACATACATACAGTATTATGTAAATTGGGCCCGGGCCCATATTATCTGATTTGTTTCTCTGATGATGGCAGGTGAAGATATAATCTGCAGTTTTTCAATTTCCACTCATCTAAAGAACTGAGGGTGCTACACAAAGATAGTGGTGATAAGCTAATTTGGAACTTAATGATATAAACCAAGGTTTTATGACAGAATTTTATTACTCCATTAACCTACTATTGTGCTTTATTACAAGGAGAAAGAAAGCAATTAAAGTAACACAACATAATTTTCTTGCATGGTTACATTTTGCAGTGACACTGGCTGTGGTTTCCTCTCGGTCTTGGCAGCGCAGAGGGTCCCTAATAAGGTTTCTCAAACAAGTGAGGAACACTTTAATCCCCCCCATTATTTCACTCCATAAATTTCAGTGGGGGGAGAAATGAGTGAAATGGAGGAAAACTGCAGCCTGTGATACTCTACTGTCTTTGGCTTTTATTTCATCTATTTACAGAAATAAACAGTGTAATTTCACCCAAGTAATATTATCTCAGTTTTATGATCTAATGTGTCTGCAGTCTGTTACAAGACATAAAGTTTGTGAACTTTTAGAAGTGTCAAGTTGAGTAATGATGACAATAAAGTACACGTTCTTTCAAAATAAAAGAATGAAAGTTTAAAAAAAATAAATTCTGTAGTGCATTAATTTTTTAAGAGTTTGCACCAGAAATGTTTGATTATAACTCATCTGTGTGATCATGAAAACAATTTGGTTTGTTAGGAGTTTTTCTCCAAACCTGTTGCTGCACTTTTATACTGAAAACAGGAGCAGGAAGTGTCAGTGTGTATTGTGACTGACTTGACTCTGGTCCTCCTGCATTAAAGGCTGTTGGAGGATGGTTTAGGATGAAGAGTCACATGGACTCAACTTTCCAACTCCAGTTGTTGTCCAGTCCTCAGTGAAGCTCTGTGGGACTCACATTATTGTTTAGTTTCCACTTTTGTTTTTAATGCATTTTTAAACTTTTCTTTCTTTTCATGCATTTTCATCCTGCATTGTTTTTTTTTTCTAACTTTTCCTGGACTTGCAGCGCACACACCGGTCGTCCATTCACTTTTGGCCATGCTGCAAACTTCACAATCGCGCGTGTGAAAAAAAGCTGTTTTGTGATGTGAAACTGTGCCGGAGGATCTAAGTTTTGCATTTGTTTACTCACAATGACTGAGGAGAGCAGGAGTGAGCACAGGGCTGAAAGCGGGAAGGACCTGGAGAAGCAGCTCCGGCTCAGGGTCTGCGTCCTCAGTGAGCTCCTAAAGACTGAACGGGATTATGTTGGGACGCTAGAGTTTCTCTCGGTGAGTTTGTGAGAATCATCTTAACCCAAAGTCGGCACAAATTCTGCACACTTTACTCTAAACAAACCCCCTCAAAGCAAACAAACAAACAAAAACAAGCAGGCTGTTTAGTATGCATGGTGCGTCAGGCTGCAGAGCCACAACTGCTCCTCTTTAGATGCTTCTTTAAACAGTCTAACATGTGAATCTACTTTTTTTTTAGATGCAACACTGTCTGAACTCACCCCCTTTGATGGAGATATTAACTTTTTAGATTGCAAGTGTGAAATTGGGAGAGCATGCACAGCTTTGCTTCCTGCAGCCAGAGTCATGTTTAATCCTCTTCTCAGGCTCATCAGGCAACACAAGGCAATGGTGTGCTGATCATGAGATGTTAGAGGCTCATAGTGGTTTGTCTGGCAATAAGTGATCAGAAAGTTTTTTTTAAGTCATCTGAGGCACTGGGTGGTTTCAAATTAGAAATGGAAAAAAACTCAAATGTGCAAAAAGTTTCTTTTAAAACATCATTTAATGTTTAATATTTATGCAGTGTGCACTATGCTGCAAACATTGGAGTGTCTCAGTCCAGATTGTTGAAAATGTTAATCTGAAGGAGAGAAAGAACTAAAATTCATCAGAGAAACTTCTGTAATATCATCTGTACTTCAGTTCACTGTGTCTGTGTCACACTCGTATCTTACTCTTGAGTCCATATGATAACCCCACTTTCACAGCACAGAAAATACACGAGAGTGTATTTTGGTGCTTCCTTTGCCAACTTCTAATCAAATCCAGAAGTGGAGGACTCTTGCCAAGGAACGGCACAGGTGGACTCAAATGAAAACCACCCGCGCTGGCAGTCAGCTGGCAACACATCTCCGGCCGCACGCTGAGCTTAACGCTTGGTCGCTGCAACACGGGACTGATGGTGCTGTCGGCTTGATGGCATTATATAACGTGACACCTGACCTCAAAGACAGGAGGGAAAGGAAAGTTTGGCCAGTGTTTAAATCAGAACGCTGGGAAAAGTTTTCACTGGCAGATATTTGACAAACGAAGCAGTGGCTGTTCAGGATGTTAAAGGTGAAATACCTTACGGTCAACACACTATTATGCTTCCGCTGTGTTTTCTCAGTGGTTTCAGCTCCTCAGTTCGATGGGAACTTTGCAAGGAAGTCAGGTTGAAGGGGCGCCGCGTTGTGTGCCATTAAGACTGCTGTTTCCCACCACATGTATGAATGCGTACACCCTGACCTCCCTCCTACTTCCCAGATGTTTCCAATGGAGGACAGAGGGACCAGGGAGGGGACGGCACTCTATCTGGCCTTTCTTAGAAGTGGCATCACTGGAGAAAAGGAGGAGGCGATTACATGAGGGAATGTGTCCTCTGTCCTGGTGGTGGGGGTTTGGGGAATGCAGCCGCCCCTCCTTCGTCTCCCCTGTTGTGCTGGAACTGGGATTCATTTCAGAAGTGACTGATCCTTACAAGGCAACTCTGTTCTGGCCCGGGAATGTCAGGATGGACGCGTCAGATTGAGATCTGACAGTGAAAGATAGCTATTGTTGGTTTAGCTGCGAGTTATAGCAGATGGAGCTGGATGATGATGATAAAGAGGGTAGAAAGTGAGAGGAAAAAAAAAAAAGACAAAGAGTCACTATAATCTACTGTCTTATCATCTGGGAGGTCCTGGGGAGCGTGGTGGAAGATACCCAGGATGATCAAAGACAGCCCTACTGGGGAGAGGGGTCATATTGAAGACTTTCATCTGATCACACACAAACACATGCCTGCCTCCCCCCTGCTTCCTCTACTGCCAGTTATGAACCACACAAGTTTCTGTGTGTCTAGAGGTCAGAGCGGAGAACGGCCCGGCCCCCCTCTGTGAGACTCCCCGGTGGGATAATCCAGGGAGCTCCGACTACCAGCAGGGAGAGGCATAGATGGGATATTGCTTGAGGGGTGAAAGGGAAAAGCGTAGAGCGGATCACACAGTAGATATTGCCAGGAGGGTGAAGGGTAAGGGGGCTGGGGTGGTCTCCGCAAGTGGCTGGGCTTGGTGCCTTCTCTTGTAAACCATATTTCCTGGAGGAGGAATTCCTCCGAGGTTAGGAAATGCTGGGGAACAATGAGGCTCCGGTCAGTAGCCGAAGTTGAACGCGGAGCAGAGATTGTTGCTGCTGATCCGTGGGACCCAAACACAATGCACCTCACACATACTTTACTCTTAAGGTAGTGGAAAATAACAAGGATGATTAGAGTAGATTGTCCCAGGACAGTCCGAGCCCATTGTGTGGCCATACTGAAACGCTCGTGGGAAAACACGCAGATTGCATCTTGAAGGTGTCAGTAGTGGAATGGCTAAATTTGACTTTCTTTGGAGCGAAACACCAGCTTTTACGCTGCATGTGCTAAAGCTACACAGTAGTCGGATAACGAGAGGAAGGCTTCTTGGAAAGCTGTGTGAGATACCTCATGCCTCATCTTACATAATGAACAATTATAGCTGGAGATAGTGGGCGGCGGTGGACACTGGTGTTTATCTTGGACGGCTGCGAGCCAATAAAATGACAGTCATTCTTAGAAATATCTCAATGAGGGGAACAGATCAAAACTCAGTGTAAACAGTCGCTTTAATGAGGTGCTCTTCATTTTGGAGTTTTTTACTAACAGTGTCAAATGGACAACTTTACTTAGTCTTGGCCATTGTTCGCTGTTGATAAAGTGACATTTGCTTGAATGATAAGCACTTAAGAAGAAAGAATGAAATAAAGGACAGTGGAGGAAAACCTTTCATGTCCTGATTCTGGATTGAGATCTGAGCCACAAGTTAACTTAATATATTCCAAAGAGCTTTGCAGTGCATTAAGTGGTCCCTCAGCTGTTGCCTCCCTCTCCCCAACAAAAGCCTGCTGAAATATGAAGCAACCACCGAGTGTAATGTTTAAAACATTTTTAATCCCAGGCATAAATTGAAATTAAATAAATGTGGTTTCAGACATTGTAATGTTATGGAATCTCTGCCCTTCTCTTTCTGTTACATATTGCATCTGTATTTTCACTTTTGAATACAGCTGCACATGATTATCCGTCTTATATTTCCTGGGCTTTATGTGGAAAGGTTATTGGTCAACAAACATGGGTCACTTTTAGTCAGTTGCGTCTTTTCTGTGAAAATGGCTGCAGGAAGTTAGGGAATCAAGCCTAATGGAGAAAGCAGCTGCTAAGAAGGATAATTTACTGGCTCTTAGAAACCCAGGTGCTCAAGTGAACCCTGTGTCTGTGTTTGCATATAGAGGTTCCACATCTTTCTTGCAGGCTTTGCATTTGTTTACATCTTGGCTGCGACTGTTAGGTTGTCCCAGACTGCCGTGCCAAGAAGTTTTCTTTTTTACTCCTAACATATGACCAGTGGGAAGTCCTGAAGGAGGTCAGGTCGTAGGGGGCACGACGAGAGGGTTCATATGCTCCGCACAGACGGCTGATGACCCCAAAGGTCGCGACCTCTTGTTCCTATCGCTTTCCTGTCTGTTAATCTGTAGACTTGATGCCAACTTCCAGCTCCCTCCTGTGTTCTGACGGAAACAGGAACAGAAGATGCTGATGGTCAGTGCGTCCTGATTTGATGAAAACACAAACAAACTGTGCAAACAGAGAAGACAGTTTTCAGCATGTGTCCAGTATCAGGCTGTGTATGGAAGCATGTTGTAGTTATGTTGGAAAGCAAAGCAAAAATGAGCTATTGTACTTTTGTTTTTAATAGGAATAAATAAAATAACATGATAATCTACCCATTATTGTAAAATAGCTAATTTGTCATTGTTTTAGGGGTCAGACGCCAGAAATGTTAAGAGCCGTTGTCTGGAACTGTTGGAGGAGGAGTAGGAGGAGATGCTGGGTTAAAGAGGGCAGAAGCTGTTTATGTTGGTGTAATGAGACAGCCACCACGTGATGTACACTAACCCCTTGTACAGATTCTACTAAGAATTGTAAATAGCTTTTTTAAGTTACAGATCAGATAAGACTGTCCATATTTGACATGCCTGCTCACATGATGCTGGAGGGCTGGGATTGGGAGGTTCTGTAACTGGCCTTTTGCTGTTTGTTGTTTTAGTTTTTTTTTCCACACTGTGCTTCGTCTGGTGATGAGAGATTCTATGGAAAGCGATGTATCTGCACAGGCTGCTCATTTTGCTTGCTCATTTATTTCTTACAACCCTGATTCCACAAAAGTTGGGATGCTGTGTAAAACATGAATAAATAAGAATGTGATAATTTGCTAATCCTTTTTGACATATACTCAATTGAAAACATTACAAAGACAATATATTAAATGTTTGACCTCATCAACTTGATGGCAGCAACATGTTTCAAACTAAGTTGGGACAGGTGGACTGATCCAAAAACACCTGTTTGGATCATTCCACAGGTAAACAGGTTCATTGGTAACAGGTGATAGTATCATGATTGGGTATGAAAGGTTCATCCTGGAAAGACTCAGTCATTCACAAACAAGGATGGAGAGAGGTTCAACACTTTGTCAAACACATGGTTGTATAAAGGAGATTAATACATGGACTCAGCTACTTGTTCCACACCTGTCTCTTATGTCTGCTACTCTTTCATATACCTTAAATCTCTTGTGCTCTTTCATTCTTGTTTTACACCGCTGTGTCCCAGAGGGAGCAGTGGCTGCATATGGTCCATCCATTATATACGCTGTGTTCTTTCCATGTGAAGGTTTGATATGATCCCTGTTAGATTCAGTCTGAGTGCTGCTTCCCATCACTGACAAGTGTATTTCCGTTTTTATTTAGCTTTGTTCCATGTGCACAGACACGACTCTGTCTCTTCTTTCTGTGTGTGTGTTTGTAAGAGAGGTGATGTGTTTTTCTCCTTGACTCTCTTTAATTGGATTGGGTCAGTGTCTCCTCTGTGAGAGTACAGACAGTTTCTCTCTTGTGTCTGTCCCCAGTGTGAGGCCCCTGAAGTTACTTGCATTTCAATGTCACACCGCTGCTGCCACTACACAAGAGGCCTGCCTGATTATAAATGTGAACGCATTCTGTCTCTGGTCATGCTGTATGTTTATTTTGCACGTGAACCTTGTTTAGAAGCTAAATCTATCTTTTAACCAGTCTGAAGATGAATGATAGTGAGGATTAGCTCAGCTACACCAGAGTCCTCTCCTGCAGAACACTTTGCGCCAACCTTGAGTCCCATATCAATAAAAACACTGAGTGGGATAATCCTTCATCTTCTCATTGAGCAATTCTGCTATGGGAGCCGCCGTGTTTTGCATGCCTTTCAATATTTTATCCATTCATCTTTACAAGCAAAAAAAAAAAAAAAAGATTTAGCAGTTTCCTAGATGCAGCAAATGTGATTACCGCTGGGAAATATTCGGTAACATGCCTGCCTACATTATGCTAAGTTGTAGAATAAATATTGAATATTGTAATGTTCAGTCAGGGGTGCGACAGTGAACGTTAATATAATTTCATTTAAAAGGTTGTTTTTCAGGTTGCCAAACTGAAATTAGATTAAAATTTTGTCCGTTTATTTTGGCAAAGTTCCTTCAATGCTGCTTTTCTTTAGATAACATTTCACCTGAATAAATTTGGCTTCTACTGTTAAAGGAGTAGTTCAACATTTTGGGAAATATGCGTATTTGCTTTGGGCTCAGGGAAATTGTGATGAGCATTTTAAACAATTAATTCATCGTTCATGGAAAATAGTTGGCAGATTAATTCATAATGAAGTTAGTTGCAGTCCTACCCTTTGACTTAATTAATGACTGTTTGGCGACAGTGTTTTACACCTTCTTTCTGTCAGGGTAAAAAAACTTATAAGTCCCTCAAGCTGGTTCTTGCACTGCAGAGGGTTCTCTTGCTTTTGTCTCAGGGGCCATTTTTCAAGCAGGATTTCCTTCCTTCCTGGCCCTCCCCGTCTTTACATTGTGCTGCATGTTTCCTGCTTCAACACACACACACACACACACACACACACACACACACACACACATACATATACACTCACACACTTCCCCCACTGTCTCCACCGGGCCAGGGAAAGGAGAGTTGCCCACTTGGCAACGTCTGCCTTCATTGCATAGGGGATAGGGCTACAAGGAGCCCTGAATCCATCGAGTGGATTCAGCTCAGGAGGCAGGGGAGGTGCTGACCTGCTGCCCAGAGGAGAAGGCGGCCTTTGATTTGGTCAGTGCCAGCTGCCTGGTCACATGGTGCTTACGTGTGACAAGTAGAAGAGTGGCGGGACTCCAGTAGACACTTGTCAGGATGTTCATGGAGTGTGAAGGGGTCATCATCACAAGGGGGCTGTGTTTGAGCTGGCATGCTCTGCTGCAGGGAACACACACACACACACACACACACACACACACACACACTCAGATCCGTATGCTGCAGTTTAGGACTCTCAGGCCTGCTTCAGCGTTGCCATAATTCTGCATGACACTGGCAAAATTACAATATGTTTACAAGTTAATTAAATTCTGGTCTGATGCTCATTAGCCAAATTGAGTTTATTGTTTGTAAAAAGAATAATCACAAGCCACGTGGTTTGGTTTCATAAAGTCTCCCACAAATACTATGGTGCAGCTTTCTCTTTTTCAAATCAGACTTTCTTGATGAAGTGTCCTCAGAATATATTTTGACAAGCCCGCATGTTCTCGCTCTGTGGTTTAAACTCACACTTTCCATGGCATTCATGTCTCTGTCCATCCTACATTTCCGGACTCAAAATCCATAAACATCCAGAGCTGCCCAGCCAGACATGATGGGAAATTCCACTTTGCTCCAAATTATTTAATTAAGCACTTGAATGGGATTTGCCATCGAGGCTCAGAGAGTTAGACAAGTGTCTCTCTGTCTCTGAGCTCGCCTTGTCTGCAGACATCCTTTTCATGTCAGTCTGTCTGTCTTCCTTCTTTTTTCTTTCTCTTTCTGTTTTTTTTTTCAAAGTCTCTGAAACTGACTCTTTAATACCAACGACTAGACCTTGTTTGAGGGAGAGGCAAAGACTAAGCCTCTAATTTCCACTTTTTACTTTTTGAAATTGCTAAAAGCTGGAACTCAGATAAACCTGCATTCATTTTTGGATATTCTGGGGCAGCAGATATAATGAACTTTAAAAGTCTTTATGCCAAATGCATTAGGAAACATTTGCCTATTTACACAGTCAGTACACATGGAGCCACTTTTATAGAACAATGAACTGAGAGACAATGAAATGCTACTTAGAGCTGAGGGGATTCTTTGTGGTTTCATCACTCTGCCTGATCACTGGCACATTTCACACAGTCATTTGATCCATTGTGCATATGAAAATGTTTATTAGAGCATAACTTTCAACAGATCTACTAGTATCATAGTTATGAAAAGTTCACTTTATTCTTGGTGTGAAGTGAAAATGTCATTGAAACATTAGTTGAGGCCAAGTTGGAGACGTTAAGAACTATACTAAGAACTACTGCAACTATTAGTCAAAAGAAAGTTAACTATTTTGATTTTGATTAATTGGTTCAGTCAATTTTCAAGCAAAAATTTAGCTGGTTCCACCCTCTTAAATGAAAGGGTTTCTTCATCATTTATGACGGTAAATGAAGGTTTTGGACTGTTGGTTGGACAAAAGAAACAATTTGAAGATGCGACTTTGGGCTCTTAGAAATTGTGATTAACATGTTTCACAATTTCCTGACATTTTGTAGATTTCACCGTTGATCGGGACAAAAACGGGCAGATATTGTCTGTAGTGATGAAGTTAGATAGCTTTGGCAAACTGTCCACTTTAATTGGAAAAAAAAATAAAAATGACCAAATAAAGGCCTGAAACAACATGAACCCATATTACTTTTCACAAAATGTCAGACAGCTTTTACACTTATAAGCAAAAAGGAAATATTACATGTAAGCTGAAGAGCTACTAAGTTACTATAAGAGGATTAATGTATGTTTCCATTCGGAGGTCTATACTGCTCCGTTGCAGCCGTGTTGGCCTGGTGCCTCCTGCTCTGTCCATTCACTGACAATAAGGCATGATGAGCAGAAGCCTGGCAGGAGGGGGTATTTGTACTGGTGGGAATGCACTCAAGAGTTGTGCTTGAATGGAGTGAGCGTGTGGGGGAGAAACTGGCGAGGTAGCTGTTCAATTCTCCATTGACAGCGTCCGGTTCTGTGCGAGGCTGACGCTGCAGGTTTCCTTTTTTCTCGCCAGTCCTGCTGAGATGGATGGCGGGGGGGGGTCCAGCGGGCGACATGGAGCCTGAAGCAGTAATCAGATGGACAGCCTGGTTGTGTGGCAGTCGTGCGCCGCAGGTCGGGAGACTGATGAGTCTGCTTAGTCATCTCGCAGATCAATACAGGCTCCTGGTGTGTGGCTCTGATGGGAATTGCCAGCTATCAGTGGGTAATGGTTTGCTTGGCTGCACATGGAGATCGGGGAAGCATGGCAGGTTTGGTCTCTAAAGACTAACTCTCATCTACTGGAGGCCGGTCTCGCTGCTTAATATCCAATTTCACAAGTCAAAAGATCCTCCTAATATACCGAAGATGCCTGCCATTTACAGCGCCGCGATGGGTGAAATTGAACAGACCCACAGCCAGTCAGGCGTTCACTTTAACGGACATGACCACAAGCGTCATCTTATGCTTATGTGCTCATTTCGCTCCAGCGTCGCCCGTGCAAGCAGCTCACCAGGAGTCAGGCGCAGACATTGGACACAGACATATTCATTAGATAGATTGCTTCATTCATGCTGTTTGTGTAATGCATTGGGTGCCCGGGTCACTAGAGGGACAAGAAATACATCAAAGAGAAGAAAAATTTCTCGACCTTTCACAGACAATAGGGAGTTCTTGGAGATGCCTGAAAGCACATTGTTTATTTGGTCTAGATATTTCTTTTTAACGAGCGAGATTTTTCCAGCATTTTTCACAAAACAAGCATTTCCTAAAACAATAAACTTTCAAATAATATTCCAAAAAAACTCTAATTGTCTCGAAAGACACTTCTTCAGCTGCATTAGTTTATTTATTTGTGGAAGTCATCTGGTGCTCATACACAGTTCTGAAATGAAAGCGAAGTTTTCCAACGACAAATCAACTTTTGCTCGCCACAAGAACCTGTAAAATTAATACACTCCATTCATGTTGTTAATTAAAACCAGGGGCGTGTGTTGAGCTGTGCAAATGAGCACTCCCGAGATAGACACATTAACATTCCCCGCTGTATTTATAGTGTCTGTTTCCTGTATACATTCCCAGAGGAGAGAAACAGGACAGTTTGGGAAAACTATCCAGCCACCTAATGAGATGGGAAGCTCGGGATGACTCCTGGAGGTGTCATCAGGACCTGTTGAAGACAGAAGGCTTATCGGAAAGAATCACTACAAAGAGCCTTTGTCTCTCTTTTCCGGATGTTCCCCTGTGTGATCACAGCATTCGAGACTGACTCTGTCTCAGGTCTTTTTTGGGGGAAGTTCGGTTTTTGCTTGCCAGGATTTTTGTGTGTGTATAGGTGTGTGTATAGGAGGCCTCTACGCAGGAGATTTAACCCTATAATCATGAATTCCGGTTTAAAAGCAGTTCCTCCGTGCAGGAAGTATGGTAAAGGCACCACATCCTCCCTACAGAGTTGTCATGTTAAGAAGAAGGCCAAACAAGGCTCTCTTTTTTCCCCCCCTCTCTTCCTCACCCTCTCTACTTCCTCTCTCTCTGTTTATTCAGTCTGCCTTGTCTCTGCTTGCTCATTTGCTCACCAGCTCACACACACACACACACACACAGCAAATCCAGATACTCAGGTGTTTTAGGAGAGCTCGCCCGAGGGTGCCAAGCTGCTCACGCACCTGTTACCTGCTGTCCTTTAACCGTTATCACAGCGATTTGCTTTTTTATTCTGCCGTCTTGGGGGGACAGATGTATGACAAAGAAACGCACACATGCTCAAAAAAAAAAGGCTGTTACGTTAATGAGCATACCTTCACAGTCTAGTGATTCACTACAGTGGGCTTTTTCATGTGGAAGCTGTTGTTTGTGTCTCCATCTCTGGCTGTGAATGGTCTTTGTCTCATCTTTTTTGATTTGTTAACGAGGAGGATTCCCTCACAGATAGTCGAGTAGAATACATTAAAACACCTGTACATGTGTGTAGTACCATCCTTATAGACTGTAATCTTTTTTTCACATTATTAAATATAATTAAAAGTGGACAAGTGTGTACACAGGGTGGGCATGTGGGCATTTGTTTGCCAGCTCTCCAATCATGACAACAAAGCAAATCAGTGAATCATCAGTGGACAAAAGAGGTAGTCTGTCCAATAGACTCTGAGAAAGGCCTATTCATTCTTCCACAGTTTATACTGGTGACCAGTGCCAATGAACTCAGACTGGACCTTTTTCCATTGTTGGATCCCACGTCACAGCAAAAGCAATTGAACTTTGGTAGGAGAAGAAGTTTTCATATTGTGCTGACAGATGTACTATTGCACTTTTTTTTTTTTGCTCCTTTTAATATAGCTGCTTCGGTACTTTTAATTCAGGGAGAGCACGGTGTTCTACAGTCTAACCAATCGATCCGCTGGGACCTAAAATGGTCGTTTTGCGTGTAATAGATCAAACAGGCGCCGTTTTCCTGCCCACTCCTCCAATAGTCTTAACTTGAATGCGTTAGCAGATGTTTGAGGGAAGCTTTGTACTTGATTCAGACTAATTTCTGTAACATGGGACCAGCGAGAAAGCTCTCTGTTGTTTTTTTTTTATCAAAGCAATTTGCTGCATCATTTTGCTCTTTTGGATCTGTTTAGTGCTCTTTTCCTCTCCGGGGTGGGATTTGTATTCCCATCACAGCAGACTCGACTGGGTGTGTGGCTCTGATGAATGACATGCTTTTTCTCCCTTTGCGCTCTCTTCATTCTCTTGTCCACTCACTTCACTCACATTCACTCGAGTATCTTTTTTTTGGGGCGAGCACATGCTCTGGCTTGGCAAATATACTGTAGACACACTTTATTTTTAATGCACAAGAATGTCCATCATTGTCCTCTTGTTATATCATTGTTAGTTTACATGTTTGAGGAAGCAAATAGCCTCTGTTTTTGCCAACCTGCTCTCTTGTGATTCATCTGTTTCAGTGACACACAGATCAACATACTGTATACAGGGGGAGGGTCTAGCCTTCCGCTGATTGTATCTTTCCAATCTGGTGGAGGGACACCGGGGGGACAGCATTGTGTAATATCCATTCACAAAGTGTCCCAAACTAGAACTGGGCTCAGCAAACACTCTGCCAGCATGGAAACAGCCCCCCGGCCAGTCTCTTACCCCTCTCCCTTTCCTTTCCCAGAGTCCAGAGTCGGTGGGTGTAATTTCAACCACTCTGCTCCTGAGCAAAAAGCATATTTCAGCAGTTATTGAGCGAGCTGTCACTCATGTTAGATTGAGGCATTTTTCCGCTCTGTCCAAGCAACTGCTCAGCTGTAAGTAGGTGATGGGAAGGTCCATCACGCGGCCTGCAGGTCTGCTAACTCAACCTGGTTTCAGTCTCCTGATTTCAGTTTTAGTGTAACAGTGAAGGTCAGGTTTTTATCACTTTAGCATTGCTGCGTCAGGAAGTACAGCCATGATTTCCACTACACACGCTTTTGTTGCCCACAGCATGTGAGCCTGTGTTGATTAATGGCAGGTAGTGCAACATGCAGTGATTGGACCAATCTATTCATCACACCCATCTGCTCCGTGGAATAATGAAAACTTTAATGGGGTTTTAATGTGTGGTCCCCCCCTCCCCCATCAGAGAGGCAATCCATGTGATTATACCTGGGCCTCGGGGGACAAAATGACTTTCTGAGAAAGTTTTTTTGGTGCATGATTAAGGGTAGAAAATGCATGTACTCTATGTGCAGCCGCTGCTTTAATTCCCTTGCCAGGTTACTCACATGCTTCAAATAAGTGATGTGAGGGTGTTGTGAGGGTGAGTTGATGCCATTTTGGAGATGAGTATAGCTTTCCTTGAATTTCCAATGGAAAGAACACAGTAAGAAAATCACTGCTGTTGCCCAAGTCTTTTATCCTCTTTGTCTTCTGATCTCATCACTTTACCTCATATTTTTCCCCCATGAGTATATATGACATAAGCCAACAATCAAAAACTTTGTTTAAACCTCAACAAATATTCATAAACTCACATTCTGGTAGCACAAAGTACAACTTGTCTAATGTGTTCTGCGTGGTTCTAAACGTCTGTTCACCTCTGGTCACAGAAAGCGTGACATGGATCACGAACAGTTCCAATTGAATTCCTATTCCTATTATTCCTTTACAATGCAGTTACAAAGTCTGCTTGTGATTCAGTAGCGGCCGGTGCCCAGACGTGGTGGATTCCTTCTAGAAAGCACATACAGTCCTAGGGAACATAATGTGTCCCTCTGGAATTCAATTGGTCGCTACTGAGTATGAGGACAAAGACCATGGTGGACGATGGTGGAAGTGTGTTCCTGAAAATGGCCTCTGAAGTCTGAGGAAGAGTTCTTCAGCTAAATGTCTTCCTTTGGTTTGAAACTGCATCCCTTAAATTAAATTAGTTCCTAGTTAGTAATTATTAGTGTCACAGACAGAACTGTCAATTTTCTCTTGCACCAAAAGCTTTAAACCAGAGAACAGATGCTTCGCTCTGTGATGCAATCAAGAGACAAATCCTGGACGTGCTCCACTGACACTGAATTACAATACTGGATTTGGATGACTCATCCGATGCTGGATTTAAATACAATACAACAGACCTTTGCAAATGAGCTGTGCATTTATGTACTGCAGCGCTGTCAGGTACTGTACAAACCTGGAAATGGGCTTATATTCACAGTCACCCTGGGTGCTGTTATTGTGTCCATAAATCCAGCCGGTCAGTCGGCTTCCCATTCATCGTCCGTGGAGCTGTTCCAGGATTAGTCTCTTAACGACATCAACAAGGCGGCCTTGGCCGTCTCTTCGGAAGAGACATGTTCGTTTCCACAAATCAAGCCTGATCCCTCCGCAGTTCTAGGAATAACACGAGCTGCCTCTCAAATGAGTCGCTCAGGTTTTTTGTGTGGCCGTTTTCTGTGTGGTTTACTTAAAACTGCACCAAAGATGTTTTCAATTTCACACCATCACTTCTTGCGCAACAAAAATACCCCTCTCTTATCTTTTGGGTGATAACACAATTTATTATCTCCATCCCATCAGATTTAGAGCCTCTGCACTCCATTATGCCATGTGTTTTTTCTTATGTTGTTTACTTCTGATAAGCGTCTGCAGCGTGGCCCCTTATGTTTTGCCACAAAGCTGTAGATATACAGTGTAATTAGTGCTTTGGCGATATAGTGATTATTTCCTGTTGAATACACTCTTCATTATTAAAACTGAAGTGATAGACTCTCTAATGAGCTAATGTTTGATGTTGCACATCAATGATAGGAAGCAGGGTTTTTGATGCAAATTAGCACTACTTTTGCTCAGTTAAGGCCCTGTACTGTAAGTCCTGTCAGGCCTATGTGAGGGCCTGCTGAAGTCTGCTCACTGTTTGTACATATTAGACTTGCTAATCAGATGCTAATGCTTGTGAGTGGCAGAGTTGCGAGGCAAGGCAGCTACAGAATGGTAATCAGTGTGGAGTTGGCCTACAACAAAGAGCCTGATTATTTAAGCCCCTTTTTTTTTTTTTCCCCAACCGCAAGCCCGGATTCAAACGCTCACTTATACAGCTCCGTGTGAAGCGTTGCTTGACGTCAGTACAATGTGATTCAGATGATTTCAGTTATTTTTTCATTTCAGTGTGTTTTTCAACAGAGCACTGCACTTTGTAATTAGCCAGAATTGGAGGTTTTTACAACTGAGTCAGCCAAACCACCTTTCCATCTGTTCACAATTAATCAAGTGAAACTTTTCAGTAAGCTCACTGTAGTTGCAACAGCTTCCTTAGATCTTCGTGTCAAGGAATAATTCTTGGCTTGTCTGCTCATTAAAGTAAGCTGTTTACATGCTTTGTGGTTGTATTGTGTGAGCTCGCTCAGGTCAGGCCGCCTGCTGTGTGGCTGCACCGGGCGACAGATGGCATTATGGCCCTCAGTGGGGCGGTAAAGAGATGCCCACGGTGAGGGTCAACTGCAAAGACAGATGCAACTTCTTCCTGCACCACACTGCCTTTCACTGTGTGATCATGTGTTTATGGAGCTGCCGTCGTTGGTTTGTGTCATGAAATGAAGCTTTGTGCTGCAGAAGTGTCAGGATGTGTTGTATTCTCTAGTCTCTGTGCCTATTATGTTGTCTGTCATGTCGGCTTTGTGTGAGTAGGATTGGTGTGATCAGTGACAGGCCACTGATTAAGTCAGAATTTGAGTTTTGACAGCCCTGCTGCATTCTGGGAGTTCTGTTTTCTCAACAATTGATGGATGGACAGACACAGTCGGAATCAAACTGTTGGTTAAAGTCACCTCGCTTTTCTTTGGTTAATTTATCTTCAGTGTCATGAGTCTTACCACTGTGTTTTAGCGGACAGGTTTGGCATAATAAAATCCAAGTACACGTTTTTTCTCCTGAGGACGCTCATCTCTGCTTTTATCTTACTTGAGTTACTGCCTTTTATGCCATTTGGGGGATAAATAAAGTTAGTTGTGCGACATGGGAAATGAAAACAAATGCTGGTAAGACAAAACCCACATCACAAAAGTGTGTTTCTGTGATGTTATGCCAAGGACATTTTTTTCTGCTGCTTAACTTGCTCTCATTCAAACTTGACAGCAATATGACCGTCAGGGACATTTTTGTTGTCAGAGCTATTGAATGCCAATTCTGGTGTACTTTATATTTTATGAAAGTTTTGATTTTTAAACCTTGCTTTAGATTTCATCATAGTGCCCCTGAAGTGAAGTGCATTACAGGCATCAGTCAAAATCAAAGTGTGATGCTGTCAATTTGTTTTCCGCTGAGCTTTCTATTGAAGACAGATTCCTGTCTGCCCAAACCGTATTACACACATTACACACAGGAACATAAAGATTCTTGCCTGTTGATGGATGTCGTCTTCTCTAAAAGCTCTCCCTCAGGCGGAGTTCAGAAAACGTCTAATTCTTCCTTAGTCACATTTTAAGAATACATTCGAAACGCACTTTCTTAATTTGCCATTCTTGCAAAGTGTCCCGAAGCATTAAGTGGGTTGTCGAGGGCTTGTGCAGCGAAACAGTCTGGGAACTGTTGTCCTCAGGGACTGAAGAAAGTAAGAGCACTTCCCATCCATCTCAATTCACGCAGCGTTGGCCTCCCCGACTCCCATCCCCAGCCACTTAACATCGCCTTTGAAATACCATGCGCCACAATTATTATGTCTTTTTTCATCCAGTGCAAAGATTGAGTTTCCTGTGTATCAGGTGTCCATTGTGATGGTAGCAAATTTGCTCTGGCAGCCAAGTGTTGCAGCTGCAGTCAAGGCTTCAAATGTGTTAAAGGTACAAGCGATCGGATGCCGAAACGTAATTTAATCCTGGGGCCAGTTCAAAGGTGTTAACTGTCTCTTTTTCCTTTCTGCTCTGCTTCAGGTGTTTCTACATCGTCTCAACCAGTATGCAGCCACCAAAATCGACAAGAACATCACAGAGGAGACCGTTAAGGTGAGGGTCAATCTGTGAGGTATGGGACTGCATAATTAAGATTATTAAATATATTAAGGGCAATTGACTTTTACTCCCTCTGCGCACAGACCTTATTTTCATACAGTAACCTGATCTGTGAAAAGACCGGAAATTACATTGGAAACTAAATAAAGTCTGTTGTTTGGGGTGCACTTTCAACCTAAAATAGCTGAGTTCTGAATAGAGAACGAAGTAGTGGGCGATCCAGGAAGCAGCTGTAGATATAATCTATTTATAAATGATTCCGGCTGCAGGATAATAAAGGATGCTCTCTCACAGTGGGAGTGTGTCCGTGACTGTTTCAGTGAGTTTGCTTACTTTTCAGGGTAAATACACATTCAGTGGATATTTACTGCATGTCCCCTGTTTTGGAATATGTCTGTCCAGGCTATGTTTTATTTGGGAACTTGCTGTACAGAGCAGGGCTTGGATGACGTGGGTCTTTCTGGGGTTGGGCGGCAGCAGACTGTGATGTCACAAAGAAGCTGAATGACATCCAGTCCTTTGGAGCAGAAATGCATCAATCAAATTTGATCATATATTTGGCTGGTCTCAGGATTATTTTTGCCTTGCAACACCCATTAAAGACTTCTCTGGTTTTCATGCTTTCATTTTATTCCACTAGTTTCGTTCTCCATCCGGAGCCAGCATATTGTTCGGTCCTTTAATATCACCACAAAAATGACATAAAAGGGGGCAGAGGTCCATCACCACATAAAGGCAGTGTTTCCATACGAGTTGTGCTCCTTTGATGATATATCTCAAATAATGTTTGAAATTCAAATTTCAAAGACGTCTCAAGCCGAGATGCCCATTACAAAGAAACCTCAGTCTTTATTTTGTGGCCTGAGGAATTCCCTCGCCCTTCCCTCACCCGCTGGCCACAAAAAAGCAGCATAAGCCAAATTATTGATTCGGGCAATCTCGGGCCAATATACCAAAAACAAAGACACACACTTGACAATCTAGTGTCTTTATGTCTTATGTCTCTCTCAGGTTTTATTCTCCAACATTGAGGAGATTCTGGCTGTTCACAAAGACTTCCTGTCCATGGTGGAAGAGCTGCTCCAGCCTGACCCTCATGCTCACCATGAAATCGGCCGCTGCTTCTTGCACTTTGTAAGTAACACGTGCTTCTGTACAGCCGCCATTAACTTAATGCTTTCTCTCTTGTAATCGTAAAGTCATCCTCTTCCATGCACCCGACTTGTTTGAAACATGTTGCTGGCATCAAATTCAGAATAAGCTAATATTTAGAAAATCGAATGTGATGAGGTCAAACATTAAATATACTGTCTTTGTACTGTTTCAGTTGAGTATATGTCAATAAAAGTATCAAAATTTCACCTTCTATTTTATATTTTAGACAGTTGTACTTGACTTTCAGAACTCAAATGCACTTCTGCCTTTGAGAACTGCTGAAAATGATAAGACACGCCACATGTTGTCAATTCATCTCTCTGGATTACCCATGATGAAGGAGTGCACATGTGTGATACGCTTGATAGGCCTCTGATATACTGCTCGCCCCTGCTATATATCACATTTCTTTGATGCAGAGCCTTGAGGCACACTGGCATATAATAGGTTTCAAAATGTAATAAATCTTACCATCCTACTGTTGGGCTGAAGGTGCCTTCTCTGCCAGGAGGGCCCTGATGTCGGACTTGGCTGCAGTTGCTACAGGTGAAAAAGAGATGATCCAGCAGTTCAGATGGTATCATTCGTTTTACGATGAGATGACCTCATTGAGAAAAATGGGATGTAACTCACAGCATAACTGAAAACCCATGACTCAAGGTCATAATTCAGTCATGAGTGACCATGTGAGCCTTTAGAGATAAGGCTTGGACAAATTCTCTTTTTCTCCCCCCTTCTTTCTTCCCGTTATTCTGCAGCTTTTTTTTCCAAAGTTTCCATCTCTGTACTGATTTGTTGATTCTCCAAAAGTTCCAAGAAAGAATTACACAATCCAACTTTTACTACAGCAACACAAATAGGTAAGCAAGCCAGCTGGACAGTCGACCGCTAAAATCAAAATCCCTTTGTGATTCAGGCCTGCAAATAGGTTCATGCTGACTAAAGACTCCCCTCCTCCCTGTTGGACTTTATCAGTCCCCAGGGCCAGAAAATACTCTTTTTGGGAGTTCATAAACTTCTTAGAAAACATGATTTAACGAGAAGGGCATACTCTACAGTTAATCATAATGTTGGGTTTTCCTAAGTGCCCCCGCTTGCTGTTATGACAGTTATGTCTCTCCACATCACCAGCTTTGTCTTCTGAGGCAGATTAGCATTGCTGAGGACCGTGTACTATTTTTGCTCCAGTGACTTTGTAGTCAGTGATTTAAAGGCTGTGTGGTCTGGTCCCACTGCTGCCTCTCACAGACAATGGAGTATGAATGTCTTGAGATCTGCTTGGTGGAAAGTTGTCGGTCATATGGCTGCAAGGCAGATGACAGGATGCCGCATACATGATGTATTTCATGATAGAGAGGAGATTGAGGAGAAGCATACATACCCACTATGAATGCTATAATTCATATGTCTGCTCTACAGCCTGTTCATGCCTTCTCTTCTCAGTCAGTTTTTCTGTCTTCTGTATTGCCCTGTCAGGCCTAATTTATTTCTTGATGCCCTTTTTCTCTTTGACTTTCTCGCCCCCTTTCTCTTTCTCTCTGACCGTAATTTGTTCCTTGTACTCCTCGTTCATCCCTCTCACCTTGTTTTTCTCTGGCTCTTGCAGAGGAGCCGTTTCCAGATTTATGACGAATACTGCGGGAATCATGAGAAGGCCCAGAGGCTGCTGCTGGAGCTCAATAAGATCAGGAGCGTTCGGACATGTTTACTGGTGAGAAGTGGCTGCGAACGTGCACAGAATGTCCAGTATGTAACATACGTACAGCCAAGTAAGGTCTCAGAAGGTCAGTGCTCTTGTAGAAGTCAGTTACTATTTTTAATCCAAACACACAAAGAGCAAAAATGAATAGATCTACTTCTACAGATATAATGTTAAACATCCATAAAATATGATGAGATAAAATTTTTGGTTATTGCTAAAAAGAAATATAGCTGATCCAAGTCCGAGTGGGGTCATGAGTGATCGAAACTGGCCTGCTCTCATATGAAAACAAACCGCCGCACTCTCTTAGACATACAAGCACGCAGTCACCCACACAAGGCAGCTGGACAGTGTAAAACCCTGTACTTTATGTTCCAGTGTGTCTGACAGCTGATGGGACTCTGCCCCTTGTGTGGGTGGACTCCCTTTTCCTGTCCCGACACTCTGAGAGACTTTACGTCCACGGGGGAGCATCATGTTGCTAGAACAAAAGATGACTGCATCTCCTCTGCTGGCTCGCTAAACTGTGTGTGTGTGTGTGTGTGTGAGCACATGTGTCTGTGCACTTTTAAGAGGTCAAAATGTTTGCACTTTTTTCCTTTTCCATTGCCTCTTACAGCTTGTCACTTGATGCTGTTTGCAGCCACATTTTTGCTTTACTCAAGTCTTTGACGGTTTGTAATGCTCGTTCCTTTCTCCTGCGCCTCAGAGCCACACACACTTGCATCACTGCACACCGTCAACCCTTGTGTTTTAAGCCTTCTATAAAAACAGAGCAGAGCAGAGATGCACACCCAAAAGTATGACCACAGACTGACTTGTATAGATTGGATCTTTGGTGAAGCAAATGACCTTTTTCTTAAGACTGTAATTGATGGAGTGAAAAATGAGACACACACGTGCACATACTACACACACCATCAGAGAAGAGTGGCTGCGAGAGCTCTGTGTCTGATTTAATGTCCTTGTGTGCCTTTAATCTAGGAGACCAGAGGAGGCAAAGATATTAATTGACTTTGATTTAATGGGGTCTTTATAGCCTTGACCTTTCGTTGACCGAGCCTTCCATCAGAGCTATACGAGTCTCGTGTTACCCTCCAGCCTACACTTAGCTGTGGGATAATATACCTCAGGTCACCTCCACAGGCTTGCACTGACCAGGGTGGGGACATCCGCTAACCTCCGCTGAACCTTTGGCCTGCTGGTTATTATAAAACCTGGTTTATTGTTTACCCTGTAATCCAGCACCTCATGGAAATTTTAGGCAAGAGGGAGGTGAGAATGGTTATTAGCGGCTGACCTCGTAACCTGTAACCTACCACATGTAGGTACAGGTCACTTGATTGAGCAGAAGGCAAAGTTTTTCTCTTAGTTTATGCTGAATCTAAATCTAAATTTAGGGATGGCAATGGGCTGAAAAATGAAGACTGTTTCTTACATGACTCAAACTTCTTTTTCACGTTTGCTCATCCAGCAGATATAATGTCATAAAATCTTAACACGATGATCCTTACACACAAAAATATATGAAATACTGCTGATATAAATATAAATACAAGTAAATGCTGATACCATTGTGATATATGTTGCCAAAGACCTTTATTCTAACATCACTCTGGCAAATTATTACATTTACTTCATTATGACAGAAAAGCAAATCTTGGCCCTCTACTTATATCTACATTTCTGTCTAGCTAATAATTTGGTTTTCTTTTAATCAGCATTCCAGCAAGGTAGTCTTGTTAAACCTCCTCTCCTCTCCTCCAGAACTGCATGTTGCTGGGAGGCAGAAAAAACACAGAGGTCCCACTGGAGGGATACCTGGTGGCTCCTATTCAGAGGATCTGCAAGTACCCATTGCTGCTCAGAGTGAGTATGGTCTTGTGCATGCTAACCATATATTATGGCGATACCACACCCTTGTGCCACCTCTGTAGGGCACCTTCTACCCCTCTTTTCATCCACCACCACCCAGTCATTAGCTGGAGCTGTCCGGTCCTATTCACATCAACCTCTCCCTCGCTAATGAAACACTGGTCTCATATTCTGACACGTCTGCGCTTCAGTTCCCCGGCAGAACCGCGTCGTAGCAATAACACCAGACCTATCATCACCTCCCCTGCCCAGCTGCTCCTTCAGACACTTTGACTGGGCTCATTCATACCTGCTCTCTAAGTTGTTAGTTTTGAAATTTCCATTTCCCAATGTGAAACGTGAGCGAAATGAAATACACTTTCAAAGGCTTGTTTGAGTTGGTGATCTGAGCCGTCCCGTCTCATTCGTCTTGTTATGATCTATTAATTCACCCAGGCGTTCTCTAAACAGCCACCAGCACGGGCACAGAGATGTAATAATAATAAGGGGGTAATCCAACGCTCTGCCATTTGAAGTCTTCCAGCTGCCAGGGCCTCCTCCTCTAAAATGACACAGATAGCCATCGGTGGCTGCAGATATATCCAGAACAGTGTAAATCAGCCCTATAGTAGCTGACATGCTGGAACACAGTGTTTAGACTATAGATGCAGAGATTGCCATCGTGTTTGCAAGAGCAGGGGTTTTAACCACTAAACTCAGGAACCACTGGAAGGTAAGCAAAAGTGGAGAGGATGGGAAATGGAATTTATTTTTCTTTCATGCTTCTCGTGTTGTCTAAGCCAGATTTTCCACAAATTTGATTTTATGTCTTTCAGAAGTAGTTTAGGTGCATCTCTCTTCTGTCAACCATTTTTTTGTGTGTGACTTTGTGTGGTTTACACATGCAGGAGCTGCTGAAAAGGACCCCTAAGAAACACAACGACTACGCCCTGGTGCAGGAGTCTCTGCAGGTGATGAAGGCTGTGTGCTCCAGCATCAACGAAGCCAAGAGACAGATGGAGAAGCTGGAGATTTTGGAGGAATGGCAGTCCCATATCGAGGGCTGGGAGGTGGGCCTCGGCTAAACTGTGTACACTGTGTTTAAAGATTTAATCGCCTCCAATAAGTTCGACTCAAATGGCCGCTCTGACGTCTTGCAGTGTTGTCAGAGTTGGCTTGTAGGCTTTTTGCTGCCCTTAACACACAGCCGAGCTTTCCCCCCGCCAAAGCTCAAAGTCATGACTTATTGAAAGCCACTTAGCCCCATGCCAGCAATTCAACAAGAATTCCAAGTGGCGTGACTTTTGTAGCCTTTTAAGCTTTCTTGTTCTCGCTTGGGAACAATGACTCGTATTCACAATGGCCAAATTCTTTCTGCCTGGATGAGCCTGTTGCTTGTTGATTAAGCCGTCATGCTTTAGGGTGACCGATCCAATCATCGTCAGGTAGACCGCACTTCTCGGTCTGCAGGGTTGCCTTTTCGATTAGTTTTCTTCCTAAGTTTTGGGATGCTTTAATAAGGGGTCAGCAGGCCTAGTGGTGGTTGGAAAGAGAAAAGAGTGGTGATATTTGTGAAGCAAGAGGTTGGGATGCTTATGTAATTGACCTGGCTTCATGCAAAGACGGCCTAAAGGCTTCCCGGACACATGCAGACAAAGACACACGGCCAGTGTTGATACAGCTTCTTACTAAGGTGCAGGCAGGAACAGACTGTTGTTTCTCAATAAAACTCTTTTAACTCAGATCTGAGGAAGACAAGACACGAGCACGATTAGACTTCCTTGCATGTGACTGAAGTTTCTGTGAAAGTGTTGTTTTAGGGTCAGCGTTGTTATAGGATTAGCTGGACATTTTAGTAAGTTTGTTTTGCTTCGTAGTGAAATATACTGCAGAAACATGGGCACAGGAAGCCATCTTGAATTCATTAATATAAAAAAAACCCAAAGCTTCTAATGGATTCAGACAGATAATTAGGAGTATATATAAAATCCTGCTGTACACTTATTAATCTCAATATTAGGTCACAAAATAAATACTGCAGGTTTTTTGTGTACTGTATGCATTCATGCACACACACACACACACACACACAGAGTCTCAGAATGAGGTTTAGCGTTGGGTGGGGTGACATATCTTGCACTCGACACGGTCCTGGCTGTAGCTACTCTGCGGTTTCCCCTCAGCGCTTTTATTAATTGTAAACATTAGCTCATTCTGGAGCAGGACCCTCTGACTGCTGCACGCCAGCCTCTGCAGCTCCAAATGAGGAGGAGGAGGAAAAAATAGAAAGAAAAGGAGAAAGAGAGAGAGAAGAGTGACGGTTGCATCTTCTGTGTGGGTGTCTCAGGAATGATGGAGGGATGTGGAGTGATTGTGAGAGCTGCTGTTTTTTTTTTTTTTTTCCCCCGTCCCTGCTCCTCCGCCCGGGCTGATTGCTTGTTAGCTCTGACCTGCTACACAGCTGGCCGCCCTCGGGGCATCCTGGCAGGTTCACCTTGCGTGGGAGAGACAGGGCGATGGCCCGCCGTGGACACCACGGTGAGGACTGCCAGCATTTGTCAGGGCGGTGATTGCCAGTTGGTTAGTGTTGCGAGTGTCTGTGTTTTGTCACTCTGTACCATAGAAATATGTTAATTTTAGAGCAGCGGGTAGTTGTTTCCAGTTGTGTTCTCCTTCACATTCTGTTCTCTTGTGTAAGTTTAATTAGAGTTCTTGAAACCTACTTGAGTTGTGGAGTGTGCTTGATTTGGCTTCTTTAGTTTCAGTAATTTCAGTGAAATTCTCTCATCTCTCCAGCTAATTGACAAACACCACTTCAGAGTTCAACACAAACTTTTCTACCACACTTTTTCCCTAATTAATGGCATATCCTGCTTTGTCATTCCTAATTTTTTTTTATCCTTTTCTGCAGTTGTTATGTCTGGCAGTTGTCTGACTATAAAAATAGAGGGTTGAAATTTAGATGAAACAGATGACTGAGGGTTTAAAGTGTTGTTTAAATTTTAGACTGAATACACCCTCTGTGGAGCTTTGGCTTGGAACAAGATTGATGTGACGAGTGATAGAAAAATGCTGCAGAGGAAAAGAAGAAGCCTGCACCAACAGAAGTAAACGGGAAGGGGTTTCTGTGAAAAGTGCATGGCACACAAAGGGGAAGTGTCTGTTCTTCCATGAAGGAAATGCAGGACTATAGTCTGGATCAGCGTGATGTTGCTATTGGCCCCTTCAAGTGACCAAGAAGAGTGTCTGGTGTGCACGCACATTCACTGGCTGCAAATTAGTTTAACATCTGGTCATGGGCTGGGGAGTTAAAAGAGCAGGGGACGAAAAAAACGTAAGGAGGAACTTGGAATGAAAGAGATAGAGGGATAGACTCGGGAATCAAAAGGCGGGGAAGAGAGTGAGAGATGATCTGCTGAAGGGAAGGGAGGAGAAGGAGAATTAAAAGGGCGAGGAGAGAAAGAAGGAAAAAGCGGGATAGGTTTTGGCCCGCTGATGTCTCCAGCAGGAGGAAATGCTTAGCACATTTTCCGGCTCCTTGCGCATGGGAGTTATTTTTAGCTCTGAAGGGCCGATCAAACGTGGTACATAAATTCCCAGAGCAGGCAAGGTAAGGGAAAAGACAGCGCGCTTTATCACTTGCAGCAGGAACCCCAACCAATGTGGTGACCAGGCGCGACAATGCGACACATAGCTTGACTGGACGGGATGTTATTCTATAGAAGCTATTAACGACCGCGCGTTTTAAAAGTCCCACAGCAATCTGCTCTGAGGAAGTAGGGAATGTTTTTACAGACCCCTGAGAGAGGGAACAGGAAAGGCTGGGCTTTGTAATCCCTCCTCCTGTTCAGACGCTATGTGTGAACACTGAATGGTATAGAAATGATATGTAGAAACTTTCTGAAACTTTTCTAAAAAAGATTGTTTGCTCGCTGGAATAAATTCTTTTCCCACATTCCCCTGTGTGTCTGTCCATATCCGAGCATCTGTTTCACCCTTCTGTTTTTCCTGTGTGTTTGACCTTTTGTCCACATGTCCGTCTGCAGGGCTCCAACATCACGGATACGTGCACGGAGATGCTCATGCACGGCGTCCTCCTGAAGATTTCCGCTGGAAACATACAAGAGAGGATTTTCTTCCTGTTTGACAAGCTTCTGGTCTATTGCAAGAAGAAAAACAGGTGTCTTGACCCTCTTTTAATCGTTACCCTACCGACCAAATCAACAAAGCAGCAGATGAATTCAAATTCTTGTTACAGTGTATGTTTTTTAAGACACAGAGTAAAAATATTGTTTATGCTGATTTTAAATTTCCTTCATGTCTGTACCCCTACACAACATTTAGAGCATGGACCTTATAAATAATTCACTGTGCCAGTTTCTTTACTTTCTGTGAAGAAAAGGGAGCAGCGCACTGTGGGAAGCATTTTAGTTTTTTTGTGAGGGAGTTGAAAGTAAAATTGTGCAGCGAGGAGACACGTGAGAAAAGGATTTGGTAGGTTTTTTTAACTTGGACAGACGGGGACATGTGATTAGTCTAACCACCGTCTGTGGACTCATGTTCCTTCTCTAGTAGATTTATCTTTTCAGGTAGTCCATGTGGAATATACCAGATAATATGACAGTTATTATGATCAGTGCAAGTTGAGTTAGGAAACTCTTGCTGATTGCCAACCATTGTTGTGCTTCTGCAGACAGAACACCTGATGAATAGTCTGCTCTGTTTAAACGAGCCAGATCTGGTGGCGCTCATACTGAGCTACTGATGCAGCTTTTAACAATGCTCGTATGTCCATTGTGATGTTGTGATGTGATGTTTGGCTGCTTTTGTTTCCCCACCACCAACCAAGCTGCCACCTGCTTCGATTCGCTTTTACTCTACTTGCTGTATACGCTGTCTGCAGGTAGTGCATAAAAGCAGATCACAGATAAAGGAAAGAAAATGCAATGTGTTGCTCTGACCTCAAATTCAATTACCTGGATCTAAATCAGATACATTTACCTCACTTAATTTGGTTTGTACATATGGACAAACATCAGATGATTAGAATTAGTCCCTGGATGAACTGTGAGTGAGACTGTTTACGCAGTCATAAGATGATTAGACCTGATTAACTACATTTGGTTGCTTCTCTCCATCCAAGGCGTTTAAAAAACAGCAAGGCGGCCACGGAGGGTCCTCGCTACCTGTTCAGAGGGAGAATCAACACGGAGGTGATGGAGGTGGAAAATGTGGATGATGGCACGGGTGAGTGGTCCTGCAAAAAGGTCAATCTGTTTTGGACAAATAAATGTTAGATTCTCTTTCTCTTTTTGTACTCGCTCTCAGATCCTCTTTTTATATTTCAGCACACCTGGAAGAAGGGGTTTTAAAAACGTGCCATAATAACCCACACAGGAACGTTGACAACATAGTCCTTGGCTTGAGCCGGTGCACGATTTTATACTTGGATCGCCGATGGAAAAATAATATTTACCTATAAACATTTTTTTTAGACATCTATAGTTACATATCCTTGGGACCGTGCTGCTGCTGGTACATGAACTCCAGCGCTTGTGTCTCTTGGCCTCACATAGCCACTGATTATCATTTATATTTGTAGAAGCCATCATTTCCTCTCCAGCAGACCTAGATGGGCAGTAATATTGGGTGTTTTTGGTGAGAGATGGATGGGTTTGGGTCTGGAGAGGGAGGATAAACACGTGAGGCAGGCGGCGGCGCAGTGACTCCTGGGTGTTCTGCACCACAGGCAGGAGATCTCAATCTGAAATCCAGGGCGACAGGAGTATTTTAGCTTAGATTCCTACGTAATGAAAGCGCCGCGACTTTTTTCCCAGGCGCACACTTGCTGCCTGAGGTTGAAAAACGCCCTCGAGGCATGCCATATAAAGGACACCACACTGTAGATGCTTTCAGACGTGATTGTAATTGATGATTGTAATGGTTTGCTTTTTGTTACACCCTCAGAGAAAATCAGACGGGGAGGAATTTGAAATGTACCCTAAGAGATGGAAATAATGACAGACATTCAACGGTCAAGAGTTCATCTATGGCTTTTTTACATTCTTTACATCTGTATTCGAACGTTGAACGCTGAATCACAAGTACCCGTCAGCTCTGTGGAGTATTGTGGAGGCTCAGTAGTAAATAATGCTGATGGATGGCTCTTCTTCTGCATGTGTGTCCCCTCGTTTATCTCATTAAAGGAGAAGAGCGATAATCAATGGAGTGCTCAATAGAGAAGCAATGATGGCCGGCACAAGAGCTGGGAAAAATGAGTCTGGAGCGAGTGCTTGCTCTGAGATAGAGTACATTATCTGCAACGGTTTTATAATGGATGTTGTTTTTGGAAAATAGACCGCACACTGCTGTATGAGAAAGCCTTAATTCATCAGATAACGCGTTGTCTCTTCTCGTCTCTTTACTGGATGAGCCCTGGTGCTATCACAGCCTTATTTTGCTTCTTCTTCTCTGAAGCGAATCATCGGACTTGTGCCACATGTTATTGCTGTGTTTTATGCGGTAACCCTAGTTTACTGTGAAGCCGACTTCCCAACAACTCTGTTTACAGTGTCATGATCAGTGCGACCACTAATTGACGGCCCTCCCCTTCAAACGTGAAAAACTGCTCCGAGCCTAAATGAGTCAAAACAGTGGATTCGCCTCGTTCCACCCCTCGCTAGGAGAGAGGACTTTATATAAAACTAGTGAAGTCAAACTCGTGCTTCTGCTCTCCACCTCTGCCTTACAGCTGACTACCACAGCAGCGGGAACATAGTAAACAACGGCTGGAAGATCCACAACACGGCCAAGAACAAGTGGTTCGTCTGCATGGCCAAGACCCCGGAGGAGAAGCAGGAGTGGCTGGAGGCCATCATGAAGGAGAGGGAGCGGAGGAAAAGTAAGAAGGCGCTTCAGTGTATCGGTATCAGGGTGGGGTCGGCTCACTTTTAATGCAGTCACTTAGGAAAACTCATTTCCCTTTTTATTTTTTTTCCTCTCAACACGTGTATTGAATCAAATGACCGAGAATGCTGCGTTTGAGAAAATCAATACAGAACAATTTGACCTGAATAATTGAAAAAGTGAGCCCTGATTTGTTGTGGGTTTTGCATTTATGAGTGAAAGAAAAAGTGAGCAATGCAGTAATGTAGTGTGTGTCTTTGCTTGCAGATTTAACTGAATTAAGGAAAACATTTTTTATTTGACCCGTTTTGGGATTGTGTACAAGATAAACTCTTCATGCTGTCAGTCAGTAACCCTGCCAAAGACACTGAAAAGCACTGCTCAGTATCTTCTGAAATTACTCGTCATTAACCGTCGCCAGCTGGTCATCGATGCCACATCTAGTCTAGGAGCTGAGTGCAAAGATTATTAATGCCACGATATTGAAAGGCTTTTTGCACCCTCCCTCCCTCCGTCCCTCCCTCCTCTGCTGCACAGGTCTGAGGCTCGGCATGGAGCAGGATACGTGGGTGATGGTGTCAGAGAAGGGAGAGAAGCTCTACCACCTCATGACCAAGGGTAACCTCATTAAGGACCGGAAACGCAAACTCACCACCTTCCCCAAGTGCTTCCTGGGAAGGTAAGACTCTCGCCGCTAATCTCAAAAGCTGAGTGTTCGGCCCTGGTGGTTTTCTCTGTGTCACATCGGCGGGAGCTCTGTAACTGTGAGGGAGTGAAAGTGGATGAGATAAACCAGAGTGAATATCTAATATTTAATTATATGTATTGTTATATACAGTAGGTCGTCATTATTTATTGTCAAGTATTGTAGGTAGAGAGGCCCTTTATGTGAGTATTATTAGTACCCACAATATATGGTTTAATCTTCAGAGCAGATTACACAAACCACTTTTGTAATGTCGATCTCTGTCATGTTAAAATTGGCAAGCATTTCTAAAGACAGCAGCCGGGAAGAAGAAAGCATCGTCCCCTTTTGTTCAGGAGACTCTGTGTTATGTATATCTGCAGTCTCAGTCATGGGAAAATCAAATCCAGCCAGATTTAGCCCATGAATCTTATTTAAGGATTATTGGTGTGATGTCTGGGGACGGATCGGCCATCGAATGCCAGTCGTAAATCACAGCAAGATATCCCTGTGCGGCTCAGCTGACTGCTCTCTCCCTCGCCCATGTTAGATTACAATAAGCTCTCTGCTGAGGAATCCATGAGGTAACTGCAGTCGAGGGCCCATTATGCCAGAGGGCAACTGTGCGCGTGTGTCTTTGTGTGCGTGTGTGCTCGCGCTTGTAATATGTTCGTCACCTCTTCGTGTCCTTGAGTTTTCACAGCTGTGCCGGTGCACTTTCCGCGTTCACTTTGAATGAGTCTGAACATGCCAATCTGTCCTCCTTTTGCTGATAGGTGAGGATATTTACTGTAAAGGGTGCTTTGCTCAAAATCCCATCCTTGAGCTATTTTAAGCACGCACGAGTTGATGCCCCCATTTCAGTGTTTTCCTTTCATCATAAGATGTAGATGTCTCACTGTCATATCAGTTTGCCAGGTTTTCATGTGAGTGAATGAGTAAAAAATGTCAGTTTGAATTGAGTTTGTCCAGGGAAGTACTTCTTAAACACTCAAAATGTCAAATCTTGAATTGTGGATCTCCTGTAATCTACTTCAACATCCAATGTTTAGGGGGCACAAAACTCCAATCACTGATTTGTCATAACCAGAATCATATGATCCTTGCACTACCTGCTGTCATATACTGTCCTTTTCATTGCAACTTTTCACAGGGTGACTTTTTTGCAATACTCTGCTTCCCACATTGTAGGCCGACGTGGGGAGCCAGCATTGTGAGCCTGAGAGGGTGACAAAGCTGGATCAGGATAATAAAACCTCTGAACATCTGGCTGCAGTCGAAGAGCTCTCCATGTTTGAAAATGAAAATTGTAGTATGTGATGGCCAAAAGTCTTTTTATAGAGTCATGACACTATGCAATTTTAAAAGGGCTGGAAATTAAATTAAATATTTTCACAAGACAGTCTTGGTTGGATGTTATTTCAACTGTGCTCCTATCTTGACTCTTGAAATCCCATAACAAATCTCCCTCGTGAACGCCCCGCTGCATTTCAGGCCGACCCATGTTTTCCATTTGTTTTAAATTTTTACAGAGATGTTTTGACTGGTAATAATCACACTGAAAATTGCCCGAGCTTAAACAGTCGTTTCAGAATCCCTGTTATTTTTAAAAGCATGGGGCGAAAAAAAAAAACAACAACCAGAAAGTCCAATTGGACATAGTTGTGGCCATGTTATATCGCGTGGTGGTTTGGAAACGAGGAGTTACTTTCTCCTTTGAGCCACGCAGACAACACCAGATCCCTTGTGGTCTGGAGGAGGAATGGATCTGTCAGCTAAAAAGATTAAAAGGATCAAATGTTGGTCATATGTGGGCACCTCGTCGAGCCTGAAGAGATCATATGGTGAGAAAGCAGCTCGGGGAAGCTCCCTTTGGAAACCTATCCTTCTATATACAACTTGGCCAACACCTGGATGACCACTTGTGGCTGAAAAGACATCTCTAGCCGCTTTGTACTTCCTCTGTCTGAGATGACTTTGGAGATGATTACATGTAGGCGTAATTGGTGAATTGGAACCAGCAAAGTATGTCTCTGATGAAAGCCACATTGCCCATGGCTTCGGCTCAGCCCACTCCCTCCATTGTGAAGTGCTTTGCCTTTATTCTCTTTCCACGCCTCCTCTCTTTCTTTTTGAATTGTTTTTTTTTTCAAGACACGAGGCTATTTTTGGGTCTCGAACCCCTCCCCTTTAAGTGGTACAATCGTATTTGTGGTTTGGGTCCTGTGACAGCGTAATTCATCAAAGAAAATGTGTGTGACAGCTACCTAGCTTGCAGTCATCATCCGATTTTAAACTTGGAATGAACAGAAAAGCAGAAGGGATTCAAAGTGGTTGTGTTTTCTGCATATGACAGACAACAGTGTCTGCTCGCTGTGATGGATGTTGATGAAAAGAGCTCCATGAAAAGGTTGGACATCCTGTAAGAAAGGCCCTTTGTCTTTGTCAGCCTCTGCTCTTTTTGACGATACTTGGGATAAACTTTTTGCTCTATCAGCATTCGCAAATGATAAAGCTGAAGCTGAATAAAAAGACTGCTGCTCACAGCATTTAATGCAGAGAGCAGGGAGGGATGTACATTCACACATCAGTTGATATACTGTGCAGATATTTTATGAAAGCATATACTGTCTGTTCATCTTCTAAAATGTCAAACTATTGCTTTTAATGTCCTTTTCTTGGTCTTAAAGCCCTTGAGAGCTAGGTTTCGAATCAAATCAAAAGTATTTCTCTACAACATGAAATATTCATAACAACGTTTAAGCAACAATTAAGGTCTAACTTTAGATGAAATAAACAGCCGCAGGTGCTGTCTGTTCAGAGTCACAGTCAAAAACTCAGCTAATCTGCTTTGTCACTATTGTCACACACTGATCCAAATACTGTGAAATCCTCATTAGTGAAAGGAAGTTTGTGACCTTGTGACATTGCCGGTTTTACAACTTTCCAAACAGTAAAAGTAGCACAATCAAAAAACCACACAGAAATCTCATGTGAAATAACCAAAACTTTTAACTTTGGCCAAAATATTTGTGTTAATAAAGAACCCAGTTGCTCATTTTACAAGAAGTCATTGACAAAATACAAATTGGTTTTGAGGGACTTGAAAAGCTGGATTAAAGTATTCATGTTTTTTTCTCCAAACATACACATACATCAAATTATTGGTATGTGCATTAATGAATCTTAAATACCAGGATATTTGATTTGTTTAATTTCGCCCCGCTCCATGTGTATGTTTAAATTCCATGAAGCTGTTTATTGCATATGTGGCCCTGATCTGCCAGAGGCCATGAGAACTGCACAGTCCAAACTTCCAGGGTATTTTTCCTTCCATGGTTAAGGTACAGAGGTTGACAAATTGACGTTGTTATAGACTTGTGTTTTTCCCCTGTGGTCTATTGTGGAGAGGGACGACGCCAAGGATGAGTGGTTAAAGAGCGAAAGATGTTGGACGGACGGAGGAAGGGGTGGAGGCGGGGTGTTTGTTCAGTTGTTTCTCTGAAAACGTTTGTAATTGCTCCTGTTGGCTCGACGCTGACACCCGACCACCTCCGTCATGGCCTGGAAGCAAATTCCACAGAATTCCAGTGGTGCCGCTGGCCGTGTTTGTTTGGCTTTTATGGGGAGACGGGACATCAAGGATGTAATCAGATAGGCTACTACTTCTCTCTCTATCTCTTTTAGTTAGTCCTCATACTTGCTCTCTCAATCTCTCTCTCTCTCTCTGAGTCACTAAATTATGGAGAATTATCCAATTAGCTCATTTGGGCCATCAGAAGATCGGATGCTGTTTGTTGTTTCGGCGGTCGGTTTGTTTCCACTTCTCAGTTGTAAATGACGCAGAGCGAAGAATATCTTGCATTTTCCATCATGAACTTCCCATGATCCAATTCCTTCGTATTTGATAGTGTTACATTGTATGTCTAAAATAAACCCCACAAAACACAAACTAAAGCTGGTTGTTTTAACAGGCAGATGTGGCCCTCAACAGTAAATAAATCATTCTTATTTGCCAAGATGGTGTTTGTTGCCATCGCCACACCAATTTAGAGTAAATGTTTGCAGCAAGTTGTAAAGGCTCTCTGTTATGACGGCACTTTTTTTTTCTCCCTGTTTACAGATTATCAAGAGTAAATTCAAAGCTCTCTCCGCTGATCACACGCGTTGTCCTTTATGGAGTGATGGGATTTCCCGTGGGGATTTTGTTGTGTCATCCCTGATTGAGTGAGCGTGAGTTATTATGCTGGTGTTGTCTTTTGTGTGTCCCCAGTGAGTTTGTGTCCTGGCTGATGGAAATCGGTGAGACGGGCAACCCAGAGGAAGGAGTTCACCTGGGTCAAGCTCTGCTGGAGAATGGCATCATCCACCACGGTCAGTTCTCGCAATTTTCTCCTTTTTCTTTTCTCCCACCTTGCTTCATTGTTATTTGCTGTATCTAAAACCAAATCTACCACGGTCTAATTTACTTTGTGCTGCACGGTGAAGAGCACGCAAGCGCCTGCCGTTGCTTGACCTAAGCTCTTGCCACATCCGATGACTGATCCTCATTCAACAAGTAGTTTCCAGGAGTTTCCCTCCCTGGCTTGAACCTACAGCGTAGATGATCTTATTTATGTTTAAGCAGGTGTCCCATTTAAACACTCCCTTGACACTATGTTTAGGTAAGGGATTATAATTATTAATCTCTTCTTGCCGTAATGTTTGTGTCATATTTGCTCGGTGGCTGTTCTGTGACTTTGTGCAGCAAGTGTATTCAGTGCATAAGCAGGCTTTGCATTCACACTAAATGGCGCATGCATGTAGTTTTTCCTCAAAAGACTAGGGCCCCAAGCCAAGTTGTATCTTACATCACTCGGGGACGCTTTATTGCTTCCTCACAGAGTAATGAGATTGGGCTTTCGAGCTGTTCCTGACGGAGAGGAGTAACTGGGAGCCCCTTTGAGCTCTCTCGCAGCGCAGTTAGAAGTCCCCATGTGAAAAATGATAGAATATCTTTTCATAAAAACCTTTAATGGAACCTGCACGGCTTCAGCCAAGAATACAGAGCCAACTGTTATTACTGGTAGGAGGGTCCTCAACAAAGTCCCCTAAAGCAAGAGGAGCGGGAAGCTCTGAGCAGCTGCGTTATCTGTGACCGCTCAGTATGAGGTTTGAGTCTTCCTCTTGTCTGGAAAGCTTGTTTCACCATGCAGCCCTGCTTGGCTTGAATATGCTTTTAAACCTCTTATACTTTCAAACTTGAAGCAGGATGACTAATACTCCCTAAGGGTTTCAGACTTTTCACTTGTTTTTTCTTTCATTCTTGCACATCCCCTTTCAGAAAGCTCCCTATGTTTTAAATTGCATTTTCAGTCACAGACAAATACCAGTTCAAACCTGAGCCTGTGCTGTACCGCTTCCGCTACGACGATGGCACCTACCACCCCAGAAGTGACATGCATGATGTCATATCTAAGGTAATAGTGCAACCTAATTTAATATAAATCACATTTTACACACCTATCGCTGACATAATCCAAATCTCCTCTCTTGTTTTTCTCAGGGCGTTCGGCTCTTCTGCCGTCTTCACAGCCTCTTCACTCCTGTCATCAGGTAGGCGGCCATTTTCCTTTCCACTCCATTGCAACCCAGCCAGGTAGGCCTCCAGTAGCTTTGCATCTGGCTCTCGCTCCTAAAAATAGCCCCACCACAAAGCAACCAGAGTGGAGGAAAGAAATATCACAGTGAACTATGAGTTCATTGTTTTTAAAGAGGAACTGAGTGAGGAGGAGTTGGCACAGATGGGGATGGAGTGCGGCGGGGCCTGTGGCTGATCGTGCTTGGCTTGTTTTATCTGCCCGGTCTCAAAACACAGATGCATCCAGGAAGATTGAGTCTATCAGATGTTACACATAGTTTGGGTACATGTGGGACACAGATACACATGACTTTGTGATGAACCTCTCTTGATGCTTTTGAGGGTTCATTTTCAGCGTTTGACGGCCTGTCGGAAAGTGTTTGTATGTAAACAGCGTCACAAATCACAGAGAACTGGTCTCATTCTTGACCTTGAAAATAGTTGTAGTAAGTAATTCTAACCAAAGGTCCACTTATAAGCTTTTGTTTTGCAGGAGCATTCAACCACATCACATGATCTTCATCAGCACAAAAGTTCATTCTTTACCAGTTGCATCCTCAAATTCAATTTTGACCTTGAAAATAGCATTTAAAGTAGCAGTCCCCGCTCAAGGTCCTCTGACTAGCTTTTACAGGTGCTTTCAATCCAATCACATGGTCTTCATCAGCATGAATCAGCATTTGTTCTTGACCTTTATCAAGCCTTAACTTAACGGTGTGACAATGACTTCATGTGCTTTTCACTGATGAGGAGTTCACCAGACCAAAAGAAAGTTGTGATCCTGCATTTTCCTGAGCTTTAAACAATATGATTTTCAGCATCATGAAAGTATGTTCTTGACTGAGGTCAGGCCTTAACTTTAAGTAAGCATTGGATAACGTTTATATACCTACTGAAGCTTGCATCTTCACAGACCTAAACAAACTCTGATCCTCTGATGAAGACTTGGAGAAAAGCTCGGAAAAAGCCAGTAAATGGACCTTGAGTTGTGATTGTGTTGTAAGGGATATTGCCAGTTGTTGTACTTTCCCCTGTTTCTAAATCCAAAGCTGCAGTTGATTTCATTTTCTCCTCCTTTGTTGTGTGTCTACACCATGTTTGGCTCAGTCCATTCATCCCAGCTACAAATAGCCTCATTTCTGTTCAAATGCATCTTACAGGGGCCATTCAGTTACAATACACAGGGCTTATGCATTTCACTGAGTGTGACCGACAGCATATTGATCCTGCGCTCTGAAAGCCGACACGATCATGCTGCTGGAGGCAAACATTGATTTCAATTCTTCAACGTATAACATGATGCAAAAAAGGCAGTTTGATATCAGAAGTTCACCATGGTTGTTTTCAAAGATTCAATACTGAAATCAGAAGGAGTTCTGTATTCTTTCATATATTATTCAGATATACACTTGGTAATTGATATAAACCTGTGAAAACAGAAACATCCATGAAATAGTAAAACCAAATGCGAAACATATTTTGATCCATTTTGACACATGTGATGAAACATACATTTGTCTAACAGAGTAAGACGTGGAGCAATCTAATTTAATAGAGTAATTTGCTGGTGTGCTTTGATTCTCTGTGATGTCTCTTTTACGTTCCATTTGATCAGCACCTGAGGTGCATGCTGCTAATGTGTGTCACGGCAAAACACCACATCAAGGTCGCCTGTTTATGCTGGATTTCAAATGGCCTGATGAAAAGCTTCAATTTCACACTGTAAAACTGTGCCATAGCCGGAGGGGGCACACTGATCCTGCAAGTATTCCAGCATAGAAGTGTCTCTGTGTTTCTGTTTGATCCAACTGCTAAAAAGCCCAAAGGGTTATTTTGTGTGTGTCAGCATTCACTCCATCGGCATTTGTATTGAGGCCAAACCTCTTTACGTAAAAACTCTTGTCTGTGTACTAGAGTTGTGTGTGTGTGTGTTGTTAGCCAGCATATCTGTGCAGTGTGTTCTCAGTGAAAGCCCAGTACAATGCATCACAGGGCCTGGGAATGCCAGAGTTTAATTGGAGCAACCAGCCCCTGCCTAATTAGGTATAATTTCCTGGCAGAGTGAGAGTGATGAAGTGAAGGGGGAATGTACACTATACAACCCCCGCACCGCCACACAGCTTCTGTTGCCCCGTCACCCCCCCTCTCCTTCCTCTCAAGAAAGCTCCAGGGGATCTGATTGCACAGTTTGAAATGTCCACTATAACCTAGTACGGTTTATGCACAGTTTAATAATGCAGTGAGAAGAATTTTTCAATATGTGCGCAGAGAGGCTGCAAACTCACACAATACAGCAAAGGTTATCTCATAAATTATCTTCCCACAGATTGGAAAAACTGGCTCTTGAGTTGAGCGTCCGAGAAATATTGACAAAGTTTCCTTTATTATGCTGAAGAGTCTTCCAGTAACTCGATATTTATGGATGTAGGTGTAGGATTTTCAAAATAACTAAATATTTTACACTCTACTTGAGTAATTCATCAAGACTGAAGCGGTTGATTAAAGCTTAAACTTTCAGCATCCTCTGTATAATATAGTCCAAAAATGCTTTGAAAATGCAACATTTGCCTTCATCATCCATTTACCCGAACAAAATGTCACGGCAAACTTTCCTCTTTGGACAGAAACTCAAAAACCACCTCTCTGACCTTTCCGTCTGTTACTCTTCCAAGTGCTGTTTCCTCATGCCGGACATATGGCTGCCCACTGGCCCGCTGTTTACCCCCCATTTTTCACTCTTGACAGCCTCACTGTGCACCAGCCGCTGTAGCCCCAATCTCCCTGTCTCCAGTATCCCATTCAGGGGGAAAACAGGGTTCCGCGCTTCTTCTGGTCCAAGCGGTTTCTGCACGGCAAGGGCAGGGCAACGTGCCTCATCGGCTAATACCGACATTAGGATCCTCATCAGAGACCACTCACAGGCTGTCAAACAGAGTTACGCAACAGAATGTTCCATTGTGGAGGAAACGGGGCAGCGCTCGGCCCTCTCACGCTTCACATTCTGAAAAGCTCCAGACAGCTGAGATTGGACTTTAACTTGGCCCACATGTCATGTTTGACTTGTCTGAACTGTGTGTGCGTGCGGTTGCGTGTGTGCCTGAGTGAGTGTTTGCATGTGGTGGAAATGGTAGAGTGGTGTAAGTCACGGTGGTTCTGGACTTTCCCGGCCTGCAGCTCGGCCCCTGCGCGTCGCCGGGGAGGCCCCTGCGCTCATGGGAAAGTCGCAGCTCCGTTTCAGACGGCATTCTCGGGGTCGGTGCGGCTGCGTCGGTAACACTGAGAACAGCAACACCAGGCTGACATGGGGCACCCAAGTGCCAAACACTGCAGGGGCCATTACCAGCCATGTTGGAGGAATGCTGTTTTGCTGTCACCAACTGTCAGAAACTCACTTAGATTTATGACACAACTGCCAGCGGTTGAAAAGTGACTACGCCTTGCTGACAGTGGGAATTATTAGTCCTCTTTTGGGCATTGTGTTTAAATAGACCAAGCAATTACTGCTCTGCATGTTCACCATCTGGGTTTAATACAGTAAAAGTGACTCACAGAGTTGAATAGTAACATGGCACAGTCCAAGTTTAAAGGTAGAACTTTGTTTTCTTGATCCTTCTCATGACATTTTCTGCTTTTATGCCCATCCAGGGATAAGGACTACCATTTGCGGACCTACAAATCAGTGGTGATGGCCAATAAGCTGATAGACTGGCTTATTGCACAGGTAAGCTCTAAAGCAGCTTTATCCACAATAATCGATGAGTAATATTGTTGTATATCAACTTTCAGTGTAATTGTATGATAACATTTTGATCATATAGTGTTTTCATTTAACAAAAAATAAATGATTCCAAGCAAATTGTTTTTTCAGTAAAGTACAAAATCAGTGTGAAAAGCTTTTTCTCTGAAGTAATGCATAACTTGAAACACATCAATTCGATTCTTATATATGTTGTTTTGTGGCTCAGTTCAAATGTGCAACAGAGGAAAGAAACTGAGACAACAAAGATTTTCTTGCCATCAGATTTGAGGCTCTCAGCGGAGCCAAAAGGAAACGAAGAAAGAAAAGAAGAATTGATTCGACAGCTGAGCCTTATTGACTTTGTCAGGAAGCTTTGAGGTTGACAGATTGATAGCCCTGTTCAGGATGACAACAAAGAAATGAAATGTATATGGCGACCACCACAGAATCAATGGCAGACATCACATGTTTGTGTGTGCATATGAGTGCATTTGTGTGTGTGTGTGTTAGTCCATATGAATGTGTTTGACCCAGGGTGGCTGAATAGCTCTCACTCCAGAGCTGTCACTCTGTTCTGTCTGACATGATTTTGGCTGTGTTTGTGATGGAGCATGGAGTGGCCCTGCTGGCCTCTTGGCTTTTACATTCAGGAACAAAGGGGAGTTTGGGGGTATGAGTGTGACATTTCTTTAAACACACATTGTCCTTTGTTCTTTCTCTCTTTCGACTTCATTTTCTCTCATCCTCTTTTGATTTTTTCCCTTGAATCATTTACACTATCCTCTCTGTCACCTCTCTCCACTGCGTCCTCTATTTCTCTTTCTCTTTCTCTTTCTTGTGTCTCCTGGCGCAGGGGGACTGCAGAACCAGGGAGGAAGCGTTGATCTTGGGGGTGGAGCTGTGCGACAATGGCTTCATGCATCACGGTACAGCACTTATCACCGCTGAGGATTTCAGCAGAGCAAAAAGAAAAAAGTTCTGATCTTCCTGTTCACAAGCCATGGAATCCTCTCCATCATTGACCAAATGGGAGTTGAATGCTTTTGAGAAACCACACAGAGGGCGCCTGGCATTTAGCATCCTGTTTTAGAACACAACCACTCTTGTTCTCTTTCCATTTCTACTTATAATCCCTTTGACACGCTACAGGAATAGACGTTTTTTTTCCAATCCAGAGAATGAATTTGTATGTGTACATGTGTGTGTGGTTAGGACTGTGACTGCGTTCATGCATGCTATCATTAACTTCATGCATCCTTGTGTGCGTATGACTGAAGTGCAGGGTACATACATTTTTGTTTGCTTGCACTGTGAGAACTTGGCAGATCACGCGTGAATGTTTGTCAGCTCAAGTGCAGAATGGTCAGTAGCCATGGGGACAGTTTGTTTATGCGAGTCAGGCTTGTTTTTTAACTCTGCTCTTCCCTCGTGCCAAAGTCCACATCATACACACTACTGTATGAGTCACTGCGTGTCTCCTCGTATCTCCATGATGTAACTGCTCCAAACTACCCACAGTCGAAGCCTAACGCTACAAATTACCAGCACATCTATGGAACATAGCAGTCTCAGCCATCGAACTTCCTCTCACTTCCACAGCCCTCAGGGTAATTTTACCATTCATGCCAGTAAGATCGTATTTGGCCTGACGATGTAGCTATTAAAACTATTGGCGCTGTGTCTGGTCTTGAGGGGAATGAAGTGAGGGAATGTTAGAAGGGAACTCTGTTTTTTCCCCTCAGGGCTATTTTTACATTTCAAATTTGAAGTCTTGGTGAAGGCGTTATGTTGCTGTAGAGACTGGGTTCATTCAAAAGTGACGGCTTGCCACAAAGGTGGGGTCCCCCTTTCTCTCACGGTGTGTATTTATGGTGTTTAAGTGCTTGGGCATGCGTGACT